>CM046885.1:6747828-6807234 GCA_025688845.1 Cucumis hystrix | reverse complement strand
ATTATTATTATTATTATTATTATTATTATTATTATTATTATTATTATAGGTTTAAATGTTAGCGAGGCAATTTATATTATATGTTGTCAACTACATTCTTTATTCCAAAATTGCTTTTCCAATTTTGACAATCAAATTGTGTAAATTCATAATATATATATTCTTTTTTATATTTTTTCAATATATATTCAGTTTTTAAATTAAGTTTTAAAATGCATAAATATACTAGAAAGAAGATAAACATTAAGAAATATAGTGTTTTATATAATAAGTTTTGTTAAATTAAAATATGTATTATATAATATATTTTAACCTATATGATGTCACAAAATAATAATCATACAAATTATTTGACATAAATCAAGTTTGTAAATTAGTTCATGATCATTTATATTCAACTTAATAATAAGTAATGTGTAGCTACAATTAATTTTTTTTAAGATTATTTTTTAAAGAAAAGATTAGGAAAAATGTTTTATGGGGAAAATATTTCTTTCCTTCCTTTTTAAGATTATTTCTTTAAGAAAAATGGTCATGCAAGCGCCTTAAAAACTCAACCACAAATCTTCAAAAGGAAGGAAAAAAATGTTTTTTTCATAAAATATTATTCACAGTCTTTTCTTAAAGAAATTTATTTTTTTAAAAGAACCAAATAAAATCTTTTTCCTATTCTAATATTATTGACAAACTTTTCTTAAAGAGATGAACAAATAAAATATTGCTTTTTTTTAATGTAGTTTAAATTGTAATTTAATTTTTGAATCTCTTACTTAAACATGAGTTAACTATTCATATTGAAGGTAATTATGAGTGGTAACACTTCTAGGAAAAAACAATTAAGTGTATAACAAAAATTTTAAATAATTAGAAATATAGCAAAATATATCCAACTACATCACCGATTTCTATTAGTTACAGTGATAGATTCATATCAACAATTAACTCTAGCAATTCGATCTAAATATTGCTATATATATATTTTGTTATATCTACTTATATTTTAGAAGGAAATTTTAAAAAATAACAAATTTTACGAAATATTTACAATTTATAGCAAATTATATAATTGATAGTCATTGATATCTGATAAAAGAGTATCATTGATAGAATCCAAAATTTTGCTATGACTCGTAGATATTTTAATTTATTTTGATATTTTTAAAAAAGTCCCATAGTTAAAAAAATATATAAAAAAATAAATTTATTTACCAAATATAGCAAAGTTTTTAAATATACTATAATTTTTTTTAATGAATTTTGTTATATCTTATAAATAATTTTAAAAATTTACTATTTTTTAAAAAGTCCCCTAAATAATATTATTCCTTAATTAAAATGAATCTGAGTTAAAAGTATACAATTAAAATAAATCAAAACCCAAAATATATTAAAACCAAACTAAAGTTTAAACTAAACCTTTTTTTTTTTAATTTATGAATTGCTTCTTTTAAAATATTTACTTATTGATCTTATATTTTCATATGAATTAATCGGCCAGATGTTTTTTTTTTTCAAAGTATATAAAACTGTCTACTAGCAACTTAATCTAAAATTTCCCCAACATTTAACATTTAGCTAAAAGGTAGAAATTGTTGTTTTTTTCTTCATTACTTGAAAATATGTTAAAATACAAATCAAATACAACATTGTTATTATTATACGAAACGATAAAGAAGTTTTCCAAAATATTACAACTATATATTTTTGTCCCTTCCAAAATTTGAACATATTCTAAAAAATTGATTTTTCCTTAGGTCTATATAAAATTAGATTTTGTGATTAATTCACTTTAATAAATTGTACTAACTTTAACAATGTGACTTTTAATTTAGTGAAATTTTACCTTGTTTGCCTATCATATACATTGATGTCTACTCATTAACTTTTATTTTTATTCATTTTTCACAATAATGTTTCCTTCAACTCATTAAAAGCATCAATCAAATTAATAGTTTGATTTTTAGTTGCTCATCATCTTTCACTACACCAAACTTTTGTTGGATCCTAAATAATTGACAACCTCCGATCACTTCAGCTTTAAACAATATTTGTCATAATCAATTGTATCAATTTTAACCTTAAAATTTTCGTAAATATATCAATTTATTAATAGAGTAAAATTGTATCAACTAAATTTGTAATTTTTTATAAGTGAATTGATGATTTAGACCCTTTTGTTGTGGTTAATGAGTTATTATATAATAGTTTGGTATAAATTTGATGCTCCATAACAAAGTACGTGTGTTTTGTGATTCTTATAAACATTTAGACGAAACGAAGCCAAAGATCAAAAGGAAAAAAACTTTTATGAAAAAAATCCAAATCACTCCCATGTGTAGTTTGTATTTTTCATTTTATTTGTATGTATACACTTTTGGAAGATTTTTAAAATTTTATATTATTTTTACAATTTTAACGTTTACAAGTTTATATATGAATTGTATCTATACAAAAATGGATGCACTGATTTGACGTGTAACCAATTGTAACTAAACAAACATGTCTCATCAACATCAAATTTCACCTATTAAACTTAAAAATACTTACATTTGAACAATCACATTCAATCAACGAAGAATCTAATCTATAGTATATATAAAAACTTGGACGTAGATAGATTTTTTCCTCCCCATTATACCCTTAAGTTTAATTGTGTGTTTCATTTCACTTTTTGGTTTTATGGTAAATTAATTTTTTATTTTATTTTTTTGTAATATAATTAATTAAGGAAGATTAATGGTTTTTTATTTACATTTTAAAAATTAATTAAAAATTAAACATCTTTTCATTTTTAATTTTGTTTTTTATAATATAATTAGTTAGGACTAATGGTTTTTCATTTACATTATAGAAATTAAATATCTTTTTATTTTTATTTTTTAAATATAATTAATTATGGAAGACTAATGGTTTTTCATTTACATTCTATAAATTAAATATCTTTTTATTTTTTAAATATAATTAATTATGGAAGACTAATGGATTTTCATTTACATTTCTTCAACTTTCATTACTATATAAAGTGCTTCCTTGATTTCTTCTACTAACATTATTGAGTATTTTATTCTATTAGTTTGTTATTCTTTTCCTCCCAAATTTTTCTCTAAAAGTTCAATATTTAGCATGTGAATATGGAAATTCATTTGAAGAAGATCGAGTGCATATAAAGAGAGGGTAAATAGGTGATGCAATTAATTTCTTGACACCCCTAGGCCCTAACCCACCTAGCTAGCTATGCATACTCAAGAAGAAGACAACATTATTTATTGTTTGATTTTTTTCTTATTTCCTTAAGTAACATAGGAAATAGAAGATGATAGAGTGTTACTCATATGAAGCTAACCTCTTTAATTTCTATGAATATATATATATTTATAGTATATATAAGAGCATGGATGATGAGACATTTTTTGTTCCAACTTTGTCATTTCATTATAATGCAATTTTGTCATTTAAATAAAAAAAATTAATGTAGTTAATTGATAAACTAAATTAATTTTTCAAAGTTATTTTATTAATATGATTGTTGAATTTTATGATGATCTATATTTTATTTTTATGTTATTTAATTAATTAATTTAGGGTTATCTCATTGCAATGTTTCCTAAGTGTAAGAAAACAACTCTCCCCACATCTAAAAGATCTCACTTTTCTCTCTAATTAATTAATTCTCTTATTTTAAACTTATCTTTTCCATTCATCTTTCTCTTAACCTTTTATCTTCCAACTAATTCTCTCTTATTAACTCTTCTATATGATCTCTCAACCTTTCAATTTTCTCCTCTTTGAATTTTTTTAGTATAAATATTTTATTCTTTTCTTCCATTCAAACTGATCATAAGTCACAACAAAAAACTAAGATATAAAGAAGAAATCAAATTATTATTCTTATGTCTCTTTTATTTTTTTTCATTTTGTTGTATTTATTTACTTCTATATATAAATATGTTTGTTTGTATTCCTTCGTGGATGTTTAAATCATGTAATCTTAGATTTTTTTTGTTGGAATGTAAACATGTGATCTAAATATATGTTTGTATGCATTTTTTCATGAGATATGTTTGAACCATGTAACCATGAAGATTTTTTTTTAGAATGTAACAATTGGAAATCTTGAACATTGTAAAAGAATACATTATTTGCTCAATTTTTTTTTCATTTAATTAATTGTTGTTTTCTATTAGAGTTGTTTTATTGATAAAATGGTGAAGTGTGATTAATAAATTTTTATTGTGTTTGAATTATGTAACTTTTATTGGAATCTAATTATTAATTATAGTTAAAGGTAATACAATGTATAAAGGTAGAAATATGAAAATAGCTTTTTCGTTTTTGTCCTAAGAAATTCATTAAAAATAATAAAAACTTTAAATTCAATTTATTTTAGAGTTTTAAAATTTTTAGAAGTTGAATAGTTTTATCAAGTATTTAATAAAAAGATAACAAATTTATGATTTTACAATAAATTATAATAAATTTTAGAATTTGAAAAGTTTGAAAATTTCAATAATTTAACAAGACTATTCAACTCTTAAAATTAAATAAACATCACCTTTTGTCCCTCGAATAGATGTTTTCATGTTTTCTTTAATGAATACAATATTCTTCCTAATAAGAAATGATATAAACTTTGAAAAAAAAATTATATTTTAAAAATCATGTTTTGCAAAAAAAAAAAAAAGTTTTATTATAATTCAAGAAATTAACATTGATTGCAAGATTATTTTTTAATGCATTATATCTTATAGAATACATTAAACATTAAAACATAATTAACATAAAATCACTTTTAATCTTCTCTATTTTTCACTTTTATTTTATGGTCTTTTTATCAAACATTTTTTTTCAATAAACTCATTATAATGATAACAATAGTAATACGTATCTTTTATATATTTTTTTTCTCAAAATGATGTATCTTTTATATTTTTTAAAATTAAATTTGTTGAATTTTGTTATATGTGATTTTTTTATTGACTTCATATTTTTTATATTAATTTAACAAGTTAAAAAAGTCACGTGCAATGCACGTGTTGAAAGACTAGTAGTTTAAAAGACACGTACATTCAAAGAGTTTGTCCCACCAACAAAGTACAAAATAAACAAAATTGATATTTACTAATAATATAGAATTAAAAAGGAAACAAAAGATTCCTTCTAACCCATCATATATATAAACAGTATAGATTTAAATATTTGGTTATATAATTTATAGCCATTTTGTTATTAATACTGCTCATTTAGATGTTATACAAATGTATTTTATATCTATATAAACATTAACCTATACGCTTATCCTCTAAAATTTTAATTTTGTGTTAAATTAGTCACAAATGTCTATCATATTCGTGAACTTTTAATTTTGTATATAATAGACTTTAAATATAACTAGAGTATACTCATTTTTTAGAAAAATTATAGAAAATATTTACAAACTATAATAAAATAAAATTCAAAATTGATGGATGAATGTCTATCAAATATGGTGATATAGATGTATACAATTTTGTTGTGTTTTACAAAAAGTAAAAAAGAAGGTTGGGAAAATAAGAAAAGATGAGAAGTAGAGGGAAAGAGGAAGTAAAACAAAAGAGTTGTTAACACAATATAAGTTTAGAGCGATGGAAGTGGGCCCCCAATATTAGCCCAACTAAGAAATCGTGGGCATCAAAATCTTTCCACGAGCCCTTCATTGCCCAACTGACCTTCTTCTTCTTCTTCTGCCCGCCTCCCTCCCTCCCGTTTCCATTTTTCATTTCCTAAAAAAATTAAAATAATAATAATAAAAAAGAAACTCTGAATCTCAGCAATTACACAAAAACGCCAACTCTCTCATTCAATATTAATCCATACCCATTCGAAATCCCAACTCTCAGCTCCTCCATTTCAATTCAATCTCCCTCTTCTCTCTCTCTCACTCTCTTTCTTCATGCTTCCATCCATTTGACGGTATGTCTTCTTCCTAATTTCATTCTAATTCCTTTTTTTCCATTTCTTTTTGCTCTCCTCAACTCTGATTCCTTTCCGCTATCTTCAATCCCCCATGGATCTGTCTTTCTTTCTTTTTTTTTTTCCTCAATTCTTTTATTATTTTGGATCTTCTCTCTCTGCTTTTCATTTTCATTCTCTATCTAGATCTGTTTCCAGTTTAATATCATCTTTCCTTTTACCTTGATCGCGCTTTTTTTTTTTTAATTTTTTTTTTAATTTTCGTTTTTTCCTATTGGATCTGTTGTACTATTCTTCACTTGTTCTATTCGGTTTCAATTTGTTACTAATGTTTTTGGGTAATCGGTGTGAGTTTTATGTTTTTTTTGAGTTTCTCTCACTTGATGCTGTTTGGATTTACAGTGTATATCGTTACTTCTGGTGTAAACTATGGAATTTGTGTAGATGTGATCCAATTTTCATGGAAGCTGAGGGATAAAGGTTTTTACCGAAGTCGTATTAGGATTTTTTTTTCTTTTTGGTTTGAAAATGGCTCCATCTAGCAAAGCTGACAAGAAAGCGGCTGTAGATGCAGCCGCATGGATGTTTAACGTTGTAACTTCTGTTGGAATTATAATCGTGAATAAGGCTCTCATGGCTACCTATGGCTTCAGTTTTGGTAATTGTTTTCTTCATCTCTTCCGTTTTTTTTTTTTTTTTTTTTTCTATTTATACGTTCCTTGAGTTTATCATATCTATTTCTTTTAGATATAGAGATTAGGGGTTACGTACTGGAATTATATATGGTTGCTTAAGATTATAGTGACATTCTCTTATTTCTCAAGTTTGGTCTATGATCTGGTATTCTCTGTTTCCATTACTGGTCTTATCATCTCCTGTTTTAAGAAGGTTCCTACCATCTTTAGTAACTTCTGTTTGTTTTCTGGTGCTGTCCATGTGATTCCTTAAGAAATAATAACACTCTCAAGTTTCATCCTTTGTCTAAATTTGCACACTTTCTTTTCCTTCTTAAGGCACACTTTTGATCCATATCTTCAGTTCTTCCTAATTATGGAATAGAAAACGTAGCTGAATTTGCACTGAATATACATGGCTATAATCATAATAAATAATAAAATAATTATAAATAATAATAATTAGGGGGAGGGAGGGGGTAGAAATGAGAAACTAATATGTATGTGTATAAATGTCCCTATTACAAAATTATTAGATTATTTAGATATGTCCTCCTGAACAAAAACCAAGGTTATGAATGGAATGATCTCCAAGTGGCTCGACTGTCAAATAGGTTGGTTGCAAAATACGAGGGAGGGAGGCTCAAAATTAAAAGATGTAGCTGACTTTTATTGCATAAAATAACTGGATATATGTTTTTGGAGTTTTCTGAAACTTTACATTTTACCTAAATAAAGACATCCCACTATATTATATCTTTTCTAGGTTAGCTTTAGCTCATTTACTTTTTCAACCAAAAGTATGTGATTGAAAATTGGTGGAGAACTATGTCGTGTGGTATTGGATCAAACATCAGGCAGAATGCGCACACACTAATCATGACTGAGAGTTTTACCGTGTATAAAACATCTTAGTGATATTGTTAGGAAACATATAACTCCCTAAGTGATTTCATTATTAATCTTGTTAATGTTGTGAACTGCTTCCTGTTTGAAAAAGAAGGGGAAACTAATAAAGAAAAAACAGTGTTGCTTTGTAATTCTGGGAATGTTGTATGTATGTAACTGCTTTATTGCTTTGAGCACTTTTTGTATTAAAGTTCAATGGCAAATTGTTGGAGTAGATAAAACTTAAAATTTATTGGTTAAATTGCCATTTTGTTTTTGACTGTTTTCAAATATAGCAAAATGGACAAGAATATTTACAAATATAGCAAAATTTCATTGTATGTCAATGACAGACAACAATAGAAATTGATAGACTACTATCATCTATCATTGGCACACTGTCGATCACTTATAAACAATGACATTTTGTTATTTTTGAAAATATTTCTAACAATTTTTCCATTTAAAACAATTATAATCTCTTTTGGTATTAGTACTTTTGGTTCCTTTAGTTTCTAATGTCAAAGTTTAGTTACCGAATTTTCAATAAATCTTAAAATTAGTTCCAACAATTTGTTTTTGTTGATTTGTTTCGAACAAAATTTAGTCTCTACTAGCATTCTGTTCATAAATTGTGAAAACATATTCATATAGTGTCTGCTCTGGTATGAAAATAATGTCATTTAACCAATTTTGATCAAAATTAACTTTGAGGGACTAAATTTAAAGTTTATTGAAAGTACGAAGACTAAAGTAACTTTACTGAAAGTATGAAACTAAAGCTTGAAAGTAATGGACTGAAATTTAACAAAATTTATTATTATAAAAATGAGGTGAAAAGTCTCTATCCGACTGCTCTAGTTTGGTATTGAAACAAGAAAAAGTAGCTATGGGTCTGAACCACTAAGTTTGAAGTGCGATTATGAAGTTTGATAACTGGTGGAGGAAAATTGTAGGTCGTAATAGTGATCATTTCATTTGATTTATGTATTCAGAATAGGCTGCTCGTTAGTCATTTGTTTCTAATTATGTATACATCAATACCTTGCAGCCACAACTTTAACAGGTTTGCATTTTGCGACGACCACCTTGATGACTGTCATTCTAAGGTGGCTTGGTTATATTCAAGCATCCCATCTCCCTCTACCAGAGCTTCTAAAATTTGTACTATTTGCCAACTTTTCCATTGTTGGAATGAATGTCAGCCTGATGTGGAATTCAGTGGGATTTTATCAGGTAAATTCAACTCTTCTCTTCTCTTTTCTTAATTGGATTATCATTAACTATTCTCAAATTTCGTATTGTTCTCCTCTGTTGTCAGATTGCGAAGCTAAGTATGATTCCTGTCTCTTGCTTGTTGGAAGTCGTCTTGGACAAGATTCGGTACTCCAGAGATACGAAGTTGAGCATTGCAGTTGTTCTCTTAGGTGTTGGAGTATGTACTGTTACTGATGTCAGTGTTAATACCAGAGGCTTTGTTGCGGCCGTTATCGCCGTGTGGAGCACTTCTCTGCAGCAATACGTGAGTTATTCACATTCCTCTAACATTTATCTCTAATTCTTCTGTTTCCAGATCATGCTACTGGATTTCGTCGTTTGTTGCATAAAGCATAAAGATCAACCTGTTGTTCTTAACTCAGGCTCATTCCCTTCCTTAAAACAAAAGCAAAAAATGGCAACATTGTTCCAAATTTCCTGTACAACAATAATGACTTTGTTACAACTTTGATGTGCAGTATGTGCATTTCCTCCAACGGAAGTATTCGTTGAGTTCCTTCAACCTGTTAGGACACACGGCTCCAGCACAGGCCGGCTCCCTCCTAGTGGTCGGACCCTTTCTCGACTACTGGTTGACAAACAAAAGGGTAGATCAATATGACTACAATTTGGCCTCTACTGTAAGTTATTGATTACTTATATTCTCAAATTTTGAGTATGTTAGGGAGTGGTTCTAAAACAATTAAATTCACTTTTGTCATTTTCAAAATTATAAAACATGTTTTTAATCATTTAAAACAGAATTTAATTTTGAGGGATTAAGGACCGGTTTAGATTGGCTAGAGAAAAAAAAGGTTGTTTTTTTTTTTTTTTTTTTAATAAAATAAGTAGCTTTTATTTAAAAACTCTTTTAATAAAAGCCGTTAAAAGTGCATTTTGAAAGCATTCATTTCAAACACTATTTTCAAGAGTCGTTAAACCAAATACTCCTAAAAATTGTTTTAGTAATTTATATAAATGAAAATAACGATTTCAATGATTTTAAAATCATTCCGAACGTATATTCGTTTCGATTTATTGTTGATGAACATGGTTTTGCTGAGCATATTCCCCATTTGGCTGATTTCACAGATTTTCATAATTCTGTCATGCTCCATCGCTGTGGGAACCAATCTAAGCCAATTTATCTGCATAGGCAGATTCACAGCTGTTTCATTCCAAGTTCTTGGGCACATGAAAACAATCCTTGTTTTGATCATGGGATTCTTCTTCTTTGGAAAGGAAGGGCTTAACATGCAGGTGGTTTTGGGTATGATCATAGCTGTCATCGGGATGATTTGGTACGGTAATGCCTCGTCGAAACCCGGTGGAAAAGAACGTCGGAGCCACACGCTACCAACCGCTAGACAACAAAAACATGGTGGTTTAACAGATTCTACTGAACATGATGGGAAGGTCTAAAGCAGAGTTTGGTTCATCATTGCCTTCCAAAAAGAAAAAAAAATTTAATTTAATTTGCTGAGTTTAGAAATTGACGATCTCATCATATTTCTCATATTTATTCATCTCCCCCATTTCTCCCTAATTTTCATTATTATTCTTTTTTTTTTCTCCTCATCACAGCCCATTTTGTGTAATTCAGGATAGGGAAGAAAGTTTTATTGGAATTTTCAATTCTTTCTTTTTTCTTCTTCTTTTTTTTTTTATAAATTATTATCAAAATCACAGCCTACTAATTTTCTTCTTTTAGCTGAAACTGTCGGGGGCTGTCTTTCCCAACTCCCACCATCTTTTATATTTTTTTTTAAATCCTATTTTGATCCTTCAGCTTTAATTATTCATTTTGGTTTTTAAATTTTCGAAAAGTGTTCATTTTAGTTGTGAAACGTTTCTAAAAAGTGTTTTTTTTTTATTTTTAATTTCTACTATTTACATCTTAGTAACTAACAAAATGGTTTGGTGACTTGTATAGGTTTTTTATGACTTGATTACTAAATAAGTTGCTTTAAAACATCTACCATTTTGATTTTGAAAAAAGTGGCAAAGCAATTTTCTATTGAAAAATTAGAAAGTTATTTTTCATTTCGTTTACTATTATGACGCATTGGTTGTTTACGTTTCACTTTATATTCATTTTGTTTAGCACATCTTGAGTTTAAGAATTTGAGTCCTTTTAGATTGATGTTAAAGAGTTAACAAAATTCTAATGGTAGAGACTAGAATAAACTCTTTATAGACATTTGGGGCTAGAATGAACATTTTTTTAAAGGCAGCAAAAATTGGGTAAGATCCAAAGTTCAATCAACAATACATATATACAAATCAGATTTGATTAATTGTTTGTTGGCTTCATCTAACAAATACTGGTTTTTAAAAATAAAATAATAACAATAATAAGGAAAAATGAATTAAAGTTTAAGCTTTTGATTGTTTTTTAAATTTTAATTTAATGAATCAATTTAAACGTTGGTGCAATTATTAGTATAACATTGGCTAAATAAAATAGTTATGTATTACTAAAGAAGTTTAAATGAGGAGATACCTTTTCAGATTATAATAACAAAAGAGCAAGAGAGAGTATGAAGATTTTCTTACCTTTAATTAACGAAGCGTCATGCATAGCTGGCTGGCAAGTTCTTGAGAACCCTTCATAGTCTTTTGTCTACACCTCTTAAAAGAAAATACTTTAAAATTTGTGATTTTTTCAATCTCACCTTTGGTTACAATCTATCTGTATCTTGGAGGAAGTTGTTTGCAGCTAGGAGATGTTTTGATGCTTCTTGAAATGATATTCAGCAAAAAGGCAATTGTCTTCTATTCACACGAGTTTAAGTCTTGAAATTATGTTAGTTTACATAGAAAATAGATTCTTGGTTAATCTTAATTTAGTCCATCGGGTTATTACATATTTGATGTCTATATTAGGTGATTCTATCATTTTTAGGTGTAATTGAGATTTTTTTAATGACTAATTATAATTGCATTTGTCGGAAATATCTAGATTTTTGTTCCAATGTGACTTATGGCCTCCAAGGTAAAAATTCAATATGATCACACTATGCCTTATACTTCGATCAATTGTAACTTCCGTATTTAAAATGCCATAAATCGTTATCATTTCAAAAGAGCCAAGTTTTTATCATTTCTAAAAGGATCTTCCATCTTGTTCAGAATGAGAGTTCCTCTTCCTTTCAAGATTAAGGTTCCCCAACCAACCTTATTTGGAACCAACCACTTGAGTGGAAATGCAAATGCTTGAAAAGTGATGAATTGAACCTAAAGTAAAACCTTTAGGTAGAAATTGGGAGTTTTGGGACAATTTTTGTGACTCTTTTATTGTGTCTTTATCCATGTTTCTTTAGCTTGTACGTCTAAAGTCCATTTTGGATGAACTAATAATTTATTCTTTGGAACTATGTTAAATGCCCTTAAAATAATAGATTGGATAGAGAATTTACGAGGCGTTGCATCCTGTTTTTCTCTTTGTTGAAACTCATGTTTATGTAGCTATTTGAGGTAAGATGTTAAGTGACTAAGAAGGAGAACGTTAAAGAAATTCATATAAGAATCTGGAGCTAATGCAGGTAACATCATGTAAACTAAAACATAATTAACCCACACCATCACCCTAACAAACTGCTTGAAAATAACTCAGTACTAATCAATTATAATCCCTTTTTAATAACTATCTTCATAACCGAAAATCATTAAGATTTCTGTGATTTCACATTCACAAGAACAGTATCAGTTATCTTTTAGGATTGAGATTAATAACCTTTTCTCTTTCATTTCCTTGTTTTCAACAACAGGTTGAATTCTCTACCAAATACCAAATTACAAAAATAATTTCTTAAGAAATGGACTATTTATTTTCAAAGTAAATGACAATCAAATGGTTATTAAAATCAAATAACAATCAAATAGCTACATAAATCAACATTAATCAACAGCAAACACCAAAACACAATGCAAAAGCAGATAACGGAGAGAAATAAAGAAACTCAATTTGGGATTTCAATCTCTATTATAAGGAGCAAAAATGAATGATGGATATGAAATATAACACCTGGGAGAGAGGCTTAAAGAAACCCCACACCCAAATCCAAAAAAGTTATAAACCCAATCTCAAACAACTAATTCCATTAATCTAAAATATTGCATCCAACAGAAAATTTGCTTGCCCACCAAAATAAAAACAGACACATTGTTTAACGCTTCTTAGAGACACCAACAGTCTTCCCTCGGCGACCGGTAGTCTTAGTGTGCTGACCACGGACACGGAGACCCCAGTAATGCCTCAGACCACGGTGGTTCCTGCAAAAGATCCATTTTAGAATTTATGTAATAAGGCTATATTAGTCCTAATGACTTAAAAGTTTTGTTTGAGTGGGACAATCGAATTGCAACAGAAGGGGAAAAGGATGGACAAAACGCAATCCCGGAGTGTTTCTTGAATACAGATCAAAAGAAGAGCAAACTGACATGGGAAAAGAACGGAAAAGATTATACAAAAGAGAAATCACTACTTCAAACTGAATTTGAAAGTTATCCACTGCCAAATCGAGAAATTTGGCTAACCTGTTGGATAGGATATAGCATCAGAGACAATCAATCTATACACTTTCATAAACCCAAGTACTTGAAACTTCATAGATTCACCAAGTCAGACAACTAATCAGTTCCTATTTCTTAATAGCATATTAGCAATACTCTATTTCTTAACATGTTCAACTAATGAAGTCAAATGGCAATAAAGTTATAGTATATCAAGAGTTTAAAGAAATCTAGTATTTTGTACTCAACGAAAGCAAAAACAGATAATTGCAAATATGAATCACCTGATCTTCTTCAAACGCTCCAAGTCATCTCTCAGCTTCATGTCAAGAGCATTAGACACAACCTGTGAATACTTTCCATCCTTGTAATCCTTCTGTCTGTTCAAAAACCAATCAGGAATTTTGAACTGTCGGGGGTTCGCAACGACCACCATGAGATTGTCCAGCTCGGCAGCAGTTAATTCACCAGCTCTAAAGTAAAACGCAAACATTTTCAAACACAAATAGAAATACAAGCCAATTAAAACAAGAACAAATAGAGATACAATATCGTTCCCAGAATTTAAAATCCTTCTCAAAGCGTAGTTGCATTTAGAAACATATTTGTTTCTCCCTTTATACTCCAAACTAAATTAGAATCCTTT
Organism: Cucumis hystrix; assembly: GCA_025688845.1. Taxonomy (NCBI): domain Eukaryota; kingdom Viridiplantae; phylum Streptophyta; class Magnoliopsida; order Cucurbitales; family Cucurbitaceae; genus Cucumis; species Cucumis hystrix. The sequence goes on along the minus strand of CM046885.1, from coordinate 6,793,305 downwards.
AAATTCTATCCAACTACCAACTAAATTAATCATAACATTGGATCTGGACGCTACAGGAACAGAATATCATGCATATACAAAGTTATAAACAAGAAAGTACTCATGGGACTGTTCTTATAACAATCAATTAACAAACATGAAGACAATAATTAACTCAAAAACAAGAAGAACAAAAATACCTCTTGTTCATGTCGACATCGGCTTTTTTGCAGACAATGTTGGCGAAACGCCTTCCGATACCTTTGATGGAAGTAAGAGCGAACATGATCTTCTGTTTCCCATCAACATTTGTGTTAAGCACACGCAAAATGTGCTGGAAATCTTCGTTCGCTACCAACGACTGAATCGAGAATCAAAATAAAACCATAAGAACACTTTGGGTAGAGAAAGAGATTGATCCGAGAAAGAAGAAGAAATAGAGCGTTAGGGTTTACCATTGTTGAGAGAAGAGGTTGAGCGGCTTCGTACTGATGCTTCTTCTCCTTGGCTAAGAGGCTGCAACGACGACTTACCAACTGAACAAACCTCAAAATTAGGGTTTTATATTAGGGCTTTCTTCTTCTAGGGCTGATTGTTGTTTTGAAAAGACTACTTTGCCCTTTGTATATTTTCTTTAATGCCCATTCTATAAACTTTTTAAATCGGCCCATTTGTGGGCCTGTCTTTTCGTTTTGGCCCATTGATAACTTTTGACCCATTTAAATCCTTTATTTAACAATTTGAATCGTAAGTGATTTTAAATCAATATTGCCGATAACTATTTCTTATTTTATAAATATTATACAAAATTGCTGTTACAAATTGATTCCATTTCTCCTTAATTTTGTTTTCTACCAATTGATTTTTTTTCCGAGTAATTGTTACAAATTGAATTCCTACCTTTAACTCGAAGTTATTGGGCAGTGTAACGAAGTAGATTGTATCATAACAATTTTACATTCTTTTTTTAATATTATTAAATATTATACAATGCAAAATAAATCAAATTTGAAAGTTAGTTTTGTTACAAACAAAACCTTTGTCACATCCACAAAATATAACGAGTTTTAAGGTGGTTTGGATTGATCTAACATTTTGTTTTCAAAAACCTAAATTTTATTTGAACTTTTTCTATGAAAATTGTTTGGGTAATATTTTCCCACTAGCATTTCTCTATTGTTTCCCTTTTTCTTTTTTCTTTTTTTTCTTAGCTATTGACATTACTTAGAACATATATCCTCGCTTTAGTGATTAACGTACATTTAAAAAGGAAAAGGTGAAGGTTTCCTAAAACCAGAATACCATATTCTGATACTTCAAAAATAATACTAATATCACAATAAATACACTAAAATATATTATAGTTTGGTTAAGAACTTTTTAGTGCCACAAGTCGATATAGACAAATAGTACAAACATGAGTCTTGACCTCATTAGCAAACACCTGTGCGATTACTATTACTTACTGATCTCATCTCTTTGTTACAAAAGTGTCCCCAGTTGGTAACTCTGACTAAACTTGCCTGCTCCTAACTGATGATTACCTCAAAGGTGTTTGTCCCGATTCAAAAAAAGAAAGGGGCACTGAATGTCGGGTCACGTGGCAGCCGAGGTCGGCTTTCCTATAGATGGTCTCATTGATTTAACCGAGCACAACCATGTCTGCTTCAAAACCATTTGCTGCTCTGAAAAAACTATCAAACGACACCGGATGAACATAATATACGAACCTAAAAACCCTTATTTGAGATAGCTGCAAAACCGACCGGGTAGAGAACAATTAGGAAAAATAAAATGGAGAGAAATATGCATTTTCCTGGAGAAAGATGACAGAACCTGCCAAGTTCAAGCTACTTCTAATTCATTTGATGTAAGAACTAAGAAGATCCAAATTACATGTGGTAGACCAATCACTGAAATAACACAAGGTTTTTATAACATACAAAACAGATACAACTACATAACAAAGATAGGTGAGAAACTTGGTTGCCCTGTCATAATGTTACTGTACATGATCATCTCATCATATGAAAAAGTACGAACCTCTCGCCAGAATAAGGAACTATTATGAGGTTTTATTTCTCAAACAGAATGAGAAAGCTTAGTAATAGCTTAATAGGAAACTGCTTGTTTCGAATCAATCAATACTTACTATTTCTCTATGCAAGCCTCTCGCCTATCGTCAGAGTAAAATTGCAATGTCCTAGTTAATATCACAAAGAAATAGAGCAGCCTAATTCCTTGGCAGCAACATGAAGAACCTCAATGGGCATTCCGGTTACAAGTCGACTATGAGCTTCCCAAGTTAAGCACTTTTCAAGGTCGTCTTTCCAGTTAATGGCTTCCCTGTTGAAGTACTGAAAAGATGGACTGTGAACACCATTTATGTTCTTTGGTGTAGATCTATGGACATATGAACCAGTTTGCAAAATATCGCGAAGAACTGATGTACTCAAAGCACGGACATGTGCACTTGGATGAGAAAGACACCGAACCGTAGCTGGTAGACGACACTGTATGAACAAAGTCATTTCTATCAATGTGCAGTTCATTGACAATTGAGGTTATGATTTCTGATTTAATAGGCATGATCAATTTGACAAGTCTAACTATGATGTCAAGTTTCCACGAGTTGAAATTTATTTGACCGAGTACTTGAAACATGGAAAAATGTTACCTTCAAAAGGTTGGCAAGACCATCCGCGATGGACAACCCAGATTCTCCCCACTCCAGCACTGGTCGAACTGCTCGAGCTGTTGCTTCTAGGAGCTGTCCGTCAAAACGAGAAATTTAATTACCAACAAGCAACTAAGTACATAGTAATACAACTACAATGCATCTTATCTTCAGTGTTCAATTATTCCTCCTTCCCATCTCTATAATTTTTCTTCTCTTAGAAGATAGATTGTTTTGTTTTATCCCCAAATTTCTCCTCTTAATTCCCTGTGTACATGTATATTACAGAGTGATTGTGAAATTGTTTAAAATATGTTAGCCATAATTAAAATGACTTTATAACATGATCTTAATCATTCAAAATCAATTTTGATCTATAGAAATTACACCTGAAAGTGTAAAAGTCAAACATTAAATTGTTTTTAATATCTGAAAACATATTTTGTAATGATTTTGAACATGATAAAAAAGATTTTAACTACTTCAAAATCACTACCAAACACGTCTTAAATCGTTAAACTTGAAGGTCAAAATTCTATGTCACCTCCAGCTGGGGCAAAGTGCAAGCTTCTCCATCCACCAGCATTCCATCTGTAGCACGCAAAAGAAGGTCGGATGCGCTTGCTAAAGTTACTAACGATTCCGGTTTATCATGATTTCTCATGAGTTCAACAATCAATTTGATGATCCGCTGATTGATTCTCCACATCTTTTGCCCTTGGTTATCATCTTTAGCAATCCACGGCTGGAATTCTCTATCAGCCTGACAATCCCAGAAAGCAATAGAAGTAACTATACTACATGAAGCATTGAACAGAGGTAAACCCAGGAACTTGAGCTACTAATTCAAGCACCATTTTCATGAAAATATTTTAATTTTTTAAGAAAATTTTCCTTTAGCAACAAATCTTGGCAACACGATAAAAGGCATTCTTTTTTGTTATACAATCTCGATAAATTGATGGCAGCATTAGCATATTAATTTACCAAGGATAGGAATCATGATACTTTAAATCAAAATGATATATGAATTAATTTAAGCAATGAACGAGTTGACTAGAGAATAGACCTGGAGTACAACAGCTGCAGCTGCTTTTGCTGGGGATGCAGATACAACATTGCAGAGTGCATCAACTACCTATAAATTTGAAGCATATTCGTTAATAAGAATTTTTTTAATCATTAATTGACCCAAAAGATTAACTTATGAGTGAAGTGAAATTTAATATTGTATCATTTAATACTCCCACTCACTCGTGGGTCTGAAATATAAAGAATACCCAACAAGTGCAAATCAATATTAAATGAGAAAGAAATAACATTGGAGGGTTAAACATAAGAGCTCCTTGAACCACCTACTCAGATACCATCTTAAATCACTCATTAACCCAAAAGCATGTAGGAAAAAGTAATACTATATCATGCAACATGAATCTCCTCACACAAGATCAAAATAACTAGTTGGCTGTACATTATAAATATCATTTAATGTGCACTGAAGCTTTATCTTTTCTAATCACAACTTCAATAAATAAAAGCATGATTGGACTTTGTGTGATTTAGAAATGGTTAAAATCATTTTTGCCAGATTCAAAATGACTTCGAAATATTCTTTTAATAATTCAGAATTAATTGCAATATTTAAAGGTATAAAATCAAGCATTAATTGATTTTGAATAATTAAGACACAATTCAAAGTGATTTTGAACAGAACGAAAAAGTGATTTTAACCATTTCAAAATCACTTAAAAAAATCCTAGTTCAATGGGCATAAGCCACCGTCTAAGAAAAAAAATTAATTTAATGTTTTGATTGCCCAAATATGACGAGAGTTGTTGACTGCCTACAGTGGTAGAACTTGAAAAGAGTTCATCTGGTTTATGATCTCTCAGTACCTAAACCAAACATACAATGGGCAGAAATAAGTCAACAGTTAGATTACCTGTCTCCATCCCTGTTGGGCGGATGTGCCCTCTGCGCAGGGTTGAATTTCGGGCGTCGCAATTAACTTGTGCCATAAAAGTGAAACAACAGAGAAACATAACTCTTGCTTCTCTGCCAGCACTGATCTTAAAAGAATTTGTGCACATCCATTGAATCCTATATGCCTATCAATTGTGAGAAAATTCGCTAGCTCAGAAGCATCTAACTGGAAACTTGCTATTCGTTTGCCTAACGTATTTTCCAAGTCAACAGTTGAATCTGAAGCTCTTTCAAACGAAAGTTTCGCCCTAACATGGCATGACTCTTCACATTTAGGGACAGATTGCTGTCCGTTCTCAAAGTAGACATGGTCCTCGTGTTGTGTTAGTTTTCGGCCTGCTGAAGACACACGAGAGTATTCAGAAATTGGTGCAGACACTATGTGCACTTCTAATGGCTCAGCCCTATTGACAATTGATGCAACAGCTTTGCTGTGAATATCAATAAGGTTGTACAATGACGAAGCCCGAGTATAAATTTCTTCATCCCACTTGCATCGCATCAAAACAGAGAGAGCATGCATGCAAGCTCTCGACCGTCGAAATAGTTCTGAAACGTGAGCAGCAACCATAGCTGCAGCAACTATTTCATTTGAACTATAACTCCAAGACGTTCCAAGAGAAGAAGGCTTCAGAGAAAAGAGAGCCTCCAGAATCGATAAAATTCTATGAGTACGGCGAATTGCTGAGTCGATGCTACTCTGAAGTTCCAAAGAAGATCCATTTATTTTGATTAACTTAGCAATATCTTGCGAACTTTTAAAACTCAAACGCTTCCTTCCCCGTGACATCAATGGAAACAGCTGCAGTTCACAAGCAAGAGCACAAACAGCAGCAAGAACATAAGAGTCAAAAGCTGATACAGGTCCTTGTTTATTCCCCCAGCCTTTTGTTTCTCTACTTTCTCTGGATATATCTTGACTGGGCTCAATTTTTTCTTCCTGAAAATTACTGCTACCACTTCTTCTTTTCTTTCTTCCGTTTGACTGAGCTTCATGACTAACACAAACACTTAACACAATAAAAAGTAAACGTGAAGCAAGCTCTTCTGAAGCACACGATTCTAAGAAAAGAGAGTGAACCATCATCCGGAGCTCTGATACAGAAATGTTCTTAGAGACATAACCGATTCCAGAAAGATATTTGAGTTTCCTTGTACGCTCTGTTGAAGACTCAGATGGAAATGCTCTTTGAAGAATCGCTTCTACTGTAGCAACAAATATCTTCATTAGACATGCTTCAGATGGACTGCCATGGGGAAGATATTCAAGGACCTTAAGAAGTGGTATGTACAAATTCCACGATAGTAAGGGAGGTTGTAGTGGAGTTGCGACAACAATTTCTGGAAGATCAACTGCAGAGGAACTTAATGGAATCAAGCCATAAGCAGCTTCCCAAATGGTACAGATTCTCCATTCAACTTCCAGGCCATGGGCACAAAGCATGGATGCAATCCCTTGAGCAGTTGCTTCAATTGTTGCTTCTGCTGCTGGAACTTCAATCTGGCATAAGCCAATATAGTTTGAATGTTAGAAACTATAATTGTAATACAATAAGATTCATAACATCCTAAGTTAGAACTTTGTGCAAGTGCAGTCCGCTCTCCAGGATTGATCACTACGTACCTGTCTCTGGTAGGACGATATATAATCACCCAATGGTTCATGTTGAATTTCGGCTCCCTCAACTTGCCTCAAAGGAGGAAAAAGCAATGCAGGTTGGGAGAGTATCCGGAAAAGTAGCGCTGCTGCAGCATCAGCAGCAATACCTACTCGCATTGACATTGCAGTTCCTATGGCACGTAAAAAGTGCAAATGCATCCAGTTCCTAGGAAGCTGCAGTAAGGAAAAACCCATTAACCGATGTGGGAGAAAACATATGAAACAGGGACATAACGATGTAGGCAGCTATTGTTATTGTATCATATTTCGTCTAGAGAAAAATAAAAAGAAAAGAAGATATAGACATAGACATAGGAAATCCATTAACCAATAAATTACAATCAGCAAATAAATATAATTATTTTTTTCCATTTACTGGTGATAATTCCGGTAATTCAATAACTATGTATACCTGCTTACCAACTATGCAAGCATGCGAGACGAACCATATCTATACCACTTCAACATTTAAATCTTTCTTGAGTGGAACAAACCCTGCAGTAGGGTTCAATGAAGTTATGGATGGGTACTATATTTTTTTAATAAAATTGGTCTATTGTGTGCTTAATTACATTGGTCTAATCTTAAGACTCTCAAGAAGTCAGCCAATTAAAGAATAAGACCATAATGTTGTATTTAGTTCACAAAGTTCTTAGAAAATCTGTTTTTCCCCATCCAACATCATGAAGCAGCTATTCAGAAAAGAGAATGACATGATTTTATTCATCTGCATTAAAAAGTTATCAAATGATACATAAACTGTGTACATTGGAGAATCAACCAATAAATCTTAAATTTATTCCCAATTTCCATTTCCCTGCATCGGTTGGGTGGCTTGCTTTTATGTGGAAATAAGAACTAGTTGGCTTAAGCAATAAAAGGCTACCCACTGGTAAGCATCCCAAGAAAGTCTTTGTGAGGGAGTGATCAAAGATTGTGAATATTCTCGTTATAATGTCCACTCAAAATTTATTTTTATCACGACTGAGATTAAAAATATTGATGAGAAATTTTTTTAATCCTAATCGGTGAGCATAACATAATATTCTTGGCCTAGCAGATTTTGTTCAAGAATTGCGCTATTTTACTTTGTTGATATAATTTTTTGCCCTTTTTTACTCTTCCTCCTAAATGTCCAACAGAAGTGAATAATTTCAAGAAAGTGAAAAGGAAAAAGAAATTATGTCAAGAAAAATAGCAAAGCCACTAAAACTAGCTTACTCTTATTCCAGATGCGTAGTCTTCAGCAGCCCGAAGGAGTTCCACAAGCTGAACAGCTGCATCAAGTGCATCAGGAGCCCATGAAGGAGGTGCTTCTAAAAGCCCAAGAAGAAGTCTTTGAGTAGCACTTGGAGTAGCAATAGCATAATACCTAAGTAAAGAATACGTGAGTATGCCGTCAAAGCTAAGTTGAAAAGATTCAATAACTTCATTTGTTTCTTTCTTCCAAATTAGAATTTGACCTGTGAAATAACCGTGCATAAGGCTCCAAAGCAGGTAGCCCAGCAACTAGATGCTCGTCTAAAGCTGTAGTTGGTGGAGGAAGTAGAAGTGCAGGAACAGCTGCTGCTGTCAACGTGGCAGTTTCATATCGAGCAACTTCTTCATCACATACACTTAATATAACACCAGCACCATTAGCAACAGCCCATCTTGGAGTTGATGGTACAAGTTGCGGATGTTTTCCAGACCCACGAGATGTAGCTAAGAGGGGGAAAAATGGCATTGTAAATTCCTTATCTCAATATGGAATACAAACCAAGTACCAACGTTTTAGACGATAATTTTAAATTTTATATCATGCATTAATGGAGGGAGGGAGGCGAAAAAAAACTTAACATCAATAAAGAAAATTCATTCTGCTGATTAAAATGGTAATGAGCGAACCAGTCGTAGGTGGCTTTAGTTCTCTAACTGCATATTTTCCCATGACGCCGCTACACCTGTTGGATGCAAAACCATTGTAAGATCAGGTGAAAAAATCTAACAAAAAGACCAATAAGATTGCGTTTAGAGCATTAATTGACTTCAACAGTTAAACCAGCATTTCTTTCCTTCTAGATGGATTTAAACTCTTTGGAACTACAAATAAGTTCAGAACCAAGTCCAGGCTTGACCTCTACCTCACCATTGCCACTATTAAATACTTCTAGATAGATATGAATCTGAAAGAATAAAATGTGACCCTATATTATAGATCATCCAAGTACATGGATTCAAAACTTGATTTCCGTGATTGTTTACTGCTAACTTCCCGAGTCCTACTACTTTTACTGATGTAAATAGTAAAACATGTAGCACAACCACTCACCAACGAAAGTAGTCGCTTCTGATGCCTAGAGGTGCCGCAAGCAAGATGTCAGTAATCCATGGAGATAGAGGCCTTAAGGGCTTCCTATCCTGATTCAAAGGCATCTGGCCGGGTGGCACATTATTCGAGTCACTGGTTGTCGTATGATTGTGACAACCACTTCTTTCTCCTTCCACACTCTGTTGTTCCGTCTTATATATGGGACGATTATAATGAGTCAAAATTCTCAAAATCTCACCACATGCCAGAGCCCACTGTTCAGAATAATCATGCTGGAGAAAACAATATATGTGAGGCAACTAACCCAAGCTCAAAAGAGGAGATAAAGTAGGGATATCTCACTTAAGCTCACCTCTGTGTCTGGGCAGAATAAGGATACGAAAGACGAAAAGGGAGAACCGTCCTTGCAATACACCATAGTACCATCAATAATACAAGAAATAATTGGAAGAATAACAGCATGCCCGTGCTCCGGATGATGAAGAACAAAAGTTGCTGGACATTGTTTTCAACGGACAAAGGCAGTTGTTTAGTACTCATTCATAGAACATTTAATGGCAACGAAAGAATCTTTAAACTAATAAGGACAAGATAGATTATCCCTTACCCAAGACATCATCAATAAGACGCTTTTCCTTCCATGGATAATGACTACGTATTAACTGCAGCAAGAGTACACATCAATAAGCTACACTAATAAACACTAAATCTCCCAAGTCTCTACAAAATTTCAGATTTCTCATCAGTGTCAGTATGCTTATTGAGTATGTTTTTGTATAACAGAAAATATGAGGAGAAAATGGGTATGGGAAAAACCTCTGCAATATCCTCGGGGAATTGTTCTGATGTGAACTGACCCAAGCATTCTACATATGTAGTGATTTCAGCCTAATTGCCAAGGTGTAAGAGGACACATGTTAGTTACAGTTATTATGAAAGTAAATATAATTTGATTAAAAGGGAAAGTTGACTCTCATATATTAAAGTATTTGACAAAAGTTTACCACAATAAAAACAACGTAGATTTAGTAGTTTATTTTTCATTGAAAAAGTACACAAATGTGAAGAAAAAAATGATATCTTATGTTCTTTTTTTATAAGAACCCAAACTCCCATTAGAGAAAAGTGCAAAGATAACAAGAGCATAAACAAGCCCAACTACATAAAGAAACTCCAATCCAATAAAATCAAACCAATATCCCATTTAAAAAAAGGCCCAGTGACAAACAACTACAAAGAAGTACGAAGATCCTATATTATTACACTCAAGCCAAATATTCATAAGATGGCAAAGAAATTAGCATGCTACAAAAGTATGCCCTTATTACAATAGGGTGGATTAACGAGCTCCTCCTCCCCCATCCCCTAACAACCTTTATTCCACACCCAATAAAGTACAGAAGAAACCAACCAACGAGCCCAAAGAAACTGTGCAAAATGCCAACCCCACAACAGATGATGGAGAAAAATGACAGTCGTTTCATAACCATATATTTTTGTCTTCTACATGTATACACATACTAAAGAGAGAGAAGATTCTGTAAAACAAATTGTAAATTACATGAACACAGCATATAGCAATCATTTATATTTCATCCTTGTTAATAGCTCAAAATGGGCAAGTTTCAAGAACCAACCATTTTCCCACTTTAAAACAGTCTAGACAAAAGTAAAACCAACCACAAGGCAAAAATAATTTTCGAAAAATGAATGGATTCTAAAAAATTAGATGGAGGTAGAGAAACTTGGCTCACTTTTCTTTGTTGCTCATCTCGAGGTGGAGTCCAAAACAAAGACGAAAACTGGAGACGATCTATCCACCTTTCAGATGAACTAGCCATCATATAGAACAAGAAATAATCTACTACTGGGAGTAGTTCACAGTTTTCGCCAGCCTCTCACTAAGGATCCAAAAGATGAACCTCAAGCCTTTTAACATCCAACACCTCTCAACCAGTCAAGAATCAAAATATCGTAACTCAACATCCCAAATCGGCAGCCTGTTCGTTTAGAAAAATTGAAACAAAAAACAAACTAAAAATCAAGGAAACTGAGGAGCTCCTTCAAAGAAAATTTACAGGTATGATATGGCCAGCTCGATACTTCCAATTTTCCTCCCCTTCGAATCTGTTCCAAAGCTCCCAACGTCTTCTACAAGAAAAACACCCAGAAACCTGATTTCTGTTCAGAGAAAGCCATAAAATCAGGGGGGAAATCAAGAAATGAAACAATACTGAAAATATGAAACAAATAACCCAAAAAATTGTCTACATGAACCGAAATAAGACAGAAATTACAAAAGAAAATAAGCCAAAACACACAAATTAATGAATACAGCCAAATAATCTCATAAAAACTTCATCAAGGAAGGAGGTGAGCTCTATTTCAACGAAAATAAAGGTACAGAAATCTCAAAATGGATCAGAAATTAAGAATCAGAAACTAAGAAAGATACATCATATAAAACTCAACCAAATTAACATCAAGAACACAACAGAAAAAAAAATACCCAAAAAAAAAATTACAAAAACCTGGAAGTTTTTCAGTGAAAGAAGCTCCAGAAAAAGCAACTCCGGTGGGCGAGGAATCAAACAAATCACTGTAACAAGTGAGATTGTGAATTTTGTATATTTGTTTAATTTTTAGAGATGTTTTTTCAGCGGTTGAGTTTTGGTTTTAGAAGGAGAGAGAGAGAGAGAGAAAAATGGAGAGGAAGAGAGAGAGAGAAGGGAAGATATGACAGATCTTTAGCAAGGCTCTAGGCTTAAGTTGGCTGCTTACGTGGCACTGATATTTTCCTCTCGCCTTGGGGACTAAGCGTAGTGCCGCGTCATGTCCATCAACCATGCATGCCCATCCATCTATGCATCACATCTTTATCCACGTGGCTTTTCTTGTTTCTATCTTTCTTTTTTAAATAAAAAATATTAGTACTACTTTATTCTAACAAAACTTTGGCTTATGTGACACATATATTTACATATAACCACTAAGTTCAAGATTCAAATTCTCTCACCTCCAACCTTGTACTAAAAATAATATTTTTTTAATAATAATAAATAAATAATGTTAACTATGAAAGCGTGACTCAACTGTAATTGATATGACTTTGTTTTTGTTAAAGGTTTATCAACTCTTCAAATTCTCAATAATTCTACTAAAAAAAAGTGCTCTTCATGTGTGATGTTGACTATGGTTGTAATTACTTGACTGGTAGGCGAGAAAAAAGAATGGAAGGGGTTTGTTGTTTTTAGTTGATAAGTGAGATAGCAAAAATTCGAATTTTTTTTATTATAATGATTTTATCTTGTTAGGAAAGAAACAAATGGCATGTTAAGCTGTGATATGTTACAACATTCTTGTTAACTATGGCTAAGAGATGTTCCAATTTAATTTAACAAGGTAGGCTGTATTTATATTTAATTTGTATTTTGGAGTGATTTTAAAATTAATAAAATCATTTTGTTAAATTTTGATTTTCAAATGTTTATCATTCTTAAACCTGCATGTTAAAACCATTTTTAAAAAAATACATTTAGTGTATATTTAAAATAACTTAGGTAAAGTTGTTTTTCAAAAATCATTTTCATTTAAACAATCAGTTGATAAGACAAAGAAAGAAACTCTTTAGAATAAAAACACACGTGTTTGGTAAAAAAAAAAATTCAAAAAAGTTTTTTTTTTTAATAAAAGTTTGATTGTTTTGTTATATGCTCATTTTTTTTATTAATTTCAAAATATTATGAAAGAATTTATCAGTTGCGATAGTGACTAGAGTTGGCTAATAATAGTCGTCGGAGATGTGATTGGATGTATAGCAAAATCTGGAAGTCGATCGGTAGCGAATGCTAAAGGTAGGTGAAAATGTTGGGATTGGAGCTAGGTTGCCTGGTGGCAATCGTCGTAGATGGTAGTGTGAGGTCATCGGACGAAATGAGGTCAGAGGTGGTCGTCGATAGTCCTCAAGTATACATATATACCTTTTATATAAACTTTTTTTTTCAAAAAAAGTATATCAGGTTCGAAGTGTTGTCAAAATGCATAAATAACATTTGCTCAAATTAATCACTTGAAAAGGTATTTTAAACACACCATTAACCACTTAAAATTAATTCAATCTTTAATTTTGCACTTTGAAATATAAGTTTCGGATAATTAATAATACTTTTGAATGATTAAAAGTTGTTTTTAGTACTTTTGATCAAACTTTTAAAAATAATTTTTAACTATTTCGTAATCACTTACAATGTTAATAATTGAATCAAAATAATGCTAAAAAGTTAAAGGGATTAGACGAGATTTAAATGTTTGAGCCTAATTATGAAATTTTATAACATCTCAACCACCAAAACTGTTCTTGAAAATTTTATTAAATGGTTTACTAGTGAATCAATTGAACTAACCTTTGTACAAAACCTGATATTATTCTTAAAATTCATACTCAACGTGTGAAAAAATTTGTATTTATTTTAGATGAGTAGGAATCTTACATTTATTTTAGATTAGTAGGTAAAATAACAATTCACGATAGATTTCAATACCTAACTAGTTGATAATGTTCAATTTAATATATGAAATTAAAAATTCAAGATGCATAGGAATAAAATAAAATTGAAAATTTCCTTTATTTTGTCCCCAACATTAATCGAAATGCCAAGTCAACTACTAGATATGTAGAAAACATATTATATATTTGACCATATGACCACTACTTGTTCATCATATATGCTATATTATATCATCTTCAAAAGTGCTTAGAGAGTTGACTTAACTTTAAAGTAATAAATTTTTAAAAAACATTTGAATATTGTAGTTTAGTGGGGGAATAGATGCATTTTTGTGGAGAAAGATGGTCATTGCACTCCCCAAAGTGGAAGCACTCAAGTTTCAATGCATGTCATGATATAGTAAATAAAGTAAATTATATCGTTTGTGCTTCTCCACTTTTTTTATTTTTCTTCTTTTTTTTACCTTTATAACAAGTATATATTTTAGTTTATGAATTTGTGCATGTATATGTATTATATATATATATATATATTATAAAAAAAAAAAAAAACAAAACATTTTGAAAATTTATAATGCTTCATTTTGTTGGCTGCTAATTTTGTTTTTTATTTTTAGTTTATGAAAATAAAACTTAGGGTCTATTTTTTAATCACATTTTTTAAAATTAAGTTAAATTTTGAAAACTAAAATGTAGTTTTTTAAAAACTCGTCACACGATTATAAGAAATAATTGAAGCATATGAAATTTCAAACATCTTTCTGGAAAAGATCATTTTTTAGCTTTAATCTTTATATTTCTCTTTCAATTCTATTTGAAGTTTCATGACGTTTTTTTTTTTTAAATAAAAACAGTTTATTACATGTTACAATTATTTTTAGTTTTAAAACACTATGTGACAAGTTATTCTTAGGATCATATATATATTACTATGAAAATGAAGTATAAAAACTTGTCATTCACTAATTAAAACAATTTTGAAATACCTAATATGCTTTTATATTTGGTAATCATATACATTGTCAAACAACTAAAACGTATGCATCAACTTAAGAAAAACAAAATTATTTGAATATTTAAGCTAATTAGTTTCATTGAAATATGACTGACAATGATGTATATATCTTTAACCTTAGTTTGTTTCCAAATGCCGTGCTAAAAGAACATTGAAAAGAAAGAAAGAGAAAAAAAAAGTTGATTTTGTTATTTAATAGGTATAGAGCTTTTGAGTTAATGAAAATATAGGATCTAAATGTCCATTTGGATTTCCACAAATTCCAATCATAGCTCTCTCCATCTAATTTGATATTAAACGAAAAACAACTCACTTTTTTAAAACCTCAAACACATATTTTTTGCGCCAACATAACTCAAGTATATGTACTAAAGATCAAGAAATTTGTGTTTTAAATCTCTTTCCTCTATTTGTATTATTAAAAACCATTTGTTATGAAAGTAGAACATAGATTAACCGTACGTAAGTGGTTAATAGTATATACCTAATTTCAATAGTACAAAAAAATACCTAGTTTAGATAATATACATGTTTGTGGACTGTGTACATATTGCTATTTTACTTTTTTTTAGTTATCTCAAAACATCATAGTGGCAAAAAGAAGTATCTCTCAATTATGTAAATAGCAAACTTGAAGGATTAAACTTGGAATAGTTTTGATGCAAACAATTATTTAGAAATGATTAAATAACACTTTTTAAAAAAACCCAATACCTGGAATTATTAATGAACCACAGCAAGCTTATGTAAAGGAACAGAGAGAAAAAGTTGACCACTATAAGCAATGTTGTAGGTCAGACTTCGAACAGTGTGCAATGGAATCAACAAAAGTATTACTAAGATTGAGGGACAAAGGTGAATAATAATAGTTGCATAGATTTAAATTAAATAAGAATTTGAGTATCATAGGTTTAGAATTATATATATATATATATATATCATATTATAATTTATAAAATGTTGAAGAACAAGGGGATTGGGTTTCAAAAGTTTTAGCTTTATATTATTATTGTTATTATTTTGGGGGAGAGGGAGATGAAAGGGATGGAGCAGTGGGCGGCGGGGAAGGCGTAGAAGATACTCCGCAGTAGGCACGACACGTGGCAGATTTAAGGGAAACAATATTTACGGTGAGAGCCACAAAATATCTAGCGTCCTGGCCACTTGCACAAAGTATCTGGAAGATATTTTTGGTATTGGTGGGGTCCCACAGAGAAAGAGCCAATTGGAGTGCAGCTTAGGATATATGTAGATCTTTCAACTTTGGCCTTGCACTTCCCCTTCTGACGTGGCCCTTTGCGATGCGAGGAATTTATCTCAGATCTCGATTTTCGTTACTGACGGCTGGATCCACATGGGTCCCACATTCTGTGACCAAGGGAATGGCCCCCTCATGTGTACTATGTATGTATGTATATGTTATAACACCAACATGCATGTTCTCAACCTAACCTAACCTATGCTTCGAACTGGGACCCCACCATCCTTATTTGTTCCTTTCTCATTCGTTCATTCTAAAGTCCTTTTTTTCCCCTTACTTTCTCGGTTCTATTTTTTTTTCTTTTTCTTTTAACAAAAAATAATAATAATAATAATAAGTAATTGTGTAAACCTCAAAGGGTAAATTTTGGATACAGCCAATTTTCCATAACTAAGTTGGGATCCACTAACATAACAAATTGAAATCCTTTTACAATTAAATTAATTTTTAACCATGCCAAATTCTTTTGGATTCTTCTATTTTAATTATTTCTTTTTTGTCTTTTTGTAAAATGTTTTATTTTTTACAACTTTCTTTTTATTTTTCTTTTTATTATTATTCATGAAAGACGTTTAATTATTTACGTAACCAATTATTATTGCTATTTTAAAATTAAAAACAACTCTCCAATTTAGAAAAAGAAATATAGATTTTTTTTTTCTTTTAGCAATTTTCACCTGTTTCAGTTTGTTCACCAACTAATGCACAATCACGGTGGCATTTAAGAGTTATGTTAACTTTGGAGAGCAATCGACTTTGACAATTTTGCATAAGAGTTGCGTCGATTTTGCTTTCAAAGCAATACGACTTACATTTTATTTTAACAATTATACAAATCTAAAATCCATAAATTTTAAACCTCCTACACTTTGTGAGAATTTTTAATCTATTTTTTACTTTTTTTATAAGCTCAATTGGTAAATTTTGTCATCGGTGATAATTTAGCACTTAGAGTCAAGTGGTTGATAATTAGGGTTTAGTTTTTCGTAGGAAATAATTAGGATTTTGTCGATTATAGTTTAATAAAATCCTCATTTTCAACTATTTATGTATTTGTCATACCATTTATGAATTTGATATGTAGTCTTGAATTCTTTAATCGTTACGTGAAAATCTGACTTTTTAAAAAATTATATGGACTAAATTTTAATTTTCTAAACAAATCAAAGTTGCAATTTTTTCGGTTTTAATTTATTCTTCCAATTATTTTAATTCATAGAGCTTTGGTGTCTATTACTAGTTTAATTCAAGATAATAATATAGTTAATTTAATTCATATTTATTTGAAGCTGATCACTACTTTAATTTATATTACATTTGAAATATGAACTAAATCACTCATTCAAATCCCTTCACCCTGGCTCTCTACTCGGAGTATAGAGAGAGTCTCGTCCCATTTTAATAAGCTTAAAAGCTATCAAATTTTAGATACTTTTAAACTTATTGTTCAAAATCTATTATTTAAGATAAAAAAATTGAACCAAATGCAAATGTATTGCTAAAACTCATGGATTAAAACTTTGTCTATTTTAAAAGTCTATTGAGTGGCCAAACATGAACATCTCACCCCATACAGTAAAATGAATGGACTTTTGTAAAAATAGCAAAAAAAATTATGATAATAAAGTATACATCACAACATTTTATAAATTTGCAAAAGTAACAAATTTAAAAGTGAGGATCATCTGATATCCCTCTGATAACTTATGATTACAGTCTGATAGCCGTCTGATATCACTAATTTTGTCATATTTGCAACATGCAAAAAAATTGGTGTCGTGAGTTGTTTTTTTCTAAATGTTTTGGTTACTTGATGCAGTTTTTTTAAAATGAAATTCATACTACTACATTATCAAATAATATTAGCATTAAAATCATACCTATGTAACATGGAGGTTTACTTTGAATTTTGGTAATCAAATAACATAATGTAATCGAAGAATCAAGCACTCGTTGTGATTTAACGATCCGTTTGGATTGACTTAAGAAAAAAAAATTTCAATAAACTTATTTTTTGTGAAAATTATTTAAAATACACCTAAAAATAATTTTACTCTATTTTTTTCTTCAAAATAAACTTGTTTTTTAAATTAAACAGCGATAATTGAAAGTTTAAAACCCTAAATTCAATTTAAAACTGAAATTTAACGATAATAGCTGAAGTGAGACTTTAAAAGAAGTTTTTTTGTATTAATGGATTGACTCAAAAGTAAGATACGAAATTCACAATATGATTGGTTGCGGAGGTAATCAAGTGGTCGTTGGTCGGCTTAGTCGGCCACCGAACAACCTTCTCAATTCTTTTTTTAATCAATAATATCTATCTATATATATATATATTGGACATGATTGATTTTGATTGTAACTTCCACTTTCTTTGTATTTCTCCATAAAACTATATAATAAACACATATATTATAATTGAAAAATGTTGAAGTTTACCATTTTATCTGTTTGGCTGTTCAACAACATGAGGGCTAAAGGACACAATTAATGAAATATTATCTCTTACATTTGATTTAAATGGTTCAAACAGAAAGACTAGACAAAATTAGATCGTTGGTTTAAAATTAAAATATATCAACCAATCTAATTTTATATTTATGTTTAGAATTATATTAAATAAACAAAAAAATACGTGATTATACAAATATCTTTCAATCATGATGTTAGATCGTGATATGTCATACTCAATTTCTCTAGCTCGAAATAGGAAATTACTTTGAAATAAAAAGCTTATATAATTAGTGTTTATCTTGTACTCAATCCATTTATATTCGATGTTAATTGAAATAAATATAACATGAAATTAAGTTGGATCAACCATCATCAGATAACTTTTACGAGACTAAAAAAAGTTCAATTAAAAAGTAGGTTTTAATTTTGTGTTTTTTCTTTTCCAACTTTGGACAAACCTATGTTTTAATGTAAGGATGACCCTTTCTAACGCCTCTTCAAATAAAACTATTTCTAAAAAGTTAAAAATATAAAATGATAACAATTGTGTATGCTCCTTCAGGTTTGATATAAAATAAAGCATACAGTGTATTGATTTAGTATCTTCGATTTTATAAAATTTTTAAAAAAATCACAATAAAAGTTGTTGATGTCAAATTTTGGCAAAAAAAAAAAACACACACACATCCCTCGTGTAACAACAACAGTTGAATTTGTACTCTGGAAAAAAAAACTTGCAAAACAAAGGAAAAATGTTTTGATGCGTAAATCAATAAAGAAAATTATAGAATATAGGGTGTAACGTCCCATGCCCATAATTTATATTCGGATTTGGAATTCAGATTTGACAACTGATGCCCCATGGATCATCTATTACCCAAAAATGTTAACATGCACTTTGCTGTGTGTTTAGGTGTAAATTATTTTAGTTCAAGTTATAATAGTATATATGTTTTTGAGATGTAACCTATTTTAATTTGAGAAATATATAGTAAACGTTGTAGCAAATAATGTAAAATTGATGAATGTCAAATAGTAAATAGTAAATACTATAATAAATAGAATAGATAAATTTTGAAATAGTGTTCACGGTAGCTAATTGGAGATTTTTTTAAAGAGTATTTATTTTAGCAATAAGTTGTTATCATGGTCTTACATAACCTTTGCCTCAAACACCCCCTAAAAAGTGAAGGTTGTTCTCACAAAACCAACATGTGTCTTTTTAACAGATTTTGTTCTCACTCACATGCAGTTTAAGAAAATTTTCAACCAATTACCTAAATGGAGATGATCAACCTTGACCTCATCCTAGCTCATCCTTGGTCAAGATTGAAGAGGTTGGTTTGACATTTGATCCATATACGATCATTCAAATAAGTCATAGTGCTCTTTTGATCGCGTTAAATAAAAATAAGGTTGGCTCAACCTCATCTGTAGTCGAGGCCAAGGTTGGTCAAGCTATTTTTGCTCAAAGTCCCATGAATCATTTTTCTTAAGCCTAGTTTATCCACTATATTTAATTCCTTATTTTGTTAGGGTTTACATTTGACAAATTGTATGTGAATAATCTTTTAACCGAGGTCGACCAAACCTAATATCCTTGTTAGGCACGCTAAATTTCATCCCATAGCATAAGTTGTGTTGGGCCTTTGACCTCACGTTAACATAAAAGGCTCGATCTCGGCCAATCGAGACTGACCAAGACTATTACTTCAGTCTTCTTTTACACTATTTTGGACTATTTTATCCTTAATTATAGAGTTCACCCACAAAAGTTAAAAGTTAAAATTACAAATTTGATGTATTGGTATTTAAATTGAAGTCTTTAATTTCCTCCGACAGTGTTAGGTGCTCAATAAGTCTAAAATAAAGTTGATTTATAATACAACTATAGTCTCTTTTGTGACTTGTAAATAAAATAATACTTGAATATATTATGAAATATAATGTTAATAACATGTTTGAATTTAAAATCAAAAGGATATCTAATTTGTTGATTAAGCGCACAGTTGAGTTCGATCCGCTTGATAGTACAAAGTTGAATCTTATAGAATTTAGAAGCATTAGAAAAAAAAAAAATGAAATTTCTCAATATACAAACAAGATTCAGTAAGGAAGATTAAATTGTTTACATGATTTATGGAATTAATGAGTAAAATATTAGGGGATATGTACATAAATGAAATTGATGAAGGTTAGTTGTGAATATTATTTGGAAATGGAGTGGGCGTGTCCGAGGAGAGCATAGAAGGAGGGAAAGAAAAAGCGGAAAGCAAATGATTATGTTCCATGGGTGAGACGACAGGATTGGTGACACACCGTCATTGGGTCCAAAAAAGATAGCGAATAAAGAAAGGAAGGTACGTGTGAGCAGAAGAATCGACCACGTTGAGGCAGGGTTTCGATGTGTGTGAGGGTGACCTATCAATTGTCGCTCTCCATAAAACTGAAAAAGGTTTTGGACGGTCCAAGATACACACAAGTTAAAGCGCACGGAATATAATTCAGGGCATCGTTTCCCTTCCAATGAACTGCCAAGTGCCCAACTGATCAAAACACTAATGGTAATATATATAATCCTAAAAGTTAAAAATTCCCAACTCTCAATTTGTCAATACTCTCTTCTTTCTTTCTTTTTATTCTTTTTTCCCGTAAATTAAAGTTAAAATGGCTTTTTCTTTTTCTCTTTTTCAAATTACTGGTCCACTGCATTTTTATTTTAGTTAGCCACATCAAATTTTTAATGATTTTGATCCGCAAAAATAGAATACCCATCTTAGGTTGTTTGACTTGAAGGGCCGCTTGAGATCTTTCAACCTACGAGTAACTTATAATAGTATCATTATTTGAGGTGCAAACTATTATCTTAGTTTTGTTGATGTTGTTTTCTATTGTAAAGTTGTTACTTGAATTTTCACTTTGACTTTGACTTCTACTTTTACTTGTAAATATTTGGAGCTTAGTGAGAGAGGAGGGTAAGAAATAGGAGAAAGAGGAGGGAGAACAAGTATTATCATAATACTAGAGCCAAACATGAAGTTCACACCTCTCTAATCCTAGGGGTGATCAAAAGATGTAATAGCAAGGATTCAAACAAAATGTTAGGGGACGTTTGGTGAGATAAATTTGTATTATAACATCATTTAAAATTCGTGCTTGATTTATTAAACATTTTGGGTTCAATTTGTAATATAAAAATTATTCTGTTTTGACCGTTTTTAATCTAACTCTCTTTTCCACCATTTTCACTCTTTACGGTTTTGTTTTTCATTTCGTCTTTAATTAGTCACATTTTCTTACCCTTCTCTAATTCTTAGTAATCATAATTACATTACAACTCTCCAAACAACCCTATAATGACAAAGGAATGTAATAATTAGTTCAAATATATTTATGCTATAAGATTGTTGTATTTTGTTTTATTAAGCAATAAGGTGATAAATTTTCAAATGTATCTATCCTTATGTATCATACTCTTGTCGTAAAAAAAAGAAAATTGTAAGAGAACCATGATTCGATAATTTAATGAGATATATTAGAATATACATATTTAGATGTATCTAACTATTTTTTTTTTTTGTTATGGATTACAAGCATAAGCAAACCAATTTGTTAGGAAAATTGTAACAAATTTTAAATAAAGAGTTATAATGAAACAAATGATGTGATTGTTCTTCCAAACCATATCTTATATCGTGATATTTTTTTTTATCTACAATATACATCGTAGGTATGTAGCTACATCAACTTGAAATGCTAAATAGGAATTTATAGAAACATCTCTACATAGTTCCATTTATATCAACTAGTTGAAAGACACATATGAATCATATGATACTCATGACGTAAAATTATTAGATAATATAGAATTTTATCTCAAAACCATGATGGAAGTAATTTATCTATCTTCTTAAAATTGAAAGATTTGTTATTTTTCCAATGTAAAATCCTTACTTTCATATATACATACTCCTCCAAGACAACATTTGGGTTTACCATTCTCCAATTGTGACCTATTTTTTTTCAAGGCCCACTTGCTTTTTATGACTATGATATCAAATTAGACAACATGATATTGCATTAGAAAACAAATAACAATAAGAAGCAATAGTTCTATTTGTTATCGTAAATGGTGTATTTTTGACAAATTTAGATATTTTTTTCTTTGTTTTTTTCGTTTTATGGGTACATGTTTTCTATATTTATTTTTGTATCATTCTCCTATCTAAATACACATCAATATTAATAAAATGTGGAGCAGTCACACTCTTTTACCATTTATATATGTAATGCTATGCTATGCTCTTGGTTTTTTTTATATGGGATTTTGAACAAAAATATTTTTAGTTTGTTTGAGTGGTTTGTTCGTACCATCATTCACTTGTTGATATAAAATTGTTCACTAAAATTCATTAAAAAAAATTAATTTGAAGATAACATTATTGTTTCCTTTATTTATCGACCCAAATAAGTTGTTGAGTTTTTCCTTAAAAAGCTTTATTTGGTCAATGTTTGCTTTTGAAAAACCTTGAACATTAATTTCATTCATGAAGCTTTGATATTTTTATTGAACACATTTCCAACGTTTTGAAAATGAGGTTTGAATGAAAGAAAAATAAAATGATTTATGTTGTGTTTATTTTGTTAGATGGTCTGTAGTTTATATGAAATGGTGCGCATAAATTAAAAATTAAATTATGAAAAAAAATACAAAATATTGTTTCCTTCCTCGTGTTTTTAAGAAAAATAAAGGAAAAGATAACTTTAAACTATTGTCCTGATAGAATTCTATTATATTTTTTTTATTAATATAGTCTAAAATTTTGCTACCTACTATGAAAGTATTTAGTTTATTTTACTATATGTGAAAATGAGCATAAATTAATAAAGTTTACAAAAATAGAAAAAAGAATTATGATAATAGAATTCATATCATTTACATTTTTAAAATTGTAAAAATAGCAAATTTAAAAGCAGATCACCGTTATATTTGTCAAATTTATGATATACAAAAATAAGTATTATGAACTGTTTTTTTTCAGAAAAAAAAAATGGCAATTTCCGTTTTTAAAAGTTAGAAACCAAATCCATGTATTCCTAAAAAAATGTAACTTACTTTTTATAGTCTTAGATTATTTAATGTTGTTGTTATTATTTTGGATGTCTGGTTGAATTATGCATTACGTGGACCTCTAAAATTGAATCACGTGGTAACGGCAACTTGTGGTACACGTGTAGCATGCGTTTGTCACGTCTTTCAATAAAGTATTTGTTACTTTCTTTCATCATTTTCTTTCAAACATAAAGTACGTGTTATTTTATCTAATAATAAACAAAATATTTATACCTCATAATTTTTTAAAAATAATTTTCTTTAAATTTATTAGTTTATTCCTTTAAACTATGTTCACTAACAACTTGGTTTGTGCTTACTCATTCTTTAAATTAAATTCTATAAATACAATGAAGTGTAATGATTTTTTTTATAAAGTGTAAATAGTTTGTTTTTTAAAAATCTTTTTTGTTTAAGTTTTTTTTATAAATAATAAAAAATTACAAACTATTTACACTGTATGTCAAAAAACTCACTAATGACAAAAACTTATTATAGTTGGTTCATTTTGCCATTTTTTACAATTATTATTTTATTTACTTATTATTTTTTAAAAATAGATAAAACTTTTTAACTATTATACTTTAAGTTACGAGAATAACTAAAAGAAAGTAGACTTAATTTTCAAGAACAAAAGATTTAAAATAAATCAATTAACAAAATAGGACTTTAGCTTTTAAATCTATATCAAATGAGTTTGAGTTTGTTAGTCTCACTACAAGAAATCGGAGTTCTCCTTACGCACAAAGGGAAAAAGACGTGGGAAAATAAGGCATCCATCGATGCCATCAAGGGTGCGTCTGGCACATGAATCGTTCTCGACGTATTGTTAACAACGTCGAAGAAAGCTAGATCATCCCAAACGTTGAACACATACATGTCGAGAAAGATGAAACAATTAAATAATAGTTTCATTTTCTTTGACACGGTGTTGAAAAACGTCGAGATTGGCTTCAATATTTTCAACGTGGCCCTTATGGCATAAGAAATTATTATTTATTTGTTTCACTTTTCCCGACGCCATGCATGGGAACATCAAAAATAGGAAAGCCAGTCTCGACGTGATCACTCACAGCATCGGTGGAAAGGAAACAATTACATAATATATCTCATTTTCCCATACGCTTGTTGCATGGAATCAGAAACGTGAATAAGTAGTCCCAACACCATTAGGTAGTGCATCAGCACTATGGCTTTTATTCCTGACACATTACTATTTGCGTTGAAAATATGGAATTTTTCTGTTATGCATCGACAATGCCCCTATAAAATCACCCTTTCAGTTTTGTAAATCACATAACCGAAAGTGAAAAGAAAAGAGAGATTGCGAGAGAGACCATGAAGAAGAGAAGAGAAGTCCACCGTGCTCGTCGCCGTTCCCTTGTCGTCGTCTGCTGATGCCCCTCCTAATTTCGATAAGTTTTGGTTTAGCTTTAAGTTAGTTATGGTATAGTTTTAGTTTTGGTTTATATTCAGATTTAGAATTTAGAATTTAGAATTAGTTTTAGGATTTAGTTTTTGACTTAGTTTGTATTTTAATATTGAATATTGAATTTAAATTGTTTTTAGGATTTAAGAATTAATTTTAGATCGAACTTGAGATTGTGATTGTATTTGAATTTGATTAATTGAATTTGCGGGGGTTGTATTGAAAATTTAGGGGGAGTTGAATTGAAAATTTGAGGGGGTGGTATTGAATTTGAGGAAGAGATTTCTATATTTGAGGGGTGGGAACTGTAATTGTTTTAAAATTTCTGTAATTTGTGGTTGAGATTTGTTTTGGCTATACTGTAGTTGTGGTGGCCTTTGGTTCAAACTTAGTTGTTGTTGTTTATTTCTTAGTAGTTTTGTTTGTTGGAACTGTTAAGTAATTTGTAAAGATTGAAGTAATTTGTGGTTGATTTCTTATGGCTATCATGCAGTTATACTAACCCCGTAGTGCAAACTTAGTTTTGAATTGAAGAAGCTAAACGTATATGATTGTCGAGTATAGAATAACATCAGAGCTGCATGCCCAACAAATGGAAGAAAATGTCTGATAGATGGAACAAATGAAGAAGATGATTGAAGAAATGAGTCGGGCACATAGAGGACCGTGAGCACTTGTTGTACGTATTTTTCAACTTTTAAGTTGTTTAATTTGCATTTGGTGATATATATATATCTAAATTTATTTTTGTGTCATTGTAGGTGTGGACTTGTAGGAATATGGTGTCCGCGGGCATTAGGAGATCAATGTACTTTTTTCTTTTCTATGTAATTTCTTTACAACATTTGAAATTGTTAGACGATGTAACATTTAATTTATAATATTTATAATTTTGATTTGGTATTTTATATAATTATTTAATGATTTGTTGCTTTTTTTTTTACAATTTTATTCAATTTAAATCGAAATGGAACCGAAAAGAATACTAGTGAACAATTGAAAAAAATAAAAATTCAATAAATTGGAAAGAAGAATATATTAAAAATATCTCCCGACGCACGCAAAGCGTTGGGAATGATGCTCGTCCCTAGACATGTTGTTCAACATGGTGGGGAAATGTTTTCTCGATGCAACGTCCGAAGAAGGCTTCTCCCGACGTCTTTATAGGACGTCAATGGTGACCTACGCCCAACGTATATGAATGTGATGTCGAGTGTGAGGTTGTTCCGATGTCATTCATCCGTCGGCAATAGCATCATTCGAGAGAAAGGAGTTTTCGACGCTGTGTTGTTTGTGCACTGAGAATTGGTCCCCTAACGCAGTTTTGCCGACATTCTTTCCGACGTGTGGATGTACGTCGAAATAACTTATGCCGACGCATTTTGGAATCTACATTGAAGCATTTTGGCGTCAAGAGAACTTCAATTTGTAGTGTATATATGTATATGTATGTATGTTACTCTACATTTTTTTAATTTATGTTGAACGTTTAAATTTATATACATCATTCGTTGTTTTAAAAATCAATAAATGTCTTTGGGTTTTAAAGAGGTGATAAAATTATGAGAGTTGTTAACGCAATAATGTCTATGAAGTTTTGGCATTTTAAAAGGGTACAATAAAAGTGCATTTTAAAGTTTAATTTTATGTTTAATTAAGTTCATGACATATATTGATCTGTTTGATTTTTCAAAAAGAAAATCATGAACTTTGGTTATTGACGAAGTTTTTTGAGAAATTTTATCCATTGAATTTAAACTTTATATATGTATTGATGTGTTATGTGTAGTATAAGCATGTACAAATTACAATCTTTGTTTTGAAAAATAATAAACTTTTAATATTAAGATTCTTGGACATTCTTTGATGATCAAACTTTGAACCTTTTTAATTAATTTAGATCGACATTTGGTTTTTTAATACTCTTGAATCGACTTATGGCTTGTTTATAATCTTGAATTAACCTATGTGATTCTAAACTTCTAGTTGAGATCTTCAAATTTTTGGAATTTGAAATTTTCATACTCCCATCTTCAAATTACGAGAGAATTATATTTTTCAAATATTCAAACCTTTTTCTTCATATATTTGGTGATTATGAGAAGTTGTATTTAGAGCTTCGGTCTTTGGAGCTTTAGATTATCCCCAAAGTTTGGGATTATATTTTACAAATCTTCATAGCAATTATATTATATAATTTGAATATTTGAAACGTTATTAAAAGAGCTTTGGCTTTCAGTTATCCAACCTTTTAAAATGAACTCGTAAGACTTTTCTTTATCGAGTTTTCATGAATCTTACGTGAGATTGGGTCAAGCTTCTCTTGGACAAAAAATGGCTCGAAATTTTAGAATGGACTTTAATCAAGTTGGCTCGATTCAATTTGTAATTTTTATAATGGACGTTGACTTCCATTATGATGATGTGGCAACTTATGAATAGTCGAAAATTTGCATTCAACAAATCCATTTGATTCAAACTAAGAGTTTTTATGTCAAATATATTTGTAAATTTAAAGTAAATCTTGAATATATGTCAACAGCTCAAAAGAAATGGTTTATACATAAATACCATAAATTAAAGCAGCATTTTAAAATATAACTAATAAAATGAAATTATTTTCAAAAACATAGTAAATAAAGTAAAATTTATCAAATTCTTATTAGGTTAAAGTTTTTTTTTGACTGTATTTTATAAATAATTTTTTTTCTTTCTATTTATAAGAAATTTCTCTAAGTTAAACTTAAAGACTTAAACTAAAATTTTAAAACGTAACATTTCAAAAACATTACAAAAAAAAGTATTTTGAATCAATTAAATATCTGTCAATTAAAAATTTATTATAAATGGCTACATAAAATTTATCAAACTTATATCTAAATCCTACATTACATCCATATATTTTATATCATTATTATTTCTTTTTAATATTGTATTTTCAAAAGTCTAGTTTTGGTCATTTAACTTTGACAAGGACGTGACAAGATTCAAACCTAGTACCTTAGGGCTTTAAAGAGGGGCACAGTGCCACTATACCATAGTCATAAAAAGAGAAAAAAAAATATAGAATTAGTAAAAAATAGAACATTATTTGATAAAAATATTTAAATTATAGAAAAAAATCAATTATAATAATATTGTGATTTTGTTCTTTGAAAGATCAAAAGAACATGCCTATAAGCAAATTGTCCGAGCATTCATCCATTTAGTGCAGTTACGAGTGCCTAGATCTTCCTACTCATTTATAGTTTTCTCACCTTTCGAAAAGGAAGAATCTCCTACTATTGTGTCATCAACTACTTTGGGGTCGACAGAAACCTTCTCTGACTCATCGGACACAATCATTCTATCCTATTTATTCATTCTACCTTGATTTTATAAAAAGCCAAGTAAAATTAAATTGCCACACCCTGTTTGGATTGAATTAATAAAAAAAAAATGTTTTAAAAAGTCCATTTCTATTTAAATTCTTTATAAAATTGTTCAAAATACATTACAAAATTAAATATTCAAAATTATCATAAGTATGGTGTCACTTTTATACGTTAGAAACAAAATTAAAAAATTAATAAAATGTTAATTTTTTTTTTGTGTGTAATTTGTTGGCTTTTAGTTTATAAATTTTGGAAATTAATTGTAACATTCATCAGGTTTTGTTGTTTAATTCCTACCTGAAACCATATCAAAACTTGACAACAGTAAAACATAACATAGTTCTTTAAAATGATGATTTTTGTTTTCTTCTCGAATTCTAACTTTTTTTTAACTCAATAAATTTCAAAATAATGACAAATAGAATTAATTTTAAAAAAGAGACTCTTGATTATTTGATAAAGTTTATTGTTGATATGTTTAATTATATGATCAATTTTTGAAGATATTGTTACACACGTACTATAATTATTATTAGTTTAACAATATTACCATTATAGCTATTTTTTTTGTTTAAATATTATTTTGGTTCATATACTTTGGATGACTATTTTAATGATTACTTATTGAAAATTCAAGCCAAAATAAATGAAATTATGAAAATTTAAAATTACATTTAACTAAGTTTAAGAAAGAATTGAATAAAATTGAAATAAATTTTAAGATTTATATTTCTAACTCCAAATTTGGAATAAACAGTCCCTGAGCGTAATGTTTATTTATAAATTTAAAATAATTATGGAGTGAATTAATAAAATTAATTTTTAAGAGCGACGAGCTAACCAACAAAAGTTGATCAAATAATTCTTCTAAAATAATTATTAGTCTGATACAAAATTTTGAGGTCAATTTTGGTACTTATGGTGAAGATTGGAAATCCAAACCACATGCGTAGCTCTACATGAAGTAAGATTTGTTTTGTTGGGCCGTAAAAGCCAATTCCAGCGATCCAAAAGGCAAAAACTGAAAGGTAACCTTCTCTCTTTCTTTGAATGGGGATTTGGCGCGCCGAGTCTCCACTCTCCAAAAGCAGCCGGCCAGAATGAGAGATTCTCCTGGTAATTTTCATTTTTCAACCACAGTATATCCTCTTCTTCTTCTTCAATCGGCCTAAGCTAACGAGCTTCCATTCATTCTCCTTCCTCTCTGCCTGATGTCATGAATTTCACTACAACAATTCATATTTGCTTCTTTTTTCACTATCATTTTATGTATTAATTTCTTCATTTTGTTCTTTCGTTATTGAAGCCAGATAGTCTGAAGTATCGATGCGGAGATTTTTGTTAACTTCAATCTGTTTCAAACTGTTAATTATCTTAAATTTTAACTCGTTGTTTTTCTATGTGTGTTTTTTTTTCTTGGCCTGGATGGAAGAATCATCATAAATTTGTTCTGGATCAATTTTTATGAGCTTGAGCTTCTTCTTTGCTTAGAGAACTGCAGACGTCGTCGAATAGTGAAGTCATTGTAAAACATTGTTTAACGACGCGTTGAAGGAGTAATTTGTTATCTGGGATAGTATGACGTTAAGGAGCTTGAACTAAGATTTGTTCCACGAACACTGAATTCCTTGTTGGAGGTTCTCTTTTACTCTTCCAAATATTTCAGTTTGGAGTTCCATCAGTTTCTCAGTCATTTTCAGTAGTCAACTGAGAATCAAACTTTATCCTGATGCATTTTGTTAAATTTGGCGATTCTCGTCCATACCTAAATCATTGAGAATGCTTGTCATAACTTCGAGACTCTTAGCTACAGTTTCGTTGCTTCCGTTTCTTATATGAGTTTTAGAAGTCCATGCATTCCGTTGCTTTACCTGATCTAATCAGGTTAGAACTTGTCTCTTATTTTGTACTTCGAATGAACTGATCGCCTGGTAGCACTCAAAATAAACTTTCAGCTTCAAGGCTTGGATCTCTGTGGAATTTTTGTTTGCTTACGATATTAATCTCTTCAAAGCTTCATCAACTTATGTAACCTTGTTATTATTTTAATAATCAGTATTGTTTTCACCTAAATTCTTCGTACTTCTGGTTCAGTTTGCAACGAACAACTAATTTGAATTTATCATACAGATGTTTTGGTGCACGAGGTGAAAGATGCTAAAAATAAGGCCATCAAATTATCTGCTGCACTTAATGTTGGAGACAATGAGGAGTTTGATTTTGTACGTTCCTTATATGGTATGCATTATTTCATTAACTATACTTGAATAAATTCATTAGGGGAAATTTTCAGCATTCCGGATGATTGATCTTGTATAAGTTTAAGTCTCAGTGCACAATATGCAAAGACACGTTTGAATGGTAGTAAAAACGTAGAAAATGGAACAAAACACTCTCAAAGCATGCATGTACTGGAACAAGGCTCAAGCTAAACTCACAATGTATTACTTGATTACTCGAATTGAGCAAACCCAAGGAGGAAAGTAAAATTTCAGGTTCCATATAAGAATAAGAGTAATAATATTTTACTATGTGAGTTTTTCTCTCTATTATTGAGATGCAGTATTGCAGAGTTATGAGTTTTTTTTCCCTTTTGATTATACTTAATTTTAGGTTTCTTCAGAAGTTTCTTTTTCAGTTTTTTGACTTTTAAGTTTTCACCTTTACTGTTGCCTTCTAAGTTTTAAGTTGGTGGTTATATACGTTTATACATATATAGTTGAACGACGGTGGGGATCAAATATTTGACCACTTGAACAAGGAACATGCCTTAACTATTTGAGCTTTTCTTAGGTTGGCTAAATTGTATTCATTTTTTTACTTATAGTAAGTGTGGACTTCTATGAGAAGTTTGTTACATCAATCAAACATGGTTTCTTTCGATTTATGGATCCCATTCTCTGATTTTCTTTTCAAATTCTTCTATCTGCTTAGCAAACATGAAATTTTGATTATCACTTCATCTTGTTTTCTTCGTTCTTTTATTTTCTAAACAAGTGTCTTGATCAATATATCTCTTTGCACCACTGCTGAAAAAGTAATGCAAAACTCCTTTTGGATTTCATAATATTATGTTTTAAAAATCCTCACATATTTTTCAAAGGATCATATACAATCTGCTAGTGGACTTCGTGGGTAAATATTGATGAGACAAAGTTACAAATCTTACTTTTATTCGTTAAGTACATTCCTTATAGTTATCGAGCACCAAGTTGTGTTTTTGGGATTGATGTGAAATGCGGGAGAGTATCTTCCTTAAGGATGACTGCCTTTTCAAATAGGTACAAATCTTTATGCAACTACGAGCTTTCTTTAATTAGCATCAGTTAAAGGAACTTTTTACAACTGCTTTGGTTTTTTGTGTGATTTTGTACATTCATTTCATTTATCAAGGAAATTAGTTCTCATCATAAGGAAAAAAAAGGTTATTCTGAGAAAAACAGGAACTTACAAGGTGCTTGGAAAACCAGTCCCCCTGTAGTTTCAGATTCACATAGAGACGAATAAAGCTACTAACTAATCCATCTCCATGAGAACCATCATGATTCATGTGTGCATGGTTTAGGTTGTGAGTTTCAACATGGTATTATTGAGGAAATTACGCATCCATTCTCCAATATGTAATGTGTATTAAGGGATCATTCAAACTCCCCTGAACCACAAAATCTGTACAATGCAAAGGCCATTTGAATCATTCCTCTTCCTCCCCACCTCTGCCGAAGGATTTTATTATTTTAGTTCGTTTGGTCTTGAAGGCTTCTAAAGTTTGTTCCATCTATCACAATGTCTTGTAAAGCTTTGAACAGTTAAAATAACATTATATTGATCTCTAACTAATTTCTTTTTTTGTAAGGATTGTTCTAATTTCGTATCATCTCTGCTTGCCTTTGCTATGGACTTTTGCAGAAGGTGCTATAGCTGGCGGTGCTGCGAGCTTCGTTATTGAAGCTGCGCTATATCCAATTGATACAATAAAAACTCGTCTACAGGTAGGCTTTATATGCAGAGGTTTCTTTCAATTGGAAAATGTATATCTTTTAGGCTCCTAGAACAACCGAGCCTCAAGTTTTTGGTCCCTAGTGTTTTTTTGTAATTATTTTGTTCACTTAATATTGCCCTAAGTGCTGTGCTCTTATTTTGTCTCTTCAAATATTTTGCCTCTCGGAGACCGATATTTTCATTTTCTGATTTTTTAATTGGAATTATTTGTCCTGGATTGATTAATTGTACAATCTCGACAGCGGTATTGCTGAAGCTTTTCATTCCCTTCCTTAAGTCATCATCACTACCTGTCTGCTGATTCAATTATCTTACGCTCATTGAACAACTATAGGGATCTTCGTGCTTTTATCCTGTCATATGTTCGCTTTTGAATGTGTAGCACCTGTTGATTTCTTAACTGTACTAAAATGGTTTTGCTAGGCTGTTCACGGAGGAGGAAAGGTTGCACTAAAGGGTCTTTATTCTGGATTGGCTGGAAATCTTGTTGGGATGTTACCGTGAGTATATCTACCCCCAGATATTTTTCACCATCTCCTCTGCTAGAATGTTGGATCAATGTATTGTATATGCAATGTTGGAGCTGAGTTAAACAGTCCGGAGAGAAGTATTTCTTTAACGAGAATTTGAATAAATAAAGTTTGTCATGTGAGGAACTTGAAAAAGTTCATTAGTTTGTATGGAATATGAGGGTGTCTCGCATTCCAAATGCCTTTTCTTTTTAACCTGATTTTTAGTCCTTTTTTCCCTAACACCTTTTTTTTGGACAAAGAAACAATTTCGTTGATAAATGAAACGGGAAGTAAAACTCCGAACACTGTGAATTACACCGTAATTTAGATAAGGTATAAAGAGCAAAATGATGCTTATTTTTTGCACCAAAAGGAAACAGTAGAAAGAACCATGTCCATAAACTGATTAAAAAGAGGAGACTTCCCTGAAAATGTGACCATTTCTTTCACCTGAAAGATGTAAAAGGAGCTTGCACTATAGCCAACCATAATAACTTCCTTCTACCACAAAACCGATTGGCCCACCAAAATAGATGAAGAATAGCAAAACCATATCTAGAAAATGTCAAAGACCATCCGAAAGCTTTCAGAGCAATGAGCCAAAAACTGGAAGCAAAAGGACAATGCAAAATAATGATATTCCGGAGATTCACACACATCACACCAAGACAGGGATAAGTGCATATTAGGCATCCTCTGCCACAAACTATCTGCTATACTAATGAATCAACGACTGAACTCCCAAAGAAAATTTTGAATTTTCTTTGGATAATTGTCCTTCCAAGTCACTGTATGAAGATCTTTCAAATGAGGATTCACTGTCCCCATCAAATCCTCCATAAGCGATTTAACTAATCCTTAAATTCTTTTGTTCATGTTGATATTATGGCCTGTAGTGATGTCTATGGTTTTCTGCCATTTGAGTGAAAACCAAATATCAATTGTTGCTTTCAGAACTTGTTGCACCATGGATCTTTTTTGCCCTGATTTCTGCCTGTTATTGAGTCGCTTACAATTGTTGTTCAGCCATTAATTTATTGAAATACTTAGTGTTGAAACCATTACTGTTGGTTCTATAATGCAGTAATTTTTCTTATTTTTCATCATATGACGACTGTGCTAAATGTTTTATAATTTCACTATTATCAGTGCCACTGCCATTTTCGTTGGTATATATGAGCCTGCCAAGCAAACATTGCTCAATTCTCTCCCTGAAAACCTCAATGCTTTAGCTCATTTGGTAAGATTTACCACCAACCATGTTTCAGTTTACAAAACCATTTGAATCTAGCAGTGTTTTCCCGTTGGCTATGTTTGCTATTTTGTTAAAGAAGACCATCAGTTGCATTCGGCTTTCATTTTACCATATTTTAGAGCAAACTATTACATCAGAATGTTGGTAGAGCTCTTTATTTGTTAATTTAATAGGTGTTCAAGCTACATACAGACTGCAGGTGTCGTAGGAGGAGTGGCTTCATCGATCATTCGTGTACCAACAGAGGTAGTTAAGTTTAGTTGCTCTATTACAATATTCTGTCCATGCCTGCTGGCTGCTGAGCTCGTTATTTGTTCATTGTTTCCAGGTAGTTAAGCAAAGGATGCAGACTAGCCACTTTGCATCTGCATCGAATGCTGTCCAAGTTATTGTTTCAAGGGAAGGTTTTAAAGGCCTTTATGCGGTAATACTCACTTTGTTACTGGTCTTTTCATACTATACCAAACGTTCTTATCTGTCAGTATTCAATATTTATCTTGCCAATTTATCGAGAAAGAGTGTATTTTTCTTGGGATTACATATTGGTAATTGATCACTTTCCCATTTCTTTCATTAATGTCTCAGGGTTATGGATCTTTCTTACTACGAGATTTGCCATTTGATGCCATTCAGTTCTGCATTTACGAACAACTTAGGATAGGGTACAAGCTAGCGGTACGTTCAATACAAGTACCTAATCAGGACTTGACTCCTTTCCGTTGCCTCTTCTTTTTCTTTCATTTTTTTTTTTGGTGTGGGGGAGAGCTTCTTTCAATATAAATGCACAAAAGAATCCATAAGACAGATCTTGTGTTCTTCAACTTTTCAAGCTCAGAGTACTTGGCAATTGGAATAACGCTGTAAACCTATATTAACTTCTACTTTTCCATCCCTTGTTTTGCTAAGTTGAACTGCTGGACAATGTACAATTTTTGTTGAGGAGAATAAATGTTGTTCATCTTGATGCAGGCACAAAGAGATCCAAATGACCCCGAGAATGCTATAATTGGTGCCTTTTCTGGTAGAACATCGATTGTCATTTTTTCTCCCTTTTGTTTCCATGAGAGTTCTGGGGACATTTTATTCTCAAAGCACTTGACATCTTTTTTTCTCTATTGGTTCATCTGTGAAACATTACAAACTGAATACTTGAAATACTGCACTCATTTCTGTGTCCAGTTTCAGCCCAATGAAATTGATTACAGATCTTGTTCTTATTCACCGGTGCATATGTTTGACGTATTTATAAAAACTTTTAGTATGTTGAATTATGGAAATTTTAGGTGGACTCATTATATATAGGGGCTTGGAGCTTTCTCTAATAACTATACTTATGCTCTATTCATCTGAGTCCAATAAATGATATATTCATTTATCTCATGGACCTCAAATAATTTGCAAATGCTACTAATTGTGGCAAGCAACGAGTAAAGGTGGTGTGGAAAAGTTTTCATACTATTGTAGTTCTAGAAAATTTTCCATATTCATCTTCTAGTTTCTCTAATCTAGTCCCTTTCACCACAATGACATGCACACACCTTATGATCCTGAATTATTCTTAGCACACACCTTATGATCCCAAATTATTCTTGACTGATGTTTGATTGCAGACTTAGACTTTAGGGGGTTGGACAAGGACCCTAGTGAGGTTTCATGTTTCGTTGTTGGCTTTGGTTTTGAAGCTTTTTTGGTTTTTTTTTTTTTTTTGCTTGCAATTATTCGCTTGGTAACATCTTACTTTGTTGGAAACCCTATCTTTAGGGGCTGTTTTTGTGGGCTTGTTCTTTTGTAAGCCCTTGTATTGCATTCTTCCTTTCTTTCTCAACGAAAGTTTGTTGTTTTTATAAATGAAGAAAAAACCTAATCATGCATATCGTGCTTTAACACATTGTGGGAGAAAAAAAACTATTACGATATAGGAGCAATTTATCAATCACAGTAAATTTTTAACCTCCCAACTAGTACAAATGCTTAATCATATTCTTCCCGACATTTCCCCCCTGTAGGTGCCGTTACTGGGGCTATAACCACTCCTTTTGATGTGATCAAAACTCGATTAATGGTTCAGGTACTGTTTCATGTACTACCAACTTTTTATTTGGTGGAAAACCATCTCAAGTTTTGACACGTTTGTTTTCTTCTTAACTTTTAATATTACACAGGGATCAAATGGCCAATATCAAGGTATTCGAGATTGCTGTAGGACTATAATGAAGGAAGAAGGAGCACGTGCCTTCTTAAAGGTTTGTTGTTCCTTCTTCAGACCTACTGATGGAAAGGGATTATTATTATTATTATTATTAGGTCAAATTATAGGAAATATTCCTGAGTCTTGATACAAGGTTTATTTATTTATCATCATCATTTTTTTGACAGAGAATTTTGATATAGGTTTCAATGATTCTCTCAGATTTGAAGAACTTTCGTTTTTACCCATATACTTGAAATTTGTTTCAAAATATAGAGTTTTTTCCTCGTTATTTAAACGGAAATTGGAAAGTGGTTATTTTTAATTTTAAAGTTCAAATTTGAAATTTGAAATATGTATTTTTAGAACAAATTTCAAACTTCAAAGTTAAATTAGAACTTTCAAAATCTAAAGATATAAATGAAACCTGTACAAAAGTTCAAGAGTATTTTGTATTAAGGTTTAATTATAATACAAACAACAACAGTAAATTAAGCTACCTTTCAAAATATTAATTTTAGGATTTGCTTTAGATGTTAGTTGAGGTCTAAAATGTGGAGTTAATATATTAGAGTTAAAAATCTAAATCTGTGTTTGGTACATAGTTGTTTAGTTTAGAGTTAAGAAACAAAGGAAAGAATATGAACTTCCTCGATAAAAGAACAAACTTCAATAGTGAATTCTGGTTTAGTTGATAGAGTTGAGTTATTTATGCCTCCTACCGATAAAGTTGGGTAAATACCCACTTAAATCATTCAAACGGCTCCACTTGATCACGAGGGATAGAACACCCATCTAACTACAACTTTAGGATGAAGAGACACAATGACCCAAACTTCTGTCATATTTCATATTGCAGGGCATGGGGCCAAGGGTGTTGTGGATAGGATTAGGAGGCGCTATATTTTTTGGCGTTCTTGAAAAAACAAAGCAGATGCTTGCTAATCAGAGGCGTCCGGTGCCTGAGAAGAAACCAATCGAATCGCAATGATATGATTCAGGTCATCATTTTTAAGGGTTCCCCACATTATCATCATTTCGTATTTAAATCTTCAGAAAAATAATACAACTTTCCACTTTCATTTGTTTGATTGCACCTCGAAATAAGAATAGTTTCACTTCTTTGCCTCACCAAATTATGGGGTTGATATCTATTAAGTATTAACTAACTTTCATTTGTTCTTCTTCTCTTCCTGTTCTTTAATTATAATATTGTTGACAAGGTATGATTCCACTCTAAAGCTGGAATTAATTCATTGAGATCTAACTTCCGGTTGGAGCAGCCAGGTTTGCTCTCGTGAAACATGACCATCGGCTAACTTTCATTGCAAATTTGGTGATGATAGGTTGGGCTAAGTTTTAATTTAATAAGTTAGAATTTATTCTCTATAGTTTGTGATATTTATGTAGATTTTATGGTAAATAAATTGATAAACTAGTTAGACACTCAATATTAGTCAATAAATTGTCAATTGAAATTGAAAGTACAACAAAATTTGGAAGACTCTTGTCAAATTTTTTTAATAGAAAAACTCAAAATTTAAAAACTAGTTAATAGATGGAGCCTGAAAATGCCTAAAATTTTCAGGAATGTCATTTGACATTTCTACATACTAACAGTTTCAATTGCCCAAAAATTGAGAGCCCCACAGAGAGAATGGAAAATAGGACTAAAATTAGAATGGTGCAGAATCAAAATTTATTCTAACTCAGAAATTTTGATAATCAACATTACCCAAAGATCCTTTCTTCCTTTTTTTTTTCTTCTTTCCCTTGGGGCAGTACCTAAAACACTGTTACGCTACAATCATTGTGATATCATTTCTCCAGTAATGAAAAGTAACTGGAAATAAATAGAAAGAAAAAAAAACGGGGGGGTTTAGACCACAGTCCTCTTAGGTAATGCAACCAATCTTTGCTTGGAAAATCTAGATTTCATTCTCCTCTGAAATAAAAAGCATATAAATACCAAAACAACCGCCAACAAAATATACGCCTCAAAGTAGTGTCCCCAAATATAGGCCACGAAGTCCACCCTATTGCCACAGTTGCAATCACAGTTTCGTATTACTTTTCCTTTGGCTGTTGTGTCTGGATCAAGAACAAAGTCCACAGACATTGCTCCTTCTTCCAGCCAGATGCTTGTATTCTTCGACTTGTACCCAGGCATCGACGCAGTTACTGCAGTTGTATTCCGTAGTTTAAACAAAAAATAAGCACAATCATTCTGAATCATTCTGGTTGAATTGGAATGAGCTATGAATATAATATATCTATAAAATGTTTCTTGCTGCACTTTAGGCTTGAAAAGGGATGATATTAAAAAAAAAAAAAACATAGACTGTTATCAAAGTCTGATAATAACACGGATCACTAGCTTTTCTTCTCGTATTTTTGTTATGGGTTTTGTGTTTAGATTGTGAAATATGGGGTAGCTAAACTCTTAATCCAAGAGATAGATGTAGACAAAGTTTATGAATTAATCTTTGAGATGCATCTGATTATTTGCTCTTAATCTTTTCATGCCTTTAAGTGAATAACGTTCATAATCTCTTGATCAAGGATTAATTGTTGATTGGCCATGAACCTTATAATACACGATACAGGGATGTTTACTTAATTGCATGACTAGAGTAGTTATGAACTTGGAAAGAGATAATTAAGGATCCCTTTGAAGGTTTTTGAAAGAAGTGGACCTAAAAACCTTGGATTGTTAATAATAATAATAATAACAATAATAATAATGAATAGAGGGTAGGACATCGAGAATTTCAATATATCAAAGACACACACAAACAGTTAAAAAGGGAAAGAAAAGCACTTACCTTCATATTTCTGTCTTGGTGCGGCTAAGCGGTGGTAGTTGGCAAACTTTTGACTAGCTTTAACCTGTCCATTAAATATTGAAGAATATTTATCAGAATCTAATTGAGTTATAATGATTCCAAAATCCGATTCATGTGATGTGAGATCCAAAGGCAATCACGTTTTTTTTATTTTTTATTTTTTATTTTTTTCATTTGTAATTCGTGATTAAATGCAATACACATACCATGCGTATTTTTGGAAAGAGTGTCAGATATTACAAAGCTAAACTACAAAATACAGAATGAATGAAAAGGAATCCCCAAATAACTAATATCATAATAAAACAAAGAGAGGGAACTCAAAGATTAGAACGTACCGAATAATCTATTCCTTTGAGTGTAATGGTTGCAGGTAGCGGTGTCCCACTATCTGATGAAAAAATTCTTCCATGTATTCCTGTCTGAATAGGATATATTAATGATTTAAAATTTGCCAACAAAACAAAGGTCTTCAACATTCTTTTAAATTCATTGAACTGAACTTTAATTTCTTTGACAAATTGCCAATTTATGGAGAGAAAAGTCTCTGTACTCTTACACACAAATGCAACCGAGACAAACTAAGGTGTACCTGAACAAGGCTTGCAACAAGCTTTAGCATGCTCAACTTGTTATACTCAAAAATCGTAGGAAGCTGCACATATGTCAAAGGGGAAAATCATTCATTTACTGAATAGTAGTCAGATGAAAAAGGTAGTGGTGTGAACGGCAAAGATCGCTAAAATCTACACGACAAAACTGATGAGCAATATTTTCTGAACCCCTAATTTGTTTAGATTAATAGAATAACAAATATTTTACTCCTTTCTATTTGGGATGTGGATTGAACTTATAGCTAATACCTCATTAGCAGGAGGCCATTTGTTGTCTGTAATCTCTAAAGTCAACTCAAAACAGCCACCGTGTATGTAGTTCCAATCCTGCATGCCACCATATATGGGGTACCTGGAGCAATCTTGCGTAAGTTCTATAAAGCACTTTCAAAGAAAATGACTCATTAACTATATAAAATCCAAACCATGACACATGGATGTGATTTTCAAACACCATTTCTGTAAGATTGCCCATACCATGCAGCTCCATTTGTAATTCCTCCTTGAAATTCTTGGCTAAAAGACATGTTATGATGTGAGCGACTATAGATACTAGCCATGAATCGAAATGTTTCATCATCAGGACATGCATAGTAATCTTTCCTGAAAAACCACATTTTAGAATGTGAAAAGAGAGCAAGAACGAGATATTAACCAACAGTCGGTAATTCATGTTGAAGATGTGCATAATGGAATTGACCATAAACAATTTTTATTATATTTAATACTGTTGTAATTTAGCTACTTCTGCCACCACCTACATTGGGCCTTCTATAAACTAGTCAGCCTGATTTTTACGTTTTGTTTGTTCTCATCTATACTTTTCCTGCCTTAAAGTGAAAGTTAGTTAGCCATGATTGTTTATCAACACAATTGAAAACCAATTTCCCAATTTCCTTAAGTGCCAGAGAAATGGCAATAATAATTTCTCGAGGAAAAAAAGAAGCCCTATGCTGACATTCAACATGGACAATGAACGAGAACAAATGATGATAAGGGTAAATAGTAAACATATTCACAAATATGTTAACAAAAAAACACACAAGGGGGGAATAATTGCAAACAAACATGAAGAAACAAACTCTGAGTCGTAGTTCAATAATTAGTCCATAGCCCATTAGTCACCGACGTAAAAAAGAAAATGGACACAAACATAAAAGATGAAAGAATATGGCAACACTGGGAGAAACACCAAAGGAGAAAATAAAATCTTTCCAGCAGTGAGAAAAATTTAAAACGTAAAATTATCACCTTTTATCTGCAGTGCCGTCCCATGGGTAATTTGCAACAAGTGCGCCCTGTAAAGAGGAAAGAAATTGACAAAAACCTCTTTACGTGTTTCTAAAGTCTGCATTTATCAATATTATCTTCTATAGAAAGAAACAAAACTTTTCATTGAAGAAATAAAAAGAGAAGAATGCTCAACAGTTACACTGTAATAAATGAGTAAAATAAAAAATAAAAAAAGTAAGAGAACAT
The DNA here is from genome assembly GCA_025688845.1 of Cucumis hystrix. NCBI lineage: Eukaryota > Viridiplantae > Streptophyta > Magnoliopsida > Cucurbitales > Cucurbitaceae > Cucumis > Cucumis hystrix. Next base: position 6,752,646 of record CM046885.1, on the reverse strand, counting down.
GCTGTTCCAGGAGATTGGAACAATATTTAAAATAATGAACAGGAGATTTTTTAGGTTCTTCAAAATTTTCTATACTTGTGGCAAGAATTCATTGAACAAAAGATGGCGGCATAAGGGTTCTGGCTTGTTTCTCATAAGAGGCTTTTCCTTAGAAAAAAGTGCATAAATAATGTCCCGGATGATACTATTCAGGAATGAACAATTAGAAAGACATTTATGAAGTTTTAAACTTTTATTTCCCTCCTGCATGCGCAAGGAAGCAAGTTTTCATTGAGAAAAATGAAAAATAAAAGTAAATATACATCATCCAAAAAGAAGTCCCACAAGAAAGAGACCCAAAAACTATAGAAAGGGTCTTGAATCCAACCAAATGAAACTAAGATAATTACAAAAAAAATTCCGAGTTACCAAACCCCAAAGAGAGGCATTAAAACTCACCACCCAATCTTCCAGGAAACCTTTTAAAAATCCTATTGTTTCCCTTGAACCGAACTCCCCACAAAATGGGAAGTCAAGGAAGTGTTAAGATTTCTCAGTAGAAAGAAAACAAGATCAGGTCTTACCCCATGCAAACTGGCAGAGGCAGTGAAATGTATCTCTCTCATCCACTTCATAATTGCTTTTGTTTCAGGTTGTCTATCATATTCATCATCATTGATGACAAAGAACTGACATTAAGTGTACAGTTAATCCCTGCTTAAAACGTATATCATCATAGAATCGGTTTTGGCCATTTCACGTTTAAAAGCAATTGATCTCAGGAAAAAAAAAAAAAAAACAAAAGCCAAAGAAAAAATCAAAGTAAATTGAACAGGATGATGCGGCAACAGAAAAGGATCAATAGAATAGTCAATCAAATAAGACATAATCGTCTAAAATCTTAGTTTACAGAGAAAAACAAAAACCTAATCAAGATCAGTAAATAAGGAATCAGATATTGCATCAAATGATCAATTATGGACAGAGAAAAAAAACGATACAAATATGGCAGTGGTGTCATGAGCCATTGATGTGAAGAGGAAAAATCACTCCAAAATACATTTTGGGCAACCCTTGAGCATGCAATAAAAAAAATGCGGATAACAAACAATGCTATTCATATATTCAAGCAAATGAAAAGAGATGCAGCAAATACAACCTATTCTGCAATAGCATCAGACTTAAATAAAAAAATAGGAAAGCCTGCTAAGACATAAATTGGCACGCACATAATAAATTAGGAAGTCAATAGATGTACCTGATCGGGGAAATCTCTGTTGAGATCAACATTGTTTGCATTATTGCGCCTCCTAAGAGAAAACCCATCAGGATTCATGGATGGAAGTATATGAAGATGAACATTCTCCACAATCAGTGTAGCCTTCATAAATACATTGAGACTTCTAAGTGAGGTGAAAGTTGTCGTGGAACCAGTTATACAAGGGAAATCAAATATTGCATCAATTGGGTTTAGGTAGGTAAAAGGGCTTCTTTAAATTTTGTTTAACAATATTTCACTATTACATAAAGTTAAGCAGTTCTTTAAGTGATAAAGAAGTTATATGAAAACATAAATTAGCAACTAGTTTATATTGGCATGTCAGGAATATGGAAAAAAATAAAACAAGAAAAATTTGAATAAGCAAGACGAATAATATATAAATGTAAAAAAAATCATGTCAAATGGTGAATATGATTAAGAATGAAGAAGTATGTAAACGAAGAAAAGAAACCATAAGTTACCAACGGATCCTTCAGGTAATTATCACATATCCAGTTAGCAAATTGCAAAAGAAGCTCCCTGCCAACAGGTTCATCTCCATGTACATTTCCTATGTACTGCAATATCAAATAAAATCATTTCAAAATTCCTCAAGAAAGTCTACAGGTGCTTTTATAAAAAATGCTCCCTTCAATTCTACACTAGGATGCCATACATATAAACAGACACTAACGCAATGAGAGGGTGAAAAGCAAGAAAGTATGATTTTTTAAATAAAACTAGCAGTTAAAGAGCAACTATGTTAATAAGCACTGAACAACAACCACTGTTATATCAAGAGTATACCAAAAACGACAAATAATTAGGAAATTTGACAAGGGACGCATGCTTTAGCAATTGATCATGGCATAGCCCCATAGAATAGATAAATAGCAAAAGGATTGTTAATATACTCGGAGGTAAAACAACATACAGTTAAACATGATATGAACATTCTCCACAAATGAAAGCTGTCAGGTGTATGTGCGCATGGGCAGTCGGGAATGGCTATTATATACAAGTAGTAGACCACTCACCTTAAATGCAGGTTTGGCTTCTTCTTGGCCTGGCTTGTCAGAGATTTCCATTACCCACTATTATCAATCAGATGGTAGCACTTCATCAGATTTTGTAAATTTAAACTAAAAATCATAGATATTAGGGAGGGAAGATTTAGAATAACCAAAAGAACTAACATTTTGGAATGATTACCAGTGGAAACCCTTGCACGCTGTCTCCAATACTGATGATCAAGCATCCAAGAGCAATAAAAGGAAAGCAAAAGAGAAATCAGCACATAAACTTAGTCTTCTTTCCGTGGCAATAAGGAAATCACAGCTCTTAGAATTACCTATATATCCTAGAAATTTGACTACATTTTTTACCAAAAGCTTTAATCGCCTCCTCAAGGTCTTTATTGGTCATATAACCTTGCATGATGCTGTAAATAAATAAAATTTGAAATACTTCAGACCTCAAAATAACTTAAAACATCAACAGAATTTAAATAACCACAAGATACTGGAATCTCCAAGAAAGCTACCTTCCTTGAGATTTATTGTCCTCGAGTAAAAATCTAGATGAACCGCCATATGCATGACTATCGAAATCCTCTGCATAAAACCGATTAAGAAAAAAAGAACATTCAAATTCAACTCATATAATCATAGACAATAATCGGAAATCCGAGCCGCAGAATTAAGGCGTACGCACAACAATGGAATAACAAAGAAAATTGAAAACGATGAAAACGTTAACTACTGAAACCTAATGCATAAAAGGAACTGAACAGTGAAAACCGATTTAAAGGCATTCCAACTCAATTCAAACGATCAACAAAGGAACTGAACAGTGAACACCAGTTGCATTCAAACGATCAAACATAATAATTCGAAGTCCGAGACGCACAGCCTAAAATACAGATCAAACAAAGAACAAAAAGAAAATCTAAGATAAAAAAAAACGTTTCGAAATCATATATTCGTTTTCCTCGCCTCAATTCTTACAGAAAGCGAATCAAAATGTCACGTAGGAACATAAAAGTAAAAAAGATTCAGGTATAGGAACATAAACTCGCCGGACTACAGATTTTCTTAGTTCAAAATCATCAACTACCGAATCACACCAATTTCACAACTGAAAAACAAAAAAACATCGAATTGTCATACGAATAAACAAAGAAAACGAAACATTGTAAGAAAACAAAGCAGAAACCTGGCGAAATGGAGATGTTGGAGGCGCCTCGAGCCAGTGCAAGGTGAAATAAGGCCGGAGAAGTAAGAGAGAGAAGATAGAAGAATAGGAGAAACTTCATTTTTGCCCCTTTTGTGAGCTTCCGGCGATCACAAATGGCTCTTCCGATATTTCCGGTGATCTAAAGACAGAATCACCGAAATGTGAACTATGAAGGAAATATTTATTCTATTTTCTTCTTTTTTATCATCGGATCGCATGGCCGAAGAAACGAGTCGTTCACGATTCACGAGTGACGCACGTGACTGACTCCCGCCATGGATTACACTTCACTTCTTAACTTTACTAATTAATCCATTATTATTCTTGCGACGTTTTTTGCGCACTAAAAACGTTCTTGCAAAATCAATCCTTCAAATACACAACTATTTGTAGTTTTCTTTATTTTTAAATTTTAAATTTGTAGATACTTTCTTTTTATTTATAAATATTTTTACGAATCTTTAATATATTGGTATTATTTATATATTAGGATTGAATATATCTCTTCTTTTAAATTAAATCTAATTTATTTAAATAAAAATCCGAATAAAAAAAGTTTTTATCGATTTTATAGATATCATCAATCTATCTCGATAATTATTTATATCAATATAAATAATTATCTATATCAATATAATTATCTATCTATATAATAAAGGGAGATAAAGAAAGGCTTTTTTAAGCTTTTATTTTTTATTTTTTATACCACGTACCATAGTAATTATCCTTTTTCCATTTAGGGAGAGATGGCTGAGTGGATTAAAGCGTTCGATTGCTAAACTGTTGTACAATTTTTTTGTACCGAGGATTCGAATCCCTCTCTTTCCGTTTATGTCAATTACTTGGTATTTTTTTTTATAGTTGAGGAAAGATGTGAAATAGATAAAATGTTAAGAGCATTTCAAAATCAAGTAAGGAAAAAAAATTTGAATAAAGTAAAAGAATTTGTTTTTCGAATTCTTTCTTTTATAAAAAAATTTGAATCACCAATCAAATGAACCAACTTTTTGTTGATATTACATAGTCCTAACGTGATTGTTTATTTCCATTGCAATTTCTTTTAAATCATGAGTGATTAAAAATGAAAGTTGTATGAGAACTTTTAACTACTTTATGGTGGAGGATACATGTAATAATAGTGTTGTGAAGTGCTTTATGATTCAAAGTAGAGTGTTGTTTGGTAATTATTTGATTATTTGATTTTATTTTTTTTAAAACTAAGCATTTAAACACTCTTCTTTCTTCAAAACAAATTTATTTTTTATCTACATTATATCGATATTCTTTAAAAAAAAAACCAAGTCAAATAGTTTTAAAAAAAATGAGAGAAAATATGCTTAATT
>CM046885.1:6577960-6747803 GCA_025688845.1 Cucumis hystrix | reverse complement strand
CTAGATCGAGTAAGGTTATTCATGTGCCACACAGAAGCATAAATTTCCTCGAAGGTCAAAACTACTCTATCCTCGTTTTCTAATCCTATAGGTAAGCTTGAGTAGTAGGTTTGTGGGTGTGTGTGAAACATTAAAGCAACACAACAAATAACACTAGAAATCGAAATTAGAGTAGAGGAAAAAAAAGAAAAAAAAATGGAAGGCCAAACTCTCAAGGTGGAGCTTTATGTCCTCAGTGGAGTCGTCAAGCTGTCTCTGTGTGCTCTAGACGATGTGGAGCGGCCGACATCCTTAAAAGGGTTAGCTTTTAAACAAAATAGGAGTCGCCAACATTTTTTTTTTTTTTTTTTTTTTTTTGCGGTGAGATTTGACACAAAATAAAATAAATAAATTTTGAACTATTATTAAAAAGAAGATAGTGTACGAAAAACTAGAGTTGAGTTTAAGAGTTTTTTGTGTAATGGAAATGTGTTAACTAGCACCCCTTAACACATGTAAAAAAATGATTCTCAGTGTTTTTCCTTTCCTTTTTTATTCAAAACTTAAATTGAAAATGTCATTTTGAAAAAATTACATCTTTTAAAACAATGTCTTATTTTATCCTCATTACTCCAATATTCAAAGCAATGATCCCCTAAAATAAATGGAAGAAAATCCATTAATTAGACTATAAATTGAAAAAACATTAGACTATGTATTGAGAAAATCCATAAATGTAACAAAATCCAAAAATATTTATGACAAGTATAACAAAATAAAAAGCCCATGAAACCGCCCATGTAACCCCTCTATTAACCATTGAAAACTTTCTCCAAAAGTAAAGAGGCCAAAAGGTTCCCCTGTATCAGCAGCTCCACCTGCGTCTGTCGACCCTTCTGTGCAGGGACGGTCGTACAGCCACCACAGATGTTACCAAATCAACTTTCTACAGAGGCGAAACACTTGAGAAGACTTTAGGAAATACGACCCTCAGACTTTTGATAGATCACTGGAGGATCCTACAAAGGCGGAGTTGTGGTTGTCTTCTGTGGAGACCATTTTTAGTTATATGAGATGCCCAGAAGAGCACAAGGTTCAGTGTGCTGTCTTTCTCCTTAGGGATAGAGGTATTATCTGGTGGAGGTCCACACTGCGTATGTTGGGTGGAAAGTTGGACCAGATCACGTGGGACCAGTTTAGAGATTGCTTCTATACCAAGTTTTTCTCGACTAACCTTAGAGTTGCTAAAAGCCAGGAATTCTTGGAATTGAAGCAAGGAAACATGACAATTGAGGAGTACGATCAGGAGTTCGACATGTTGTCGCGCTTCGCCCCTGAGCTTGTTGGTAATGAGCAGGCCAGAGCTGAGAGGTTTGTTAGAGAATTAAGGGATGACATCAGAGGCTTTGTGCGAGCACTAAAGCCCTCCACTAGGCTGAAGCACTGCGTTTGGCAGTGGATGTGAGTATTGGAAAGGACGAGGTTCAGCCAAGGAGTGTTGACAAGGGAACCTCATTTAGTCAGAAGAGAAAGGCGGAGCAAAAGTTCGTTGAAGTTTCCTCAGAGGAACATGATGTCAGGTGGTAATTTTTGCCGTTTCCAGCAGAGTCCCTTTGGGGCAGGTGAAACTGCCAGAGAAAAACCGTTGTTGCGATACTTGTGGAAAGCGCCATCTGAGTCGCTGTCTATTCGGGACAAGGATTTGCTTCAAGTGTAGGCAAGAGGGGCATACGGCTGATCGTTGTCCTTTTTGAGGCCTACTGAGTTTGGCAGAGCAGTCAGGGAGCGAGAGCACCACAGCAGGGCAAAGATTTTGCTACTAACAGATCCGAGGTTGAAAGGGTTGGCACAGTTGTTACAGGTACGCTACCAGTGTTGGGGCACTTTGCCTTAACTTTGTTTGACTCTGGTTCCTCTCACTCTTTTATATCGTCGATATTTGTAACTCATGCATGTTTAGAAGTGGAGCCCCTAGATTTATGTTTTATCCAGTGTCTACACCATCTGAGGAAATTATGTTGTCGAAGGAAATGATTAAAGCATGCCAAATTGAGTTAGCTGGTCGTGTGTTGGATGTAACTTGTTAGTATTGGATATGCATGATATAATGAGAGGTTTTTCCAAGTATATGAGAGCTTAGCATTGTATAGCAATAAAGTTAATTTGATAGATGTAATTTGGAGATTTATATTTGTGTCTTTTATCAATTTCCTGGAAGATTTTGGTGTATCTTATATGAAGGGTAAGATGCCCGCTATTACTTTTTTGTTTTTTAGTACAATAGGTAAAGATTTGAACCACAATTTTTTTGGGTACATTGCTTCATTTGAGTAGTCTACTAGAAGTTGAGATAGTATTTATATTAATGGATAGTTTTATGTTTTCCTTTTTTCAATAAAAAATAAAACAACGTTCATCTCTTATTCCTGATAACATAAAGATTTGAATCGGAATGGATAGTTGATAGAAAAAGAAATAAGTAATTTGAATCAATGGACTATCATTATAAAATTAAAAATACTTGATTAAACGTTTTGTTCTAAAATGTCTTTGGAAAGGTGGGTCTAAGACCTTAATACATACATTGATGCATTATTTATTAATATAAAGTAAACCGAGAAGTTAGTTCTAAGGTTTAAAATGTGTTGGTGGGGAAGAGCACGATCTTCCAACACAATTTTGTAACTTCATAGGATTAGGCTCATTAATTCAAACCAAAATGAACCAACTAGGAAAAGCATCGCACAATTTTTCCATGACTAGCTTTACGAACACAACAAATATTCCAACTCTTCTTCTATATTGAAGTAGAAATGTAAAGTTTACTTGACATTGCACTCTCATTCATCCAAACATGGTCGTAGAATTATTCTATCTTCGTTCCCCACCCACCTATATGGTGAATTGTAGTCTCATCTCTCGGGAAGGTTGAACAAGATTGCCAAGAATTCATGCCAAAAAAGAATTATCATATCTATTGTGTTAGTTTTAATTTTTTTTTATTTTGTTTGCTCTTTGGAGTTTGGATTTCTATGTGTCTTTGTGTTTATTGATGAAATTTAAGCTATTTATAGATAGTGGGAAAGAGAATAAATGTAATTGATAAACATATATTTAATTGTAAAAGAAGTAAAATTAGTAAGTTACATTCATGTATTGATGAGTGAAGTTAGTGACATTAACATTTAAATCACTTTAATGAGAAGAGATGGTAACATCCATATTGATCACATGGGCATGTTTAAAGTTGAACCAACCGTTGGTTTTTGATAAATATAGATGTTAATGGGTGTAAGAGCTAAGCATCCTAACAACTTATATTTATCACAATATATATTGAAATTGATATGCATTTGTCTACATAGTCTATTATTTACTAAAAAAATAAATAAAAGAATAATGTTTTTAATATTTTCTCTTAAATTATATATTATATAGCTTTTTCTCTTCGAATTTTGGGTGATCATTTTGAGAGTCTTTTACAAGGTTTGCAAGAGAGTTTTTTAGTCCATTCTTTTCTTCTGATCTTTCCAATTTGCATTATATACCAAATTGGTTTTATGGAGAATATTAGTCTGTGATGCTTAAGTAACACTTCCTATTTCTGACATTTGTAAGACCATGACGTTTCAAACTTTATTATTAAATTTCATCCTTTAGATCTTTTCTTCTTATTCTTAAATTATGAGTTTTCTTTCATTCACACTTGAATTGTTTGAATTAATTACTTGTTTGACTGACATGCATGATTTCAGAAATCCATAAGTTGTGTCTTCAATTGATTATGTAAATTTAACTAAGATTACAGAGTATCTTGAGTCATGCATGTGTGTTTTCTATAACTTTTTCATGATAATATAGCTTGTACGATAAACTCTAGGATAAAAAAAAGTATTAAAAATGGTTTAGTTATGACTATTTCACCTAATTGATTTTGTCTTGGTTGTATATGTATGCTTATTGATAAACATAGATAATACTATCATGATTTTTTAGAATAATTAAGTAGACCTATGAACTAAGATGTTTGGTTTTATAAGGTCAAAATTATTAAAATTGTAATTAGATATACTCTGTAATCTTAGCTAAAATTACACAAACAATTCACGACACAAACTATGGATTATGAAATCATGCATGGAAGTCATTCAAGTACCTAAAGCCATTCAAGTCTGAATCAAACAAAAAGAAAACTCAAAATATGAGAGTAAGAATAAAAGATCACTTTCATTCAAGGATGAAATTTAATAATAAAACCAAAGTTGAGTTAGAGAGTCGTTTGTGTATGAAAAAGATGTTAGCACCCCACAACACCCGTTTTAGAAAACGGTAGACAAATTTCAAATCTTGAATTGAATATATTATTTAATTTCTTTTTAAAAACTAATGTCTTATTTTACCCTCACTAACTCCCAAGAGCAATGATCTCATACAACAAGTGGAGAGCATTTAATTAATTAGACTATATTAAGAAAAACTTCTGATCACCTTAGAAAGGTACAATTTCTAAAAATTCGTCGTAGGAATAGTCTTCTAATAAATAGATTTTTTTAAACATTAATTAAAATTATTTTTTTTTGGGATCAAATTTGGGACTCCTAAATTTTCTAATTCATTCGTAGGATTTTTTTTTTATGAAAAACGGTATAAGTTGTTAGATAAAATTTCTAAATGATTTAAAAACAAAAGTTTTGTGAAAGATTTGAAGATGTAGAGAAATTTAAATTAGAATATTTTAAAACATTGAAAAATTTATAAATTTTAAATAGAAATCAAAATGAGATTTAATAAGGAAATTAGATAAGTTAAAAAAAAAGGTTAAAGAAGAATCCTAATAAATTAAAACAAACATAAAATAAGATATTGAGATTTAAATAAAAAAATATCAATCTCGGACTTTCAAAAAATTAATTTCCTCACCTCAAGAATTCTAAAAATCGAACTTCCAAATTTCCTAGATTTCCTCGTCGAAATGTTTTTTTTAAAAGAAAATTAACTTAAAAATATTATAAAAATTAAAAATCATAAAATTTGTGAGAATATTATGACCAAATTTGGGACTTTTTACCCTTAGATTTACATTTAATCTCACTTTTTTTTGTTTACCTTATTCATTCATATATTTTATTATATTTATTATTTTCACACACTATCACGAGCTCTCTACCTGGATTGTACCCATTATTACGTAGGTTTTTCCAAGTATATGAGAGCTTAGCATTGTATAGCAATAAAGTTAATTTGATAGATGTAATTTGGAGATTTATATTTGTGTCTTTTATCAATTTCCTGGAAGATTTTGGTGTATCTTATATGAAGGGTAAGATGCCCGCTATTACTTTTTTGTTTTTTAGTACAATAGTTAAAGATTTGAACCACAATTTTTTTGGGTACATTGCTTCATTTGAGTAGTCTACTAGAAGTTGAGATAGTATTTATATTAATGGATAGTTTTATGTTTTCCTTTTTTCAATAAAAAATAAAACAACGTTCATCTCTTATTCCTGATAACATAAAGATTTGAATCGGAATGGATAGTTGATAGAAAAAGAAATAAGTAATTTGAATCAATGGACTATCATTATAAAATTAAAAATACTTGATTAAACGTTTTGTTCTAAAATGTCTTTGGAAAGGTGGGTCTAAGACCTTAATACATACATTGATGCATTATTTATTAATATAAAGTAAACCGAGAAGTTAGTTCTAAGGTTTAAAATGGTGTTGGTGGGGGAGCATCGATTCTTCCAACACAATTGTTGTAGACTATCATAGGATTAGGCTTGTAGACTTCGAAACCAGGGAAATTGAACCAACTAGTGAAAACATCAGCACAATATTTTCCCATGATTTTGACGAAGGCACAACAAGATATCTCCAACTCATTCTTGCTGATATTGAAGTAGAAATAGTAAAGTTGTACTTGACAGTCTGCACTCGTCATTACATCCAAACATGGTCGTAGATTTGCTCTATCTTCGTTCACCCACCCATTCCATATCGGTGAATTTTCATCATCTACGTCCGCCATGGAAGGTTGAACTAAGATTGCCAAATTTATGGCCAAGAAAAGAATTATCAATATTCCTCCCATTGTGTTAGTTCCGTTTACCATTTTCTTTTTATTTTGTTTGCTCTTTGGAGTTTTGGATTTCTAATGTTTTTTTGTTCCTTTTGTTTTATTTGATGCAAATATGGTAAGCTATTTATAGATAGGGTGGGAAAGAGAATAAATGTAATTGATAAACATATATTTAATTGTAAAAGAAGTAAAATTAGTAAGTTACATTCATGTATTGATGAGTGAAGTTAGTGACATTAACATTTAAATCACTTTAATGAGAAGAGATGGTAACATCCATATTGATCACATGGGCATGTTTAAAGTTGAACCAACCGTTGGTTTTTGATAAATATAGATGTTAATGGGTGTAAGAGCTAAGCATCCTAACAACTTATATTTATCACAATATATATTGAAATTGATATGCATTTGTCTACATAGTCTATTATTTACTAAAAAAATAAATAAAAGAATAATGTTTTTAATATTTTCTCTTAAATTATTATATTATATAGCTTTTTCTCTTCGAATTTTGGGTGATCATTTTGAGAGTCTTTTACAAGGTTTGCAAGAGAGTTTTTTAGTCCATTCTTTTCTTCTGATCTTTCCAATTTGCATTATATACCAAATTGGTTTTATGGAGAATATTAGTCTGTGATGCTTAAGTAACACTTCCTATTTCTGACATTTGTAAGACCATGACGTTTCAAACTTTATTATTAAATTTCATCCTTTAGATCTTTTCTTCTTATTCTTAAATTATGAGTTTTCTTTCATTCACACTTGAATTGTTTGAATTAATTACTTGTTTGACTGACATGCATGATTTCAGAATCCATAGTTGTGTCTTCAATTGATTATGTAAATTTAACTAAGATTACAGAGTATCTTGAGTCATGCATGTGTGTTTTCTATAACTTTTTCATGATAATATAGCTTGTACGATAAACTCTAGGATAAAAAAAAGTATAAAAATGGTTTAGTTATGACTATTTCACCTAATTGATTTTGTCTTGGTTGTATATGTATGCTTATTGATAAACATAGATAATACTATCATGATTTTTTAGAATAATTAAGTAGACCTATGAACTAAGATGTTTGGTTTTATAAGGTCAAAATTATTAAAATTGTAATTAGATATACTCTGTAATCTTAGCTAAAATTACACAAACAATTCACGACACAACTATGGATTATGAAATCATGCATGGAAGTCATTCAAGTACCTAAAGCCATTCAAGTCTGAATCAAACAAAAAAGAAAACTCAAAATATGAGAGTAAGAATAAAAGATCACTTTCATTCAAGGATGAAATTTAATAATAAAACCAAAGTTGAGTTAGAGAGTCGTTTGTGTATGAAAAAGATGTTAGCACCCCACAACACCCGTTTTAGAAAACGGTAGACAAATTTCAAATCTTGAATTGAATATATTATTTAATTTCTTTTAAAACTAATGTCTTATTTTACCCTCATTAACTCCAAGAGCAATGATCTCATACAATAAGTGGAGAGCATTTAATCAATTAGACTATATTAAGAAAATCTTCTGATCACCTTAGAAAGGTACAATTTCTAAAAATTCGTCGTAGGAATAATCTTCTAATAAATAGATTTTTTAAACATTAATTAAAATTATTTTTTCTTGGGATCAAATTTTGGACTCCTAAATTTTCTAATTCATTCGTAGGATTTTTTTTATATGAAAAACGGTATAAGTTGTTAGATAAAATTTCTAAATGATTTAAAAACAAAAGTTTTGTGAAAGATTTGAAGATGTAGAGAAATTTAAATTAGAATATTTTAAAACATTGAAAAATTTATAAATTTTAAATAGAAATCAAAATGAGATTTAATAAGGAAATTAGATAAGTAAAAAAAAAGGTTAAAGAAGAATCCTAATAAATTAAACAAACATAAAATAAGATATTGAGATTATAATAAAAAATATCAATCTCGGACTTTCAAAAAATTAATTTCCTCACCTCAAGAATTCTAGAAAATCGAACTTCCAAATTTCCTAGATTTCCTCGTCGAAATGTTTTTTTTAAAAGAAAATTAACTTAAAAATATTATAAAAAAATAATGAACCATAAAGCAAACACAAACATTTAAATAAGCACACGTACAAGGATAAAAAATGTAAAATAATCAATAAGTAAAATTAATAAAATATAAAACAAAATTATTAGAAAAAGAAAGAAGTAAGAACAAGAAAAGATAAACAAATATGGAGAAAAAATATAATATGAAATAGCATACAAAAATGAAAAAAAATTACTAAATAAACAATAATTGATTCTATAAAAAGAAAAAAAGAATTAAATAAAAAATACTAAATATAAATAAATTAAAGATAATATATAAATAATAAATTTTAAGAATAAATTAACAAAGGAAAGAAATGATAGAAATATAAACACCGAAATGTGAAGCAAATAGGTATAAATAAATAAAAAATTATATATAGAAGAGAATCTCACAAGATAATAAAGAAAGAAATATAAAAGAAAGAAAAATAAAAAAAAATAAGAAAAACAATAACTAAAAAATTTGAAGCGTGGATTATTGGAACCTAAGCCCTACTATATACTTCGATTGTCATTATTATTATTATTATTATTTTGCTCTTTTGGAGTTTTGAATTTCTAATGCTTTTTTTTTTCTATTGTTTTATTTGATGCAAAATATGGTAAGCTATTTATAGATAGGGTGGGAAAGAGAGTAAACGTAATTGATAAACATATATTTAATTGCAAGAGAAGTAAAATTAGTAAGTTACATACATGTATTGATGAGTGAAGTTAGTGAAATTAACATTTAAATCACTTTAATGAAAAGAGATGGTAACATCCATATTGATCACATGAGCATGTTTAAAGTTGAAGTGACCTTTGGTTTTTGATAAATATAGATATTAAGGTGTAAGAGCTAACCATTCTAACAACAACTTATATTTGTCGCAATATATTGAAATTGATATCCATTTGTCTACATAGTCTATTATTTAATAATAATAAATAAAATAATAATGTTTTCAATATTTTCTCTTAGCTTTGAGTATGAAATGTTATAAATGTTTGTAATTAAAGTTCAACTGTTAAAGTGAATTATTAATTTCATAAATGTTAAAAGTAAGTCACACCTAAGGAAGTTACTTGCACTATTACATTGAAATTGTGAATATGTTCACATTTGCTATTCAAAATAGACACTTACCTCAATAAACAAAGAACTATATGTGTGTTTATATTATTTAATTAATAATATTACAATTGTGTCATTGTCTGATCAAACAAAAAAATCAAATGGATTTCTCATGCTCTATACACACATGGGTGTATCGTTTATTCATATAATAAAATATAAAAGTTACTTCTTAAGCTTTAAATAGGTGCGGGTGGGGGCGCACTAAGTCGTGTAGCACAATTATTATAAACCTTCATAGGATTAGGCTCGTAGATTTCCAAATCAGGAAATTGGTACCAAAAAGCAAAAGCTTGTGCACACTTCTTTCCCATGACTTTTACGAAGACACAACAATTCAGATCCAATTCCTTCTTACTTATATTGAAGTAGTAATTGTATAGTTCCACCTGACATTTTGCACTTCTCATCATATCCAAACATGGTCGTAGAGTGTATGCTCTATCTTCGTCTAACCAATCATTCCATATGGGTGAATTGTAGTCTTCGTCTACCCCAGAAGGTTGAACTAATTTTGCCAAGTTTATTGCCGATAAGAGAATCACTATTGCTCTCATTGCGTTGGTTTTGTTGGCCATTGCTAAGTATTTGTTGTTTTTTTGGGATGGATTTGTGTTTTATTTAGTGCAAATCTCTAAGCTATTTATAGATATGGTGAAAAAGAAAGGAATCAATATATGAAGATGTCCAATAACAAAATAATTAAATGATATTTGTAAGTTTCATATATATATATATATATGTTTTGCTCAAAGAATTTAATTTTAATAATGCAGTTAATTATTCTTTTATGAAGTAAGTTAAATTAACATTTAAATTACTTTTAATGGAAATGAGATTGTAACATCCATCCATATTTGATATGTAAATACTAATAGGTGTATGCAATATTCTAAAAATTAGTTATTGTGTTTGACAATTCTTTTCAAAAGATTTTTTTTACGTAAGTTTGTTGGGTGTGCCATAAATCAACGGTGTTTTTATTAAGTTTCAAATAAAAGAATTTATCGGTGATGGTGGTGGCCAAAATTCGCCGTCAAAGAATGGTGGTCGAAGTTTCTCAAACAAATTAGAGAGATTAACTATTGTAAAGACTCAATATTCATTCTTTTAAAAATTAATTTCAAATAGTTATTATAAACTAATTTATTTTATAAACTCGTTTTTTTCCAAATCCATTCTAGGTGGTTAGAAAGTCCATAATTTTTTTCCTTCTAGGTGGTTGAAAAATTGTCAAAGCTAGATAAAACATTTGATAAAATATTTACAATTCATAGAAAAATCAAATGTAATAAATTTTGTCTTTTAGTGATTTTGTTCTATGAAGTATAAATAATTCGTCAAGTTTTTCTATTTTTGAAAAAATCCTAAAACTTGATCCATATTAAAAACTCTTTAAGAAAGAATTCATGAAACTATATGAATTAAACTCACTCACTGTTATAACAATCTAATGTTTTCTTAATTTTTCTTCATTATCTATAGTATATACAAAAGGATGGAAGTGGAGAAATTTTTGAGTCCCCATTTTACCTTTTCATTATAACTTTTTTTAGTTTTGCTTTAGTGGCAATTTTGTCATTCACAAAGATTTAATGTCTGTGTCATTTTCATTATAACTCTTAATGATTACTTTGGTGGAAATGAATTTTTTAACTTTTCATCTCCTTATTATAATTTTTCTCAAAATTTAAAATTTTTCACTCCAGTTAATTATTTCATTTAAATTTATCTAAATTCATTCACATTTCTCTCTTCTCTTAATCTTCTATCTCCCAATTATTCACATTCTCTATCTCTTTCAACATTTCAAATTCTTTCTTTTCAAATATTGGTTATAAATATCTCATTATTTATTTCCATTCATGTTCACAAGTGAAAACAAAATGCTAAGGATGAAGAAGAAATCAAATCATGTTTTTTTTTTTTGTCTATTTTTTCATATAAAAGTATGCTTATGTTTATTCCTTCATTTATAGGTTTCTTTTTAGTACACAAAATAAGTTGGGGAAACTTGAACCATCAACTTCGTGGTTGACATGTACATATGTCTATGCACTTTATGTTTAAATCAAATTGAGAATTTATTTTTTAATGTAACCAATAACCATGAGAATCTTGCTCATGTTTTTTTCTTCATTTAATTTTATTTATTAAAGCTATTATATTAATAAAATGGTTGATCGACTTATACTTTGATTTTGTTAAAATAATGTAAATATTGTTGGAATTTATTAAGTATAAATAAAAGTAATAAAATGTGTAAAGCAAGAAATATTAGTCTTTCCTTTAATTTTTTACCTACAAAATCATTAAAAAAAATTATGATTTCATAATTTCAAAAGAAATATGATTTTAGTGGATGTTTTACCCTTTTATTATAAGTTTTTTTTAGTCTTCTTTAGTGGCAATTTTATATTCACATTGATTTAATGTTTGTAGTCAATTTCACATTCAACAAGATAGAAGTTATACTTTGTTAACTTTTATTTTAAAAAAAAAAAGTTTTGATCTCATAACCAATATTAGTTAATGTTCTATGTTATTAGGGTCCTAATGTAACTTTTTCATATTCCATAACTAATATTACATAATGTTATATGCTATTACACAACTAACAACCTTTCTATCTTCCATTTTATTTGGATATATATAGATTAGATGGTTAAGTTTGTAATGTGTAAGTTCAAGATATTAAAAAATGGATTTTGAATTGTGCAAACAAATCAAATTCAAAGATACATTCGAAAGATGACAACATTGTCTCTTTACTGAATAATTTTTTTTTTCATTCATTACGATGTGAATTTAAAAATGATATAAATATGAAAATATTGAAATGACAGTTCCAATTTTTTCATGTGTGATTTTCATGTGCATCGCACGTATTGTTTACTAGTAATACTTAAACAACCACATACTCCGATGCTAAGTTAATTAAAGTTTTAAGTCGAAATGATTCTTAGTTTCTCTTTTATAAATTAAATGTTTTTTTTAATTTCGTGTAGAGCTTCTTTTCTTTAGTACAACAACAACATAATAACCAATAAGAGTTTAGATCAACCGAAATCTATATATGCTAAAGAGTCCGAAAATCCGTGGTTCAAATCTTCTCACTCCGCTTGTACTAAAAGAACAACTATGATGAATGACTAGACATTTAACGTATAAGAATACAAGTCACGTCAATATATCTTTGATCGTAAGATTCTTTGATTTTTTTCAATGTAACATCTTCAACACACTCTTCAAAACGTTGTCTCTAACTTGCGTTTAGTACTATTTCTAGATTGGATTTCAATTTTTGTTAGAATCGAAATGTTTAAAATTGGAGAGACTCGATCTTTTCAACTAAAATCCTCAACAAAATGGTGGTAGAGAGTTTCCTTTTGTTTCACTTATTACTCAAACGCCAACACTCTAATTTTCTTTTTTACACTATATTTAAGATTAGTTTATTTGCTTATTTTATCTAACGATATACTATTGGTGTTACACATTCTTCAATCTTACTAATTTTAAATTTCTAATTTAAACACACTAAATTATATAATATGGATTATGAAAAAGTAGTTATTTAATATTACATCACGTTTTTAATTGATCAAACGAAAATTAAATGGATTTCTCACATGCTCTATGCATATGAAAACGTCAAACACACCTATATAGATGTATTGCTTATTGACAATAAAAGATAAAGTTTAAAACGTTTAAAATCGGGTGGGAAAGAGCACCAAGTCTTCTAACACAATTATTGTAAACTTTCATAGGATTAGGCTCATATATTTCCAAACCAGAAAACTGGATCCAAAAAGCAAAAGCTCGTGCACACTTCTTTTCCATGACTAGCTTTAACGAAAACACAACAATTTAGATCCAATTCCTTTCTTACTTATATTGAAGTAGGAATTGTAAAGTTTCCACTTGACATTTTGCACTCCTCATCCTATCCAAACATGGTCGTAAAGTTATTCTTCTATACCGTCTGCCCATCCAACCTATATGGGTGAGTTGTAGTCTTCATTCATTCGGGAAGGTTGAACAAAAGTTGCCAAGAATTCATTGCCAAATAAGAAAATCACTAGTGCTATTATTGTGTTAGTTTTAAGTATCTGTTGTTTTGGAGTATTATTGCTCTTATGGTTTTGTGCTTTATTCATGGAAATCTCTAAGCTATTTATAGATATATGGAAAATAACGTTCTAGTTCAAGAAAACTTGTTCAATTTAGAGACAAAACTAATGATACCTGTAACTCACATATATATATTTATTAAATCAAATGAATTAGCTTTGTGGAGTAGTGAAATTAAGATTTAAGTCATAATTTTAACGAGAGATAGTAACATCTAGCTTTGTAATATATGTTTAAGGTTGAATAGACTGTCCACTTTTAAAAGAACGTTACACTCAAAATAAATTTTTAACGAGGGCACAATTGAAATTGATAAACATTTGTCAATTTCTTGTTTTCAAGTTTTGAACTCTCTACCTAATTTCTTGTTTTGGTAAATAATAATAAAAATTAAATGCATGTTAATTTTAGACCTATACAAAATATCCTAATAGTTTGGTAACACAAATTAAATTAGAAGAAATTAAAGGTTATAACGTCTTGTAAATAAAAGGGGAATTTTTCAAGGAGAATTTTTAAAAATAATAGATTTTACAAAATATTTACAACTTATAGCAAATTCTATCACTGATAGTCATTGATAGTGATAGAAGACTATCAGTGATAGAATCCAAAATTTTGCTATAACTTGTAAATATTTTAATTTATTTTGTTATTTTTAAAAATGTCTCATTTTTCAAAACATAGCAAAATTTTAAAGACATTGATAGACATCTATATTAATAAAATAAAAAAAATTGCTATATTTTATAAATATTTTTAGCATTTTTACCATTTATAACAATTTTTTTAAATAAAAACTAGAAAAAAATATGTTCATGTTCACACGTTTACATATTTACAAACATAATAAAAAAAATTCGTCTATAAACGATACATTATTATTTGTGCCAACACTACTATCTAAATCAGACACACCCAACTACCAATGTCATCTGATACTATATAGTTCATAGAGAATTAAATTTTACTATATTTACAAATATTCTAGTTCATCGTACAATATTTGAAAACAACTAAACTAATATATCCATATATACATAGCTTCTTCTTCTTCTTTTTTCTCCTTTTGAGTTCAATGTACATAGTTTATACTATAAGTTGGCATCATAAGCACTTAAAAGGGAATTAGATTCCTTATATTGAAAAAGAAGTGTCTATTGGACGCAGGGGTATCCCATCCTATTTCTGTTCTCACCATTCAACTTCTCCCCGGCTCTTGTTTTCATTTTTCACATTACCTTTTTTAAAAGGAAGAATTAAAAACAAATGAATTTGTATGCATATTGGTTATTTGATTTCTGTCGATAATTGATACAACACAATTTTTATCGTGGAAATATTATTAAGATGACTACCTTATGTAGTAAAATAGAATTATATAAGAAGTAAATTTTATTGATTTTCCAAAACTAGTTTAATTGAACGGTGATCAATATGACCTCTCTCTTGTAGGAGGTGTGAATCTCCCAACTTTCAATTGTTGTACTTAAAAGAGAAAAAAAAAAAAAAAACGATTTATTTTCAATAGGACAATTTGGTTTAACTTTTTATAAAAAAATTTATTATTATTGTATCCTTTGTTTTTTTTTTACACCTACTCTCCGACCTATATTCATCTCGAAGACGAGATTTTTAGCGGTTACGGTGGTTGAGTTTGTAGTGAAGGATTTCCATACAGTGGAAGATGGAAGTGAGAAGAAGAAATGTGTTGAGAGGCAAAGGGGAATGAAAAGGTGGGGTTCGTCTCTGGTGCGGTTGTGGAAGTAGAAGGAATAGAAATTTTGAATTGCTTAAGCTTTAAGATGGTTTTTGGTTTGAGATTATCGAGAAAATTGATTGCTTTGATGAAGGCCATGGAATTGGAAGTGGAAGTGGAAGTTAAGGCTGCATCACTTCCTCTCTCGTTACCACTCCAATTTCTTTTGACTTCTTTTCGACGTCCAAATTTGTTTGTTATCTGTCTCAAATCATTCGTTTTTGAATTTATAAAAACTACGGTTATGATTTGAACTCTCAAATTATGTGTATATGTGACCGACACTCCTAGATAGATAAAATGTTATTAGGGTCTTTTGTTAATAATATATACTATTATTTTAAAAAATTTACATCAAATTTGGTTGATACAAATTTCAAAAAAGAAGTTTTGCTTACTTAAACGAAATAAAGCTAGTGTTCGGATGTTTAGTGTTAATGTGATCATGTGAACATAATTTAACGGATGAAAACACAATAACTGATCATGACACTAAAAAAAATTAATATTTGACTGTATCATTTGATAACCAATAACCATTTTTTAAAAACAATTAAGCATATTTTCTCTCATTATTTTTAAAACTATTTGACTTGGTTTTTTTTTAAAAGAATATCGATATAATGTAGATAACAAATAAATTTGTTTTGAAGAAAGAAGAGTGTTTAAATGCTTAGTTTTAAAAAAAATAAAATCAAATAATCAAATAATTACCAAACAACACTCTACTTTGAATCATAAAGCACTTCACAACACTATTATTACATGTATCCTCCACCATAAAGTAGTTAAAAGTTCTCATACAACTTTCATTTTTAATCACTCATGATTTAAAAGAAATTGCAATGGAAATAAACAATCACGTTAGGACTATGTAATATCAACAAAAAGTTGGTTCATTTGATTTGTGATTCAAATTTTTTTATAAAAGAAAAGAATTCGAAAAACGAATCCTTTTACTTTATTCAATTTTTTTTTCCTTGCTTGATTTTGAAATGCTCTTAAAATCAAATGAATTTCTCATACTCTATACACACATGGGTGTATTATTTATTCATATAATAGAATATAAAAGTTACTTCTAAAAGTTTAAAGATGTGCGGGTGGTGGTGCACCAAGTCTTGTAGCACAATTATTATAAACCTTCATAGGATTAGGCTCGTAGATTTCCAAATCAGGAAATTGGTACCAATAAGCAAAAGCTCGTGCACACTTCTTTCCCATGACTTTTACGAACACACAACAATTCATATCCAATTCCTTTTTACTTATATTGAAGTAGTAATTGTATAGTTCCACCTGACATTTTGCACTTCTCATCCTATCTAAACATGGTCGTAGAGTGTATGCTCTATCTTCGTCTACCCAATCATTCCATATGGGTGAATTGTAGTCTTCGTCTACCCCAGAAGGTTGAACTAATTTTGCCAAATTTATTGTCGATAAGAGAATCACCATTGCTCTCATTGTGTTGGTTTTGACGTTTGCCATTGCTAAGTATTTGTTGTTTTGGAGTTTTGGTTTTTTTTAAAAATGGGTTTGTGTTTAATTCAATGCAAATCTCTAAAGCTATTTATAGATATACGGTGAAAAAGAAAGCAATTAATACATGAAGATGTTCAATTACAAAGTAATTAAATAATATTTGTAAGTTTCATATATATATATATGTCTTGCTCAAAGGATTTAATTTTAATGAAGTTAAATATTCTCTCATGAAGTAAGTTAAATTAACAATTAAAGTACTTTAATGAAAAGGAGATGTAACATCCATATATCAATATGTAGATACTAATAGGTGTATCCAATATTTCTAAAAATTAATTATGCCTATGAAGGCAATACATGTGATTTAATTAGAATATATTCACAATTTGCTGCATGTAACCACCTATTTTGTCTTGTTTAACTTTGATGCTAATTTTCTTTTCTATTTATTTTTAGCATTATTTTTTTAATATTGATTAATGATGGAGAGTTGGAATGTAAAAATAAATATTTATATAATTTTGGATTTTGGTCAAGAACTTCAAATTTTCACTTTCCCATCCTCCTTTTGGCCTCTTTACTTTTGGAGAAAGTTTTCAATGGTTAATAGAGGGTTACATGGACGGTTTCATGGACTTTTTATTTTGTTATACTTGTCATAAATATTTTTGGATTTTGTTACATTTATGGATTTTCTCAATATATAGTCTAATTAATGGATTTTCTTCCATTTATTTTAGGGGATCATTGCTTTGAATATTTGAATAATGAGAATAAAATAAGACATTGTTTTAAGAAGATGTAATTTTTTCAAAATGGCATTTTCAATTTAAGTTTTGAATAAAAAAGGAAAGGAAAAACACTAAGAATCGTTTTTTTACATGTGTTAAGGGGTGCTAGTTAACACATTTCCATTACACAAAAAATCTTAAACTCAACTCTAGTTTTCGTACACTATCTTCTTTTTAAAAACATTATTCTTTTATTATTAAATAATAGACTAGGTAGACGAATGCTATCAATTTCAATATATTGTGACAAATATAAGTTGTTGTTAGAATGCTTAGCTCTTACACCCATTAACATCTATATTTATCAAAAACCAACAGGTCATCTTTAAACATGCTCATGTGATCAATATGGATGTTACCATCTCCTTTCATTAAAGTGATTTAAATGTTAATTTCACTAACTTCACTCATCAATAAATGTACAATAAATATATGTAACTTACTAATTTTACTTCTTTTGCAATTAAATATATGTTTATCAATTACATTTACTCTCTTTCCCACCCTATCTCTAAATAGCTTACCATATTTGCATCAAATAAAACAAAAAAACATTAGAAATCCAAAACTCCAAAGAGCAAAAAAAATAAAAAGAAAGAAATGGCAAACCGAACTAACACAATGGGAGGAATATTGATGATTCTTTTCTTGGCCATAAATTTGGCAATCTTAGTTCAACCTTCCATGGCGGACGTTGACGATGAAAATTCACCGATATGGAATGGGTGGGTGAACGAAGATAGAGCAAATCTACGACCATGTTTGGATGTAATGACGAGTGCAGACTGTCAAGTACAACTTTACTATTTCTACTTCAATATCAGGAAAAATGAGTTGGAAATATCTTGTTGTGCCTTCGTCAAAATCATGGGAAAATACTGTGCTGATGTTTTCACTAGTTGGTTCAATTTCCCTGGTTTCGAAGTCTACAAACCTAATCCTATGATAGTATACAACAATTGTATTGGAAGACTCGATGCTCCCCCACCAACACCATTTTAAACCTTAGAACTAACTTTTAAGTTTACTTTATATTAATAAATCATGCATCAATGTATGTATTAAGGTCTTAGACCCACCTTTCGAAGACATTTTAGAACAAAACTTTTAATCAAGTATTTTTATATTTATAATGAGTCTTGATTCAAATTACTTATTTCTTTTTCTATCCACTATCCATTTATCACGTGTCAAATAACGATTCAAATCTTTATATTATCAGGAGTAAGAGATGAATGTTGTTTTATTTTTAAATAAAAAAGAAAAATATAAAACTATTCATTAATATAAATATTATCTCAACTTTTAGTTAAACTAACTCAAACGAAGCAATGTATCAAAAAAATTTGTGGTTCAAATCTCTCTACCTATTATACTAAAAAAACAAAAAGTAATAATGGACCTCTTTAGCCTTCCTAAAATACACAAAATCTCCAAGAAAATTGATAAAAGAGCAAAAACAAAATAAATAAATAGATGACACAAATCTAAATCTCCAAATTACATCAATCAAATTAACTTTATTGCTATACAATGCTAAGCTCTCATATACTTGGAAAAACCTGTGCAAGTAGAAACAAACTAAGAGAAGTACATTCCTATATCTTTTGTAAATGAAACCCTACAGAGATAACTCATGTACACAACCACATCAACTACAGAAAGAATGTGATCCAAAGAATGGAGTAAAATACAAGTTATCAACAAAGTTCATGAGCTACATGATCTCCAAACACAAACTAGTTAGCCAAATCGCCCAAATTTTGGTTTCATAAAAGATTGAGCTCTTTGGGTTTACCTTGAAATGCTTGTTGCACCAGAAAGCTACTCCAAATCATCTTTGTTGATTGAAAGAATCCTCCATACGCAATATCAAGCATCGATTCGAGGCATATGAAAGATTAGATAAATTCTAACCAAAGCTGTATTTAAGCAACTGATAAAAAAATTCAGTATACATCCAATGCTATTTCCTCATTTTCAATCTCTGCGTCTGTAAATGTTAGAGCACGTTGTAGCTTACGAGGACAGAAAACCTCGACCTCGGCCACATAGGTGGCTGTCACTGGTCTATGATCAGAAAATTTAATTTCAGTCCTCCTATAACTGCACAATTTCAATCCTTTGCCGTATGAGAGTATACGGTCACACCTGAAAATGAAGCAAACAAACAAGAAATTGCCCGCATGAGATTGCTATTATAAGCATTCCAAAATATATATGATCTTTCTTCCCAGTGCGTGAAAATTCAATGGTTACATTTTTATATATCAAATGAGCACGATATGTTTCAACAAATAAAAATGTTTTAACCGAGGATATCTAGAGAATAAAAGTAACACAAATGAGCACAATATATCATTTGTAGATTGTATACGAATTACCATCAACAGATGTTGAAATCATCATGTACTACAACAATAAAAGCTTACCATGCTGGAGTACGCCTTCCAACTTTTGGATCTTCACCGTAATACTTATCTGAATTGTTCTCGTATTTGTAGGTCGGAGCAAAACTTAGGTTTCCCTCAGTCCATCCATCAAATGCACGACCCTTCCTAAGCTCTCGTAATAACTGACAATATAAGAAAATAATTCAATGAACAAGAGAACATTTTGTCATATCATTCACAGTTGAACACAAAACAACCATATTCCAGAGCCCCTACTTAATCACTGCCCTATCTCCTTGATACAATATAATAAAGTACTTTTAAGTATTTTTTTTTTCCAGCTGAAATCAGATACTATCTGCAGAATCCTAGCAAGGTCACAAACTTCGGTTTCCGAAAAATGGATAAAAAAATATTTAGACTGAAGTGCCTTGTACATGGCTTTTGAGTTCAACAACACAGATGGTGAAATTCAAATTTTTGACTTCTTGGTTGATGACATATGCCTTAATGAATTGAGATAGGCTGAGGGCATGGCTTTTAACCAAGAAAGTTTCTTATTTTCCTCTTCACTAAATAAGAAGACGTTATTTTGCTTGATTCTAGAAAGAAAGAAAAACTAAGAAAATCTAGAAATGCCTACAGTTCAAGTGTCGTTTATTTTGAAGTTTTGTTGTGATACATACAACCTAAGGCATTTGTGTTTACTTTAAAAAATGAATACGCCGCAAGACATTATTTTATGGAAGTACCTGATCACTCTCAGCCAATTTGGACCACTCTTTTCTCGAGATAAGCTCTCTCGTCTTCTCATAAGACAAGTTGATCCGGTAATTTAAATCACCCAACCAGATTATCCGCCTGCAAACGAAAGAGAATGAGATGTCAAAGAGTTCGACACAATTTGTAGTTTCTACTTTGAGTCAGAAAGAAATAGAAGTTTTTATTTCATCAACCTAAAGCACTATCAAGGACAATCCATGCGGCTACAATAACATACAGGACTGACCATTGATCTCCAGAAATAATTACATTAACATTCTTTGTCAAAAGTATGACCTAATGGTACAACTTTTCAAGAAGAAATCAACATATGATAGAGCTGCATCATCAAAAAACCCAGCAATCACGGTATTGATGTGCTGCACTACAGCATCTTTGGAAACTCGGGGGAGAATATCTAACATGCAATCTATCAAATCTTACATAGCAAGAACAAAAAAAGTTATGTCAGAGAAAGAGCTTTCAGTAGAATGAATGCTAGTAATCAAAATGAACAAGTGGTCAATTCCATCTAAATCGACTATTATTACATTGTTTGCTTTTATTTGAGATGTTGTGGCCCTTTACCTTCTATAACTAAGATCGTCTGGAGAAATTTAAAAACCGTTGCTTTAATTCGGATAAGAAACAATTATTTTCAAAATAGAAACATGTACTGTAACGAAAGTTCAAATTCAACATAGAGGCTAAAGAAATTCAAAAAGCTCTCAAATTAGTGGATAATAAAACAACAGAAGTAGAAAACCCTTCAAGTAAACTGTCAAAGGCGGATACTGAGTTACACCCTATTCTACCTCATGAAGGTTCCACGTAGTTGGAACTTGGAAAAATAAGTGTCTGATGATTGGGAAAAGTTAATCTTTTTTTTAGAAAATACATTTTATTTTGTTCTTTTTTTTTAATATCAAGACCTTTCGCACATGGCAGTTGCAGACTATGTACTAAAATAAATCTACCAAACAGGAACATAGAAGAGGACAAATATTTTCCTGCCTAGTCAGAAGGAAGAACAAAACTCATATGCATTCGTCTAATTCAATAGCCTAACCTAGGATCAAAAGGCAGAAAATATGCAGTATGAGACAAATAACAAGGTTTGGGGTTCTATTTCAATAAATGCCGGGAGAGGAAGAAAATAACAGACAAAAATCGATTGCATAGGGCTCCAAACCATAGCTTGACTGGTGTAAATTAAAAGCTCTTCCCTTGTAAGCCTTCTCTGAATATTGTCATGTCATGCTTACGGGAAATATGTATAGTTCACGGGCAGATACTAAACTAGGAAAATAATACTTCAATGGTCATGTCATGCATATAGGGAATATGGATAGTTAACATGCAGGAAAGAAGAAGAAGCTAGACAAAACCCAATTAGATGTAAAGATATTAACAGGGATCTTGTGTATACTCACTCGTGGTCGTGGATTATTTTAGGAAACCCAACACCATTAAGTGGATGGAATTGAGTTCTTCGATGTATTTCATTCACGTCAGCATTCCTTTTAAGTTCATCTCCCTCCTTTTCACCTGAAGTCAGGTGAGTGCATATAAAGCAAAAGAGGGTCTGATATATGGACATGCTGACAGATATGGATCCCTGAAGAAGTAGATGCTTTTTTGATCAATTATATAGAGACAACTTGAACTGTAAATTCATGACTTATTATGAGTACAGTGAACTTGGTTATAATACCTAAAATAGTTTGCTTTAATGTAACAAGAAATAATTCAGGGCCAACCAGAAGAAATCTAAACCATCTAACCATTTAAAATATCATTTTCATTCAAGAAATTTAACACTGACAAAGTCGCTTCCACTATCATTTTTCATCTATCTGTGTTTGCATCTCAAGGTACCAGTCTCTATCACCATACTATATAATATTGAACTGCATTAAAATTCTAGTAGAAAGCCAAGACAGCATGAAGTTATAAGAATTCACAAGATTGCATAACAAGCTAACTACAAAAGGATCCATAGATTAACAAACATTAAAAAAACAATGAAAAGGGGAGCGAACCTTGTTGCCAATGTAGCCCATTACACCAACACCAACAGTAGATACATTTACATTCTGAATGTGCCTTCGCAAACTCCTACGAACCCATATTGTGAGGAAAATACCAACCATTTGTTTACTTACTATTCTAACATAGGAGGATCTTCTCTTTCGTTTTAGCAGAGACTCAAGATCAATTTCTCCAAGTAAAGCAACCCCAGATGGCATGTCATTCATGGTTGACTTGAAAGAATTAAATGCCACAAAGGACTTGGATGTTTTAAACGATCTTATTGATTTAAATGAGTTAGGTCTCTCTAAAACATTGTGGGGTAGTAAGTGAAGTGGAGGCTCGGGCCAACACAGACCAATCCTTTCTGACCCACTAAGCATTTTAGTTAATCTTTTATTCTGTAGCAAGACAGCCTCGTCATTCTCTGTGCTGTCTTCAGTCCGTAAGCAATTTAACCGATCCAATCTCTTTGGAGAAGAATATTGCCTCATTAAATCCTGTTCCACAGGTATCCCTGATTTGGTATTTGCGGAAAGTTCTGAAATGGGGAACTTCACGCTTAGATTTGTATCACCTACTAGTCCATTGACATTTTCCTTGCCAAAGAATTCTCCATCATAGGGATGCACTTCCTCACCAATGTCACTATCACTTTCCTGCAGAATCTCCTCCTCTAAATCTGGGATGTCGTCAGATGGTTTAAATTTTGACGGGGATGGTGGATCGCTAAAGCACTTAATCTTGGTTGTAGCAGGTCTAACCCTATTCAATGTTTCGCGGATAATATCTTCCCACCTTGCAACTGGACGACTGTCTTCAGCACCAAATATATTTCCAGCATTCAATGGGACAATCTCCTGGAGACTGAAAAGGCAAAGCAGAACTAAGTACTAATAACAATTAACAAAAAACACGAGGAAATCATAATAAGATAAATAAGTGACACAATGTACCATAACTCATTAGATCAATCCAAATATTTTTTTCTCAAATTGGTCCAATAAATATAATTCAAGATGTACCATCATATGGATTGGAAGTCCAAAATTCAATCATTAAGACAGCAAAATACTTTTTAAAAAAAAGGAAAATGAGCAAAAAATAAAAGAAAAAACAGAGAACTCACCCAAGGACATAGATATCAGCTGGCTCGTTGGTATCTATCCAGCCATCAATATCTAGATCTTCAGGAGGTAGTTTTCCTCCTGCATTCCAAGTCCCAACACATATCCTGAACCGAGATAAAGTAAATAGCTCAACTCAACAGCAAGAAATACCAATCTACTTTTCCAAATTACTATAGTTTCCAAATGGTCGATCATACCTGAGTTCTTTTGTGTTGATATATTGCGTCCTAAACGTTTCTGAATTTCTTCTTCTCAACCTCGGCAGCACATCTAAAGTTTGAAGCAACTTAATGATAAGTCAATGAATTGAAATACACAAACAAATAGAACTTTGGCATCAATTTATACAGCTGAAAGCTACCCTCATATTAGGAGAGAAGCATAACGTTATGCATCGTAGGTAAAGAGAATGAGAGAATGGGACTCTGGAATTTGGATTTTGGATTTGACGGTCAAATAGAGCTTTTTTTTCTCAGAAAGATGTACTTGTATATTAAAGGAAACAAATCTCTTGAACGTAGAAATGGCTTGAACTAAAAGAGGGAGATGATGAGAAGTTGAGGTTAAACTAGTCAAACAAAAAGGTATGTAGCTGAAATCTGACAGTAATTGAATAGAAGAAACGGGGGTGTCCAAACACTCGCAATGAACCTCCAGAAAAAGCCATTTCCTTAGTTTGAAGATAATCAAATTGAAAATAAGAACAATTATGAATTTATTTCAAAATTTTAGATAAATATCAATTTTAATTCATTACTCTTGATAGGGAGAATGGATTTTTCGCACTGTATCTTATCCCTAAATCAATTTCTATTCTCAAACACTTTCTTATGTAAATTAAAAGCTCATCTACCTGTCAGATTCCTAGAATGCCAATCTTTTGGCACATACTTCATGTACATTTATTGTAATTTAGATAAATGTAAAGTGTGCTTCAAAATTTACCATTAGCATCAACCAGTGGTACATCCCTGTTGTCTACCTTAAAGCGTGATTCTCTTCCCCTAACACGACAGTCTGCTTAATAAAGTAACCAAATATTCAAATCAGAATACAAGCCATTCCCAAAACATCACACTGAATTGCATTAAACTCATGAAGATTGAACAAAAATATCACACCAAACCAAGAACAGAAACCACAAAACCAAAAACACATTACATTTTCGCTACCTTAACATTCACGCTAAACATGAATTTCAAGTATCCGACAACTCTAAAATCCCAAATGAATTTGAAGGGTATAGAAACATCACCTTCAGTATCAGAATCGGAAGAATTCAAATCTTCATCATCTTCGGTATCGGCACTGTAATCCGACTCCTTAGCGCTGATATTAAGCCATTTACGCAAGACCACTCTGGGCCAGAAAAGCTGTAGGCAGGAGCAACCGAAACAACATATTTCAGCCCATGTTCTCTGCAAATTTCCTCATCTTTTCGAAATTAACAACAAGAGAAAAATCATAAAGAAAGAGCGAGAGGGAGAGGGAAGAAGAAGAAATGGAGAAAGTTGAAGTACCTGAGGTTGATTCTTGGAATTGTGCCTCATCTGATAAGGTAGCTATAGAACTAAGAAGAGAGAAATAGAGGGAAGAAGAATAACGAAGCAAAAGCTTGAGTAGTTGACGAATTGAAGAAGAAGAAGAATGGGTCTAAACGAGCTAGCCAATGCTGATTCGGCAGTTATGCGGTATGAGAGTGGATGGAATGTTTTCAAATGCTTTTTATTAATTATTATAAACAATTCTATGTGACAAAACAAAACAACTGTAATTACCAATAATTAATCAAATTAAAATCCACAATTATTCTCAAACACCATAGTCTTTTTTCTTATTTAAAAACTGGTGTGATTTAAAAATAATATAGTAAGAAAGTAAGTAAATAAAGGGGTGATTAAGAATAATTGAGGTGGGGTCAAAGGGTAAAGGTTTATGGGTGGTCTTGTGATTTAGAATATGGATAGTAAAGTAAAGTGGTCAAAGTTGAAGAAGAGATGCACACAGGCTGCTTCGTTATTGGAGGGCAGATGGCGGGCAAAGCATAGAGAGACCTCTCGCTTTTCCACGCGGGATATGTAGAAGATCCTAGAACACCATTCCACTATCACCTGGATTTCGCCACGTCGCAGCACATATCTCTTCCCCCTCCCTTCTTCATTGCTTCCCTCATTCCAAAGCAATGCCCTCCCCTTTATTTATTTCCCAAACCCCAATAATACTCTTTTCTATTTTACTTTCTACTTCAATAAATAAATATATTGTTGGATCCAAGATTTTGTTTTGGTATTTAATTTTTGCATACCAATACATTAATAACCACGTATAATATCATTTTTAAAATATTTGAAATGAGCATTCACAGTCTCTAAGTTTGTTTTCCACTAAAATATTATCCAATAATTCACTTCAACTACGAAGGATTACAAATTAACCCTAAAAAGTATCGTTCATTAGAATTTTTTCGATTAAGTTCTTCATCATCTTCAATCGATCACATTTAATTTTGATCGGTTCGGTTTTCGATCTGTTATGTTCATTCTTAAAAATATTTACAAATTTTTATGGTTTATTAATAATAAACCGTGATAAACTTCTATAAATGAAGTTGCATCTATTTGTTTTAGTGGTTTTGTTTTAATTGAAGGGTAAATAGTTTTTTAAATTTTTCTATTTTTAAAAATTTGAAATAAATATTTATTAATTTAAATAGATCTTATTGATATTTCATAATCAAGATACCTATTTAATATCATAACATTGTTTTATAAACAAGTTTTTAAAGAATATAAGTTGAGATATACTCAGGTAAATTTTACTGATTTTATATTGTTATTTAATTGAAATTTAGTTAATTCAACACAAATTAAATTCAATTAATTAACAACACATATTTTTCCAACTACAATACCCAAGCTCAAAAATTAATAATAATAATAATAATAATAATAATAGTTGGGATTAGTTGTGAAGGGATTGTTGGATGTAAATGCACATTTAATTCATACCCTAAGTACCACAGAGAACTTTGTTGGGACTATTTATGTTTCAACATCTTCATCTATCATTATTTATTGTTATTCCTTATTTTGTTGACATTAATCAAATTATAGTTTTTACAGTTAAAAAAGGACAATAATTATTCTATCTTTTGATTCATACCAGTCTACTACCTTCACTTTTTGTCACTTCATTATTTCCAAATACAATTTTAAAACTCAACCAAAAATGGAAAAACCCACCATTTGAGTTTCATTCTCTTTTAATCAATTTAAAGTGTTATATTTTTACTTTTGAAATTCTTAATTTAATTTTACATACTTTATATATTTTGTTATTTTACTTTTTACTAATGTAAAAGGCTTAAGTATTTGGTGTTAATAATTATAATGTCAATTTTTTAGTTAATTTTAAAATAATATTGAAAAACGTTTTAAAATGTGAATTTTGAAGTTTTAAAAACTTAAAATTCAAAAATAAAATTTTAATGGTAGAAAATATAGGGGTTAAATTTGATCTCAACACGAGAAGTAAAAGTATAACAATTTTTTTACGCAAGAATCATTTGAAGATTAGATTCGAAACAAACAAAAAAAAAACTTTATTTTTACTTTTGAATTTTGAAAATCAAGAATTACTCTAGAATTCAAAATTTTACTTTCAACGTGATGGTAATTGCTTGAGAATTACTTTTCAAAGTGGAATGATTATTACTTCCGACTTAAGGAATCATGGAATATCTTTTGACGTCATCACTACTTCCATTAAAAAAAAACAATCACATAGCTTTTAATTTTAATTTATTATTTAATTTTGTATCTATTAATTTCGCATGAATAAGAATATGTTCGAGATTAATTCTAAAACGACTAAAATCATCACTTTAATATAATTCTCAAAACCACAATAAAATATTCTTTTAATCATTTTAAATAAAATTTGATGATGTAAAAATTATATTCAAAATTACAAAATTAAATAGCAAATTATTTTTCATAAAAAATTCACAAACTATTTATATTTTATAGAACAAAATGAATACTAGATTTCTTTGTAAAATGTAATTTTATCAAAGTTTCTATTCTTTACTATTTTTTCTAAGCAAGGTTGGGTGTTGTTTTAACAACTTTATAGTTATGAATGGATTTGGAAAGAATAAATATTTATAGTAAAGTTGAGTAAGACTTTTGGCCATGGGAATGGGACCTTTTCAATAGTGTTCCTTTTCCACTTGTAAAAGCTGGCACATGACATGTTCAATTAATCTTTGATTTAATTATTTTTTATGTTCTATCAAAATCATTAGAATATTGACAATATTGACTCTATTGTATTAATGTTTTCTAGTTACTATATTTTCAATGCCCCATATGCCTAGATTTAACAGATCCAAAAAAAAAAGTCTTAATCTCTTAATACAAATAAAATAAATAACTTAAAAGGTAAATTAAAAAAAAAAACATGAAAAGTATTGAGTTTTAAATTATAAATCAAAATTAAAATATACCATATCCTATATGAGAGGGTATAGTTGTTTAAATCACTTAATTTATATAATTCAATATTTACTTCACTAAATTATATACTTAGTTATATATCTTTACTAAAATTAAAAAGAATAAATAATGTTAATGGTGACATTGAAATATTAAGTTATTTTTTCTTGCTGTTCACTAAATTATGTTGGAAGAAATGAGTAGGAATGGAAAAGTTAGTACATTTTGTTCCGTAAGGGGGAATTTGGTGTGTTGTGAGATTGTGTTGCAAAAGAAAAGGAAGTACAACCCATTTTGTAAAGGATGGCCCTTGTGTTAGAGAAACAAATACCATTTTCTTGTCTCTCTTACTTAAATGTCTTAAGCCATGGCACCATTCAACACAAAAAAGAAAAAATAAAAGGATAATAATTAAATAATTAAATAAATTTTTTAATATATATATATATATTAGAAAGAAAAATAAAATGGAGTGAGGAGTCTCATTTTGGGCAAATAAATAGCCGACTAAGTTGTCTTTGCATGTGCAAGAGAGAGACCCGATGTTGTTTTTATTTTTGTTTTTTTAATTATAAATGGAATCAATGTTTTTATACATTTATATACTAATATTTCATATATATATATATATATATATATATTTATATGTTTTATCTCCTTATCAATTTTAAAATGTTATAAATTAAATAGTCAATAAATTCTTTATTTTATTTTAATTTAGTTCATTGGAAAAATAAGCTCAATTTTCATAGTGATAATTATTTAATTAATTTTTAAAAAAAATAAAATTTTCACTATTTTTTTATTTGATTTTGATGATATGACTTTATTACGTTAACTTTGTCTGTTGAATTTTCATGGTTGCTTTTTTCTTGGCCTTAGTGGTTTAATAAAGTTTTCTTTTGGTGGAGATATTAGGTAGAAAATCTTTAAAAAAGAAAAAAAAAAAAGTGTAGAATTTTTATGTTACATTTATCTTTTCTTCAGCCATGTCCATTCGTTATACATTTGCAAAAGCTTATTAAAATGAATAATGACTATTTAACAAAAAAAAAAAAAAAAGAATAGAGAAAACTTTAATTACCATTAAAGTAGTTTTAAAGAATTTCGAAACATTAAGGAAAGTTGGGAAGAACATTGAAACTTTAATAAAATAAAATAAAAGTAATTGAAATAATTTTTAAATGAATGACAAAATTTAGAGTAATTTAAATTGTATAATTACAAAAATATTCTCTAGTTTCTTTTATGAAATGGAAGGAAGAGGATTGCTTGCTGGTCTTTCTTTGCCATTTGAAACTAAGAACCGCCGGAAGAACAATGATTAAACTCCATTCTCCGGGGGGGAAAACAAACAAACAAACTATTTCACTGAATTAAACAGAACTCACCCAAAACACAATAGAAAAAGAAGAAGGAAGGATCTGTACTTCAGGTGATAAGTAAATATGTGGAAACTAAAACTAATAATAAATCGAAGAACAGAAAATTAAGAAGAGGAATGGGGAATTGATTAGTTAAGTATTTAATTTCTAAGAAAAATGGAAGTAAGTAAGAGGTAATTAATAATATATATATATACAGAGAGAGAGAGAGAGAGAGAGATATGATAGAGAAGAGAAGAAGAACCTGGAAATTAGTGGGTGATTAAGATGAACACAGAGAGGTGGATGATGAGGTGGGAACTGGAAAGAGAGGGTATTTGTGTATTGTAAATTGTTGAAGAAGAAAAAGGATGAATAAGAAGAGGTAAATTGATAGGTTATATAATAATATTGAAGAGAGTAGGGAAAGGAGCGAAAGAGAGAGGTTCTGAAAAATCCGATGGGGGTCGCATCAGCCTTTAAACAACAGGGACCAATATTTTATTCTACCAATTATATATCTTCTATTTCAATATTACATTAACTAATTAATTAATTAATAATATTATTATTATTATTTAGGGAAAACGTTAATAATATACTTTTAATTATTTTTACTTTTATTATTATTGTGGACAAGGGGATTGTATTTTGTATCCAATAAATTGTATCTGGTTACTTAGGCTTGTTTTATGAAATTATTCGATTATTATAATAATTTTTATTTAAAAAATGTTATTATTTGATTATTATAATTCTTTCTTTAAAAAAATTGTTAACTTACAATTGGACTCTTCATGGAAGTTCTATAAATTTAAAGTTGAATTGATTTTAGGTATTTACACTTACAAAAAGAAAATAAAGTTTGAACTTTGAAGTTCACCATGGGTGTATATATATATATGTATATGTATTTTGTTAAACTAACAAATAATGGCAACACTAACAATTTTTTTAGTTTTAAAAATTTGTGAAATGAAATAGAAGATAGAGGCAGAGCCTCTTTGAATTGAATTTAGAAAAAAACATAAATTGTAAAAATTATTTTGAGTGATTACTAAACATTCAAATTTTCTCTTTAACTGATTTAAAACTCATATTTAAATTCAAAATAAGTAAATTGAAAAAAAAAAAAAAAAACTCTATTACAATCATATTTTCCAAAGAAGAAAAATGGAATTAAAAGTAATATTATTTTATGGTGTTTGGATAGGGTAAGGCATGTAATATTATTAGTTTCGAGTGGGATATATTTAAATTTGCATTAATCATAATAAGAATAAAAAAGAAATTGCCAGTAGGCATAAGGCAACAAGACAGCGAAGGTATGTAGTCCGCACCGGACAATAATATGCACAAAGATAAGGTCCAATGCGACGCCATCGTACCCACAATCACTTCATACTTCACATCCATTTCTTCTCACATTCATGCTTTCCTTTATTAATAACAGTCGTCTTTGCTTGGGGGCTGCCGCTCTTTTATGTCAGTTTTACGTGACCTTTTTTTTTTTTTTTTTTGTATTTTTTTTTCTTTTCCTAAATGTTATAATATATCTTTCAATTTACAAAGTTTGTCAATATTCTTGGATTCGTCGAATTAATTTTAAGTTTGAATTCATTTTAAAGTATGGTGAGTACAATATTTGTAATTTGTTTTTATATGCTAATTTGTTTTGCTATCTTTCTAGCTTGATCTCGAATATAGATTTGTTTTAAGAACTTTTCTACTTGTTCTTAGATCTATAGCTCTTGAGTTTTGGACTTTGTCTAATCTTTGAAGTGTTTTTTTGAGCTATATATTTTGCTTCTTGAATTCTCTATGGAATTTCTTATAGAAATCTTTGACTTTTGCTTGAGAATCTTATGAGTTTGTTTAGATATTTAGAAGAGTAAAAGTTGGTGTTTAAAGCTTTAGAGCTTTAAGTCTTCCAACTCAAAATATGAACAAAATCTCTATTTACATAATTTTCAAGGGTCTTACATGGACTAATTGATATTTTGCATCTTAACAATTGGACTTGAGTTTACTCATTTTTTACCCCTTTTTCTACGTGCTTGAATTTGATCTCAAACAATTTTATTTACTCAACCTAGTCCAAATGACTAATTTGTGTTCAATTGGGGTCATAAATTAAATTAAATAAGCAATTGTGTGTTCAATCATTATCGTTACAATTTGATCAATTCAAGTTTTTAGGCTGTTGGGGTCTTTTTTGTTGAGTTCTCTTAGTGTGTATTACCCTTAATAATAATGATGATGATGATGAAAGTTGTAGTAAAATTGAAGTCTTCTTGATGTTGCCTTGGAGAAAATTGAATAAAAGTCATATACGGAATATTTTTCACATTTTCCTCGACCTTTAATTTGCACATTAAATTTAATTGGTTAGAACATATTGAATTCAATTAATTAAGAATTGAGGTTGATGGAAGGAGTAGTAGTAGTAGCTAGTAGAAGCACAGGTATCCATTTCCGACTTTGAATTAAACTTGAGCCATAAAAACTTAGTAAGTAAGAATATACTATTTTAGAAAATAGAAATCAAATGGAAAGCTGAGCTTTTTTAAAAAAAAATTATTATTTATTTATTTATTTTACTGACAGAAAAAATTAATTAGAGGCATGAAAAAATAATAAGTTATAAAGAATATGTAAATCTAAACCCCTCTTTCTTACCATTTTCATTTTTTTTATTAACAATATTTAGACTTCTGTTAATTTTTATCAATGTAATTATAAAAGTCTATTAAGGCATCTTGAATGGAATAGAGTGGACTATAATAATCTATGATAGGATTAAGATTTAAAATAATCTATATGTCATTACTATTCTTCAACCTTAAGGGTATTTGTTTCCAAGGTTGGGAACTTCGTTGACCAACTTTTAGACACCACATTCATTGATTGTCGCTAGCCAATCTCCGATTACTACCTCCGGTGACTCTACTGGTGAACTTTCGATAACCAACTCCGGCGACCATCGCCATCGATCAACCTTGAAAAATTTTAATAATTTTTTTTAAGGTTTAGGCTAATCTTCGGTGATTGTCGCCAGTCAATCTCCGACCACCACACTCTACTAACAAACTTACATAAACCAACTCTAGTGACAGTTGCCAACCAACCTTCTATCTCTACCAATCAATCTTGAAATTTTTTAATAAAAACACTTTTAAGGCTTAGACTAATTTTCAGTGATCATTGTCGACTAACCTTTGACCGCTCCTTCAGTAACTCTACTGATGAACTTCTCACAACCAACTCCAACGACCGTCTACGCCACCAATCAAATTAAAAAAAAAAAAATTTAACAAAAACATTTTTAGTATATATAACAAATAAAAGAAACTTATATATATATATACAAATACTTTTGGAACAAAGTTTTAAATCACATTATGTTTTTATTTTAAGTTCTTATCAAAGTGTGTGATTAAAAATGAATTAAAAAAAATATAAGTCATTCCAAATATATTTTAAATTTAATTATAATCAAAATTTTAAAGTTCACTTTCTTATGTTTGTTTTTATTTATTTATTAGTATGCATCAATTAGTGAAATGTATAATTCAAATTATATTTATGATTAGTAAATTCAGAAATTTTGCAATTTAGAATTAATCTTCTTTTAAAAATTAAAATCTTGATTTTATTTTTAAAATGTAGTTAGGATGTCATTAGTCAATCACTTTCTAAGGTAACCAATCACGAGAAAATAGTCTCAAATTTTATATATATATATATATAATTAGAAGTAAAAGTTTGAATTTTTTATACCACTACAATATTAAACTAAATAAGTCCAATAATTATTTATCTCGAAATTATACATTATTATTATTATTTATTAATGAAGACTGACATAGATTACGTGGAGGATTTTCATTGGTACAGGTTGATGAACTATTTATCGGAATCATTATCTTCATTTACTAATGAAATCAGCTCTAATCAAAATTAAAAATTAAAAATTGGGCTTATCATTTATTAAGGTCAACTATGATTAATTAAATAAATCCACACATATTCAAAAATATGACACGTGTAAAGGCTACCAATCAGGAATTAATAAACATTAATAGCCTCATTCTTCATTTAGAGGTCAGCATTTTTTCCTCACTCTTTTTTTAGAAAAAACTAAAAAAGAAATGAATAAACATAAAAACAAGACAAAATACATATGAATTTTATGATTTAAATATTATGACCGACAACAATCGGGTAGAAGTTTTGGCCATGTGTTATCGACTGCAATCGTAAATGTAATTGAATTATGTTTGACTGAATTAACCTAAAATTATGGATTTAGTTAAGTTTATCGTTAATCGAAATATAACAGTAACAATGTTGAAATTAAGATTTTTTTACTCTATAAGTGTAACAATAATGGTACCCATAACCTAAACCCAAATAGTAAGAGTAATGGTAGGATGTAATGTTTAAACACAATCAAATTGATCACTCTCTACTCGTGATCAATTGAATTGTGACTTTTGTTTATGGATTGGATGTGAGTTCCATGTATCAGTACACATGTAAGCAACTTCAAATAAACTTAATCACATGGAGTTCACCTTTCAGAGGTACTATTGATTTATTTCCCATCGCAAGCACTTAGGTAAACATGACATTAATTTGGTTGCTTTTAAAATTAGAAAGGTTTGACAATTGGATTGATTAAATTTAAGTAATAAAAGCATTTTTCATGTAAGTAAGACAAAAAGAAACAAAAGCGCTATTGCTATCAATTTTTGTAATCTTGTTGATGGAGTGAGTGTTAAGTGAATGGAATGGTAAGGAGTTATGTTAAAAATAAAATCATATCCATCCCTTCTAAAATTACTTTAAAAAATATTTTTAATTATTATTATATATCAATTTTAATAGTACAACAAGAAGTATTAAGTTGATTTTAAGTAATTGAAAGTAAATTTTATAGTGATTTTAAATGCGATAAATTAATTTTAACTATTTTAAATTAAAATCACTTCAAAATATGTATTTAATTGATATAGAGTGTTTATGGAGGATAGTTGTTTGGGTGCTTCAAAACCATATAGCTATGTATGTTTGGGATTGATATTTGTAAAAGTGTGTGATTTTTTAACAATCAAATTTTTGTTTTTTAAATACTTTAAATAATTTTGAATTACTATATGTTTGGTTCCAAAATGATTTTAAAATTACCAAATTATATTTTCTATTTAAAAATTATTTAATTAATTAATTATAAAAATATATTTTATTATTGATTTATTTTTACATTTGTATTTTAAAAATGTTGGGCACCAAAAAATTGTTGTCGTAAACAATGACTGGTAGTGATCACTAAAAAATGGTGATTATAGGTTGGCAGCAGTGGTCGCTGAAGTTGGTTAATGATGGTCACCGAAACATGGTCGTCAACAGTTGGACGAAAAAGGTTGTCGAGAATATCGTAACCCAAAGTTCTAATAAATATCTAATTTTATTAATTTATTTTTAATAAATTTCTAACATATTGGAAGTTGTTCGACCTAAGTTGTTGAAATGCGATCGTTGAAAATTGATATGTAGTGATGCTCGAAAACGTTAATTGAGGTTGGTAACAATGATAAGCATGAAGTTGTTTGACAACTGTCATAAAAGATAGTTGTTGAAAATTGATCCGAGATGATTTTGAAAAGCGATCATGAGAGGTTGGCTAGTAACAATTACAAAAATAAATGATCGTCAACAATTTTCGAAAAAACAATCGACAAAAACGTGATTAAAGGTTGACTAACAACCATCGTAAAAAGTCATCATTTTGAAAGTTTGCTGTCAACTATTAATAATTTTAAAAAATGTTAGAGGTGATTCCCTCTTGCAATCATATTAATGGAAAGTTCATTGCAAGTGAATCACCAAAGAAAATTAAAGTAATTCAAAAATTAATTAAAGTAAATTGTTTATGTTTTAAAAACCAAATCTATCATATTGTAATACATAGATCAATAATTTAGATAAAAGTGATTTTGAGAATAGGAAGAATGAATTTAAGAATGACAAAATCACTTTGAAAACAAACTAAAGTTTGATTATGAGAGGAAAGTGTTGTTGCTGTTTGTGAGGGCCTTACAAGTATCGATTGTACCAATAATATGTGTGTCCGTCTTGACTTTGGATTGAGAGAGTTAGACTATTCAGAAAGTGGTCCTATTGATCTTCTTAATAAAATTAAAAGAGCGCTTCTTTAAATCTCTATCTCTTCTTAATTAATTTAATTTTCATAGTCTTTTCTTATTGAAAGAATGGATTAAATTAATTGATATAATCTATCCATTTTTATGGGAAAATTTGAGGATTAATGAACTTTCCCTAAAATTATTAATATAGTGTCGTTATTTAACAAATATATATTTTAAAAAATAAGTATTTTATGGAATATTGTTAAATTTGTACTATTTTATACTGATTATTAATTACTCTAAAACATAATTATAATAATTGTCCAACATGCAAGACATATAGATCTATTCCCCAATAATACAAATCATTTGCTAGAAAAAAATTAGAATGAGCCAATATTCTTTTATTTATTTACTCATTCATGGTTTCATAGCTAAGCACCACATTCAATCATTTTTTTTTTATTTAACCCATCAATCCACATATTATTATATATATGCAAATAATTGAAGTAATATTCAAACATTATTTGGTGTTTGCATTTCTTTATTGGACATTCATCAATTGGACAATATAACTATAAGGTAAAAAAAAAAAAAACCCATTTTGTAGTTCAACATCTTTCAATTTTATATTCAATAGTTTCCAACCAATGATATTAGCTTTTAGTTTCCTTTTTTAAAATCTAACATAGATGAGACAAATTTCCAATTAAACCTAAAAACAGAAAGATTTTGTTTAATACCTTTGTTTTTTAATTTTTTTTTTTTTTTGTATTTGGCTACATGGCCATCACTTAGTTTACTATTCATTGGTTGATATTATATGCAGTGTCCTAAATTTTAATAATGTGGATTGATAGATATAATACACATCAATAAGGATCTTTCATTAAAAATATTATTTGATGCGACATTAGATATCCCGTGACATCTATTTATTGAAACTAAGACAATGTGTATTGATATTTTAATCAAAGTTTTTTATTAACAATTTTTCTAAGAAATGAGATAATGGCAATGTCATATTTTCATGATTAAATAACAACAACGAATATTCTATATTATTTTACCATTACAAATCATAATTTGTTTTAAATTATTGTTGAAATAATACAAGTCATAATTAACTTCAATGCATTAATCAAATTTAATTTTTCGTTTTCGTTTTCGTTTTCACACCTAACAAGGATATTAATCGTAATTAAATTGATGTGAAAGGCATAATGATAATAAGAAAATTAATTAAAAATAGAAAATTACAAAGCATCATATTATAAAAAAAATGAAGTGTAATGAATTTCGTAAAAGTATTAACAATAAGGACATTTGGAAGGAAGGAATTTGTCGGGTTTGATATAGCGTGGCTTACGATGTACGACGTAGGGATAAGACCATTGAGAGATTGACGTGTGGGCTCATTGTGTTATTTAATGTGATTAAAGTCAAGGGTTGTGATTATAATATGAGAAAATTAGGGTTTGAAGTAAAGTAATGGAGCTTCCTCAACCATTGATTTTGTTTATTTACTCTAATCCCCTTTTGTTTGACACCTTGCTACTCAGATAAGAACACTATTTTGTTTTAAAAGATCTTTTATTTATTTTATTAGAGTATTACCTTATAAATTCATTTCACACCTCGACATGAATCTAGTTTAATAATATGTCCATTTTTATTGAAATCAAATGTTTGATTCTAAAGTTCGTAATAGTTAGTCCTAGCAAAATAATAATAATTCTAAAGAATACTATCAAAAACATTTTAAAATAATGTAGTAGATTAAGGGTGTGTTTGGATTGATTTTTGAAGTGTTTAATTTTTAAAATAATTCATTTTAAGATAAATTGAGGTGTTTGACATTTGTCAAAAATAAATTTTGAAAAAATGAGATTATGAAATAAATCATTTTAGAGAAAATACATTCAGCCATATTTTAGAATAAATGTTTATTTTGTGTTTAATGAGAAATTCTTTCCAAATATGTATTTTTCTGTCTTTATTTTTTCTATTCCTTTTTACTATCTATTTTTCACTCCGTCGTTTTTTTTAAATACTTTGAATATTTTTTCAGTGTGTTCATATACATTTAAATTAGAGATTTGCAAATGTTTCTCTTTCAACCAAATGTAGTTCGCCTTAACATCTGTGAAAGAAATCATGAGGACGTCAATGAAGAACATGATCGTTCGGTTCGTGAAATGAAATGAATTAAAAACGTTGTTTATCTTATTTATATTTTGTTGTTGTAAATCAATTAATTTTTTTATATAGTTATGTATTTACATTTCAAGATAACGTTTGATTAATTTTAAAAAATATTTTTGAAAAAAATATTTAAAATGTGTGTATTTCGTTATGAAATTAATTCATAATGTTTAATAGTCTTTTATGGTAATTTAACCTACATATAAAACATTATTAGTATAGTACAAACCAAACACATTTTTGTATATAACGTTTATAAATAGGTCAAACCAAACATATAAATGTTTAGATTTTAAATTTATTTTACAAAAAAAAAATTTTTAGAAAATGTATTATTAAAAAAACATTTTTTTCCAAAGACAATCCAAACGGACCCTAAGATTAATACAATAATTTTTCTATTTTATTTTAAAATTAATGAGATTTTAGAAGAAGTTTTTTAAAATAAAAAAATTAGACAAACTATGTACATTCTATAACAAAACTTATAATTTCCCATTTTAAATTAAAAACATAGTTCTATGTATTTTTTTTAACAAAAAAAAAAGTTTATAAACATTGCACGGTAGATTATTTAGAAAATAAAGATATGGTATTCACATTCTACATGTTATGGTTTAAATATGAGAGTGGATTTTAATACCTATAAGTTTTAGCAAAAATAGAAGATTTTAATACCCTATGTTTGTTTGTTACGTAAAAGAATGATACAGTGATAAAAAGTGAGACTTCGTTATTTTATTAGGCAACTTTGAAAATGTGTATTTGTCTAAGAAAAAGGTATCAAATTGTTGGTTTTCTTGAATTTTTACAAGTAACATTGGAAAAAGAAAACAAATATAGGATAGTTTTGAAAATATTCCAAAACATAGGGTAGA
This sequence comes from Cucumis hystrix, assembly GCA_025688845.1. Lineage (NCBI taxonomy): Eukaryota > Viridiplantae > Streptophyta > Magnoliopsida > Cucurbitales > Cucurbitaceae > Cucumis > Cucumis hystrix. Next base: position 6,708,962 of record CM046885.1, on the reverse strand, counting down.
GACATCACACACATATATATACCATGTTTAATCTAAATCTTATACGATGCAATTAAAGAGTAAATTAAGTGTACACTAGTGTGACCAAACACATGGACTTAGACGTTGCAATGATGTGCCATATAAAAGAACATAAAATATACTCGTGTGCGTGGTACACGAGTTATATGTCAAGAACTTGTATGAGTTTTATGTTCCCTCTAACCCCTATCTTGTCTTGTATTTAGTAAAACACCATTTAAGTTTTCCAATGACCAAATTATAATAGAAATCTATGAAAATATGAACATAATAGTATAGCCAATCGAACATAAATCAGTAGGTAAAGTAGTATACTTCCTTTGAACTTGATGGTTCAATCCAAAAACACATAATAACACACAGTATAAAATAGTAAAAATACAATACTTTATGATTTTTTAAAATACATTTTATTACACACAAAAAAATCATTCTTTTTTCACCAACCACAGATAAAATTATTCCCAAAAACTGTTTTAATAGTTTCCATGTCCCTACCGACCCCTGAATATAATTTTGGGACACTTCTCTCTACATCAACGGTAAAAAAAAAAAAAAAGAAAAAAGACTATCCGTCAATCGTAACAAACTCACCGAGAAGATCTGAATTGTGTCAATGTCGAATGAACAATCGCATTCATTCCCATGGCACAAGTGTTCCCTCCAAGCTACCATCTGTTCAGTTTGATGTAGAGTAGTATGATGAAATAACACATCTTTATTTTTCTCCTTTGCTTAGAATGAAATCGCATAATAGTGTTAAGAACAAACCAAAATGCTTTTAATATTCATACATAACACTACTAGCAGGCAGCCAGTAAGCATAGCAAAAAACCATGCCATAAGAAAACAAGTTTAAGAAAGAATACCGTAACATCTAGCATGACATATTAATGGTATCATCATCAGCTTTACCTTTTTCCTTTCCTCAAACATCACCAGAAAATTCATGCAACGATTCTGAGAAACAAGGTTTTTTAAGAATCTTGAGGTGTCTCAAATCTCGTTGGAGTGTCAATACCCATCATACAGCAAAGGCCTGACAATAGGATTATAAGCAAAACGATCCCCTGCAAAGTTGGAGATTGGAAACAAAATGTAAGCCAAAATGAAATGGTACATGTCGTTTGATAACGATCTAAGCTTTGTTTGGTTACTAATTTGATTCTTGAAAATTATGCTTATTTTCTTACAACTTATTTACTATGACATCTTTCCTCACTAAACAACATTTGAATTCTTAGCTAAGTTCAAAAAACTAAAATCAAGTCTTTGAGAACTAATTTTCTAAGTTTTTATTGACTTGGTTTATGAAAATACTTCTAACATGTAAGTAATAAAATAAATAAATCAATAGATAGTAGTGTTTCTAAGTTTCATTTTTAAAAACCAAATGGTTATCAATACTTCCACCATAAGTTTCTATATTATGTTATTCACGCCCTATTATTAGTTTTAAAAAACAAAGCCAAAATTTTGAAACCTAACAAAGTACTTTTTAAAATTTTGTTTTTGATTTTAAAATTCAACTAGCAATCCAGGTGTTCCTTTAAGAAATGTGAAAACAATATTAGAAAATTGGAGAGGTAACAAGCACAAATTTCAAAATTATTATCAAACAGAGCCTGAACAATCACAATCAGACTCATGAAATGACCACATAGTCTTAACAACTAACTAGGCTTCCAAGCGTAAGTTCTTTTACCTACTTTCAACTTTAAAGTAGGTTCTAGAACTGTCTAAAATATAACTACATGTTATCAGGTCCAGTTTATTAACCATAAGATTAGTACTTAGTGCAGAAATAGGTCAAAATGTACAAAGCGTAAATTGGAATATCACATGAAAAGAGTTAGTGACTCACAACAAAGAGGCCCTCAAGAAGAGATGATTTAATTTGGCAGACTTCATCACAAAAACTTTCTGATTTAGCTGATCCATTTACAGATGAACCTTCGGCCATGAATCTTCCTAGCTCCACATAGGAATGGCGAATGGACCTAAAGGGATCTGATATATAGAGAATTTCATACTTTGCCCCAACATGCTCCGCAGAAGTCATTATCTCTGACAAAGTTTTGCCTGTAATAATTTAAAAATTTAACATAAGAATTTTGTAACATATCACCCATCATGTTGCTTGTACTGATGACCATCTGAAAACAAAATAAAATGAGTTAAAACATACTTTCAGAAGTCCATGGATTGCCTTCTTCAGGAGAACTGAAATCTCCATGAGAGAAAATGACCAATTCTGTCTCTCCCTCTGGCTTGTTTTCCATTCTTGAAACCATATAATCCTACTCGTTTAATACAGAAAACATAAATAAGGATATCATTAATGTTTTAAGAAAACAGATTTTAGTCATATAAAGATAGATTACATTGATCGAATGTGGCAGCAGTGAAAGTTTCTGGAATGATTCATCCTCAACAGAGGACAACTCCTGGAAAGCACTATTGCTGATTCTGAGGTCATGCCCACATGATTGTTTGAATTCTGAGATCAATAACTTTTCTACTGCACCCCTTTCTGGTGCAGCCACATAGGGAAATGCCATGGAGAAGTTAGACCTTGAGAAAGAGATCTGTGAAAATCGATCCTAGATTTAGAGTTCAGACTCAAGACATGAAGTTTTACAATTTATAAGACAAATTTCTTTACCAAACCTTAAGTAAATCCATAAGATTTGGATCCACGTGTCTGCTTGATGTGAAATCTGACTGCAACTATAAAAGACAAAAAACCCGTCACAATGTGAACCAATACAATGTTGATCAAAAAACCAACATAACAGTGCACCAAATTATTATACTTGATAGTAGAAATGCCATTTGTGACACACTGACATAAAAGAAAGTTGTGAACTAGCATCATAATCTGAGTGCGAACAAATACATAAAGAAGAAGAAGAATAATTACAAAAGGCATGCAGAACGTGGATGACATGACACTTCAAAAATTCATAGTAATTCTTTTCAAGCTTTGCAAACATTTTTCAATAATAGTACATAGTGTATACCCAATACACTCTTAGAATATTAATAATAGTCTTTGACTATTGTCAAAAGAGGGTTGTGTATATAAGATCCTTTTCTAAAAAGAAACAGAGGAAAATTTTTAGTTTTCCAATTTTGGGGATGTTTATACTTCCATCACCTCCCGAACTCCATAATCTTTTACCGTTCAACTTAATGAATAGTATATTCGCAAACAAATAGAATTTGTCCATCTAATTTATGTCAGTTATTTCAATGAATACTTGTGAGTAGTTTTGTCTATGATGTCGTAAAATGTTGCAGGACACTTGTCTTCTCTATGATTGAAAAGGGCACCTAGGAACAGAGAATTGGGAATTATGACTGCCAGTGAAGACAATGGATGTTCTAGAGATGTGAATTCTTCAAACATCTTGCCAAGGTTGAATTTATTGGGTTGACAAGATGTGGGATTTCCAACCTTGGTAATGTTTTGAGGAAGGGGGTGGGCTCCTAACCTATAAATGGAGCCCATTTATTTAGTTTTCAAATCTATCCCAGTTAACAAAACTTTAAGTTTTGTTTGCTAATTAAATTCCCTCTTTGTTTTTGTACTTTGAGAGTGGGAAAAAGTAAAAGGGTATGAGTAGACAAAAGCTTTGAAGAGAGTGATTTTGTAATTGGGGTTGGGAAGAGATGTCTATTTGTTTGTAGCAATTTTTCACATAATGAATTTTTTTTTCACGTATTTTCTCCGATTTGGGAGTTTCTTCCATGTAAATTCTTGTGTTTTGAGTTTTATTGCTTTCTTTTTAATTTCTCTGTTATTTTTCTACTTATTCCTGCGGTAAAATTGAGAGGTTTTTTTCCAAGAATTGGTATCAGCAGTGAGGCTGCCTTGGTTATAAGGGAGGGGCAATTAAAGCATACACTCTTCTGCACATCCGTGCATACCTCAATGTCATGTGCAATTTTTATAAGAAAATCAATAAAATACTTCCAAAAACCATTATTACTCACATTAATCTCCTAAAAGAGAAGGTGAAAACACTCATTTTTTAAAAAAAATCTTAAGAATGACTGATAACTTAAAAATGTAAAACAATATATGGATAAGTGATTTCTCTCGCTCTCTAAGTGCACTGATTGTTATATAGAACAACAAAAATATGAAAGTTTAACATTTAATTCACTTACAGAGAAAAGATTTTACAGGTAATTTTCAACTTTAACATCAGTCACAAATAGAATCGTTCTTTTTTATTCTTTGGTATTTTATTGTGAATTATGATATACTTACAGTTACATTCATAATAATGAAGATCTTCAAACCATAACACATGTAGAAGGTTTCAGTAGTTTTCCCGGCTGTTTAACACTTTGGATTTTTGCCTTTATATTTCCTTTAGTATCACAAGTTGCTAGGTTATTTAAGTCGGAGGTTAAGAGCCTGTTTGGATTGACTTTCTTATTGTTTAAAATTGTTTTAAAGCATTTATTCAATCCACGTAAGTTCTTTTACTGCGATCACTTTATTATTTTACTACTGTTGCTTGAGGTTAGTTTTGGGTTAACGGCTGGTCTGTAGACTTTATATCGCTAGAATTTAGGCAGTGATGTTTTAAAAGTTTTAAAAGATTAAATAAGAAAAGACTTCTCTAGGATTTGAGTTTACACCATAATGGGCCTTTATTTTATTTCAAATGTAGGCAATATTTTGGTGCTATTCTTCTAATCCCTGCAAGTAGCACAAAGACACCAAATCTAACAAGTATTTTCTCAATTAGGATTGAAATTCTAGCAAGAAAATGTCAAAATCCTATTAAAATTTTGTTTGTCATTTTCTTGTAGATTCTTGTTTCTTCCGTTTCCTTCTCGGTTCCCTCCTCATCTTGTTCTTTCACCATGCTCTTCCTTTCCTACCTTATGGAGTTTTAAATCTTTAAGAAACCCAGTTCTTACCTCCGTTGGTTGCCTTGGGAAAGATTAATAACTTCAATGATTTACAAAAAGCCACAAAGCTTCGTCAGCCAAATAAATGGTTGTCGCATTTTTCCCTTGAACGCAACTCTCTTAGGCTCATGATTGTCGTGAGTAAGTTTGGTCCTCATAATTTTGAATGGTCGTTCACTTACTGAAATTTAAGGAAAGATATTTCTTTTGAGTTCCCTTCTCTCTTTCAGTAGGTTCATTGTTTGGTGGGGAAGGGAATGAAATGTGAGAGAATCATTGGGTGCGACCTAGTTCCCTTTCTCTTGTTTCCTTATCTCTATCATTTGTCTTCCTTTAAGAATAAGGTGGCTTCTAATTCCTTAATTTGGTCAAAAGGAGCTCTCCCTTTTTTTCTCTTTTTCATTTGGGTTTTTTTGATCTTTGAGCTATAAGAAAGTAACAGATGTTGCATCTCTCTTCATCTTGTTGGGGGAGATTGCCTCTTGCTTGGGAAAAGGGCTTTTTGGTTTCTTCTGTAGCATGAAGATCCTGTGTTTAAAGCTCAAACCTCTACCTCTGTCATGTCATTTCGTCCCTTACTAAATGGGTCTTCGACAAATTTCTAAGCCCACAAGTGCATGAAGTCTTAACGTTGACATAATTAAATTTACCAAAACTTATCAGCTGAAGTTGGGACAATTAGGGAATGTGAACACGTTAAAAGTTGGTTTCTATTTTATAAAAATGCTAGAAACATGAAATGAATCTTTAGGATAACTCGTCTAGCATAATTAAGTCTCTTAAATATTCTAACCTCAAATAATAATCCTAAATTCAAACTTTATAAACAACAAATTAGATTTTTGGCTATAAGGAAAAACACAATGAAGTATGAAATAAAAAACAAACAATGTGAGTGATCAAACAAATTCACAGCAACTGAAAGAATTACACAATGAAGAGTCGTAAATCTTGAACTTCTAATATTCCTACCTCTGAACCAACAAAGATTATTGCAAGATCCACATGCTGCTTTACTTCCTTTCCCGTGCACTAAGGAGTTAAATAATTAACATTGTTAATAATATAAAAATATGAGAAAATAAACCAAGAAAATGAACTTTTTTATGAAGAACCAAATTAACATTGAAATTTAAAAGAAAAAAAAAAAAAAAAGGGTATCGAGAAGGACCATAACGAAGCCCAAAAAGGGAGGAATCAAACTAAAGAAAAGGATATACCAAAAAGCAAAACATGTAGCTTTTTTAAAAAACTAAAAATTGTGCATAGGTGATTCTTAAAAACTAATGACAGAGAACTCTAGAACAAGATTTGAAATGTAACAAACCCACCAGAAGTTGTGACCAGCCTCCTTCATTTAGAACAGACTTTGCCAGCTCCTGTGGGGAAATGGTCTGATAATCAACATACTTTTCTAGAATGTTGTTAGAAAACCTGCAGCCATACGGTACAACTTCTAAATCAAACAAAGAAAAATGATACAGTCTATTATAACACGTTTAGACCAGTTAAACACAAGCACCCCCCCCCCCCCCCCCCCCCCACCACAACACCACACAAAGATGAAGAAAAGAACAGGGAAATTGATTCCTGTAGAACAAAATGAAGGATGATAATGTGGAAACTAACCAAACAGAATGAAGAACAGAAACAAGGAGAATCTAAAATTTAAAATGATGACAATAAATCTTAATCAACTAAGCAGGGAGAAAGGCAAAAAAAAATAATCACAATCCTGATGTAGATCTGTCGGGATGTGTTTATTATTCATTTGAAATAAGTTGACACACAAAAAATGGCACATAGAACATAGAAACATAAAAAAAGTCAAGCAGCATACCCGTGGCGATGGTGAGGGGACCAAAGGAATGCAGGAATAGTAGATGGCAAAGATGAGATGGGCTCAAATGTTGCTGCTGCCAGGAGAACAACAAGAAACAAACCCAATGTGGGCACGACCGCTTGCTTCATCTCTCTGTTACTCCACATCAACAAGAGAATAGGTGAGTACAAAAAAAAATAGAATGAAGATCTATTTGGCATATGAAATTAATATATCAGAACCCTGAATCGTTAAATAAATCTGAATTTCAAAAGTTGTCCAGAACAGAAAGAAAATGAAATTGATTTTATAAAAATAAAAAAATAAAAAAATAAAAAAAGAAGAAGTATTAAACCACCAATTCATCCAAAAGCTTAAGCTTATGGTTGAAGGCAAATTTAATTATATATCACCAACACTCCCCCTCACTTGTGGGCTTGAAATGTTTGAAAGACCCAACAAGTGGAATCAATTTTACCTCACTTGTGGGCTTGAAATATTTGAAAAGCCCAACAAGTGGAAATCGATTTTAATTGGGGAGGAAACGACAATGCAAGGACTTGAACACAGGACCTTCCTGGAACACCTGCTCTGATACCATATTAAACCACCAATTCATCCAAAAGCTTAAGCTTGTAGTTGAAGGCAAATTTAGTTATATATCACCAACAAGAAGAATAAAATTTTATTAAAAAATGTGGTTCTTATTGAGGCCCATATGTTGATCCCAACCTCTCATTGCCTAACCTCTACCAGTAACTTTATTCCCCACTTAACCCCTTTGACCACCAACCTATGAGCCAATTCTGCACCCCTTATGATGCAACGAGAGATGCTAATTACCAAATACCAGCTACTCCATCTGTCGATGGCCCTAGATAACCAAGATCCCTTGTGAAAAAATTCTCCAACTATATCAATGCCACATATGTTAATACAAAAGATAAACAAATGACAACAGAAAGTTCATCAAACCCACCCGAAGTTTTAAGAATATTGGTTGTTCGCCTTTTGCTAGTGGCTCCTCTGGAGGCATCCATACTCTATGGAATGACCCATCTCAGGAGGTTATTTATGGTGCATCTTCCTCTATCACTCCATGTATCCTTGGTTGATGATTTTTGTTCATGAATTTCAGGCATTTAAAAACCTCCACAATCGGTCCATAGCACAATTTTTGCGATAAACGTATGATCTTTCTTTCTTGTGTGGTCATTGACTTTTGGGAGGTGATTTTGACTTAACTGCATGGTCTAATGAGAATCCCACTCTCTTTTACCTACTTAAAAGACTATCAAGAGAGACCAAAAATTTGGCAAGAATATGTTAATCCTTTTAAAAAGCTATCAAGAGAGACCAATAATACTTGGTTCTTTTAATGACAATTCCACTCTCTATCCTTATGTCTACTGCTGATGGTTTTAGTTTTTGGCAGGGTATGTGGTCCTCCATACTATCAAGAGAGACCAAAACTTTTGGCAAGAATTACATGACCTCTCAACTTTGGGCCAGACACTGGGGGGCAACTTTGTTTTTATTTTTTTTTTTTTAATTGGAGGGGGGGGGGGTGGGGGGGATAAGAAGCATAATATCCCACACAACAATTTTTTTTTTTTAAAAAAAGACGCACTAGTATTAGTTTGGATTAGGCTATGAATACAAAAGAATTTAGAAGTTGTGGACCATGTAGAAGCAAAGAGAGTAACCAAACTCCAAGAAGAATCATTATTAGTTTTCTGATCACAAAAGATTTTAGAGCTTCAAGAAATCATGCCATTACCAGAAGTATGAGAAAGTGACCTTGTTTTGGGACAAATTCATTAGACCCTTAACACATGGTGGCGTTGGCATCCAAAGGATTGGGTGAAAAAAACATAGCTATCCTTGCTACATGGGTTGAAGATACTACAAGGATTATGTATTACAGAGGCAGGTTATTGATGTGGCCGGACAACAGCTTCTCCCCATCTATTAAAAGGCCTTGGAGAAATATTCTGATGCAGGTGAACCTTATCCATAATAGGGTCACACAAAAGACTGGTAATGGGGCAAATACTGCTTTGTGGCATGATCGTTGGCACCAACAATTCATCCTCTCTGAGAAAAATCCTCACCTTTGCATTGGCTGAACAAAAGAACATGGCTTTACAGGACTTTTTGGATGAACAACATGGATGCAGCCTCATCTTCAAGAGAAATTTCAAAGTTGAGGAAATAAAGAATTGGATTAGCCTTACCGGACCGTGGGTGTGGAATTTGCACACTAAAGGCATCTTCACAACAAAAACCCTTTCTCTTGACTTGGGTACTAATAGGAGTGATCCTACCCACACACTTTATGGGACGATTTGGGTTGACATAAATCCTAAAGAGATTAAATTCGACCTCTGAAATTAGCCACAAAGCCATAAATACTTGTGAAGTTGTCAGTTGTGATAAATTACAAAGGAGGTGCCCATCCATGTGTTCCTCATTGATGTTTAATTTGCAGAGCTGGATGTGAAACATCTTATCTCTTCATCTTGCCCTATTGCCTCCATTTTGGAAAGATTACCCTATCCTTTGGATGGGCTACAGCACTACCCAATCTGATTATTAGCCTCCTCACATACACAATGATTGGCCACCATTTCCACGATAGAAAGAGGGAACTTATGACACTTTTTTTAGAACATCATCTTCCTTACTATGTAATGGAGCAAATGTACCTCCCTTTTCAATTCTTAGTCTCTCTTCACTTTAGACCAACTGGAAAAAATCATTTAGTTTTCATTTGCTTCAATCAGAGGGCTTGAGAAGATTACTTCAAATCACTTCCAAATTTTCTTCACTTTTGTAAACAAAAGATATGCTCCTTCAATCTCTAAAGGCCTACTTCCTCTTTCTGTATTTTGTTTGCCACTCAAGCACTTTTTGTTTGATCTAGAGATCCATCGACGATGTCATAAAACTATTAAGACCCACTAGTTTTGTTCGTACCCAAAATATTTCAATAATACACAACTAAGAAGATCATGGCTCTGATGCCAATTGATAAGAACAATAAAAATTTTGCCCATTTTCATAATGGTATGATATATGTATGATATATACATATACATATATTAGAAAAGTAACGACTTTCATTGAGAAAAAATGAAAGAATACAAGGGTATACAAAAAAAAAAAAACTACCAAAACACCCCACCTAAAAGAAGGGGTTCCAACTAAGTAAAATGTTACTAAGGGAGTAGTTACAAAAGGCCTTTAAAACCGAAGTCCAAAGGAACACATGAAATCTTGCTAATGACCAAACCTCATTTGGGTCCCTTTCCCTACCTCTAAACACCCGATCATTTCTCTCACCCCAATATCCCAAATCACTGCACACACTCTGACAAGCCACAAAAAACAAACTTTCTCTTTGAAAGGCGAATGGAGGAGGAACTCCTCGATCATCGCACAAACGCTTCTTTCGCCAGAAAAACTAATATTAAACTTCTGAAAAGTACCACACACTCCACACATACTGACAACCCAAAAGAGATGATCAAGGTCTTACTCCACAATGGTATGATGTGTCCATAATGGTATCGTGTTGTCCACTATGAGCATAAGAGCCCTCACGACTTGACTTTTGGTTTCACCCAAAAGACCCGTATGAACATAATTGTCGTCACTTATATTCCATCAATCTCGCACTACCCTCGTGACTTTACTTTTGGCTTCACCCTTTTGTAATTACAACTTAACTACTCCCGGTCACAGTGAATACGTTTTTTGTCAGCACCATCGGATGGGATTTCTTTTGTATATCCAAACTAAGAGCCACAACAACAAATAATTTGTGTTCTTTCAAGAAAAAAAACTGTCACAGAAAAAAATTAACGAAGAAACAATCAACTAAACACATAACTTTACTGATTTCAACCAAATTCATACATAATGCGTGAGCAAAGAGAAAAAAAAAACCCAAGGCAAAAATTGGAGCAATAATGAAGGATCTGCAACTGTAAAGTACAACCTCCAGAAATCAAAACCATGAAGAACAAAAAAATCATAATGAAAGAAATGGGAAGTGGTTAAAGAGATTTAAAATTTCAATAGTTAAAACAAACTTAAAAAACTTCAGATTCAGAGCTAATCTAAAGAGAAATCAGATCATTTTGAAAGAGAACAAAAGAGGGATAGAGAAAGAGAATAACCTGGAAGGTGATTTATGAAGAGAGGCAACGTTGTATCGGATTCGTCTCGCAACTGAGAGGAAAGTCGTCCGAGCTGTGTATTTTCCTCGACGAATTTGATCTATTCGGAGAATTTCATTTGGATGTTATGTAATTTTTATTGCGTTCCTGATGAGAGAGCCTGAGATTGAGAGAGATTCTCAAACTTTTTTATTTCTTTTATTTTATAATTTTATATAATTTAGATTCTGAAAAATTGATGGGTGGAAATGGAATAAGGCCTCTAAGGTTAACAACAGTGACCTAATATTCTATTCCTTTTAACTTTCTTACTAAACATTTGGGATTGATTTTCAATACTTTCCTTTACATCTTTCAAAATAAAATTAATCCAACAAAATTATAATAAACCTAAAAGGAAAATTTACCATTTTAATTTGGGGTTTTTCAAAAATAATTATAAAAAAACAAATTATTTTTACACTAAATAGAAAAAATCACTAAGAAGATTTTAAAAAATTCTTTACACTTATTATATATATATATATATATTCTTTTTTTACCATTCTTTTTTTAATAATTTTATAATTTCAAACCATGTTTGCTAGGTTTTAAATTATACCATTTTTAGTTCTAAAATTTTACAAATAGGAGAAAGTAATTTTAGTTGGGGAGTTTTGAAGAACTAATTTGAAAAATCACCAAAACAATTTATTTATTAAAAATTTATAAAAAAATATAAAATACTTACACTTCATATAAAATTAAGTGTAATTAATTTATTTGATAAAAGTATAAATAACTGTGAAATTTTTCTATTTAAAAAAAAAAACTAATTTATTTTATTTTTAATATTTTAAATAAGTATATGACATTTAAAATTAAAAAAATAAATGCAAATCATCCTTGAAATTTTGACTAAAAATGTGCACTCCAACGACTTGGAGAAGAAATTGTGTCTAACCAAAATCAAATTTGCCATATTATCACAACAAAAAGTCAATTTTATTAAGTTTATTACCGTTACAAGATAAGAACTATCACGTCCTTAAATTGAAATTTTGGAGATAAACAATTGGTGAATTAAAGGATGTCGCATAATCTTCATTTTGATCGGTTAATCACAACGATTGACGTTTTCAACTCATTGGTGATTGAGCTTGAATCAGAGTAGCTTTGTTGAACCTTTAATTATAAATCGCATCATGTCAAGTAATTTAAATTAATTGGGTCTAATTTAAACACATTTATGGGGGAAATTGAGCAAACTAAAAGATTGGGTCAACTGTTAAGTACAAGTTTGAATAATTTGGACTAGACCATATGAGACTTTCGATAAACTCGTTGAATATGAAAATTTTCTTTCACTTCAACATGAGATTAGAAGAACCGAAGGTTGAAGCTTTTGAGCTATAAAGACAAAAGCGACTAGGTTTTAAAGTTTGGTATTTAAAGTTCTAGAGATTTGAATAACATAACCCTCTTGAAGTTTTGATGTCAAAAGACTTGTACTATAAATTTATTATTTGGTGTGTTTACAAATGTACTAAAACAATAAAATGTAAACGTAGATGTATACATTGTTGCATATATAAGATATGATATATGTTATTCATACACTCATCAAATCGGTTTATTTTCATAAAATTCAAATATGTTTATATACATTATTTTCTTATTAAAAGTCTAATTAGGTATTGCTTTTGCTAAGGAACAATTCTAAATTTTTGTGGAGAAACTTTCCTTTGTAGCATTAAAAAAGCTAAAAGAAAACTTCTCTTGATGATATATACTATACAGGTAAAAAAGTATAAATATTTGTAATTTTTAAAAGAAGAATTTAAAAAAATAGTAAATTTTATAAAATATTTACTAAATTATATAATTATAGAATAGGATAGAATCCAAAATTTTGCTTGGTAAATATTTTAATTAATTTATTTATTTTAAAAAATTGCATCTTGTTTAAAATACCGACAGCTGGAGCCCAAAACAACACAAAGTCCAACGTCAGGCCCATTACCGACGGCCCATATTTCCCATTGCACATACTCGGGCCCAGAAACAGTCCGCCGAATAATATGAATAGAACGGATAATGCGGTTGTAAAATTCACAATCATTGAATCCAAAATCTTCCTCTTCGGCTCTTTCAATTCAATCCCAGTAGTCTGCGACGAAGCCGAGCTCAGCTCATGAAGTGGCAGCAAAAAAAGGATGCTAATTCTTGCGGGACTTCAACCCTGTAAGTATCTCTGCGTTCTCAATTCGTCATTCGAGTCTCAAGATTTCTTAGTTTCATCTAATTCCGTTAGGAATTCAGCATTTCTCGCCGTTCCTAGATTGCCAGTTCAACGAATCTCAAACTCCAACTTGTGTTCCACTTCTACTTGTTCTGATAACTGTAATAAGTCTAAGAAGTTGACATTTCGAAGAAGAAGTAGCGTTTTGTTTTGCTCTAGGAACGATATTTTTGATAATTTCTCGAGCACCCAGTTGCCGGATAAGCCTCGAGTGGATGGAATTCAAGAGATTGATGAGATTGGTCTGCTAAATAAGCCTTCTCCCGCTCCTATAAGCAATGGGGTTTCATCAGAAATTGACCAAGAGGTTGAAAATCCTGACGAGAATGAAGCCTTAGCACCATTTATGAAGTTCTTTAAGAACAGAGATTCTGCAGATGAAAAGGAAGAAGAGGAAAAAGCCCTACGAGCTTTTGAAGAAACAATTGATGGTGATGACGAGACCGAGATAGCCAATAAGTTGAATGTTGAGTACTATGAGCCCAAACCTGGGGATGTTGTTGTTGGTGTGGTTGTCTCGGGTAATGAAAACAAGCTGGATATCAACGTGGGGGCGGATTTGTTAGGAACAATGTTGACAAAAGAAGTGCTTCCATTGTATGACAAAGAGATGGAATCCTTGACGTGTGATCTTGACAAGGATGCCGAGTCTTTTATGATGAATGGGAAGATGGGGCTGGTGAAATATGAGGGTGCTTTTAGCCGCGGACAGGGGCCAGGGCGCCCTGTCGTGGAGAATGGAACGGTTTTATTTGCTGAGGTTTTGGGAAGGACACTCAGTGGTCGGCCATTGCTCTCGACTAGAAGGCTTTTTCGACGGTTGGCCTGGCATCGAGTGAGGCAGGTTCTTTTCTTGATTAGCTTCTCATTTTTTTGAAGTTTCCATCTTAGGGGGCACAAAGAAGAAATGTATATGTTAATTGTGGTTCCCTTGTTCGACAGATAAAGGGACTTGATGAGCCAATTGAAGTTAAAATATCTGAGTGGAATACTGGAGGCCTTCTAACAAGAATTGAGGTGTCCATGCTACTGTAATTAGTGTGGTTTTAGTTTGTATTTCTTCTTTCCGGATGGCATATGTTTCGTTTTTGTTTTGAACTTTTGTGTTATGCAGGGCTTGCGAGCTTTTCTTCCAAAGGCTGAGTTATTGAATAGAGTAAATAACTTCACGGAGTTGAAAGAAAATGTAAGTAGGTTTCAGGTTCTTCTATGTTTGAGCTGTTATAAACATTACATCACCAAAGCCTTTATGGTTCACCCATCATTTAGATGATATTTTCAAATTCAATTGAAATAATTGTTGCCATAAGATTATGAATTTACTATGTCTATAAATATTGACCTATTTCTTTCTTTCATGAAAATATTGATGTACTTGTCTTTTAGCCTTCACTTCGTCCTTCCAGTGTCTACAACTTTTGATGGATCCCCTGCATTGTGCTTTCCATTTGTTACATTGAAAATTTGCTGAAGACCTTAAATCCCTTGTACCATTCTAACCTCAGGTTTCCAATTGTAACTGGACAGAACATAAGACGGACTTTAGATCATAACGTTTTCTATTCTCGAGTTTGTGGTACAAGTTTTGTTTTTTTGTCTTTTTTTCAAAAAAAAACATCGTGGATGTCAATTTCACTATGAACTTTGTTTGCCTGCTTTTGTTGTTAAAGTTCTGAAAGCTTGAAAAGAGGAGGGAAATTGTGATGCTAAAGACACGCCCATAAATAATTGCCTTACAATTTTTCTCTCTTCATTTTTTTCAATTCTCCGACTTAATAAAAAATGCCACTGCCTTTTTCTAAACGACGTGGTCATCATTGTTGCAGTAGGGTCTTGAAACTTGATATCTTTTTTTTTTTTTTTTTCGTGAGTGTCTGGGCCGCACTTTGACTAATCTCACGGGACACCCGCCTGACCCTACAACATTTGGGTGTCAAGGAAACCCATAGGAAAGGTCTTGAAACTTGATATCTTAATATGCACGTGGAACCAAGAATCTGCCTCACCTTTTACTGGGACTTTTGACATTGTGCCACGTGTCTTGAATCCCTTAATTGGCTTGGATTTGCATCCACATTCAGTTCTTATTCACATTTACTAAAATCTCTTCAAATTGGTGCCTTCTGCATCAGCGGCCTCTATGTCTTGATCTGCATTTTTTTTCTATTTCAATGTTAACAAACACTCTCTCTACCTGCTACAACATTTGCTTGGGATAATTGGACAAGAGGAAGGTATGAATGATCTTAACTCACTGTATTGGTCATGTATTGTGCAGGTAGGACGTCGAATCTTTGTGCAGATTACACGAATGGATGAAGCTAAGAATGATTTGATACTAAGTGAGAAACAAGCTTGGGTCAGTTTCAATACTGCATATTTCAATATTTTCTCCTTGGACATTGCATGAGTACAGACGCCAATAAATAGCAAATTTTGTATGTCTCAGGAAACGTTATACCTACGTGAGGGAACGCTTCTTGAAGGGACCGTGAAGAAAATATTTCCTTATGGAGCTCAAGTAAGAATTGGTGATACAAATAGAAGGTGAGTTCAATTTTGATTGCCTGCAAACGTCTCCCGAGTTGCACAATCTTAGTTTGAAATAATTTTCTTAAAAAAATTAGTGGTTGATTATACTATTACTTTCTTGTTACAAAAATGGCCAAACTCCACTGAGACAATACCATAGTAAGTATCTCAATTTAGAACAATGCTCAAAACCTTTGCAGACGTAAATCTCTACTTTCTTTAAGTGACCACCCAACTTACTAGTAATCTTCCCAAGCATGATAGACTGCAGAGTTCTAACTGGATCCAATAGGATCCAGTTCTTATTTACTATTACTCGAGAATGGTTTAATTTTTATCTTTCTAAGATATGTATTGTATAATTAACACGAGATGTGAAGAACATCTTTAAGTATGCATTATCCTGACTAGAATAATACCAAAGATAATCTGTTCAAGGAACACGTTTTGCTATAAGTCAGCTAGTAATTATTTCTGCTTTGATTGGGCATACTGTATTTTTGTTCTTATTAATCTGTAGATTCTGAAAAATTGCTAATGCATCCACCTGATTGTTTCTCAGTGGGTTACTCCATGTCTCAAACATAACCCGTGCCCGAGTTACCTCAGTGAGTGACTTACTTTCGGTGGGTGAAAAGGTCAAAGTTCTTGTCGTGAAGTCGATGTTTCCTGACAAGATATCTCTAAGGTAATTCAGGATATATTACTCAATATAACAGAGTTGTGGTTGGTTTATGTGCATCTAATGAAAGATCATTTTGGAATTTACAGCATTGCAGACCTTGAAAGCGAGCCCGGTCTCTTTATAACAAACAAGGAGGTAGTACTTTACTCATTCATGATCTTCCTCACCATTGAACATTTTCTTTGAAATTTGACTAAATTCCCCTTTTCCTATAATAGAAAGTATTTTCAGAGGCCAAGATCATGGCAAAAAAGTACAGGAAAAGGCTACCTTCGCTTGACGGCATTCTCAGGCCCAAAACTGCTCCAACTACAGATCTTCCATTTGAAAATGAATCGAGCATGTATGCGAATTGGAAGTGGTTCAAATTCGAAAGGTAGTTGTTAAGTTAAACAATCTCTCTTTTGTGCTTCCCAGCCATATCTTACTCCAAGGGCAATAATTGGTTATATATATACAGCTGGGCTAGAGTTCCCTTAGATTAACGAATCGTTTTTCGTTACCATTTATCACTAGTAATTCCTGTCTGAATTTGTGAAATGATACAATCCAGGGAATAGGGAAGTGTAAAAGATCAAATTTTGAACACTATTCTGCCTTGTTCAGCTGTTTAATTGATGTTCTTACACAGTAAGTTAAATTTTCCATTTTTGTTGCTTTCAGTGGTCTACCTTACACCTTGCACTCACAAAAAAGGCAAAACAAGCATAATACATTTAATATTGACAAAAAATTGCAAAAACAAAGCTCATCCCACTGATTTACATTTGATACTTATACCCTTTGGACCTTGATATACTTGATGTATTACCCTTGATATGTTATTGATAAACACTTAATATACTCAATACACTTGAAATGTAACATGTGTATTTTTACTCCAAAATAATTTATTGATTGAATGTCTATTGTTGTAAGTTGTAAGATATTGTTGATGTATTTGAAATGTTGATTATTGTTATACATAGTTGTTGATACTTTCATATATTGTTAATGCATTTGAAATATGTTACTTCAAGTACTTACGGATTGATGTCTGATATACTTTAGTATTTAAAATGTTTATATGTTTATTGTTTGGTGTATGATAACTTAACTTGTCAATGTATTTGAAGTACACTTACTATAATTTTTAGGGCTTCTTGCACATATATCATAATTGGTTTAATAAATTAGACCTATAACAATCGACTTATGGTTTTGTAAAAATGTCAAAACACAAATCCAACCTAGATTTAAAAATGAAAAATTACAAACTCGTCACTTGATTAGTTTGATACACTTGAATGCTTCACTAATGAGTTTGATACACTTAATGCCTTGTTGATAAACTTGTTATGCTTTACTAGTACAACAATGATTTTGATATGCTTGATACACATAATGTATTTAGAGTTGAAGATGCTCTTTAACAAATGATTCACAAATGAAGATGCTCTTACCTATTTTAGAAACCAATTGAAATCTACCAATGACGAAGAACGAGGAAAAAATGAATTGTCGAGGATGACTAGGAGAAGAAATACCTTGAAAGGTAGTTTTAGAATAATAACATATTTAAGATGGAAAATATTTTCAAAAATAAAATTTTTGTCATATTTGTAAAATTTGAAAACTATATGACTGCTACATACTATTCTAAAAAAAACAAACACAATATGAATTTTATTTAACAAGTGGGGAAAAATACATTATTAAAAAGTAGTTTGAGAATAATAACAAATTTAAGATGAAAAATAATTTGGAGGTAATAATTTTAATATATTTACAAAATTTTAAAACTATATCATATTTATCGTATACTATTTTAAAAAAGTTACACACTACAATTTTTCTTTTTATAAACATTGTATGACATAGCATCATACCAAATAATAGTTTAAAATACTATTTTCTTGTTCAATTTAAAAAAATTCATTTTAATTTTTTTTTAGTTCAAATACCAATTTGAACTCCAAATCTTGGGTAGTAACTATCTAAATTCTAATTTAATAGTATCAAACGTCTTAACTTTGGGAATAGTTATATTCTTTGAATATTTATAAGTGTATCGATCTAAATAAGTAATTTCATAATTATATTAATATAAATCCTCGATGTTCGTAATTTTAATAACAATTAACTATATGATATTTTGAATAATTATATTAGATTGTGATAATCTTATATGGATATGTAGTGTATAATGTTAATTATACAAATAAAGTGTGGTTGAAAAAGAATATAAAAAGAGAGAAAAAACAGGAAGGAAATAATAATAATATTAATGAAAAAGGAAAAGAATACGAAAAGGTATTTGGAGATGGAAATTGGAAGCTGAGGCAGAAATTCAGTAAGAGTTGTCCAGTCCACAATAATATATTCTCCACACCAAACCCTTTTCTATATTACTCTTATTTGCTTTTAATAAACAAAAATATAATAATGTTTCTTTTGGTGTATTTTGTTCATCATCCTCATCTTTTATACACCAAAGGGATTATAAATATTTTTTCTATGGTTAATTTTGTACATTAATGGTGTTAATTCAATGGAGGCTTGACTTTCTTCAATTTTATTTCATTTTTACACTTTAGAGTAGTAACGGTGCTTTATGGAATTTTTTATAAATATAAAAAACAAGAGAACAAGAAATGTAGTAACTAAATTAAACAAAAAAAAAATCAAAATTAAAGCAAAGATTTTCATTTTTTATAGATTTAAATCTCATTTTGGTCCCTAAACTTTGTATTTTGTTCTATTTTGGTATCTGAACTTTTAAAAAGTGCGCATTTTAGTTTATATAGTTAAAATTTCATTAACTCTCTAACAGAAATATGAGGTGACTTCTATATTCGGATTATTAAGTTGTCAAATAAAAGAATCACTCTTAATAATTTAGAGTTTTAATTTGTGATTAAATACTATATGATAAGTTGATGTTTGAATTAAAAAAGATTGTCTTCAAGGTTTTGATCGTTACCGTTTTGGTGTATTGTTAATCTACTTTACTTTTTCAACTCGTTTGTTGGATGCTATTCATCTACATACAATTTTTTTTTTCTTTTTGATTTATATATACTTTTTTTTTTCTCTTCTTCCTTTTCATGGGCTTTGTGATATATTAATTATATCGTGAGAATATTTAGTTTTTTTCATACATATATTTTACTTATTTGATTTTTCTAGTTTGTTTTACATTTTGCCATTAACGTTAGCATGAGTTTTATTATTTTATTTATTCTACTCAATTACTCCTTTTGATTTTCTTTAAGATTTCAATTTAATTTTTTTTTAAAATGATGTTAACATGATATTTAAGTTTTGGAGAAAAAAATAACAAAATTAGTTTTTAATTTAAGTTTATTTGATTATATTCGTGGGTTGACATAAAAGATTTATAGAATAAATTAACAATTTTTTTTGTTATTATCGATTTAATTAATATAATGAATAATCTAGAGTCTAATAATCCAAATATAGAAGCAGAGTTAACGAAATTCTAATAACATAAACCAAAGCAAGTTTTTTTTAAAAAAGTTAAGGAACCAAAATAGAATAAAATACGAAATAAATAAATAAATAAATAACCTAAAATAAAATAAAATAAAAGCTTTGTTTCATTTAAAGTTGTTTAAACAACTTAAATATGTACTTAGTTACTATTTTGACCACTAAACTCTTACATTGTATTTCATATTAGCCTTCTTTTAATTATTCAGATACTTTTTGTTGTTCTCAATTTAACACATTCATTTTTATTTTTGATTTTAAATACAAATTCATTTTCTTGTTTGTTGTTGTTATTATATTATTATTATTAAATAAAATCCCACTGAGATTATGAAGTAAAAAAAAAAATTGTAATTGATTAAAATATAATAATGTCCAAAAGTTGTCACCATCTATATGTATTTTTTAATAGGTTTGGGGCTCCAAGACTTCAAAGCTATAAAATTCCCAATAACTTTTCCCCTACATATCCCCTAACTTTTTCTTTCAAAATCAATATTTAAATCATTAGTTTTTCTTTTCTATCTTTAAAATATATCAATTTGTTGTTCTTTTTTATTTTAGTTTTCACATTTTGTTCCAACATTTTTACTTCAATTAATTAAACTAATAATTTAATAAGGTAATTGATGCATATTTGTGTAGTCAAACATGTAGAATAAAAAACTATATTAATTGATAATTTTAAAATATTTGAAAATTAGTTGACTCTAAATCGTTAAATTTTTTAAAATATTAAATGGATAAAAGTTCTATTAAACATAAAATTTAAAAGAATTCAAGTCTCGTTAAGTAAACATTTGATTTTATTTCCTATAGTTTTAGATTTTTGAAAATCATGCATATTCTCTAACAATTTATTATCATAATTTTTATATTTCTTAGGTAGAGATAAAGATGAATTCAGTCAAATTTAAGAAACAAAAAAATTATTCATTTCAATTTTCAATTTTTTTTCTTTGTTTTCAATAACATTTTATCAATTAGTAAAAAATAAAACAAGAAATTTAGATGCAGAAGAGATGTGTTTATAAACTTTAAAAGTAAAAAGTTAAAATTTAAAAAGTAAAAGAAAAATCAGATAAATCATCTATCAGATACATTTTAAATTCTAGAGAAAAAACAAAATAAAAAATTTATAATTTTTTTTTGTAATGTTCAAGAACCAAATCAATCGCTAACAACTAAACTAATAAAACAAAAAGTATTTAAGTACAAAAAATTAACAAAATTTAAATTATATATAAAAATATTTTTAATATAAAAAAATAAATTAAAATATTTATAAAATATATACACAAATAACTTATAATATTTTACTATGTTTATAAATACATATTTTTTTTATAAAATTTGTTATTTAAAATGATTTTTGATGCGTAAATATATGAATTAAGTATTAAAATAGGATATTTTGAAAAATATTTGGAAAATTCGTGTTGTCTCAAAGCTATTTGTAAAAGTAGTGTTGATTTCTTTTGTCTTTATTACTTTCGATCTTTTTAAAAAACTGCATTTAGAAGAATTCAGTTTTTGTAAAACACTAAACTCCCATTTTTCTTAATCACTATCGAATTTTATAACTTGCTTTCCACCACTTTGTTTCCCTTTTACTTAAAAAAAACACCTTCTTTTTCTTTGGTGTTTTTTACTACCTTTGGATTTAATTCATTGAAATAAATTAATACACACAATTTGAAATTATTATTATAATTTTAAAAGCTAAAATTTAATCCTTATAGTTTCATAAAACCTATTAAAAAAGTTTACATTAAATCATATTTTATTAATTGATTTCAATCAACTAAACTCAAAGAAAAAGAAGATGTTTTTCGGTAATTTTGATTAAGAAAATTAAGAGTTGAAACTGAATTCTTCTTAAATTCAGTCTTGCAAAAAGATCGAAAATAAGAAAAACAAAATATTAACATAACTCTCACAAATAGTTTTGTAGCATGCTCATATTTTAATACTTAATACGTATGAACCTTTATATATATATATATATGAGTTGTGGATGGAGGGATGGATGGATGGGGGTTCTAAACTTTTATTGGAAAAATAACACCAAATTATTAACTGTTTTGAGCTTGGGAATATGTGAATGCTAATCACATCAAGTACATTTAAATTATCAATTCTTTTATTAAAAAAAAAAAAAAAAAAAGTACATCTAAATTAGGGTTTTTTAATCCTTTGTTTTCTTTTACCCTCCTCCCCATTTATCACCGCCGCACACAATCTAATTCCCCAAATTACCCCCTCTTCATATAAACTATTATACCCCCAAAACCGTCTTTCTCTATAATATTTTAAAACAAAAACAGTTTCCTTTACTTAAAATACCATTTTAATTGTTTCATTTTTCTTGGTGTACTTTTTAATCAATTCTAAATTCAATCAATTATAATTTAATTTTTATCAAACAATCACACTAATTTTCATTTCCATAAATTTAATAACGATGACATGAATTCAAAATCTAGTGAAACATTTCACTAATTAGATGACGAATTTTTTTTTGAAAAAATCAACCATAGCAAGCAAGAAGAGACAAATTTAATATTTATTAAAAAAAAAAAAACTAAAATTAAAAAAAGATATATATGAGTCAAATTATATTATTATTAAAAAAAAAATTACGAACACGCCCTAATCGTTCACTGTGCCCTAAAAACTCTGTGTCTCAGTCTCTGTGTAGCATGTGAAATTTGTAAAAAATAAATTAATATTAATTGAATTGAATTGAATTTCCTCAGTTTCCAAAACAATCCCACCAAGTTAACCTGGGTAATATAAACTAACCTGCACCTTAACTTCATATTTTCACCGACCAAGGTAATTAATGACGCAGTAAAAAGAGGAGGGGGAAAATCTTTTAATTCAATTGATGTAGGAAATATCGGTTATACCCTCTCAGTGTTGGAGGTAGAAAGGAATCCAATCCAATCGCCCCTTTTGATGCTACCCTCCAAGTAATTATTATAATTATATAGCCCTAAGCCCGGGTTTGGGGGATGGGATAAATAGTGGTTAATTACGAAAAAGCCACTGCCCTAAAAAAGTTTTCACAATGTACGAAGTGCTCTTATTAGAGGCTTGGTGGTGTTTTTTTCTTCTTCTTCTTTTATAATTGTCTTTCCAATGCGTAGGCACAGTGGCACACCCTCCTCCTCCTCCTCCTCTCTCTCTCTCTCTCTCTCTAACTATATAGGACATGGCCCTGAAATCTTTGATTCTGTTTTCGGGCTGCCCTACGCTTGAATTTCCTATTTTACCCCTTTTAAGTTGTGTTAGTGTAATGGTACAAAAGAGGGGTTGAGAATTGAGACCATGGGTTTATAGACTTTTTAATTACATTACATGCATCTATACACCCCTTTAGAGTGTGTTTGGTTGAGTTGAGAGTAGTAGTATGGAAGTAGAAGTTGTGAATTTCATTTCGTGTTTGGTCAAAAGAGTTGGTGGGTTTTACCAAAGAGAAAAAAACATCAGTATGTGTCTGTTCGATTGTGAGCTCTATCTCTTATTTGGTCTTACGAGTTGAAAAGTCTCACTACTAAAAAAAACATCAATTTATATTTGATCAACTTCTTACGTAATGGATTATGAAGTTTATAACTTCGTGACTTCTTACTTTTTCATTATTCTACTTCCTACTTAAGCATCCCTTTAGGTTTGTTTAGTAATCATTTGATTTCTTTTGGTTGTGGAAAATTAACATTCTTTTTCTAAATTTCTTACAACGACATTTGTTGTTCTTCATTAAAGAAAAGTCATGTTAAAAAGACAGTATTTTATTTTCTTTTTAGTTTTCAAGACTTAAATGCTTTACAAAGAAAAAAAATAGACATTTTTAATCCAACTAATTTTGAAAACTAAAAAAGAATAATGTAAATTTAAAGTTTTCTTTTTTCTTACAAATTGGTTAAAATCCATTCCAACAAAAGATGAAAATTGTTTAGGAAATTGATAGAAAATAAATCAAAATTTTAAAAATAGAAAATAAAGAAAAAGAAAAATAATTATATTGACGAGCAAACCTTATATTTTCTTTTGCAATGTTGGATCAAATTAGAAAAGGTTTGTTTGGAAGACTTATCTTTGCTTCATTGGGTATAGTGTGTTGAATGATGAAAGGTACATGAAATTCCAACCAAATAGAATCGTTTTTTTTTTTTTGTATTCTTGACATTTGTGAATGAAAAATGGTTGATTCAACTTTTCGAGATAAAAAACTTAAATGCTCCCTTATGTACCTATCTTAATTTTAATTTTATGTTATTCTGAAGATAGTTTCAGTTGTGTATTTAATTTGTAAACACTTTTTAGTTCTTACTTTCATTTGAACTATAAAAGTTTTTATTTAAGAGATCAAATAGAAAACCATGAAAGAGAGTTTATGTTTGGGGATCATTTGAAGTATGAACCTGCAGGAATAGTGGAATATAAGGGGTGTTAGGAATGAGAAATCAAGGGTGGATTGTTTGGAATCACACTAATTGATTAGGATTAGAAGAGTTGTTCTGGATGATTGTAAATTTAAACCATACGGTGGGAATGTGTACGTATCTACTTGAAGTTGAGGTTGTTTAGGAAGGTGTCAAAGCAATTGAGTCAAAGTGGGATGGAATTACTTCTCTAGAGGTCGATTTTGACGCTTTGAAGGTTGTTTAAGCTTCCTAAGGAGTTTTCTTTTGCAAAGATTGGGATTTATATCGAGGATATTCTTTTTGTAAATGACAATATTATATTTTATGTTTTTGTCTTTTTTTTTTTTTTACGGGAGAACAAAGTCGCTCATAACTTTACGACATTGGCATCCTCTCAAGGCTACTAAGTGGGATCTAAAAATAGACTTTTCCTACTTGTTGATAACTAAACATCTAATCTAAAAAAAGTGAGTACATGTAAATTATTGTTAAGCTAAACTAAAGATATGCTTCGATCAAATAATATAAACTATATTGAGTTGAATGAACACATATTCTTGCATAAATATTGAAAAAATAAATAAATATAAACCATAGCTTCACAAACTCAACATATCAAGAATGGTGTGAGGTTTGAAAAATAAAATAATATATTGTCTAACGATGTATCATACATTGAAATAAATTTGACAAGTAATTAGTTAGGTTATACAAAATAAACCCTTTAATTTTGGAGTTGAGTTTTAACTTTGTCCATAGACTTTAAAAAATTATTTTTTTCAATTAGACTTTAAAATTGTTGTAAAGAGATGAAAACTATTGTGACAACAAATACATGATATATTCACTACTATACACCAAAGATTAAGACCGTCGTTAGAATTTACTTAATGTAAATGAATATTGTTAAAATCATTTCCAACATTTTTGTACACATAAGCTATAACGATATGGCAATTTAAGTGAATAATGTTGTAAGTAATGTTAGTATACATTTACATGCTTTTTAGGTATTTTTAAAACAATTTTCAAAGTTGAATTATAAAATCAAAACTTTTAAAAAATGTAGATGTATATTTAAAAGTAAATCATATACAATAGTTTGGAAT
The DNA here is from genome assembly GCA_025688845.1 of Cucumis hystrix. NCBI lineage: Eukaryota > Viridiplantae > Streptophyta > Magnoliopsida > Cucurbitales > Cucurbitaceae > Cucumis > Cucumis hystrix. Next base: position 6,683,471 of record CM046885.1, on the reverse strand, counting down.
ATTATTAATAATTGAAACTTGTAAATAACATGGAAAGAAAATTTACATAGACCGACAATGTGTGTACCATAGCAATGTATAAGATGGACTCAATAATATCTATAACTTGTTCACCTAACAACATTTCTATTAAAATTTTCACATTTTCACAAATCAACTTAGACATTTTCTTTAATTCATAAAAAAAATAAAAAACATTTTAAAAAACAAAATAAATAAATAACTATTATAAAAATATACAATGTTTGTTCATTAATTTAAATAATTAATTTGAATTTCTTAATTTTATAGATTTTGTTTTCCATAAATGGATGAAAAATGAAAATAAAGTAGTATTGGAATTAAAGTACTTGATGTGGGTGTATTGTGATATTTAATATCATATACGTAGAGGTGAGGAACCAATGGAATGAATATAAAAAAGGAAAAAAGAAACCCAAATCAGCTAATGACCGCAGCAAAATAAAGTCATCGTCGTTATTTCAATTTTAAAAACATCAATAGAAAAAAAAGGCATTTCTATTCCAAGTCTCGATACTATAAAATGCACACTGCCACTGCCCCCTTCCTCCTCTCTCTCTCTCTTAAACCAAAGCTTCAACCAAGAAGCCATTGAAGCAGCTCCACCAAGCTTCACAAACTCTCTCAACTTTTATCCACATGCTATGTCTTTCATTGTTAAGGACCTTGAAGCTCCCCGGAGTTAGGCTTTTGGTCTTTCCCTTCAATCTTGCTCCCACTACACTGGCTCTGTTATTACGATTCCGGCACTGAAGTGGCCACCGCCGGCGATAACTCTGATTCCGGTGGAGGAGGCTGTTTCCATGGTGGGTTACAGTCTACCGAGCTTTCGATGGTGATCATTAATTGCTTTTGATTGATTTGAGGCAGTTTTTTCCGGTGTGGGGTTGCTTTTGGATAATATATATATATATATTTATTTTTTGAGTCTGATTCAAGTTTCCGTTTTTCATATTCCTCCACCATTGAGATTTCTTTCACATGCATTTTGTCTCTGAAGGTGGTGGGTAAATATATCTTTTATCCGCCATTGAAGCAAAGCAACCATTGGGACGACGGCCTTAATTAACTTTACCGAACCTACGTTTCTTAACGTTATTCGTTTTCATTTTCAAGGTTAGGCTACTTTTCAGAGCTCTAATGGAAGGAGTTGTCCATGGATTTCTTGAACGATGGCCATTGTATGTTGTAGTTATGTGCTTAAGCTTAATATTGGGTTGTTCATCAGTGGCTTCTCTTTCTCCTGATGGAGAAGCGCTTCTCTCTCTCATTGCTGCTACTGGTCCTTCTGTATCATCGTCCTCTTCTGTTCTTGCGACTTGGAATCCATCTAGCCAAAACCCTTGTGCTTGGGAAGGAATCACTTGCTCTCCTCAGAACAGAGTCATTTCACTCTCTCTCCCTAAAACATTCTTAAACCTCTCGTTTTTGCCTCCTGAGTTGTCTTCTCTCTCTTCTTTGCAACTTCTTAATCTATCATCCACCAATGTATCTGGTTCAATCCCTGCTTCTTTCGGCCTACTCACCCATCTTCGCTTGTTGGACCTTTCTTCCAACAATCTCTATGGTCCTATTCCTCCCCAGCTTGGTTCTCTTTCTTCACTTCAATTCCTTTTCCTTAATTCAAATAGGCTGTCTGGTAAGATTCCTCCTCAGCTTGCTAATCTGTCTTCACTGCAAAGTCTCTGTCTCCAAGATAATCAGTTTAACGGCTCGATTCCGTTGCAGTTTGGTTCTTTGTTGTCGCTCCAAGAGTTTCGAATAGGAGGAAATCCATATCTTTCTGGAGACATTCCACCAGAATTAGGGCTGCTTACTAATCTCACTACATTTGGGGCAGCGGCTACTGCTCTATCTGGGGCTATACCCTCTACATTTGGGAACCTAATCAACCTCCAAACTTTGTCACTCTATAATACTGAGATGTCTGGTTCAATACCTCCCGAGTTGGGACTTTGTTCTGAGCTAAGGGATTTGTATTTACACATGAACAAGTTGACTGGTAATATTCCTCCACAGCTGGGTAAGTTGCAGAAGCTTACTAGTTTGTTTCTATGGGGTAATGGTCTATCAGGGGCGATACCGTCTGAAATTTCAAATTGTTCGGCTCTTGTTGTTTTTGATGCTTCAGAGAATGATCTTTCTGGTGAAATCCCAAGTGATTTGGGGAAATTAGTTGTTCTCGAACAGTTTCATATATCTGACAATTCAATCTCGGGTTCGATCCCATGGCAGTTGGGCAACTGCACAAGCCTAACTGCCCTTCAGCTTGATAATAATCAATTATCAGGTGTAATTCCTTCACAGCTTGGCAATTTGAAATCCCTGCAAAGTTTTTTCTTATGGGGCAATTCTGTATCAGGAACCGTACCATCTTCCTTTGGCAACTGCACTGAGTTATATGCCCTTGATCTTTCAAGAAACAAGCTCACTGGGAGTATCCCAGAAGAAATTTTTGGCTTGAAGAAGTTGAGCAAGCTATTGCTCCTTGGTAATTCTTTAACCGGGGGGTTGCCTCGAAGTGTTGCAAATTGTCAATCATTGGTGAGGTTAAGGCTTGGAGAAAACCAGCTTTCAGGCCAAATTCCAAAGGAGGTAGGCCGGTTGCAAAATCTTGTCTTTCTTGACTTGTATATGAATCATTTTTCGGGTGGTCTTCCGTCTGAGATTGCTAACATTACAGTTCTTGAGCTACTTGATGTGCATAATAATTATATAACTGGGGAAATTCCTCCCCAGCTTGGAGAATTGGTGAACTTGGAGCAGCTTGATCTCAGTCGTAACAGCTTCACCGGTGAAATTCCTCAGAGCTTTGGAAACTTCAGTTATTTGAATAAACTTATTCTTAATAATAATCTACTGACAGGATCAATCCCAAAGTCTATTAAAAACCTTGAGAAACTAACTCTACTTGATTTGAGTTGCAACAGTCTCTCCGGCACCATACCACCGGAAATTGGTTATATGAAGAGCTTGTCTATCAGTCTCGACTTGAGTTCAAACGGGATAAGTGGAGAAATTCCTGAGACGATGTCCAGTTTGACTCAGTTACAATCGCTTGATCTTTCCCACAACATGCTTTATGGAAATATTAAGGTGTTGGGTCTCTTGACTAGTCTCACGTCCCTTAATATCTCCTACAACAATTTCTCAGGTCCCATGCCTGTAACACCATTTTTTAGAACCCTATCAGAAGATTCGTATTATCAAAACCTGAATCTCTGTGAATCACTTGATGGGTATACTTGTTCCTCGAGTTCAATGCATCGAAATGGGTTGAAGTCTGCAAAAGCTGCTGCTTTAATCTCCATCATTCTTGCTGCAGTTGTCGTCATACTTTTTGCTTTGTGGATTCTAGTTTCACGAAATCGAAAGTACATGGAAGAGAAACATTCTGGGACATTGTCCTCTGCATCGGCTGCTGAGGATTTCTCTTATCCTTGGACCTTCATCCCGTTTCAGAAGCTCAACTTTACCATAGATAACATCTTGGAATCCATGAAAGATGAAAATATAATTGGAAAAGGTTGCTCCGGGGTTGTTTATAAAGCAGATATGCCCAATGGTGAATTAGTTGCTGTGAAGAAACTTTGGAAAACAAAGCAAGATGAAGAAGCAGTTGACTCTTGTGCTGCAGAGATTCAAATTCTTGGGCATATTCGACATCGTAACATAGTGAAGCTCGTAGGTTATTGTTCCAATAGAAGTGTCAAGATCCTTCTCTACAACTACATTTCAAATGGTAATCTGCAACAACTCTTGCAAGGAAACAGAAATCTAGACTGGGAGACAAGGTATAAGATTGCGGTCGGGACGGCTCAGGGTCTATCTTATCTTCATCATGATTGTGTGCCTGCAATTCTTCACAGAGATGTCAAGTGCAATAACATACTTCTAGACTCAAAGTTTGAAGCTTATTTAGCAGATTTTGGCCTGGCAAAGTTGATGAACACTCCAAATTATCACCATGCGATTTCAAGAGTAGCCGGCTCATACGGTTATATCGCTCCAGGTAGATTTCCTTGCAAACTTGTCATTTCACAAATCCATAAAGCTTCTATGTTTATATCATCTGCAAAATGTGATCTTTCCTTGGATTTTCCCCAACTTGCGAACTTTTTTCGTCAAGGCTTTGCCATATTTTTACATCATTACAAGTTAAAGATTCATCACTGCATCTGTCAGATTTTCATATAGGATTAGTTTGATCATCTTTTACAAATTTGTTTCTAAAATTTCTCACTCAATTGCAGAGTACGGATATACCATGAACATAACCGAGAAGAGTGATGTCTATAGCTATGGAGTTGTTTTACTAGAGATACTAAGTGGGCGTAGTGCAATTGAAACACAAGTTGGAGATGGCCTTCACATTGTTGAGTGGGTGAAGAAGAAGATGGCGAGTTTCGAACCCGCCATAACGATCCTTGATACAAAGCTACAGAGTTTACCAGATCAGATGGTGCAAGAAATGCTTCAAACTCTTGGAATAGCAATGTTTTGTGTGAACTCTTCTCCAGCAGAAAGGCCAACAATGAAGGAAGTGGTAGCATTATTGATGGAGGTGAAGAGTCCTCCAGAAGAATGGGGAAAAACTTCCCAACCTCTAATAAAGCAGTCCTCAACTATAAGTTGAAATAATTTTTTCTTTTTCACAAGAAAATTGAGGTTAAGAATCAAGGGAAATGATTGAGATGGAGACCTTCGTAGTTGTAGCATCAAATTGAACTTTCCAATTTTTGTACAGTTTTAGCATGTAAGAGATTTCATAATTCTGAACCTTACACTTCAGTTAGCTAAAATCAATTCATTTTTGCAAATTATTACTGCTTCATTTTGGTGTTTCCAAAATTCTTGCCTCATTTGTTGATAATCTTTAGGTCAATGATTGCATTGAAAACAATACTTAGGTTAATGCAAATTTTGAAAATAACCCTTAGATCAATGACTCATTTTGAAAATAATTTTTAGGTCAATAACAATGTTAATATATATATATGTATATATATGGAAAATGAGAGTACACCTATCTATGTACTCTCTATCTCTCTATACCCAAAAGTAAAATTAAAAATTATTTTTTAAAAAGTAACTTCCATCCTATATTTTCTTAATTTGCAGTTGTCTTTTATTATTTTTGGGTTAAAATTCTACTTGTCTTAGACTGACATGTTAATTTTTCAACTATACAAAATAACGTATCCAGGTGAGAAAAGGCAACATATGACCATATTATTTATGGAGAAAAAGCTGAGACTTTATTTTTTCCCTTTCTTTTGAAAAAATTATTCCAAAACTAACTTTGGAAATCAAACTTAAGATTTTATTAAAAAGAATTACAATTTCATACAAGCATAATATTAAATTTCCAACGGACACCTCGATATTTCCATGTTTCTACAAATTCAAAATTGATATAAGGGATAAATCAATATTTCATTATATCTAAGAAAAACACACGAAATAACAAAATTTAAATAATAAACTTGTTTAAAAATTATAAATAAAATTATTTATTAATTTATATTTTGCTTTCTTTTGAATTTTTTGTTTTTATAATTGTTTTAAAAAATATTCATCAAAACCTAATGATTTAATTTAAACAGAATAAACTCCAAAGTCCCTAACTAAAGTGGTTGTGGTAGTGGTTACCCTAATTTAAAATTAATACTATCAAACAAGAATATGGACATTTGAAATAGAGTGAGAGGAGCACACCTTGGCATTGTTCTTCAAAATTTCCCAACATATGAAGTTGCAGTGAAGAAGAAGACAGTTAGTGGAGGGCATGCTCTCCCTTACTGTGGAGGGCACATGCCTTAAGAGACAAATCTTGTCACCTCTCCTCAAGCCATAACCTGATATTCAGCAACCAAGTCAAAAAAACAGGTCAAAAAGTTTCAAACCCTATCATTTATATTCTTTTTCATGGTTGGTTTTGGGCAACCATGAAGAACTATTGATTGATTCCTCAACTTCTTTCACTTTCCATTTCAGCCCTTCAAGATTCATCCTTTTATCTTTTTATTGAATTGTATATTCAGTTCCTCTGGCAAAAGCTTGAATATAACACAAATAATAAACTATGTTAATTTATATAATATTACAATTTACACATTCTATATATTGAAAGAAGCATACTATTGAAGACATTGCAACCTATTTTGGGAAGGCTACCTATTAACTGCGCACAAAAAAAATAAAAGCTCGAAGGTAGGGTAAGAAATAGTTAATGGAGATGTTAACTTGTTCAAGAGCTAGAAACCGATCAATATCTGCTCAAAATAGACTTGAACTTCTCCTAAAATAGTTTCTAGTGGGAAATTAAATTCATTACATTAGTTAAGTAATTCAAAGGATATTTTCTATATATATATATATAAACATTTGTTAGGATTCCATTTATTTTAATAATAAAAAAAAAAACTAATAGGATTGATTATTGTACATATTTGTAAATATTGTGTTGTTATGTCTCTCCCTCGAGAGAAGAACAAAATTGCTAATGCTTATGCAACTTTGACATCTTTCTAAGGTTGCTCTCTATTATAAAAGGATGATTTTCCAATTTGCTTCCTCCCTCCCTTTGGGGTGGTGAGTTTGTTTCAGTTATATTTTGACCGAAAAAAGTGGATTGATTATCCAAATTCATCAGTGTGGCAGAGACCAAACAGAGAATTAGTGATCCAAAGAACATGATGATAGTTAGATGATAAAAATTGATTGAGATCATAAGTAAAAGTTTTAGTCCTAAAGACATAATAAACGTAGTAAAAATTTCAAATAATGAACATCAAACATGCAAGATCCCAAAACCTATAGAGGCAATGAAAAATGTACCAAGAAAGTTGGGAGTTTGAAAAATATGAAACACAAATATAGGAAAATCTAGTAGGATGCGTTTAATAAGTGCTTTATAAGTCCAGAAAAATTGTTTATAATCACTTTGAAAGTCAATCCAAACAAGCCAGTATTCCTATTACCGATTAAAGCAGCAATAACGTGCACAGCTAAAAGTTTTAAACAACATATGGAACCACAACTGATACATCATCAACCTTTTCCAACCATGTGGCTTGAAAAAGAGTCATCATAAAATGCATCTCCCATGGAAAGGTATTTTTCTTTCCCCCTTTTTGAATGGTTGATGAGATTTCCACTGCATCAATCAGATAGAGAACTTTGGGCTGCAAAGTCTGTACAACTTTGAGGATCTTTTCACTCAATCATTTCAGAACTTAAACTAAAAAAGCCACTGGAGAATAATTAATGTTAACAACATAAGTTCCCAATCATACCTGATTAACAAACTTCATAAAGTTTATAATCTAAAAGGAATAATAGATGACATTCACCTCAGTCTATATTAACTAATGAATTGCCACTTTATGACTTCGGGGAAACTATTTTTTTAGTACATGTCCATTGGGGGATTACAAAATCCATCACCCAAAACAAACCCATCAAGCTAAGAAAAAGGCCAAAATCAATAGCAATCATAAAATTATAAAATCAGGGTCTACAAAAAAATATATATTAAAAACATACAGTTCATTTTGTGCAAAAGTTGGTGTAATGATATCTAAAAGAAATAGGTGGGGCAATTATGACAGATCTTAACCAGACGTTAGAAGATGAATCAAAAGGACAATTGGTAGGCCAAAACGAGTATCACTAATTTTATTTCACCATCACTGGAGTACAACTTAAGCTTCAGAAAGTAACAACAAAAAACAAAGGAGAGGAATAAAAACAAGTCGGGCTTCCCTGGTAACAGGTCACACTGCTCGTGGATGCAAGAGATTTGAGAGTAAAAGAAATACATGACCTAGAAAGCAATTAGCAAAATATTTGAAAAGGCATGAAATCAGAATATAATTTTGGGTATACAGAGGTACCTATGAAAGGTAGGTCAATTAGAAATACTTAACAGAAAATTAAGAAGTTATACATCAAGCTTTATTATGCAGTTGAAAGTAATAACTTCTAAATATGTTCCCACTAACTACTCTCCAAAATTATTCACTGAGATTCAGCAGCCAGTGTAAGCTACACTTTTATGATTGTAAATTGTCAAGGAATTTTGGGTACATCCTAAAGACATTCACTTTCTAAGTTCAATGAATGTCTCCTACTTTTCTTTCCTACATACATATGAATCCATGATCTCCCTCAGTTTCATGTATATTCCTCAGGGTAGGTCCTTAACCACTTTTCTTTTGCTTGGGCCTCAACTCAATCACTCTGTATTGTCCTTCAAAGAGATTCTGTCCCAAACTAATAGAAAATTGGGGAACAAAAGTTTGTGCCTAAAGTTGTAGAAGATGAACTGGTCTACGAGCTCTTAATTTCTTTGAACAGATAATGACATTGGTGGATGGAACTTCAACTTGGACAGAAGATCCAATTATATGGTATTGAATTAGCCAATCCGGAATAACAAATATTGATCGTCAAACCTTTATTCCTCAAAGGAGTTTTAAGACTATTCTTAAACGTCTTGTAGAAAGAAATCAAAGCAAAGTTATCGGTCTCTTGTCTTCAAAAGAAGTCTATAAGAGTACTTAGAGGTTTAGAGAGGATTAGTACGGTACTAGTAGGGACACACGAGATATTAGCTACAAAGTTAGTGTATTTGGTTATCAATAGAGAGGATAGAGAGAAGGCAAACAATTGTTGAGTGATTTAGGGCATCGGTTAACACACTCAAGACGGTTCAAGATGCCTTATATTTGGTTTTTTTAGTAGTTCTTGATCCTTTATATTTCAATATATTTCAGTTCTTAATTCCTGTTAGATAGTATAGTACCCTAACAAAGTCTAGCCCAATTGAATAAGCCATGGCTGACATGTGGTGGACTTCCACCTTGCAGCAAAGTGATTCAGACAATCCGGCAGCAGGGATTGGGAAATTTGTGCGTACCGCTATTTCAGAGAAAATGGTCTTGCTTAATCCTTACAAAGAAGAGTCAAATATGTATTTTAGAATTCAGGTTCTTTTAGAACTTCTAGAGATTCAATTACAAAATAAGGTCATGACTAAAAGCATGTCAATTACAAAATAAATATTTCTCTTCACTCCACATTTGGAGTGCCAGCTCAACAATATCATTGATGCAAGTTATCTACTTGCACGTAGTTAGTTGCCACAACTACTATACACCAGTACTATCAAGTAACTGGTAGGAAAAAACTGTAGTATTGTTGTTGTGATGTGTGCACTTGAACAATCTCCAACTTTGAGTTAACTATAAAGTTTTGGTTCTTTGTAGAGGCAATCCAAAACTAAACCAATCTTAGAGAGAGCAAAATATGCACTAGGAATAATCCACCATCACTCTCTAAAACCAATACAATGCTGCTATTAAGATGATAAAAGAAAGTTGAATCTCATTCCTGTCTTTACCCTCCCTTGGATCACCAGAGTTGAAAAATTTTCCATCTATATGTCTCGACTTAGTTTGCATAGGAATCTAGTCACTGTTTACAAATATTGCAGCAAAGGCAGATCGTTTTCAAACAGATTATTTCTACCTCATTTATGACTAAACCTCCACTTTGCAATAAAAACTTTTGTATCTTTAACCCCAAAAGCAAAATATTGGACTGCCAATCTCACCAAATTCCATAAAATTCAAAAGTACGGATTTCAAACAAATGAACCAAGTATTTCAGAAACTTGCTACCTAAACTCTTCTTTTTTTTTTTCTTGTTTCCCTACAACAGATCACAAGTCATCATATGCACACACACATAACACATGCACACGTGCGCGTCCACAACTCAAAAGTATTCACATGGACATACACAAGCGCTTGGGCGTACATACAACACACCTGCCCACGCACAAGCACACAGCTTTCCATACATTACACAACATAGTCTTTAGCTTCCTGAAGAACCACTCACTATAGAAATTTCGTACCACGATTAAACCTCAAACAAGAAACTAGTCATTTCAAAGAAGACACCTGCGATAGGACATTTCCATGTAACTCCAAAGGCCGTACTGAATTGATATGTATATAGACATAATGCTTTCATGGGTTAGTTCAGTTATCAATTACAATACGATAAACGAGATTCCCGATCACCAATGACCGAACCATTTAGAACAAATGTCAAATTGGAAAAAATGAAGTACATCTTTTTTTAATTTCTGGCAGTAGCATCTTTTCTCAAAGAAGAAACAACTAAACAAGTTCCTACTCGCCGTTCCAAACCCTAGAGCTTGAGTTATTAACGCCAGATTTGCTATCCCAGTCACAAGCAGCAATCAAGTAAGAACCTGAATGGGAATTTGATATGTTGAAAATTGGGAAGAATAAAATAAAATACATGAACCTCAATTACTCGTCAAGCTGATTAAGCTCAGCCTTCAGCTGCTCAATCTTAAGCCCCATTGACCTCTGCAGCGCCTTCCTTTCGCTGTCAGACAACTTCGCCAGAAGCCCCTCGTACAGTTCTAAAACTTCTTTGACAGCATCCCGAGCACACTCAGCCTCTTCATCAAAATATACGGTCTCTTTAGACTCCATAGCTGACTCAATTTCTTCTCTAGCTTCGGCGAACTTGAGATTGATCCTGTCCACCTCTCTAACCTGATCGAAATCGGGCTCCGACGAGCCCGAAGCACCGCTGTAACTCCGAAAACAGTGAAGCGTTACGAACTGACTGTTCGAGTTCATTAGATACGGAAAATGGAGATCATCTGCCCGCCATGGCTTCACAGAGAAGTCCAGAATTGGGCGGAGGGTAGAGGAAGATGAAGAAATTGAAGGCTGAGATATTCGAAGAAGGAATCTGTGGAGTGGAAGGCGTGAACGAGGGCTCATTTTGAGGAATTGAGCAAATCGAATGAAGATGTGAGAAAAGGAAGAGAGGAATGCTCAGGTCAGCCTTATGAGGGGTTTTACACGTCATAAGATGCCACACAACCAAATATTTACGCATAATGGCATCCTTAACCCTTGGCTTGGCTTGGTTTGGTTTGGATTCTACCAAGTTGAAAAAGTAATTTTAAATCTTATTATTTGAAATTCGAAAAATGATTTTAAATTATTTATTTTGTTTGGAATAAGAAGAATTTTAAATGGATGTATTTAAAATTTCATGTTTTGATTGTAATTTAAAAATAATAAAATATTAAAAATTTATTAATATAGACTTTTATTTAAAATTTTGGTTCGAAAAGTTTTTTTAAAGTAAAAATAGAATCTGAAATCAATTTAGATTTTAAAATTATTCTCTCTTCTAGGATAACACAACCAAATTCATGTGAAATCGTTATGAATTTAAATTTAGCAAAATCCTAGGGTTTCAAATAGAGCATAAGAGTGTGTTTTTAGGTGATTTTAAATATAATAAATTGGTATTAGAGTGCCCATGGGCGGATCTATTAAGGGGCGTGCCCCCCTCACATTCCCGATTTTTATATTTTAATATTAGTTTTGAAGTGTCAAATTACAATATATCTTAAATAATGTGCCTTTTTTACTATATTTTGTCTTTGGTATAGTGGTTGTGCCCCCCTCTAAAATTTCAAGGTCCTGGGTTCAAAACTCATCTACTACAATTTCTACATATGATTTCTGGATACGTCACTGAGTGCCTAAAAGATTTTGGGACTAAATGGGCGACGACCAAGAACAAGAGGCGAAAGCAATCTCTGTCTTCTCTTCAAAAAAATTAATTGAAGAATTTCACTAATTGGGAGCTCATACAAATCTAATGGAGAATCAAACAACATTTGATTGTCCGTTTTGTTGCAAAAAATAGTAATACTCCTCATCCTCAATCTTTGAAAGATCAAGAGAAGAAGAGCCTTGATTAAAATGAGAAAAAGTCATAAACTACCTCTAAGAAGCCGGTGGAGAATCCCTATCAATGACCCAATTTAAGCAAGTGTTTTAGATATGGACAAATTGGGCATCTCTCTAATGATTGTCTTCAACGAAAAACCATAGCCTTTATGGATGAAGAGAAGATTTGAATAAAGATAAAAGTAGTGTTTAAACAAGAAGAAGAGATCTTGAAACCCGATGATGGGAAAAGACTTTCTTGCATCCTCCAAAGGGTCATAATAGCACCTAGATGAGAACATATCACCAAAAAAAGGCATAGCTTATTCAAAACCGCAAAATTCAAAATAAAATTTGTAATATGATAATTAATAGTGGCTGCAATGAAAATTTTGTAGCCAAGAAACTAATTTCTGCATTAAACCTTATAACGAAACCTCACCCTAACCCTTATAAAATTGGATGGATCAAGGAAGGAGATGTAGGTGAATTAAATTTTCTCGGTTCCATTATCGATTAGAGCAAGCTACAAAGATAAAATTGTGTGTGACATGCTTGATATGGATGTCTGCCTTATTTTACTTGGAAGACCTTGGCAATATGATACTCAATACACAAAGGAAAAGAGAACACGTGTTCTAGTGGACGAACAAGAAAAATTTTGCTTCCAGTCAATAAGAAGAATGAGGATGACATTAATGTAAAGCACTATAGCAACTATCTCTTTATCATTGTAAGTGGAAAACAATTTGATAAAGAGAAAGAAATTGATATCTTGGGTCTTGTAATTGTAGACCATGTTTAAGATGACTCCTTTGAAAATATTCCTTTGAAAATTGAAGATCTGTTGGAGCAATATCCTAGTATCAAAGACGAACCTTTAAGGGTCCCTCCCTTATGGGACATACTAATATGTTAGAGTTCTTTAGTGAAAAGCTTAGCACTTCGAGACAAGCATATAGTACCTATGAGCAAAAATTATATGCTCTTGTGAGTGTTTTGAAGCAATGGGAACACCACCTATTGTTTAATAATTTGTCTTGCTCACTTATCATTTTTTTCTAAAGTACTTACAAGCTCAAAAAAAATATTGGTTGAATGCACGCTCATTCGCTTTGAACTCTCCATCAAGCACCAATCTGAGAAAGAGAATAAGGTAGATGATGCTCTAAATAGAAAAAAAAAAAAAACACCTTATTAACTCTCCTCTCGGTAGAGATCATTGCATTTGATCATCTCCCAGAATTGTATGAAGATGATGAAAATTTTGGAAAAATATGGTGTAACTGCATCGACCATCTTAATATGAAAAAATTTCATATTATTGGAGGATTCATCTTCAAATATAATCAATGATGTAACCCTCATACATCACTAAGGGAAGCTCTTGCTGAGGTTTAGCTGGCCACTTTGGACAGAATAAAACCTTTCATCTAATCCGCAAAAGATTTTTCTGGCTGCAAGCAAGAAGAGATACTAATAACTTTGTGAAAGAGATGTGTTGTATGTTCAAGATCAGCTAAAAGGGACTACAATGAACACTGACCTACATTCCCCTCTTTCGATTTCTATCAATATTTGGAAGGACCTTTCACTTGATTTTGTTGTTGGCCTGCCAAAGACACAAAGGGGTTTTGTCATGGTAGTAGTGGACCAATTCAACAAGATGACCCATTTCATAGCTTGCAAAAAGACTAATGGTCTTGTTTATATTACTACTCTTTTTTTAGAGAAGTTATGATACTCCACCGAATACCTTAGACCATTGTATCAGATAGGGATATTAAATTCCTTAGCCACTTTTGGAGAGAAGTTATGATACTACACTCAAATTCAGCACTACCTCTCACCCTCAAACGAACGACCAAATTAAAGTGACCAGTAGGTCCTTAGAAAATTTAATTCGATGCTTGAGTGAAACACACCTAAAACAATGGGACATGGCTCTTGTCCAAGCTGAATTCGCCTTCAATAATATAAAGAACATAAGCACTGACAAATGTCCCTTTGATGTTGTCTATACTAATGCCTCTAGGCTCACTTTTGACATAGCCAACCTACCTACAAGTGTGGATATACATAATGCAGTAGAAGAAATGGTAGATGGTGTACAAAAGCTTCATAAAGAAGTTTATGATCACTTAACAAAAAATACAGTATCTTATAAAGAAAATAAAAGATAAAAAAAGAAGAAAAGTTCAGTTCCAAGTGGAAGACCTGGTTATGGCACACTTGAGAAAAAGAAAACTCCTAGCTGGGACCTATGGAAATCTAAAAGACAAACAAGTTGGTTCTTGCAATGTCTTAGCAAAATATGACCCAAGATAGAATTACTGAAAGACCTGAATATCAACCCAGATTTTAAGATGGCGGACTTAAAGAAATACCATGCACCAGACTTAAAGTTAGTTTCAACTTCCTCATCCAGACTCAAGGTTGAGTCTAGTGTTAGAGGGTGGATTATGGTGTAAACAAAGCTATAGAATAAAAGATTGTTTAGTTAATTTCATTTGGTTACTCAATAACTAACTTTTGTAATACAACCTCTTTCTACAAAGAATTTCTTTTAGCAGTTTACATCAACTATACCACCATAAGGAAAAAATTGACAAAAGTAGCACACTTTTGATTTTCGATTTCAAAAGTAGCACCATTTTTTAAAAACTCGTAAAACTGTTTTTTCGGTTAATCTCGAGTGAGATCGACCATCAAGATTTTTCTAAAATATTAAAAAATTTCAACTTATGGATTGTTTTGGGTTTTCCAGTTAGACAATTAGACCGAGATTTTACCATTTTCAAATCTATCGAAATATCATATAATTTTTTTATCTTTTCAAAAAATTATTCAAACTTTCACAAATCTTCCACCAAATCTTAACTAAATGTTGCTACTCTTGCCAATTTTTCCTACTATTTCTTATAAATTACAATTTTTCCTTTTCTTAATTCATTCCCTTTCTTTCTTACCATTGAATTTGCAATGAAGAATGAAACCTCTTTATTACAATTGAATTTTTCATTGAAGAATGAAACCAAGAAGAAGAATACAGTTTTCAAGAGTAATCAATTCAATTATCTTATGAAAACTTCAAACTGGAATACCCAGAATTTGGAAAAGAGGAAAAGAAGAAAAGAAGAAATAAGTAGGAGAAGCAACACCATTATGAGAGGTTGAAGAATTGATTGGGTAGAAGCAAGAAAAAGAAAGAAAGAAAGGGAGTGGCAACATTTGCTGTGGCTGAGCAATGTGAAAGAAGGTTTTGTGTTGAAGAATAGAGAATTAGAAAAAGGAAAAATGATAATTTACATGAAATAATTAGAAAAATTAGCAAAAGTAGCAAAAATTAGTTAAGATTTGATGGAAGATTAGAAATGTTTGAATAATTGTTCTGAAAACATAAAAAAAATTAAACAAGATTTGGGAGGATTTGAAAAATGGTAGAATTTGATCTAATTGTCTACTAAGATGCACCAAAAAGACATAAAACAATCGATAAGTTGAATTTTTTAATATTTTAGAAAAGTATCGGTGTTCGACACCTGAGATTGACTATGAAAAACAATTTTATGAGTTCTAAAAAATGTGCTACTTTTGAAAACAAAAACTAAAAGTGTATTATTTTTACCAATTTTCTACCGTAAGGAGCTAACTTAAACACCGTAAAGTCATAAAATTCAACATTATACAACCCCAAGGCACTTTTACACAAATCAACTCAAAAGGCTTGCTAAACATTAAACCCAAAAAGGACACAAAGAGAATGATGGAACATCCAAACACCAAGAATCTCTTTTAAGAAAACCATAAAAATAACCACTTGTAAAATTTTTACTTTATATTTTTAAACAAATATAAACATATTATTTTAAGTTACGTTTATAAATTCAAATGTAAAAACAATACTCTAGAAGTGGAAGGTTTAATTCTCGATATCCACAATTATTAGACTAAAAAAATCACATCCTTTTAAAATTACAATATTTTTTTCCAAAGATCTTGAAATTATTATTAGAACATTATTTTAAATAGAAAAAGACATTTTCAAAACATTATTTTAAATAAGAAAAAACAACAAACTATAGTAGCAAATTATGTTGGATACCTAAAAAGTTCAACCAATATTTAAATTGTAATGGATAATGTAAAAAATTGCTTTAAAACTTTTTAAAAATGATACTGAAATTACAAAAGAAAATTTATGAACACATGAAAACAATGATACAAAATCAAATATATATACAATCAAAACAATATTTAATTAAGTCAACTATTAATAAATTTGTAAAAGGTTATTGTAAGAGTTGAGTTTATAAAATAATCCAAAGTTAGGTACCCTTCATTAAAAGTTCTCATTCTCAAAGAATGCAAACTTAAATCACAATCTTGTGAGTGGAAAATGATCACCAAAACCACAAATCAGGTCAACAAAACCTCAAAAACCAACAGCTCCACTTCAAAACTTGTATAAATTAGTGATCCCTTCATAACAAGTCTTCAGACAAAAACAAACTTTCTAATTGCTTCAGAAAAAAGAAGCTTAGAAATTACCCCAAGATGGCAAGGCAACTGCAAATCATACATTCTTCACAAGGCACAGCCCAGGTTGGCATGGCTGGTGTGAGCCTTCTCCTCTGTGCTTTTGCATTGTTCATGTGTGCTTCCCATGCCCGAAAATGGCGTCGCCGTTGGAATGCTTGCTTGGATTATGGATATGAGTTTGAGGATCCTGTCATAGAGTTGAACCAAGAAGCAACAGTTGTGACTACGCAACGAGTGAATACCACTGAGCCGGAGAATGGCAATGATGAGATGTTCTTCAGTAGAGAGCAACAAGCTTCTATATGGCACAAGAACATTCTCATGGGTGGGAAATGCCAGCTACCGGACTTCTCAGGAATCATATTATACGACCCCAATGGAAATGCTGTAACCCCTGCCAAAACTCCGCGTCCTTTACTCACCTGGAAGTGAAGAGACCTATTCAAAATCACAAGGCGAAAAGCCAAGGATAAGTTATGCAGCTTGAAATTGATCTTTTTCATTTGTTTTCCTGTCATCTCCAAGAGCTTATCACTGTATGCAGATTTGTATCTTTCAAACCCTGGATTGTATGCAGTCTTGAAATGAAAATGATAATTGTATCACCAAAACACGAAAACAGCTGTTCATTTGACATAATCTTAAAAAAGAACCGGCTGATGATTGTAAACGTAGATATGATGACGTTAAAAAGTTATTTGCAATCGTCCAAAACAAGTATTTATCAAATTTTAAGTTTCCTGTGTAGATGGACGAAATGACTCGACCACATCAGCAAGTTTAGATTTCAGAGCATCTGGAGATTCCATAAGATGGAATGCCTCTTCTTCCTCAATTTCTAGAACCATAGCAGCAATCTCTCCCGCATCACCACACCTAAGAGACTTGACAAGGGATGAACGTTGTTCATGCATCATCTACAATTTACAACACAATTTGTTAACTCAAGAAAAAGTTAAGAACCTAGACGCACAAAAGTTCTATGTCAAATAAGAGAGAGTAGACCAAATAACCTTTATCAATGTCGAAGTAACCACAATGGATTGACACTTTTTATTGCAGTTTCTTACTGAAGTTAAAATCCTTTTAATGTTGGGGCCAAAACCAAGATCGAACATTGAATCCAACTCATCATATACCTGTTTTAACAAGGAAAATTATAAAAACATTATATAAAATGCCAATATTGACGGTTTTGTAAGATTAAGAACTCAGATACACAAATAATTTCTTGTCTTATAAACATAGTAAAGATTTAAAAATAACAAGGGTCAATCCATCAAACAGTTTCTGAGTTGATGTAGGCTATAATTGGAAGGAAAGCTAAAAGATAAGCTATCTCAGCCTGACGAGAGCAAGGAACAGATTTTTTTAAAAATTAATAATAAAAACAATTAAAAATTGTATTATATCACACCAAATTATCAATTACCGTGGAAGAAAAAAGGTAAATAAAAATATATTTAAAGAGGATGCCGTATGAATATTTCCCCACACACCAAGTAATTGATTTCGTCAAGAACCACACTACCCTCCTCAATGAGTTCGGAGATTTCATCAGGGGTGCCAATTAACAAACCGATTGAGACATCGGATGCACTTTTCTGAAGCTCTAATTCACCACAACCATTATCCCTTGGAGTTTTGAGCTGCCTGTAATTGCTGAAGTATTTGGCCATACAAAACAACTGCAGGGTATCCTATGTCAGCTAAATTTTAGTTGATCTTAACATCCTATTCATGAAGGTCTGAGAAAGTGAAAATACCTCTTCAGATAGCTGCGCAGTTGGGCACATAACAAACGCTCGAGGATGCTTGGACCTTGTTCCATACCTTTTTTCATCCCTTTTTAGATTCTAATAAGAGCAGATGATAGACACACAAAAGCGAAAAAATAAATCGACAGAGAAGACAGCATTTTAGTCTTTCAGTATTGTACATTCTTCAAATTTAGATGGAAAATCAAAATTCAAATTACTCCAAGAGTAGATCAATTAAGAGGTGTGGGAGGAGACTGCAAAGCCACGATAAAAAATTTACAATTCAAGAACAGGGAATGAAAATAACGAGCATACTAAAAGATGTTTATCCTAGCCTATTAACCTAAAAGCAAAAGGGTTTAATGTAAATTTAACATGGCATTAGGTGCTAACTTCAAACTTCCTACCAATCCGAGGATAAGTTAAGTGTTTAAAGCATTATATAGTTAAGAATTACGATTCCCCACCCATGGCTAAAAGAACAAAAAGTTCAAACTTCCCAATGTAATTTCTAATTTTCTACCATGTTTCATGTTAATATTCCATACATGGAGTCTCATTAGTCAAATTAATGTTCAATCACACATAATTCAAGTGCACAAGCTTTAGTCCTACTTTCAAAAGTGTGTAGCAAAAGTGAGCTTAGCTTAGCAGTAATAAACTTGACCTTCCATTCTAGAGGTGGAAGACTTGATCCCTCGTCCCCACAATCATTTTTACTAAAAAAGAAAAAAATTTCAATGTAAAAGGTCCTTAAACTACAAATTTTGTGTCTAATTAGAGCCCAACAAATTTGAATTTTAGACCTTAAATTTTGTGTTTTAGTAGATTCATAATTTTTTTAAAATATCAAGTTAGTTAAATTTGTATTTTGAAAGTTTAGGGAACTGAATTTCTAATTTTCAAATTTGAGAAACCAAACACATGCTAACCTCAAATCCAAAAACTAAATATATAATTTAACCTATACTAAAACTAAAAGATTACATAACCTAACACTTTGAGGCAACTTCTTAGAATTGATTTGACAAATTGTCACTGTTGGAAATAAGGGACTTTGTGTTGTAAATAGGATGTCGAAAGGAATTGTTGTTCCATGACGAACTACTACCCTGAAAGCAATTATGGTGCGACGACGGTGTTAATCGAGATGTCGATTGCTCCTCAAGGTTAACACAACTCCCCTATTTCGACGTGCACTCATTAAAATAAGGAATAGAATCAAGATGACGAACAAGCTCAGAACAAAATAGAACGAACATGAACAAAGAGAGATCTGGTTTTGAATGCCCAGATCTGGAATGAAGAAGATGATAGATAAAGAGGAAGAAAAGAAAAACCGTCGACTAGGGTTTTCCAATGGGTAGAAATAATAATTACAAAGTATACCATCCAATTATTTCCTTTTCCCGCAAGCGTGGTTACTCGACCGGACGGAGGGCGGCAACGGTGTGCATATGGTGACAAGGTTATGCTATCACCACCAACACATTTTAGTCTCACACCTAGCATGCCTTGGTATTATATACCCTCTTGGCATTTCAAAATTCTCCAATGTGGGACAAAACATTGTTCAAGCCCACAAGTCATTTCCAACAATCCCCCACAAATGACTGTTATGGCAAAGATAACAAATAGACAGATGAAAACAAATTTTGAAAATTATGTTATGAGCTAAGATAGGATATCAAGCTTAAGCAACAATTTCTACTAATTTGAATTGATGCGTAGTGAAGCAAGGCAACAACCTTGTTAGAGAGAGTGAGTTACCTCTTGAACTTTCAATAACACTGGTTGAGATCCCCACAACACGTTTTAATCCTAAGTCTTTTCTTGATTTTGCAATATAGATTTGTGCTTATAATGGCCATGCACATAAACCTCGAGTCATCGTGAAAGCTCTAGAAAGAGACTTTCAAACTTTTTCATAAAAGACGACCACACCTTCACTATCACGTTGTATGCTTCATCAAGTTTGTTAAAACAAACCACTCAAAATGATCTATGAAGAATTCATCACCATCCATTAAAGATTATGGAACATTCAAAATGTTTTATTATCATACATCAAGTCCATCTAAGGAGTACCCACATACTGGGCTATGAACCATCAAGTCTGTCGCAATAGACCACCTAGAAAAGGGGTTATGGGCCATCAAGTCAGATGCAATAGACCACCCAAATCAAGTGCTATGAATCACTGTAAGGTTTCAGCCCCACGTTCACATAGGAGTCTAGAACTATTTTTCTAGTTAGTCCTTTGGTTAAAGGATTAGCCAAGTTCTTAGACCTAACATATTCGAAGGAAATAGTTCTTTCAACAATTGTTTCACAGCTCCATGTCTAAGACGTATATGTCTTCTTTTGCCATTGTAGACACTATTATTGGCAATATCTATGGCAACCTGTGAATCATAGTGTATAGAGACCGGTACATATGTCCCCCACAAATGTATCTTCTAGTAAGCTTTTAATCCACTCAGCCTCTTGTCCTACCAATTCTAGAGCAATAAATTCATATTCTATAGTGGATTTAGCTATGCAAGTTTGTTTTGCAGACTTTCATGATATTGCTCCACCTCCGAGTAAAAATATACAACCACTAGTAGAGTAGATCTCGTTATTCCGTAACCCAGTTTGCATCACATTAACCATCTAATACGGTGGAAAATTTGTTATAGTACAAACAGTAGTTTATCGTGCCTTTAAGATATCTCAACAAACGATGAAGAACAATCCATTGATCCTTATTAGGTGTGTATCTACTTAATCTATTGATAGCATGTGCAATATCAAGTCTAGTGTAGTTCATCAAATACATAACACTACATATGATCCTTGCATACTCAAACTAAGACACACTATCTCCTTTATTCTTCTTAAGATTTATACTAACACCATAAGGAGTTCTCACTGGAGGATCATCAAAGCAATCAAACTTCTCTAATAGTTTTTCAACGTAATGTGATTGACACAGAGAAAAACCATTTTCCGTTTACCTTATTTGAACACCAAGTATTACATCAGCTTCCCCTTAAATCTTTCATTTCAAAATGTAATGACAAAAACAACTTGGTATTGTTTATTGATTCTATGTTTGTTCCAAAAATCAGCATATCATCAATATACAAAAGAAACTATGGATGGCAGCTAGTGCAATCAAGGCTATAATTGTGACTATCTTCGTTATAGGGGAATACGTGTCAAAGTAGTCAATACCTTGTTTTTATGTATACCCTACTAATCTGGCCTTGTATCTTTCAATTGAACCATCTAGCCTTGCTTTTTTTTTTTAAATCCACTTACACTTAATAGGTTTACTCCCTTTAGGAAGGTCTACTAATTCCCATGTTTGATTCATGATTAGAGAATCTAGTTCACTCTTAATGGATTCCTTCCACAGACTAGAGTCTACGGAGTTTAAAGCCTCTTGGTAAGTTTTAGGATCCTCATCTATTAGATACATAGATGTAAAATGACAGTCAATATTATCTTGTCTTTCAACTACAAAGGTGGTCAAAAAGTCAAGACCAAAAATTTTCTCAGTTCTCTATCTTTTACTCCTTCCAGGTTCTATTTCAAGTATTACGCTAGAAGTATTAACAATTTCAGAAACTTTTCTACAAGCTATGTTATTTCCAATTCCATGCATGCCATCAAACGAAAAAGGGTAGAAACAGACAGATATTTAATTTCCCTTTTCAGAGGAAAAACATGTTTAGAAAGTTCTGCATTCCTATAATCACATATGAATTTGGTATTCTGACAAATTAGAGGAAGAATCAGAATCCTCTCCTCAGGCCATCCTCTGCTCTTTGTTCTCAACCAAAGCTACCAGCCTCTCCCAAGGTTAATTTTTCTACTGAAAAGAAAGTCATTCCATCTCATGCCAGAAAATTTTCTAAGCATCTCAAGACATTTATTAAAGGGAAAACATCTTTCCACAACATCTGGACGGGTTTGGCTAACTCTGATTTATTAGAGGAAAGTTGTGTGAAGTTACAAATTCCAAATTCAATTGGTAACAGGTCAGTACTACCCTCCTCTTTGTGCAATATTTTTTCTCAATCCTCCAAACTTTCTGGTTCATTCTCCAATTTTGTGCAAGGTACTACTTGTATAAAAAAAGTAGTGAATCCAGAAGATGAAATTACGGACTTTGACTCAGTCACCAATATAAGTAATGCAGAATTTGAACTAGCTGAGGAAGAAGATTTTCCAACAGAGACAGTGATTCTAGAGGCCAATGACCCTCTCGGTCCAGATTTCATTAAACTTTTTTCCTCCCCAGAAAAAGGAATTTTGTGCAAGCCAGCAAGCATCTCTCCACCTCAAGAATTGGTTCCATTCTTGGCAGCATGTGAAATTGAACTGATATAAGGCAGAGGCAGAGGCAGCAAAGATGAAGATTATATCATGGAACACTAGAGGAATCATGGGACAATCAAAACAACTGGTTATTAAAAATCTTTTGAAGAAGTTAAATCCAGATATAGTATTGATTCAGGAGACCAAAAGAAAAGAAATTGATAGCCGCATTATAAAGGCATTATGGAGTTCAAAAGGAATTGGCTGGGAACTTGTGGAAGCTAATGGCAGATCAGGAGGGTTGCTGATTATGTGGGATGAATCTAAGCTGTCAATCATCGAGGTTCTGAAACGAGATTACTCTCTTTCAATAAAATGCAGCACAATCAATAGGAAAATAGTTTGGATTTCAAATATCTATGGACCCACACATTATCGAGAAAGAAATCAAATTTGGCCAGAGTTGTCTAGTCTTTCAGTACTCTGTACAGGAGCTTGGTGTTTGGGAGGGGATTTCAACATCACTCGAAAGATTCAAGAGAGATTTCCAGTAGGAAGATTAACAAGGGGAATGAGAAAATTTAATAAATTTATTAGAGAGTCAAAGTTGATAGAAATTCCGCTGTCCAACGGTAAAATCTCATGGTCAAGAGAAGGAAGGTCAGCTTCACGTTCTCTGCTGTATAGATTTCTGGTAACTGCTGAGTGGAATGAATCTTTTGCCGATATTAGAGCCTCCCGGAAAGAAAGACTCACTTCAGATCATTTCCCCATCTTATTAGAAGCCGGTGCTTTTGAATGGGGCCCCTCTCCATTTCGATTTTGCAACAGCTGGCTGCTCGATAAGCAGTGCTGCCAAATTATAAAAAATTCTTTATCCTTAGGAAATCATCAAGGATGGGCTGGATTTGTCATTTATTCAAAACTTCGAAAATTAAAAAGCTCTTTGAAATCTTGGTTTGTGGAAAGTGAAAAAGCCAGAAAAAACCAAGAAGAGTCTTTGCTCCAAGCTCTTGCAAATGAAGAAATTAAGGAAGAATCCTTGAACATGTCATCCTTAGATAACATTGTGAAATTGTCTATTAAATCGAACATTTTAGCAATCTACAGGAGAGAGGAAAGAGATTTGATCCAAAAATCTAAGCTGAATTGGTTAAAATTGGGAGATGAAAATACTAGCTTCTTCCATCGTTTCCTTGCTGCAAAAAAAAGACGTAGCTTGATCTCAGAATTGATAGATGATCAAGGTACTCCTACAGTTTCCTTTAATGGAATTGAAAGTCTCATCATTGAATTCTACAAGTCTCTCTATACAAAATCTCCTCAAGCTGGTTCTCTCCCTAATCCCCTTGATTGGTCAGTAGTTTCGACAGAACAAAATACAAGGCTCACCTCAAGATTCAGTTTGTCCGAAATAAAATCTGCACTTCAATTACTGGGGAAAAATAAGGCCCCTGGACCAGATGGCTATACAGCTGAATTTCTTAGCTTTTGGGATCATTTCAAAGATAATTGCCTTGCTCTCTTTAATGAGTTTTACGAGAATGGGAGGTTAAATGCATGTGTAAAAGAGAACTTCATTTGTTTAATCAAGAAGAAAGAAGATGCAGTAAGGGTAAAAGACTTTAGACCAATAAGTCTTACAACACTAATTTATAAGCTGGTTGCAAAGGTTCTCACAGAAATATTAAAGAAAGTAATGCCAAGCATTATAGCCCCTTCACAAAGCGGCTTTCTAGAAGGGCGCCAAATCTTGGACCCTATTTTAATTGCAAACGAAGCAGTGGAGGATTATAGAATCAGAAAAAAGAAAGGTTGGATCATTAAGTTAGACCTTGAAAAGGCTTTTGACAGAGTGGATTGGGCTTTTTTAGAAAAAGTAATGCGCAAGAAGAAATTCGCCGAAAGATGGATCTTATGGATAATGGGATGTATCAAGAATCCTAAATATTCGGTCTTCATCAATGGAAGGTCAAGAGGAAGAATTTCAGCTTCAAGGGGTCTTAGACAAGGAGATCCTCTTTCTCCCTTCCTTTTTCTTCTGGTTAGTGAAGTTTTGAGCAGTCTCTTCTCCAACCTTCATAAGAAAGAAATGTTTGAAGGCTTTGTAGTCGGAAAAGATAGGATTCACATACCTATCCTCCAATTTGCAGATGATACGCTACTGCTTTGTAAATTTGATGAGGAAATGATTGAAAATCTTAGAAAAACATTACTAGTCTTTGAATGGTGTTCCGGTCAAAAGATTAATTGGGAGAAATCAGCTATTTGTGGTTTAAATATTGAGGACAGCAAGGTTATTTCAACAGCAAACATCTTAAATTGCAAGATAGAAAGTCTCCCCTTCATTTATCTCGGTCTTTCTTTGGGCGGTCATCCAAAAAGTGCTCGATTTTGGCAGCCCATCATTGATAAAGTCCAGGGAAAGCTAGATAAATGGAGAAGATACAATCTCTCTAGGGGTGGGAGGATTACACTTTGCAAATCAGTTCTATCCAGCCTCCCCACTTACTATATGTCTGTCTTCCTCATGCCAGAATCTGCTCTAAGTTCTTTGGAAAGAATCATGAGAAATTTCTTTTGGGAAGGAAACAAGGGAGGAAAGCTAAACCACCTAGTAAAATGGGATGTTGTAATTAAATCTTACAAAGATGGAGAACTTAGTTTGGGCAATTTGAAGCACAAGAATCTGTCCTTATTGTCTAAATGGGGATAGCGTTTCTCAAAAGAACAAAATTCCCTTTGGTGTCAAGTGATTAGAAGCATTC
Organism: Cucumis hystrix; assembly: GCA_025688845.1. Classification (NCBI taxonomy): domain Eukaryota; kingdom Viridiplantae; phylum Streptophyta; class Magnoliopsida; order Cucurbitales; family Cucurbitaceae; genus Cucumis; species Cucumis hystrix. Next base: position 6,658,271 of record CM046885.1, on the reverse strand, counting down.
ATGGAAGTAGCACTTTCAATTGGCATTCAAGTGACAAAGAGTCTGTGAGTCTAAGAAGTCCTTGGATTAGCATATCAAGGCAATGGCGCAAAATTGACTCATTGGCTCTTTTCAAATTAGGTGATGGAAGCAGAATATTGTTTTGGAAGCACCCTTGGATGGACATTATCACTTATCCTTCTCGGTAAAATCATTGGTTAAGTATATTTCGACATCTTCTCTTTTGGAAAACTCTTTGTACAAAAGGCTTTGGAAATCTAACAGCCCAAGAAGGATAAATATTTCCATATGGATTATGCTCTTCGGAAATTTAAATTGTGCCTCGGTACTTCAAAGAAAGCTTCCCTCCCATGCCCTCTCACCTCAAGTCTGCCCCCTTTGTGTTAATAACATGGAAAGCATCCAACACCTTTTATTTGATTGTGTCTTTGCTTCTAAATGTTGGTTCCGCCTTCTCCAAGCATTCAATTTATGTTGGGTTTTTTTATCATGTTTTTAAGAATAATGTGTCTCAAATCCTTGCTGGTCCAAACTTGAAGAAGATTGCTGATTGTTTGTGGGCTAATGCAGTGCAAGCTCTTTTAGCTGAAATCTGGTTTGAAAGAAACCAAAGAGTTTTCCATGAAAAATCATCGACTTGGATGGAATGCTATGATTCTGCTCAACTGAACGCATCTTCATGGTGCTCATTATCCAAATTTTTTCAGGACTACTTTTCGCAGGAGATTGTTTTAAATTGGCCAGCCTTTATAGCCTCCCCACCTTGAAGCTCTAGTTTTTCTTGTCTCCCAAATCAAGCCTTCTGCTCTAATCAACTTTTGCTCAATCAAGGATGACTATTATTTTTGCTTTGTTTTCGGCTTGCTGCCTTGCTTTATCATCTTTTGGCCTTGTATTGTGGCCTTTACTTTGTTATTGTTCTGTTGTAATGCTTTTATTTAACCTACTATGTGGGTTTTTATATTGGCTTATGGATGTGATGAGGGCGCTAAGAGAGTGTCAACCTAGTTGAGATGCCTGGGTGTGCCTGCTGATCCTCCCCCTCCCCCTCCCCCTTTGCTCTTTGTATGTCCCTCATGTACTTTGAGCTTTGTCTCTCTATTTTCATTATTAATAATACTGAGACTCGTTTCCTTTTCCAAAAAAAAAAAATAATCACATATGAATTTATCATTCCAACACATGAATCTATATACAGCAATGTTTTGAGCATAGCCAATAAACACAAAATCAAAGGTTTTAGATCCTACCATAGATTTCTTGAATGCAAGATATGGTACCTTAGCCAACATCCCTAAACCCTCAAGTAAGTGAGATTCGGTGCATAGCCTTTCCAGAGTTCATAAGAAGTTTTATCTAGTTTTCTGTGAGATACCTTGTTGAGAATAAAACATGCAAAAAGCACTTCTTCCCCTCGCATATTATCAGATAATCCATAACTTAGCAACATAGCATTCATCATTTCCTTAAGAGTTTTATTTTTCGCTCAGCTATACCATTCTGTTGTGGTGAATAAGGGGCAGTAAATTCATGAATGATGTCATTTGACTCACAAGATTCTTTAAGATAATTGTCACTGAATTCACCACCTCTATCTGACCTTAACCTTTTATCTTCTTATCTAACTCTCTATTTCTGCTTTAAATTTAAAAAACATACTACAACTTCATCTTTTGTTTTTATGAGATAAATCTTAGTGAATCTAGAAAAATCATCAACAAAAGATACATAATAATTGTTTCCGCCTCTACTTGAAGTGTTTTTTAAATCAGCTAGATCATAATAAATTAATTCTAGTAAATTTGTACTTTTAGACATGATAGATTTCAACGGTTTCTTGATAAATTTAGTTTCTACATAAACAGGACATTTACCAGTTTCATGTATTTCAGATACATTAATTAGTTTTAGTTCTTCAAGCTTCCTAATCAATGCAATATTCACATGACCTAGTCTACGATGCCACATATAAGTAGATTCAACTATGTAGGCAGAACTATAAGTACTTGCATTCATCAGAACAGTATTCAGTACAAAGAGGCCATCAGACAGATACCCCTCACCAACAAAGTTTCCGTTTTTGGTGAGGATAACCTTGTTACCTTCTAGTACAATCTTAAGACCAATCCGATTCAACGGACTCCCATACACCATATTCAATGTAAGGAAGGTACATACAATACATTACTTAAGGATAAAGTTTTTCCAGAAGTCAATTTTAAAGAACCTTCCCTTTCTCGAGTACTCCTGCGGTGGCTGAATTTCCCATGAACACACATTCTCCATCTGCAGTGTCCTCATAGTCATGGAGAAACTCTTGGTTTGTGTGGAAGTGTCTTGAAGCTCCAGTATCAAGAATCCAGTTAGTTTTATGTTTCACCAAGTTGACTTCCACAACAACTATTACATCATCTTGTTTGCAAGATTGACTTGAGGTATAGGTCGCTAGTTCGGCCTTCCTTTCCTTTTGATAGGGTTTGTGTCCTTTTCCACAGACATAGCAAATCAGCCTCTTATTTTCAATTTTTCCACCAGCAGCTTTGTAGTGTTCCTTCTTTAGTGAGGAATTGTTTTTCCCAAACTGCTTCTTGTAACTTTTGAACTTGTCGTTATTAACAGCAGAAGATTCAACTAAGTTAGCATTAACTGAATTTGAATTTTCATAAACTAGCTTATCTTTTAACCTATTGACTTCTTCCGTACGCATGTGGCTTATCAGCTCCTAGAGTTTCAAGTCCTTCTTTCTATCTTTCAGATGATTCCAATAGTCGTTCCATGATGGGGGCAACTTCTCAAGCAGAACATATGCTTGGAGTATCTCATACATCGTCATTCCTCCGAATAATACATTTGACATAAAGTTTTCATACTCATGAATTTGTTCCACCACAAGTTTGTCATCTGTCATCCGAAATTGTAGTCATTTTCCGACAAAATATTTCTTACAGCTAGCATATCTCCACCATACCATGATTCCAACATACTCCATATTACCTAGGCGGATTTTTGGGTCACTAACAAATCAAACATCTCATCTGCCATGTGATTTAGCAAGTGGTCGCGAACTATTCTATTGTCCTTCTCATATTTCTCAGGATCGATTTGTAGGAGTCGGCTTCGATTGATTAGAAGCAGTAGGAGGTGCCTTGGATGATTCTGGTTTAGAAACAGTTGCTGCATTTTCAGTATCAGACAATGACTCTATGGTAAGCACATAATCGACCTCCAGCTGCTCGAAAAAAATCAACAATTTCTGAGACTAGTGGCGGTAGTTTGCCCCATCAAGTGGTTTGGACATATCATGAAGAACCTTGGTATTTCAGATCGACATTGGTAAATTCTTTTAGGTTGTTGTAAAAAAGATGTCAGAAGGAATTGTTGTGCTGTGACGAACCACTACCCTGACACTGAAAGCAATTACGACGCGACTGTGGTACCAATTGAGATGTTGGTTGCTCCTCAAGGTTAACACAATTCCCCTAGTTCGACGTGCACTTGTCAGAATAAGGAATAGAATTGAGATGAAGAACAAGCTCATAACATATAGAATGAACACAAACAGAGAGAGACCTGGTTTTAAATGCCCATATCTAGAATGAAGAAGATGTAAAATTATTTCCTTTCCGCGTAGTGACACATTGACAAGGTTATCCTATCACCACCAACACATTTTAGTCTCACACTTAGCATGTCTTGGTATTTATACCCTCTTGGCATTTCAAAATTCTCCAATGTGGGACAAACATTGTTCTTTGCTTATGAGCCTAAGTCCACAAGTCATTTCAACACTTTGTTGATAGTTTATAGTCTCGAGAGTATTTTAGTATTTTACTTTACCTTAAGTTTATTTCGTTTTTTCTTTTTCTTTTGTTAGGGCTTGTAACTTTCATGGGGTGTGAAAATAATAAAAGACTCTGATTTTTTTCTCCCTGTTTTAGGGTTTCCACGTGTTCTCATTTCTACCGTTTAACAGTCACGATCAAAACTCCTACAAAAATCAACTTAAAGGTAATTCTAATCCAGAAATATTCGGATATCTACACCAAGTATACTTCTGATTGATACTATGAACTCAAAGCCATCATTGGTTCTGCTAAAGAAAGTGCCAAAGGATTGAATGTATTCAAATGAACAAAGAAAAAAGAACCTGTATGAGAGGCAGCAAGTAAGCCAAAGCCCTTTCGGGTTCATTAAGATATCCAAACACCACATTCTTTCCTTCCAAAACAGCTGGAATCCCTGCACAATCCAACTCAGAAGGAGCCAAAATTCCCATTTTTTCTACAGCCTTGGCCAATTCATTGCAAAGCCCTAAGTCCCTGAAACCTGTCATCGCCTTCTCACCTCCGTTAGAACTCGGTGAATCTTGCGAGGTTTTCGACAAGCCTTTGAGTTTTCTGAGCCTGAACTTTTCAAGAAGCGTCGAATCTCTGTTCGATTGCGGCGGCTGATCATTTTCCACGGGAGTGCAATCGGTGGAGGATCTGGAAAAGGTAGAAGAACAAAATGGAGAAACTAAAAATGCGTTTGTGGAGAGTGTGGAGTTGGGGAAAATAGAGCGTTTCGTTGGAGATAGAAGGATGTTTGCGCAGTGAGAGAACTCGAGAAGAGCTTTTCTTCTGCTTCCCATGGCGGTGTCGTTCGGAGTTCGGAAGTTAGCCCTGCCCCCGACTCGAACTTAATTTGTAACGTTTCATTTCAAATTTCCAGATTATAAATAGGTTAATTTTAAATAAAATAAATTTTGATTTAGTTTACATTATTTTATTTTAATGTATTTTGCTATTTTTAAAAATATTTCCTATAAATATAAACTAAGTTTTTTCATTTTTTATTAATAGAGCTGAGGACACAATTTTCAACAAATTATTTTAAATTAAAAACATTATCTAATAAGTTAATGAAAATTTGTTTAAACCAAAAAATATAATTATTTTATTTAAAGTTGAGTTCGAAAACTCCTTTAAATACCATACTTGAGTTATGAGATACCATATTTTAAAAAGGACGAGAAGATTGACAAACGTGTCTTTGTTGATATTATGTTTTAGAGACGATGAGGAAATAGACAAATATATTTTTGTCGATATTTTCAGGTCACACGAGATGTAGCGTGGTAGAATAAAATAGTGATAGACTTGTTACTTTTGCTAAAATTAATTTTGAACCGTTTTACCGACCGTTGAAGTATTACCAATCTTCCACTACATATATCACCCCTTTCTCATTTCATATCACCAAAAAATAAGTATCCATTAGAGTGTTGGTTTTCCATTCGATTACGATGCAGTTCTTACTGTTTTAACCTGAAGATGACAAGCAACTCTAGAGCAAGGTTTTGTTTTGTTGCAGAATTCTTCGTTCTTCTAACGCATAGCTCAAAACATTTATAAAATATATTTATAAAATGTTAGATTTTATTAATGATAAGACTTCTATCAATTATTACAATCAATGCCAACAATATTACATTGAAGAGGAATCTTTTTTTTTATTAACATAAATATTTATCTATGATGTGTTAATTGAAAACTAAAAAATGAGAAGTCATTAATTAACTTTTAATTTTGTGAAATCCGATCACTGGGTAGAAAATATTTTAAGTAAAAACATAATTTGAAATCATTACAGAATTTAAAATATTTTTCTTTCTTATAGTATCAAAATCTCATATTTCAAAGAGAACCTTGTTCACCTTATTAAATCTAAAATTTAGTCAATTAATTTTTATTAAATTAATTAAACAATGATAGTAAATTTTATCTGGGGAATTTACATAGAAGAAAATTGAAATATATAAACATGTTTCCAAAAATTTTAGAATAAATATTGTTGACAATAAAAGAAAGTAGGCAAATTAGATGGGTTTTCAAAAATAGAAAAAAGAATAAATTATTTTTACTCAAAGGAAAAAAAATTACTAAAAGACATTTCATTTTCTCTTAAGTATAAATATTTTATCAACTATTTTTGACAATTTAATTGCAATAAAATTAGACATTGATAGTGCATGAATTAAAACAAATTTCAAAATAGAGACCAAAATTAAAATATATCAAAAAAACAATCAAAATTTGAAAATAGAGCTAAACATATTCAATCAAAATTTTCTTTTTTATTATTCCCAAATCATCCATATTGGTGTAGCATCATATCCCTTTATATCCACCTAAGCCATTCAACCATTCTTAGAATTTTTAAATTTTCAAGTTTGTGTCAAATAGACACAAGTTTTAAAATGTGTGACTAATAAAGTTATGGTATAGGTAAATTTTTTAATTTTCTAAAATTAATAAGTCTCCATGTTTAACATTAAACCTTCTATGCTCAATTGATCATTGAATTAAATTTAAAAAAATATATATCATAATAGAAATTAAAAATTCCAAAATAAAAGGGGATGTGTTTCAATTACAGGAGAGTTTTTGTTTGAATGACCCAAAAATTGAGTAAAAAAATGTCAAATGATCTAATTGAAGTAAAATTCAGGTGGAATAACCAGAATAAAAGAGCATCTTAGTCTCACCCTCACCCTCGCTGTGCACTCTCTCTATATCTCTCTCAGCCTCTCACTCTCTCTGTATCCAGCTTAGTGTTGCTCTTTCTATATCTCTTGTTACCGCTCTCTCTCCCTCCAACTTTCTTCCATTTTATCAAACTTGATCCTACTGAAGTTGGTCGGAGAAGAAGTCAAGAGCATCATCGACGAAAAATAACAATGGATGCCTAGGAGTGAGCATGATAGACTGGAAAACCAAATCGTTCAACTAAAACCAACCGAACCAAAATCAGTTGGTCATAGATGAAAAGTTTAGAAAAAAATCCAAACTAACAACATTTAAAAAATATTTCAAAGGCTCAAATCGACTGACCGACTGAACAATTGTATGTATGTGCTTTTTCATGGTCAAGATAGATTTGAACATCTACTAAACCGATCATAATCAATTCAATGACGGTTTGGTCGAAAAACCTATAGGTTGGCTTTTTCATGGCCACCTATAAGAAGAAAAGAGAAAAAGGATTGACAGGTTGAATGTCATGCTAGAAAAAAAAAATAGGCAAAAAAAAAAAAAAAAAGAGGTTTGAAGGTGGCATTGGGAAAGATGAAAAATAAGAAAGAAAAACTAATTCTAAGTTCACAATCGTAACTTCACTCAACCATGACATAAGCAAAAGATCATTTGACATTCTTTTTCAAAAAATGGATCATTTAACATATTGAGTCTCTAAAATGCTATCCACATTTTCTAAAATGAAGTCAAATTATTTATAAATATAACAAAATTTGATAAACTCAAATAGACACCCACCTGGTTTTAGCATCTATCACTAATTAAAAAAAATGAAAAAATCCAACGTTTATAATACCCACCTAATGTTAAAGAAATTTATAAAACAACCCTTCAGCTTTAAAATCCAAAGCACACATTTAAGCTATTTCTCCACTATTGATAAATAAAGTAATGCAAAATTTTTGGTGTGAACTTGTTGGCGGTCACTACTACTTCACAAAAACACAGAAGTGTGAAAATTTAGCTGAAAACCACAAAATTGTGTCCCATAGGTCATTGACCTGTTCAACTTTTTTTCAAAATCCACAAATCCATACATCACAAGATTGCATGATGCCCTTGCCTTTTCCATTACATTGCAATAAATGGAGGGTTTAGGGTCAATACTCAAAAAAGATAGGCAAATAATTACAAAATTTAAATACTACTTTAGTTTTTTACTCTTTTAAGTTTGATCCATTCTGGTCCCTTGCTTTTAAAATATTCATTTTGGTTCTTATTCTTTCAACTTTAGTTCATTTTTGTTCTTGTACTTTTTTCAACTACTATTTATTTGGACCCTTAAACTTATAAAAAAGAAACCATTTTGATCCTAAAAAATAAAGTAAAAATGAAAATGAAAGGACTGAAACAGTCACTTTTTGAAACTACCAGGACTAAAATGAATCAAAGTTAAAAGTATCAGGAGCAAAACGAACATTTTGAAAGTATATGACCAAAAAATAACCTAAACCAAAAGTAGAGGATGGAAGTAGTATTCAAACCTAAATAGTAAATATAATGCCTCCCTTACTGAGATGTTTTATTTAATCACTGGTAATATTCAGGTTTCAAAATGCCAACATATGGTAAATTTCTGTACAGCTCCGCAAAGTCCATTCCATATCCCACCACAAAATAATCTGGACACTGCTCAAAACAAATCATAGAGAAAACAAAAACACCTTTTTAGCTATGAATCAACTAATACCAGCCGAAGAGGAATGTGTGATTGGTCATTGTGGGGTACCTTCATTTATCTACTACTTGGAAAATCTTTATGAAATTTTTCAATACAAAGAGAAAAGTCATAATGTTCCTAGTTTAATAATCCATAGATGGCTGACATTTCAGTGTGTGTTGTGTTCTTGTTTTAAGAGGGAGATTCGATTTTAGCTTACTTGGAATCCGGAGTAGAACTTTCCTTCGCCTACTAACTGAAAATTAACTTGTCGTCTTGTTGGTTTATCAAGAAAAGTGCATACTGATACAGATGATGCTCCTTTTACCTCCATGTGAGCAATGAGACATGATAAAGTATTCCCAGTATCTACAATATCCTCAACCTAACAGGAGATTTATTATAAAAGTCAAGTAGAAGCTGAACATGTTTTACAATAGTTACAGGAGAAATGTCAACTAAGAGCCCATGTCAAATACAGACGAAAATCAATCTATTAAATGCTGATGACGAAACAAAATCAGAAAATTAAACCAATCAAAATCATGGAACAGAGAACTGCTCTTCAGGGAGATTTTACTTAGCAGTGATATGCAGATTAACTCATGCCATTGCCATTTCCATTTCACATTATGATCCATAGACTCAACCAACATTCCACAGATCTGACATGATTAAGATTTAAGAGACAGATAGTAAAAAGTACAACATAGAAAAATACAATGAGTCGTTTATGAAGAGATTGAATGATGATGCATCACATCAACAATGTCACAATATTCCAAATGATCAATCCTCCCACAGACGAAGAGAATCTATAATCTACCTTCTTACTTTTTATTTTGTTTTTTTGGGATATGTTAACAGCTCAAAAGTAGAATTACACCCACAGTCAACAAAAAGACAAATAGATCTCCGATCGAAAAGAATTAAAAATAAAATAAAAACCTAAAATTCATAACTCAAAAATGGAAAACAGGGAACAAGCTCGTAGTTTCTCTTCTTCAAATAAATATCTCGATCTCATTAATCTTTAGTTGAGGACGACAGTTTATCTTTTAATACTCCCAAAGTTATCTTCAACCGAAGAAAAAACAATGAGGAACAAGTACTATTATTAACTGAAATTCATTAATTATATTCTAATCATAGAGAAAAAGGTATGCATGTCAGCAAGCCTCATATAGTTTGTTAACAAATCAATATTTATCAGGACCATGAACTTAGTCTCAAGTAATTTTTGGTCAGATTAACAATGTCGGATTTATTTCCTGGATATGAAAGTGCTCCTTTCGAATATATGTCAAAATTTGAACAAATTCAAAATCCAATTCCATAAACTATCTGATATTGATTCTCCCCAGTCTTTAAATTATTTCTTCCTTACGTTCCCACCCTAAAAGTAAGGATCTGACATGTCAAATTTCCCAAAAAAGAACACGCACATCACAACAGAATTTACCTCTACCACAGACATACTTCAGTGATTCAGTATAAAGGCATGAAATAAAGAAAATCCTACAAAAAGAGAATCCAAGGCGACGACGTAAACTGGGGCCATTAGGCACAAAACCGAACAGCACGTTAAGAGCCAAAAACAAAATTCTTTAAATTTTTCATCGGAATAGGGTACAGGAACAAGAAAAAAAAAAAAAAAAAAAACAAGCACAATAATCCAATGGCTTTAACATAGACGGAGCGAGTAAAAGGGAAATACCAGAATTACATGCTTGTTCTTAACATCGACCTTCAAGTCCGATGAGATTGTAGGAGCACCATTAGACTGAGTACCGAAACCGTAAGATTCGACACGAACGAAGTCAACAGCGATTGGAATGTTGATGCGGCGGACCAAGTCGGCGAGGAAGATGAAGGCTCCGGTGGCGACGCCGACAAAGACTGGGGGGGAAGAGGCTCCGTCGAAGGCGATGGAGATTTGGGAGGCAAGGTCAGAGACTCGAGCCGAAATTTGGTCGTGGGTCCAGAGCACTCTCTCAATGTGAGAGTGAAGTGCCATGGACGAGGGTAGGTTTGGACGACCGGCCAAGTGATTATGAATTTGATATGCTCTCTTCTTACCATATTTCACCCTCTGTAGTCTGTATAATTTAGATACCCAACCAAATTTAATTTTGATATTCACAAAAATACGGTAATTTTGAACCATGCCTTATTTTTTTTATTATGTATATATATAGTACGTGCATCCTATATTTTCTTATTTCTTTCATTGTTTATATATATTTACTGTGGGTTTCACACTTTCTTCTCTTTTTTATTATTTTTATATATATGCATGGTCTCACACCTTCCTTCTCTCTTGATTATATATATATATATTAAATATTTTAATTCTAAAAATATATTTTCTTACTAAAATTAATATCAACTTTTCAATTTTAATTTTTTTCTTTTTTTTCTCTTTGTATATATATATATATATATATTAACTATCTCAATATTCAATTTTTCATATTAAATTTATTTTTTTAATTTAATTTGATTATTTATTAATTAAAATTATACATATCTTTTTTCTAATTTCCATATTTTTAAAAAACACATATATTAACATAATATATTATTAAACAAATTAAAATAGTAATAATAATAATGGAGAAAATGTGAAGTTTCCTCCAAAAATTATAATAATAATAATAATTGTAATAACAGTTGAAGTCATAAATGCAAAAATTTAATGTTTATGGCAAAAGAAAAAAAAAAAAAACAAGAATCGTTGAAATAATTTTAAAAAAAATTATGGTTCGATTTCAAATTAAATTCAGAAAATCTAATCTAACCAAATTAGAAAACTGATGTAAACATCATTAGTATGAGAATTTATCCTTGTATCTTATTAAATTTAATCTTAACACTGACATCAATATATATATATTTTTTTTAAATATTTTGATATAGCAAAATGATTAATTTATTTATATAAAAGTTTATTTTAAGAAAAATAGTTTTATTTCAAAATCAGCAAATTATTAATTTTAGATAATATAAATAAATATATATACATATATTAAGAAAATTACTCCTAAAATATGGTCTTTTGATTTTTCAAAATTGACTCAAAATAACATAAGTGAAATTAATATAAAAAAAAAGTCGACTAAAAAAAGTGATAAAAGTTGAAAAATGAATATTGGAAAGTCGATATTCATTTTAGTAAAGTCCATATTATTTATATATATATATATATATTGGATATTTTATTTTAAAATTATCTTCCTTTACTAAAATGAATATCGACTTTACAACTTTATTTTTACTTTTTTCTTTATATGTATATATATTAAATATTTCAATTCTAAAAATATTTTTCTTATTAAAATTAATATATATATATAATTGTGAAGTCACGATTAATATATATAAATAATAAAAAAATGGAGGACCTACGTACAATATATATATAAATAATGAAAATATAAGGTGCCGGGTCCAAAATTATCCTATTTTTGTCATTAGTTTATACTTTTACATCATTTTTAAAATTTATCTGGTAAAAAAGTAAACTTTTACTTTATCATTTTTTGTGTTGTATTTATAGATATTTTAAATATTTTTTAAATTAATATTTTTAGATATGCCAAAGAAACAATTAAACTTATTTACGCTTACAGCCAAACCAATCCAATTTCTTATACTTCATTTTGGTTTTATTTTTGTTTGATAACAATTTCTCCTGAAAAAGATAGATTTCTTTTTATAATAAATTTTAGGGACAAAAACTATATTGGAGTACCCTTAAAGCCCACCAAACTTTCAAAAGTATAAAGATGTATCATTTAGCGATTGCAACCTAAAATTTATTGTCATGGAGTTATGTACATTTAAATTTAACTTTAAATTATCAATGAATCTAGTTTAATTGATATGATTTTTCAAAAGACTAAAGATTTGATTTTTCAAAAACAAAAACTATAAACCCATTTATCATAAACTATAAACAAACAATATATTTTTTAAAAATTTATAAAGAGCAATATAAAGTCCCACGAGCAATATAATATTTTTATTTTATTTTATCAATAATTAGATATACCCATCCCAAATTGTATTAAAATACATTTAAAAAAGATTATTGATATTATATTTTGTTTCACCATTTTTTAAATTATTATTATTATTATAGAGAGAGAGAGAGAGAGAGAAAAAAAACCATAACCGTCACAGAGATTACGGAGGATTTGAAATTTGGGAGTTAGGTTACCAAAGAAAAGACCATAGATGAATGTGGGCCGAAAACGAAGAAACCCATGTAACAAAATGGGCCTGGATAGAGACATGTATGGCCCAAGTTCCAAAAACTGGCGCCAAGGTTTTCAATCGAAACAGAGAACGATGGCTCCAAATTGAAACACAAACACAGAAAAAGTTGAGTCAAAAGCATAGCAGGAAATGGCGACGATCTTCATCGCAGTCCAGTGCTTTCAATGTTCCATCATGCAGGTACCGAACTCTCTGTCACTGTTTCTTAGTCCTTCAACGTCTCTCTCTACCTTCTGTAATGGCGATGGTTTCGATTTAGGTGAAGCAGCAGCGGAAGAGCGGGAACAAGTGGATCTGTGCAGTGTGTAACCAGAAGCAATCGGTGCAGAAGGTGTTTGCTCGAGCTCCTATTGCTAAAGACGTCCGTAAATTCGTACAAAGCTTCAATATGTCGCGGAAATATGCGAATGAACAGGCGAACGTCGACGAGCTAATTGATGGAGAAACTGTTGATGACGATAAGCTTGTTTGCAGTGGGAGGAGAAAGAGACGTAACGATTGGAGTGACTATCTCGATCCAGTGGAAGATCGGAGCCATAGTGGAAAAGAAAACGAAGGAGAATTAGGTCACTAAATTTTTAAATACATATTTACAATTCGTTTTAATCAACTTCGAAGAAAAATCTTTGTTAGATGATGATTTTTTTCCTGTATCAGAAAGTGATTTAAAGATCATGACGGAGCTTCCAGACATTAAAACCTGGAAATCTGGTTCAAGGAGCTGTTCAAGCTGGTCGGAAGAAGGAGAAGGCGATGGATTTTACAGACCACTTTTCTCTAAGAGAAAACATATAACCAATAATTTGAGCTCCCAAGGTAAAAATTGATGTTCATATAACTTCTTGCACTTCAAGAAAAAAAAAAGATAAAAAACGTCAATAAAATTGCAGATGAGATCCGAAACTGGGAGTCGCCGTCGGCAATTCACGCATCAAAATTGAGTAAAGGCGATGATGAGCAAACTTTCTCGACGGCCAAATACTTGAGTGCGCCTTTCCAGGACAAGAAGATGGGCAAAAACAGCCATAAAGTTGTGGATGAGATTCAAAACTGGGAGTTGCCATCAGAAATTGAAGCATCAAAGTGGAGTAAAGATGATGAAAATTCAAGGACGAAAAGTTGCATATTAGGTAAGGTAAGAGGAGCTTCATCAAAGTGGAGTGAATACATAACTGAAGAAGAAAGTTGTGGAGGCAGAAACGAAGAAAATATGGCGAGAGAACAGGGAATGGATGTCTTGAAGATGATGATAAATGAAGAAATTGTTGAAGATGATGTCCACCCGGATTTCAAATGACATAAGACAAAGCAAAATAATACCATTTGTGATTAAAAAAGAAAAAAATATTTTAGTTTCGTATTGTTCATGATTCAAGACTCTGCATATAGCAACTATTGTTTTGGTAGAATTTGTCAGTTTGGAAAGAATAAAAAAAGAAGTTTTAATGTTGTGGATAATTGCAAATGACAATGATTTGGATCAATACATTCTTCACTAAATGATATCAACTTCTAATAGTGAAAATAAGAGGTTTAAAGCACACATTTAGAGATCATTTCAAACTCACAATGTATTAGACTTCAAAGATTTGAAACATGAACAATAACAATGTAAAGAAAACCTTGAATCATCATGACTCATGAGCAATAATAATATGAAATAACTACAAATAAGAGCAAAAACAAGAACACGAAATCAGTGTTAAATCTCAAAGAAAACTGTAGGTTAGATAACAAATGTGTCATCATAGATCTAACAAAACCAAACAAATCCTCAGTACCAAAATTCTAAAATATCCAAAACTATAATTAAATAAAATAATGCCGCCGGATTTTTTTTTAAAAAAATACCTAATATAGATAGGAAAGAAATTAAAAAGGGAAAAAGAAAAAAATATAAAACCCAACCATAAAAATATGTTCAGCATGCAGAATAAAGAATGTTGTAAGGAAAATTGAATGTCAGGGAACCCGTGCTTTCTTTTTCAGTCTTTGTTCATTTGGTCAGGGTCAATGCACCAAGCTGATCAGAAAGCTCGGGTTCCGATGAAGCTTTGCGAAGGACTTCCATTGCCTCAGCCACCTTACTCTTCAAGTCATCGGGTGACTCGATGAGATGAAGTACCTCCGGTTGGTCCATCTCCAGCAACATTCCAGTAACCTTTGCAGCATGACTTGGCTCGAGACGTTCCACAAGTGGATACAACTGCTCGCCCAGCATCTGTGTCAATATAATGCAGCAGCCAGAAAGTACAGTTAAATGGCATGTTTCATGTAAGAAATATGGTTTCATATTTGTCTAATAAATGAAAAAAAAAAACAAGCATGGTGCCATACCACACGTTGGTTTTCTAGTGAAGCGGAAGCTAATGCAGAAGCAAGTGTTGAGGTAGGCACGGCCCTTGATCGCTGGATGTCATTGGGAGGGCTAGACACTCCAGAACCGTCAAAAGCTAGAGGCATCATCGGACTAACAAGACCTTGGGGCAGGACAGGCGACTCTAATCCATTTCGTGCATTGTTCATGTATCTAAAGCTTTGTCCGTAGCCACGGAGTGGTAACTGGGTTCAAGAAATGATATCACAAGAAAAGATAAAAGAAAAAAAATAGTTTAGAGGTATTTGGATCAGCCAACTTCAGGAAATGAGTACACAAATTTCTACAAAAGCTTCTACGATGCAACCTTGAAGGACTTTAGTTATCTTTGGATAGTTCAAGGTCATGAAAAATCAAACTGAAATGAAGATCTTAACAATGTTACCTGCTGCTGCGGTAAAGGTTGTGAATTTCCACCTCGCCTCACCCCTGAGCGTGGCCCGGGCTGTCCTTGCCTTTGAAATTGGTATGGCATGAGGAAGTTCGGGCCCATACCAGGTCGCATCCCACTCATGAGTTGAGGCTGGAAACCATATCCAGCAGGCTGCGGGGGCGCTAGCCCAGGGTTTCCCTGACCATAATACATTTGCTGAGGTGAAACTCGTGCTGCCCCTGGATGAAATCCTGGAATTCCAGAAGGCAAAGATGGTATTCCACCAGCTGCTCGGATCTGAGCAAATTGTGCCTGCACGCAAGGACAAGTGTATGTTATTAAACTATCAAAATTCACACGATCGATTTCCTAATAAACCTGTTATAGCAATTTACGAAATTACAATAACATCATGACATATGTAATGAATGTTTTTTACAAAATTCAATACAGGAAAATAGAACTTGAATACTTTGGGCAATCCCCAAGAAGAAATATCACACCTGCAACCGAGCCTTTCTTTCTTCCTTGCGCTGGGCAACAGCCACATAGAGAGGCTTCCTTCCTTTCATCTTTCCATTCATTTCATTTAACTAAAAAATACATAAGAAACAAAACTATTAGTATCATTTTTCATATCATATTTGGATATGGATCTCAAAGAAAAATTAGAAAAATTATAAATAAATTACGGCTTGGGCTGCTTCATCTGGTGAGGAAAAGGCAACAAAACCAGATCCTTTGCTCAGTCCATGTTGGTCAAGCATAACCTGACAATAAATCAACCAAGCATTGAAATCAACAAATGCAAAATTAACCTGTAGGCTTTTAATGGTATATATAAGAAGACAAATGGAGATTGCCAAAAGAAAAATGAACCTTGCATGATGTGATTGTTCCATACTCAGAGAATAACTCTTTAAGTTTCTCATCATCAATATGGTCATCAAGATTTTTTATATACAAATTTGCACCTTGTAATTTTTCAAATCTACTCTTTCTTTCCTGTTCAAATTTTGCTTTCAACTCAGCCTCCCTTTCTGCTTTCCTTTGAGCCCTACCTACGTACAAAGTCTTGTCATCTCCAAGGACGGTACCGTCCAACTTTTCAACTGCAGCAGCAGCAGAGTCTGTGTTCTGGAAGTTCACAAAACCAAAACATTTGGACTTCCCATTTGAATCAGTCATGACAATTGCACTAGTAATGGTACCATGTGGAGTAAAAAGATTTTTTAGGTCATCATCTGTGGTAGTTTCTGGTAAGTTTTTCACATAAACATTAGTAAACTGTGATCCATTTGCTCGAATCCTTTCTTGGTGTCGAATAAAATGCCCAACATAAACTTGCTTATCATTGAGCAGCATGCCATTCAACTTTTCTATGGAAATTTCAGCTGATTCCTCACTTTCAAATTGCACAAATCCGTAACCTTTTGACTGTCCATTGCTATCTACAGCAACTTTACAAGAAAGGACAGTACCAAAAGCAGCAAATGTATCACGTAACGCCTTGTTATCAATTGATAAGTCCAGATTTTTGATAAAAACATTTGCATAGCCACTTTTTCGAATGCTAGGATCTCGATTAGATATCATAATCCTGATAGGCTTCCCATTAACAGGCGTGAAATTCAAATGCTCCATGGCATTGACAGCTGACAATTTATGAAACGAGGCAACAATAGTTTAAATATATAAATTTGTCCCAGAAAACTATTTTAAAAAAAATCTAACTAATGTATAACAAACTACAAAGTTCACAGCAGCATGAATGCATGAAATATATAACAAAGGATTAAAGAAATATAATCATAAACTAAATAAGCTAACATGCATTTACCGTTTACATAGAACCACGAATAAAAACAAAATAAAATAGAGAAATTCAATAATAGAAAATCTCTGTTTCAAAATTTTAGATTGATCTTGATTTAGATACAAAACAATTATCAATTTTGGTGATGGGATGGTCTTTAAAAGCATTTTTTTATATAAAATTTCTCATAATATTTTACGCCACTATCAAATTGAAATCAAAACTCAGAGTTTGATCATTATAAAAATATGAATCCACAAAAATCAAAACTCAAGCGTATCATCCAGAAATTACAAAATAAACATAGAAAAGAAGAACAAAAAAAGAAAAAAACGAACCATCCTGATGGCTGCTAAAATTAACATAAGCATATCCAAGCGATTGTCTGCGTGTCTGATCCCTGCAAACCCTAATGGATACAACCTGAGCCACTTGGCCGAACAGTTCCAAAAGCTGTCCCTCGTTCACGCTCTGGTCCAGATCGCCTACATACAATGAAGAACTCAAAAACCCGCCTCCAGTGGCCACAGCGGCCGTCGGAGGAGGAATCACCGCCGTTTGAACTGTAGCGGCCGTCGCCGGAGCCGTAACTGTAGCCGCCATGCCGCCTCGTGAGAGAGAGAAAAAAAAAACAAAATATCGAGGGAAATACAATTGAATAGATATATAAAGGAGTAAGCGATTGCGATCGAAGATGATGGAAGAACACTAGGGTTTCTAAACTGTCTAAAGATGGAAAATTGAAGGATTTTTCTTCTTCTTTTTTTTTTTTGGGTTTTTTTCCCTTTCTTTTCTTCCTTTTCTTCTTCAGTTCCTCCAAGAGGGAAGGGAGAGCGAAGGGAGAGAGAAGCGAAACGAAAGCGAAACTGATTTATTTATATGTGGAGAAAAGCGGGGAGATTCCAAAACGGTGCGTTTCAATAACGGATGACATGGCATCCTAGGCCGTATCTTTTATCAAATTGTCGTGCGCTTTTCGTTTTTTTTTTATTATTCTTTGTTTGCACGTGTCATTTTATTTAATTCAATATTACTTTTTAAATATCTTTTGTGGCCAAGTCAAATAAAAGGTGAATCTCTTTATTCTTTTTCTTTTTCTTTTTAATTCTTTTCTCTCTCTTAAATCAATTTGATTATTCAAACATTTTTCTATTAATAAAAATTCCACTTTCACAAGATTCACAAAAATAGTTTTTAAAAAATTAGTTCCATAGTCCAACGATATCAAAATTTGCAAAACTAAAAAGTGTACACTTATGATTCACTCAATTCCAATCGCAATTTGATTGTTACGTGATTTTTTATTTGATATTGATTTTTAAATGATTGTGATATATTAATTGTTATTGTTATTGATTGCTATTTTATTATTTTCTAATTAATTTCAAATTGTTATTTGATAATGATTGTTATCTTTTATTATTTATTATTTATGGATTTGATTGTTGTTTTATTGTTATTTGATTGATATTTGATATTGATTGTTATCTTATGATCTCTTTATCTAAGGCTTGTTTTATTCCTATTTGATATTGATTGTTCTTTTAATAGCAATTGTTATCTACTTGTTTGATTATAAAATCCTAGTTGTCAATGATACATATTTTTCATGTGATAATGATTTGTAAAATTGTCAATGATATTGATTATTTTTTTACTATGATTGTCATTTTATTGTTCTCTAATTGCTATCTAATACATTAAATAAATATTGATTGTTATTCGAAAATACACTAGAACCAAACCCAAACCAAAAAACTATTTCACTTTTAATAAAATAAAAAACATTGTTTTAGGTGTAAACCAATTATAAAAAGGAGTCGTAATTAAACACCATAGTATTTTAAGTAACTTAAAGCCAATGAAGGGTAATTTATTTAATGTAAAAAAACAAACCAAACTTCTTAAAATACCCCATCAGTTTCCTACCTCGGTCGCCTAGCAATCTACATGTTATCGATCGCCGCTCTACATGACATCGGCTACCATTGCACGTTTGGTCGTTAGTCTCTCTTTTTATTTTCTCTCTTCATTTTTTTCTCTCCATAACTTTTTCTCAACATAAAATTTGACAAAAGGGTATGAAAATATTTCTATAGATATATACTTTAAATGTATTTATCAACCTCCAGGATATTGTTTCAAATTCATAAACATAAATCATAATAGATAAACGTCCGGAAAAGTGGAGCGTGAAATAAGAAACAAATGGTTAGTAACCAAGGAAAATGTGGTAAACAAAAATAGTATCTTAATTTTTGAATATTATGTACTAAAAATACATAATCAAATTTAGGAACAAAGTTGCACTTCATAAACTTTATAGACTAAATTACACAAAGAAAAATTCTAACAAAGAAACAGAAATACAATCACTCATCAATGGATCTAGCAGTGAAGCATTCATGCATTGAGGTACAAACTTCTTCTACTTTTTTTTTTTTCCTTTAATTTTATCTTGCTTTTTTTTTTTCCTTTAATTTTTTCTTGTTAATTGATTAAAAAGTTTAAGTTCGTAGATGAAGATAAACTTAATATTATATCGGTATTCTAGCACTCCCCCTTGTTTGTTTGTGAGTTACAAATCTGAAAGATGCCAAACAAGTAAAAATCAATATTAACTAAAGAGAATGGTATGGTAGGACTCAAACACTAATACTTCAGTACCAACTTATCATTGCTGTTATTAATTTAGGTACAGTAGAAGTAGGGAATTGGAACCACATATACTTTTTGTTGTTAACACATAGGTATGCTCTTTGTGACCATACCGACTTAAAATTTAGAAAATAAGAATCATATTATTGTATTTCTTCTTACTCCTATAAAAAAACTACGTAGTTTTCCTGTATAGGAGAAAAACTACACATCAATAAAGAAAGGTATTGGAAATCTAAACAACAAATATATAACTAATAGACAATAAATATTATAAAATAATATATAAATATAAGGAAATCCAATCACTGCTTGAGATACAAACCATAGATATATTACAAAAGGCTTCTAAGGTTATTTTGTGTCTACATCTATCTTTTGATAGACTTTCTGCTATGGAGTTTTTGTACAAGTTCACCAAGCAAATATCATGAAGGAAACTCTAAGATTTAAACTATTCTCAATTAATAAAAAACATGACATCCCAATGAATCGGCTTTCAATGTAACGTTTCGATACATACCAGAACAAGGTAAATTCCTCTAACTTCCTTTGCAGCTTATGAGGACGATGTTCTTTCATACCTTCTTTCTGACCTATCATAAATGGATAACAATATGCAAGAAGAAGCCATATTAAGTTTTTACCTCTATTAAGCCAGAAGGCTATGTAGAGAGCCAATAGTGTTGAATATCCAACTCATCAACTACCTCTGATATGAAGTTAGAGAGACATGAATTAATGTAGGGCAGCCATTATCATCATTTATTAAACGGGGTCAAAATGGTCATTATTTGTATATAAATAGTTTTTAAGTAAAATGGTAATCAAAATTTTCATAACGGTTTACTAATAAAAATGTCATTATTTGTATATCATTTTCATTTTGACTGCTTACATACATACCGTTTGATAACAATTTTGTTTTTGTTTTTATGCTTGTTATCCCCAATTTCCTGACCACGATTTGAAGTCAAGTTCCAAAAACAAAAACAAGTTTTTAAAAAACTTTTAGTTTTCAATCTTGGTTTAGTTTTTGAAAACATTGGTAGGAAGTGAATAACAAAACAAGAAAAACCTAGGGACAAAAGATGTGTTCATAAGCTTAGTTTTTAAGAAAATCAAATAGTTATCATACAGGACTTTAGTATATTGAATTCTATATCAATTCTGTTTTTTCGTCTTCTGCTATCTAACAATTGGGGACAGTGAACTTGCCTGTTAGAATTTTTAAATAAAACAAGGTATGCTGGATCGTCGGAGTTGAGCTTGAACAGCTCCTTAACAATGAAAGAACATGAAGAGGCGCTGAAATATTAGGAAGATAACACTGTCAGTACTTGGAGATATTTGCGGAGCCATACTCCGCATAAAAATAAATGATTTAGAATAATCATTTCAACTAGAGGATTCTGTTGCCAGAGAACATATACATCTAAAATTTATATAAAGAGGCCATAGGAACTAAATATTTTCCAAAAAAGCTGACTAATAGGGACAAATTTTAAACTCTATTGAAAGTACATGACTAGATAGTCATTTAAAAGTAAATGGACTAAAATGAAATGACAACTAAGTAAAATGGAACTTCGAGCTTCTAAAAAATAGATAATCATCAAATTGGAACGCACGGTGCATCACTATACTGAGAACGTCACATTATTTTATATAGCATTTGAGAGAGAAAAAATTGTTGGGTTATTCATGGTGCACTCTTTTCTCATTGTCTTTATTTGTAACATAATATCTTGCTAGTTATTACTAGTTGGAATGATTTTTGTAAAATTCATTGATAGAGGTTGTGTTCTTATCTTTTTCATTTTTTAGAAAAATTAAAGGGTTTTCTCTTTCCTATCAAAGAATATATATAAATGTATATGCAACACACACACAAAGGTCCACGTGAACAGAGAAATACAGTCATTAAAACATTATATAATCTCTGTCCCTTCATCAAAATTCAATGGATTAGAAACGCATTTTCTTTACATCCTTAAAAGCATAGATGTCTTCTTGAGCATCTTAATTTTAACGAATGTAAGAACGCAAGGATGCGAGTATGGAGTACATATACCGTGTACTTTGAACTAAAGAGAATTTTTGTTTGAACTTATTTTAACAGAAGAAAGTTGATGAATGATCTTAAAAAATGATTATCAGTGGAGAGAATATATCATTATTTCGTTCACCAATGGCTGATTCCAAATGCAACACAGACAGATTATGACTTATCCAACAAAAATGACAAATTACCTTCCAAAGATTATAAATAGAACTATCCAAATGAAAGCAGTAAGCCAAGATTCTTCTTTATAGAACATCCAGACCTAATTTCATATGGATAAAACAGATAAAGTTATTCGGCTTCTGGATGACAGATGAAGTCACGAAAACAACAATCAAGAAGCTACTCTAATTTTAAGTATTTACCCACTTACAAGTTGTAAACAAAAGAGCAAAGAAGTAAAGTTTCTTCTAGATGTTAGGTTTAAATTTCAAAAGTTCAAGCTAGGGGCTTTGTTAACAGCCTAACAGTAAACCATCGTTTCTTTTCCTTCTTTCGGAAAGGGAAAAGTTCATACGGTTTAACTTTACTTTAATTCATTAGATTTTTTCTTTTGGAAAAGGAAACAAGACTTTAAGTTCATAAAATGAAAAGTGGCTGATGCTCAAATTACAATGAAAATGAGAAACAGAAGAAATAGGAAATACAACCTCTACAACCTACAATAAGTTTAATAACACTTGAAACAAAATAGAAAAAATCCTTTAGTATCACGAACTAAAAAGAATGCTCGAAGAACAAAAGACACCATTTCAACCAACAATGAATCTCTAAACTAACGAGGCAGACAAAAACCTAAAGGCCTTGAGATGGACAGAACTTAACACTAGAACCAATATTTTTTTTTTTTAGTTGGAAAGAAACAATAGATTCTTCAGTGATATAGAAAAGCCACAGATATCTATCCTGACAATGGTATTTTTATTCTCTTAATCTTGGTGTAAATTATGCCTTTGACTCCTTAGAGACACAATCTTGCTATTACATTCACTAATGAACTCTTCGGACAGAAAATCTCTCAAGAAAAGGTTTACCTACAATAGCTTCGTCTTCAGCTTTATTTGTGGATAACAGTACCTTATTTTGATATTCATATATATTGCCCTTACCCTTGTGTAGTTTCGTTAATGTCTAATTTGATGGTCTCATTAAAAATCTAGGTTCACTGGCTAATTGAGTGCGTGCACCGAAGCAACAAGGGTAAATGATGAGGAATTTAAGACATACTGAGATAGCTGTGCCGTTTATATAGAAATCAATCAGCGTCGCCACCAACCAGCTGAAAATGTACCAACAGTTAATCAACTCTATAAGAAGATAAATACGGCAGAATGTTGGTCAAAAAGTATATTCAATCAAAACAAGAAAAAGTGTAATGATCTATTCAGAATCTGTTCAAAGAAAAATTCAGCAGGCCGCATAAACAATGAATGATTAATGCATAATACTATATATGGTTAAATAACAAATTTAGTCGATAAATTTGTAAGGAATCTAATAGACACAAAATTGAAAAATTGAAAAATTGAAAATTTAAGACTAACTTGAGCCTTTTGTTTTAATATTTAGAAATCTTAGCATGTAAGATTCAATGAATGTTCCATTTCCATGGACATAAAATTCAAATTTATATTTAAGAACTTTGTTTAGTACTAAGAATGAAATCTTGTTTTCTGCTTCTTAAAATAATAGTAATAATAATGATGATGAAAAGAGCGTAAGATTCTCTCTTAGAAAAATCCAGGGAGTTTCTATTCATGCTAGACAAATTATAGAAGAGCCCATCCTTAAACTTCTTTAAAAAGTACTAAAAAAGTTGAAAGATCTTAGATTCCGCCACAATACACAAAGCTCATGTCAAAAGATCTTAGTGATTCACCTCATGTACCTCACTCGTCACTCTCAAAATGAATAAGCATAACCAAGAGCATTGCTACAAAAGACCGGCACAAATATCACTGGCTACTCCCAAGATCCTTCATAGGTAGGCAAGCTGACTCACACATATTTTGACTAGTACTACCTGATCATACAATTTACATTTGGCTAATGTGGCTACAGAGCTATTTCTTTGGATAGCTACTGATGAGATGGGAAATTTCGTGGTAAAGGAACGGTTACCAGTAAACTTAAGGACAACGTGAAAGACAAGGAACTGGCAAGAGAGATTCACATGCTGGACTAAACCACTGAACCTTCATAGCATCTAATAAGTCAAGGAAAAGGCATATACAGCTTGTTCCGATTAATCAACTTGTGGTAATTGCACTCCACACTTTTCTTCTTCTTTTTTTCTTTTCTTTTGCAATTAGGCAATCATTATGCAAGGAAATGAATAGTAAAAAAGACACAGTGGTGTTGATATCTAAATCTTGGAAACATTATTTTCCAAGGTTTAGATATCAACACCATTGTGTTTTTCTTTTCTCCTCCCCTAATATGAGAAAATAATAATTCCAATGCATTAGCACTTAAAAGGACAATCAAATTAAGGAAGAAATAAAAACATAAATTACGGTGTATAAAGGTCCTTGTTAAAAGGTGAACCATCGCTGAAACTATAGGCCAAAGTTACCGCCATCAAACAACCCATAGCACCAAAAACTATTTTTGCAATCATAATATTGGAGTGCTTCCTGGGCTGCTGCACGCCATTCCTATATACATAAGCGAACAAGCAAATCATGCTAAAGAATAAGATACAGAATAATGGAGTTTCTCAAAGTCTACTAGAAAGAATAACCATAGCATCGCATACAACTATTGGTCATGTTTCAAGTCTAAGATATAATCATATTGTACCTGTTCTGTGTGTGTATGAGAGAGACAGAGCCAAACCTAAGAGAATCATAAAAAGTCTTAAATCACCAATTCGACCAAAAAGATTAAGATGGGTGAAAGAGTAAATTTAAGTATATATAATTAACACTCTCCCCCCTTGTGGGTTTGAAACAACAAGTGGAAATGAATATTAATTGGGGAGGAAATATAATATTGCAGGGACTTGAACAGCGGGACCTCCCTAGACCACCTGCTCTAATACCATCTTAAATCACTAATTGACCAAAAAGCTTAAGCTAGTGGTTGAAGGCAAATTTAATTATATATCACTGACAAAAAGAAAAACAGGAAAGTGATCTACAAGAAGGCAAACCCTTCCCATGTTACGAATGTAGCAGCAAGTCAAGCCCCACATAAGCTATCATCAAAACAAATCTGAGATGCTGAATTTATCTATTAACTGAGAGAATTTAAAAATTAAAAATATATAGATAAAAATTCTATTATTCCATTTAATTACTTAACATTATGAGAAAAAAGAGTGGACTAGAACTGTGCAATAGAATAGTCAGGAAATACATGAAAAAAATTCCAAATATAAAGTATGACGGAAACTCTCTAATGGAATTAATCAATCAACTATTTAAGAGACCTAAAACTCACAGTACACACTATACTAGACTAGAGTTACTGCATACATACTTGTTTGTATCCCTGATAAGAACACTGTACATAATATCTTCAAAGGATTCCTGAGACGATAGTTGCCACAACTGCCAAAGGATGTAGGCACAAGTAGCGATGCTGAGGAAAATGATAGGGTAAGAAGAGTTAAATCAGATCTACAAATAAAATGAAGATTTAACCTGCAAGTATTACCAATAAAAAAATGCTGCAACTTCTAATTGAAATAAAGTAGCCCATGCATGAAACAAATTTGATCTTAGTAACATGTAAGAGTTTGGAAATCAAAGTTCCGACATTTAACGATAAAGTTATTCAAGAATCGGTTTTGAAAGAAAATGTGATCAGATTCTGAAAGTATAGTTGAAAAGGGCAAGAACATCAAATAAATAAAAATATTTTAACCAATTAAACTACTTAAGAAAATGAGATTAAAAAACATTGGAGATTTTTCCCACTCGTTAATGCAAATAATAAAAATAGCATTATCAAGCGTCAAAATATGTCTATCAAACTCCAACACGAAAGTTTGATTCAAAAGAACTCACCGATATTATTCACACTATTATACCCGATGATCAAACAAGCTTTAGACTGGAAGGTGAGCTTGACAAGGATACAAAGTAATTACCTGCCAAGACATACAAGAAAAACTATCCAAATCGCTGCAGAAATCCAGTTTGATTCCTTGTAGCAAACCCATGCCTGATAAATTAAAAAATAAAAATAAGTCTGAGAGAGAGAAGTTACAGCGAATGCTTGAACACATTGTAACAATGTTTCTTTTGTCTGTAAATGATTATGAAGTAGATGCCTAGATGCTAATCCTTTGAGCTTGCAATAATGACAAGCAGAGTGGATTGGAAAGAAATCATAATTGATCTAACAATTCCATCTGAGTTTTCCCTGTCAAAATCTACATCAAATTCTCAAAAAAAAAAAAAAAAAAAAGTAAGCCAAAACCTAGAATAGATTCTTAAATTGCAGTGAAGAACTCTATAAAGCATCATGAATTGATCTCTGAGATTAATTTTTAATTAAGACTTGCATGTTCATTTTCCATCCTTGATGATCAAGATTATTGCCTAATTAAGTTATGTTTGCGTACTGGTTAGAAAGGGAAGAGAGGACTTAGGGTTACCAATTGACGCAGGAAGAATGATTAGAAAAAAGGACAAATGAAAGATAATGGCTACTGAGGAAGAGCGGTAAGAAAAACAACAGAGATCAAGTTCATTACAATATATGTCCACAAGAAAACTTGATACGAGTCATGCACCCTGAACAAGCATTAGTAAGGTTGCCTTTTCCCACTCATTGAAGATCCTATCAAAAAACGAAAGGCAACGGGGGATACTAAAGTGGCTCTCACTGATACCATCTAGGATAAGGTGAGGTTGTCCTTCTTTCCATCTGCCATACAGTTCTGACTTAAAGCCTCAAGGAAGAGATGGGAAGGGGAGGAGCTGTTATTTATGTAATTGCAGTCTTTGTTGGCCGTTATTTCGGTCGATCACTCTTTACATTGTCAAATTTCGTCTTACCAAACAAGATTAGATCAAGAAGAGCATGCGCGATGTAATGAAGTCTTGCATGCACCACAAAACTGAGAATCATTTTAGGCGTGATCTCACCAGGATGAGTGCACTTGTTCCCACCAGAACATAGGCATGCTTGGTGAAAATAGCACTATATTGAGCAATCACATAGGAAGTCCTAGTGTTGTATTATTTTCATGAAAATGGAGATTGGCTCAACAATTTAGTAATGGTTGAGTTTTTTGTATCTACCCCTCTAGGCCATGATAGAATAGGGAGTTTTAACTTTTATATGGTTAACATGTGGTCCTTGATATTTAGTTTACATAGTGTTTAGCTTAGAGTTTCATATAAGCTCAAAAGCTTAACACCCAAAAGCCTAACACTTCTAGAATTTCGTACGGGTTCTTCGAATGTCGGGATTTTTCATTTTCTGCATTCATTAGACTTTCTTCTGCCGTGAGAATGATACCCTTTTCTCCAACTTTCTGTTTTCATAAATTACATCCTTAGAATATTCAAGTTGGTTTGACCCATCGCTCTTGGAGTATTTTAATCTTACTTTAGGTAAGGAACTATTTTTCTTATCTTAGATCTTTGATCCTCAAGGTGTCCATTTCAATCACTTCCCTTGGATTGAAACTAAATTGGTTCTGCGGCTTAAATTTATGGAAGGTTTCGTATCAAAAGTTGAAACTTCACATCAAAATACAATGAATTGAAATAAACAGGGCTTTTGCCCTTATCCAAATGGTCTAGCAGGCCCATTCTCACGACTTAAGAGGTTAAGCTATAGAAACAATAAGATGTACAGCATTCAGCAAGTCCAATTTTCGTAAAACAGAAAATAAAATGAAAATTTAAATATTTCCATACCGCAATAACTGTGACATTTAAATAGAAATCAACTAATACTGCCACCATTAACCTGAAAAATGAAAGTACAAACATGAATGAAAAGGTCCAGATTTGTAGGAATATTAATTAGAGAAAAGTTAATTGCTCAACATCGCAAGTAATGACATTCAAGGAAAATACACTAAATTAAACAAGTTTTCCTTGTGATTAACTTGCCTATATAGGCTCCACAGAGAGAGCATGAGAATGTTGTATCAATTAGCAAGCCAGTGATACGACAAACAGTTAATAGTATTTTTATGCGAACTATAAAATCAGAGCTTGGCTTTATATTCTGTAAGTACAAAACTTGGCAATTTGAAACAAGCCTGAGACACATAATATGGTCCAATAAGAGAAAACAAAGAAAAAAAAAACCATCTACATAAATACTAAATAGTATAATAATTCATGTAAATCATCAGCACCCCAAATATGATTCAGCCAGAAAAAGACACAGGATTACTGTGATTGATAAGGGAAATTAAATACTGCACGGATGAGCACTTTATTGTAACAGCTAATACAGCTTATGGAAATGATTCTCTCAGTGGCAGTCGACTGTGATTGAATTCCAACATAATTATCCCATGAACAATTGTGGTTTTGATCTTTCGAGAGTAATTTGACCCTCCTAGCATATTATTGCTACAAGATTTATACAGAAAATAAAATTAAGCTTCAATACAAGTAACAAAGGGAAGGCCCAAATCTTCTTTTTAGTGCATAATCAATTTTAGTTTTATACTTTCTGAAAACTTTAACGCTTAGTGCCGTCTAAAGATATTAATCAGTTTAATAATTCAGGACACCTGCCAAACATTCCCAATAGCATTAGATCTATGGATTTATAGCACTTAAATACACTTTATAATCGGGATAGTTCCTTATTCAACCATCATATTACTTCAATTCGATGTGAGACTGAAATATACGCGACTGATCACTAGTACATGAACAGAACAACTGAAGCAACTAGATAGTGCATGAATACAGAGGGAGAGGAGGCAGGCAAGCAGAAATACAAAGAAGGATTGGGAATGATAAGAAATAAAGTGAAAAAAGCTTTAGTGGAGAAGAGAGAGCACCGAGAGAGAAGTTCTTTGCGGAAAGGAGAGCCATCAGTGACGAGTGTGTAAGCTAGAGTTGAAACCATTGTGCAGGCCAATAGAAGGAACAGAACCCTCCACCCAATCACGGCTGAGGTCGCCATTGGAAAGGCAGTGATAGGGAGAGAGTGGAAATTGTAGAAGGAGAAAAAAAAAAAGCAGGTTGAAGTCGAAGAGGATGGAAGTTGGTGAAAACGAGAAGAAGATACGTGTCCACGTGGTCTTTGTTCGGTTGTTCCTTCTTTTTCCTCTTTCATTTCTTTGGATATAAATGCATCTTGCCAACGTCAGTTTATTTCAATTTGCACTCTCAAGTTCAACTCCCTATCCGAGTATTTATTACAATATTTTAAAAAAAATGCGCCTTTAACAAAACTCGTAATTAACTCAAATTAAAATAGATAATGACATGACAAGTGATTTCTTATCTTAAATTATAATTGAACTACCAAACTTATCCAAATCTTTCTCTATGGTTAATTTGAATGTTTTGTAAATAGTTTTTTTTTTTTTCTATTCATAACAATTTTTTATATAATTATAATAAAATAAATAAATACTCCTAGTACACCATAATTGTTAAGAATAACAAAAAAAAAAAAAAACTATTTCAAAATAAGAGAATTTTTAAAAATAGTAGATTTTACAAAATATTTATAACATATAGCAAATTATATCTCTGATAGTTATTGATATGTTATAGTGATAGAATCCAAAATTTTACTAAGCTTGTAAATATTTTAATTTATTTTACTATTTTTTAAAATATCTCTTCAAAATATAGTAAAAAAAGTTGAATGAAATAGATAGAGATTTTTATATATTTTATAAATAGTTTCAATATTTTGTTATTTCTTAAAATCATCCATAAATACATACATATTTTTTAAAGAATGACGAAATAAGAATATGCACCTAACTTGTTTTTATTTATCCCTCTAGGCCAATTTTCCCTCTCTTACTTTTCTAGTTTTATTTTTGTCTAACTTTCTTTTTTCAATCATGCATCAATTCAATATGTAACTATGTTGTTACGAGTAAAAGATTATAATAATTTAATAAGTAATCGTTTTTGTTTGAATAGTCCAATTCATTATCATTATGACGTGCGTAATAGATTCACTCAACAAACATACATTTAAAAATCATGTTCTATCTCGAAAAGTCATATCCCGTTAAACTCAACAAACACCTCCGTTTGAAGAGAGGTGACCTATCTACAAAGGATAAAATGGGAATGTATATCTAAAAAAAGATACGAGTAAAAGAGGAGACAAAAGTTCTCTTACATGGTTCCATTTATATATATATCTATAATACATTAAAATGTCATAATAATTGAAAAATATTATTGGATTACTTTATTCATTTGATTTTTAATGTATTACATAGATGCCATCAACATTTATGTACATTGATTTTAAATATAAATAAAATAAAACTAATTATTTTACTTTGTAATCGTAAACATCTAGATCTAATAAAAATTAGTGACATGTTATATAAAACAAAACCAAATAATCGATTTAGTTGAATGTAAAATTAATCAGTTATTTTATTATTATTATGTGTTACATTTTTTATTTAGCAAACCGTTTCACTATTTTAATTATAATCAAATTATTACAAATTAAATTTTGGAGAGTTCATAAAAATAGTAAATATATATATATATATGATAATAGAATTCATGTTACTTACATTTTCAAAATTGCAAAAATAACAAATTTAAAAGTTACCGTCCGATTACCACTTGATTACTGTCATATTTACTAAATTTGCAATATGCAAAAAAGAAGTGTTATGAGTTATTTTTTCTAAATTTTTTTGTCATCTAACGTAATTTTCTTTAAATTTTTATAGTAACGTTTTTGAACTAAAACATTTATTTGTTAAAATTTTAAGACATCAAGGATATATAAATGAGAAAATTTTCTCTAATTATTATTAAGAAATTGGTAGGAAGAATTGATAATGTAATAATTTAATTGTATAATACAATGAAGTTGATATCAAATAAAGAATATAGTAGCATAGTATAGTAAATAATTTATATGCACTATCATAAGTATATTTCAAAATTGTCATTTAATATCACCCATGCAAAATTATATATATATATATAATAAAAAAGTATCAAAACATAACGATAGAGATGAAATGAGATTTGGAAGGATAAAGTATACGAAATTTTAAAACAAAAGCAAATTTAACTTACTTTTATGTATGGAATAATATTATGTCTTTTAGACATTAAAGTTACATAATATATGCTAAAGTTTTATTTATGATAAAAACAAGACATGAACCAAAACGAACTAAAACACTCCAACTTCTTTGTCCCTTCCAATATGGACGAAGACATTATTTGAGAATGTGGTACTTATGAACAACAATCATATTATTAGATATACACTTTAATGATTTTTAAGAAACCTTCAAATTGTAGTGACCTTATTGAATAATTTGTTCATAGCCTTCTTTTGACCTGCCATAAATCACAATACGTAAAAACGTCTTGCAGAGTAATTAGAGAACTAACCACATCGATTCAACTAATTAACTATCTTTTAAATGCAACCAAAGAGGTTTTAATTATAGTAATTATATTTTTAATAATACTAACTATAATTAAGTATAATCAAAATATACTTACTATAATTAAAATATTGTTGTGGTAAAATTTCTGCAAGTTATTTTACCATTAATTTGAGCTATATGTCTCACATGTATCAGCTATATCACCACCAAAAGTGATGAATTTAACACAAGATGATTTGTTAATATAAATTTACAACTTTTGTGATGGATGGTGATCCATTCAAATGAAAACTTGAGGCATTTGATTTCATAGTTATCTCAGCTTTGCTACATTATCATTTGGTTCAAAATTTATAAATAAAAAAGCTTTTATAATCTTTTTTTTTTCATGTCACGCCATATAACAAGAAGAGAAGACTTGCCTGTGGGATGGTTTCAATAAAATAAGGTGTGGAGGATCTCCGGATTTGAGCTTGAATAGTTCCTTAACAATGAAGGGGCATGTAGATATACTGACATATATAGATCAGAGAGGATGATGCAGTATTAGATATATATTTGTAGAGTTATACTCCACGAGCAGGAAGGCAAATAAGCAGGACAGTTGCAAAAATCACTCCACAACGTATGAGGAATTGGGAGAAATTGAGTTAAACTGATTTAATTCTAATGTTTAAGGGTTTAAAATTTACACTTTGAAAAGTGTGAGGTTAATGTTTTACAATATGATGTTTGGTGGCATGTAATGAAATGAGTTTGTAGTGTAATGTAATCTAAAATTCATGTTTGGATTGAGTATTTTGGGTTCTGTTTGTAGTATAATTCTCATTCTGTTTCGACAATTTTCATCCAACTATTTTTCTTCTGGATCAACTCTCCGAACATCTTAGAGGTGCAATCATTACAAACCATTGTACTTCATGGGTTGTTTTTACAATTTGTCAAATAAAAATCCTATATATTCACCTTTTAAGCTAACATAATCTTTTATTTAGACCATGTTTGGTAACCAATTGGTTTTTAGTTTTTGAAAATCAAACCTACAAACATCTCTTTCACCTCTAAATTTCTTATTTGTTATCTACTTTCTATCAATGTCTTTAAAAATCAATCTAAGTTTTTAACATTTTGTTTTTCGAAAGATGAAAATCATGGCAAGAAATTGAGAGCAAGAAAGAAACATAATTTTCAAAAACCAAAAACAAGAAACCAAATGATTAACAAACGGATCTAGTTAGAGATTCACAAATTACTGCAATAAAATCACATTTATTTTCTGTTACATGATATTTAAAAGAAAAAGAAGAGCAGGTAAAAATGAAGAGTGATTAAACATTAAAGTACTAATTCAACAAAAGAAAATCATCTCTAGGCCTAGTAGTATTCCTTTGTAAACTTTATTGACAAAGTCTGTGTGTCACTTTTGTTCTTTTTTCATTTTTCCACGAAAAGACCACATCTTCTCCAAAGCCTATATGAACAGAAAACCTTTATCCAAAAAAATCAAAATTCAGTTTATGAAAAACATATGAATTAAGTTGGAAAACAATCAGAAAACCTTGGATGATAAGCTCTCCCTTTGAGTTCTTTTGGAGGTATGTGTATAGTTTACAGCTTCTTTGGTGGGGTTATAGTCACAAGAAATAATTCTTTTGCAGTTAATTTTTTCTGTGGAATGGCTTCTTTTAGAAGTTTAATTTTGCGTTTGCTCGTTAGAGGAATGTTCGTTTGATGATTGGAGGGTTCCTCCTCTGTCCTCCATCCACGTCTTTCAAAGAGAAAGGTTGTTTTCTTTGGCTTGGAGGGTGTGCACGGTATCGTAGAATCTTTGGAGGAGAGAAAAAACAAGAGTGTTTTGTGGAGTGAAGAGAGACTCTAGTGAGGTTTGGTCACCGATGAGGTTTCACTTTTTTCTCTAGGCTTCCGTTTCGAAGACTTTTTGTAAATATATTCCCTAGACAATATTTTACTTTGCTAGAATCCCTTTCTCTAGGGTGTTTTGTGGGCTTGGATTTTTTTTTTACATGTTCACCCTTGTATTCTTTTATTTCTTCTCTCAATGAAAGCAGTTGATTGGATTCAATAAAATTTTATACTATTTATTATATCTTTCTCTTTTTAACCTAAGAATGTGAAAATGTAAGTGTATATATATATATATGCAAACATAAGAGATTTTTGGTTTGAACTTACTTTATGAGAAGCTTAGGCTGGAAAACGAACTTAAAAAATGATAATCAGTAAGTAAAAAAAAAGTACATCACTGTTTTCTTGTAAATGAAAGGCTCTAAACAAAAGAAAGGTATGACTTTTTCAACAAAAATGACAGATTACCTCCCAAAACTCAGCAATAGAACTATCCAAAAGATAGCAGAAAGCCATGACTCTTCTTTATAGAACATCCAGATCTGATTTTATATGAAAAGACAAATAAAGATGTTCAGCTTTCAGATGACTAACAAACTCATCAAAGAAAACAACTATAAAGAAGTTATGCTAAATCACCTTTTGCGAAAGTAAATTTAACTATATATCATTCAACACTTTCCCTCACTTGTGGGATCGAAATAGGAAGAAGATTCAACAAGTGGCAAATGAATATTAATTGGAGAGTAAATAATATGGCAAGGGCTTAAACACAGCTCACAGGACATCTCGAATCACCCTGTTGTAATACCATCTTAAATCACCAAGTGACCCAAAAGCTTAAGCTAGTGAGTAAAAGTAAATTTAATTATATATCATTAGACAATACTTAGTAAAATTGTCTTTCGAAGGTTAAGCCTAATTTCAAAAGTTCCAAAATGAGGCATTATTGAGTCTGTGCCTTCTAACAAGTAGATGGTATTTCAGTTTAACCATAAACCATCTAAAAGCTATAAATGTAAATGATGAGGAATCTAAGACTTACTGACAAAACTGTGGCATCTATATAGAAATCAATCAGTGTTGTCACCATCCAACTACTGCAAATGGATTGTAATTAAACTTGTTAATCTCTAATAAAGCATAATATTAGCCAATGAGGATATTCTGTCATCAACAAGGAAAAAATGTAAATAGTTTATGCAAAGCCAAATTAACATCAGCAGGGATTGCATAGCAAAAAACTATTACTGTTATCGTACCATAAGAATCTAGTTTTCAATTATAGAAGTGGTATTCATGCTAGACAAACTATTCAACATATATCAAATCAACTAACTTTCCATCGAGTCTAACATACCTTTAATTACTCTAAATCAAGTCAGTCTTTAATTTTGAAAACCTGTATGATCCTACAACAATGGGGTGTTAAGAAAACTCTAAAAAATTAACTTCTAGATAGGTGGCTACTCAAGATTGTACCCTTGACCTCTTTTAGCCATTCAGTGAAACTGTGACTTCTCTTTATCACTAGCCAACTCTATACAAATTGATTTTACATACTGGATTTAAAATTATTCAAACTTTTTTTCAAGTGATTTTGACAATAATAAAGAAATTTTAAAAAATTTAAAATCACCCTCAGTCATACCATAAGATCAAGCCACTACAGAATAAAACTTATTCTCAAATGTTTAATTTATTTTTCACCTCTAGTATCTCAGTACCCCAAGATATACAAGGCCTGTACAAAAGAAGGGCACAAACTTTGAACACATTTTATTTCAAATAATTGTAGGTGGTCAAGCCAAGTTGCAGCACATTTCATTGATATAATGTATGAGTATATGAAACTAATGCTCAAAGTACATAAGAGGAAACCAGGTCAGAACCAAAATTCTATCATTAAAAACAAACTCTGAAGGAAAATTAAAAACACTCCAAAACCTAATCATACAGTTCAGGCTAGAAATTTTTTAAGATAGTGATAGAAATCAGAGAAATGTATATTTCCCTTCATCCCCTTTCACATTTCACTTCCTCTATTTACACCCTTAGTATCTTAATAATATTCATGGTGAGTTCTACGTTAGCTTAATAATATTTGTGGCACATGTATTTCACATTTCACTCGAGGAATTCTGAAAAGATATCAACACACAACTAAAATAAAATTAAGAAAGAATAGAAGGGAAAAATTACGGTGTAAAAAACTCGATGCGGAAAGGTGAACCGTCACCAAAAACATAGACCAAATTTACCGCCATCAAACAACTCAAAACAATGAAAACTATTTTTGCAATCATAACATTGGACTGCTTCCTGTGCTGCTCCATGCCAATCCTGTACGCCAAAAACCAAATTATTTTTAAGAATGTGATAAGGAGTAATGAAGTTTCACAAAACTACAAACATTGGACAAATAATAATCACATCGATCCTTTTACTGAATTCTCAATCATGTTTTCCTTTAATATGTTAATGGTAATTAGACGCACTGCCAGAGTTAAGTCGTGTTTAGTTTGTTGTATGCGTTACGAAATCAACAAGTAACGAATACAAAAACGTAAAAATGTAAAAGAATAGAGAAAATCGATACACATATATGTAGTCACTAAGAGTATGTTAGCTACCGAGTAGAGAGAACAATTTTATTAGAGATAATATTTTTTTAAATACAAAACGATATCACTATGGTTAGAGAGTTTATACAGTGATAGATAACAAATTCATTGTGCCTTAACTGGGACTATGTTAGTACGTTGTATGATATGTTTATTTTCATGCATTGTCTTTGGTATTCAAGGGTAGTTCTTAGGGGAGAAGGTTCCTATCACTCTCAAAATCGTTGGTTGGTTTGTGTTTGTCATCTTGTGAAATTGTTTGAATCGATATTGTCAGCAGTAAGACAGAGTTCTTACACTTTCTCATGGAACTAACTATCTAAGAGACTTAAGACTTACAATACAGACTCTATTAGTTTTACAGCATACATACTTGTTTGGATTCCTGATCAGAACATAGTACATGATATCGTCAAAAGATTCCTGAGATGATAGTTGCCACAACTGCCAGAGAATGTAGGCACTTGTAGTAATGCTGTCCAGAAGAAGAGTTGATTAGATCAAACAAAAAAAGTGTAAGAATCAGAGGATTCAACCCATAATCACTACCAGTCAAAAAATCATCGCTACTTATTTTTTAAAAAACGGAAACAAGACTACTCATTGCATTAACGAAATAAGTCTAATGCTCAATATCTCATTGAATTAATGAAATGAGTAAACGGTCACAGTACAGAAAAAACAAACAAGGAAAAAGGAAAATACAACCCAAAAACTGAACTTGACAAACAACCATAGGAACTTGACCCTGCAACATCGCTACTTATTCGTCTTGGAGTTTGGAAATCAAAATTCCTCCAAAAACTTTGAAGATTCATCAAAGTTATTCATCGCCAATATATATTTAGTATTATTTTCCAATTTTCACAACAAAACAGATACAGGCATATGAACCAAGAAATAAATTATAACAGAAATAGATTTCTGGAAATAGATAAACATGAGATTCTATCCTAAAATCAATTGACAATGAATTGAGTAACTCATGTATCTTGTAAATATTGTGAAGTTTTTCAACTTTTTCAATATGAAATCCCCTCAAGATAGTGTCTCTTTGGATTCACTATTCATAAACTTTGATAACATGTTAGACAAACATAAAGTTCCATTTCAAAATCAATTGACAATGAAAGAAGTACTCTATATATCTTATAACAATTGTGAGGTCTCTCCACGGTTCAACATGAGATCGTCAAAAACATGAACATCAAACAAGTAAACATATTTCAACAAATTAAATATAAATATTCGAAATAGGAAGTGTGAGATATATCAACCAAACCCCAACAAGAAATATCATATTCAATTCAGAGGAATTCACTAGAATTATTCACATTAAAATGGAAGGCGAGCTAGACAAGGATAAGAAGTAATTACCCGCTGAAACACACAAGAAAAACTATCCAAATTGTTGAAGTAATCCAGTTTGCTTCCTTGTAGGAAATCCATGTCTGAGAAATTATAAAAAGAAATCATCTATTATCTAGATGATTCTATAGTAGATAGCTAGATGCTTATCCTTCTAGCATGCAACAATAAGATGAGCAGAAACTGTTTACAAGAAAAATATAATTAAACAAACAATCCTCATGAGTTTTCTATAAAATTTACATCAAGATCTTAAACAATAAGCAAAAGCCTAGAATATGCATATGTTCTTAAATCAGAGTGAAAAACTTTATAAAGCATAAATCATTTATGTTTCGAATTAAATCAAATTAAGACTTGTATGATCGGTTTCCCATCTAATTGGCCGATCAAATTACAATTCCATACTGAAATGTGGAAAGAGAAGCAATAAGTGAGATGGAAGAACGCGGTGGAGTTGGGGGTAGCTTTGATTCATAATTGTTGTGGGAAGGATGAAAGATAAGTGTACGAAATTAGCAATGATTGTCAATATGAGTGTGCGAACTTGTAAATGATAAGAACAACGGTATGATATTGTCCACTTTAAGCTAACCATCATGGCTTTGCTTTTGATACCACCCAAAACGCCTCATACCAATGGAAATAATCCTTATCACTGATATTCATACCCATGATATCACTTCTTTCCCTAACCTAGGTGGAATTTTGTTCGCATTCCTAACAGTAAACTTCACATAAAATCAAGTGTACCCAAATGGTCTAGCAATATACAACCTCCATTCACAACATAAAGAGGTTAAGGTACAGATACAACACTAAATGTATGCAAAGTCAAAATTTCATTAAATGGAAATTATTATAAGAAGATGAAACTTTTACATACTGCAATAGCTACGATGTTGATATAGATGTCAATTACGGTTACCACCATTAACCTGAAACATATAATTACAAACCTTAATGAACAAGTCATAAAAGAAGAAAAAAATAAGAATAAGAATAATAAGCCCAACAACACACCACAATTGTAATGACATTAAAGGAAAGTACACCAAATAACACAAATTTCCCCAGTAACTAATTACTCACATGGGTCTTCCACAATTTGAACACAAGAATTTTATAGTAATAATTCGTTTTCTTTTTAAGAAAACGAATCATCTAAAGATGTAATGAAATGAAACTAATGTTCAAGGTATACTATTGTAAAATAACAATAGCTTAAACTTAGAGATCAGGAAGTGCACTTGAACCTCTCAACTAAGTTGACCATCCCTCAACACTCTCATCATATCCAAAATTATAAAAAGACAACGACTGCGCAACTTAACATTTCAACAAACAAAGAAACGTCCTGAGTAACACAAGGCTAAAAACAAAGTAGAATAATTATATAACAAACAATCAATTATTTTCCATCTTCTTTATGAAAATTAAGAACTACATGAATCAGATCTTCCTTTTGGCATATTACTATTGCAAGATTTATTAAGAAAAATAAAATTACGCTTCAATATAAATCAGATCCTCCTTCGAATCTTCATTTTAGTACATAATTATTCAGTTTTAGTTTTATACTTTTTGAATATTTTAAGTTGGTCTTTTTCTTATCCTCAACAGAGATGAAGTGACAATTTGAATCTCGATCCAAAAACGTGTATGTATATACATATGTATACCACTTAACTATTTCATATTGACAACCATCATGGGTTGACCTAATGGTAAAAAGAAGATAGAGTCTCAATAACTAATTAAAAGTTATCTAGGAATTAATTTCCTACGTGTTTTCTTGACACCCAAATGTTGTAGGGTCAGACAGAGTGAGTGGGTGCCATGATGAAAACCCAATGTATGTTGTTCACAAATTCAATGACCAAACACAAAACATATTTGATTTTTTTAGATAAAAAAGTTTAAAATATCGTTTTTGCTATATTTTAAGATCATGACATTTTAGTCCATGTACTCTCAGGCTTTGTGCTATCTAAAAATATTAACTGACTCATTGTTAGTGTTGAATAATTAATCAGAATATATTGAATAAGTAACTTAATGACAGATTGAATAAACGCCAACCGAACAAACAAATGAAAGAGACTGGAAAGGAAATACTAATTAAGAAAATATAGAATATCCATAATTTGAATAAATCATAATTTTTACTTTTTGAGAGCAAAATAAATTAAAAAAAAGAAGAATAAAGAATAAATCATAATTTCTGTTGACAGTTAGTATGAAGTTAATTTTCATAAAAACTACTAAAACAATAATAACAATAATTCTCATTCAAGAAAAGACACAATGTGAGTATTTTCCACACTTTTAAATTTCTAGATGAAAGCCTAATACATACGAACTTGTTTTTTCAAAAGTTTACCAAGAGAATAGGTTCAAAAAATATTGAAAGTGCTAGATAAAATCTACCCATTTTGAGAGGCTAAATTTGAACATTTTACCACTATATTACTCCAATCTAGTGGCACTCAAAAAACCCGATGATCCGAAAAAAAGATGAACCCAACCCAAACTTATTATTAATGTGTTTATATATATTAAATTATATATAAAATATACCCCTACACTCTGGTCTTTTGTGTCAAAAATATCTCAAACTTTCTAAAATTTTAAAAATACTCTTAAATTTAAAAAAGAAGTTCAAAAAAATCTTTACAGTTAGTTTTGGATAGAAACCGTTGAAGTTTTGTTTCAAAAATACCTTCTGAATTAAAAATTCGTACCAAATTTTAAAATCAAAATCTCCTTGAAACATACTAAAAACAATAAATAATAAAAAAAATGTATTTAACTATTAACACAAACTTAACCACTTATGTACATATTTGTTTAAACATCTAAGTCCTAAAAATCATAATTTTGTCCATTTTTCTATTTTTGACAATTTTTTATTTATTTATTTTAGATAAAGAAATGTCAACAAATTAATAAAGAGGGAAGTAAAAGGATATTTAAGAAGGGAGGAAAGAAAAAAAAAAAGTAAGTTGGCCTTAACATTTCTATTCATAAACCCGTAACGGTTTATGTGCAGTTTTTGTCTGTATTTTAGGAATGGTCAATTCAAATCACAAAAACCAAACAGTTTATTAAAATTGAACCGAATTGAAAATTTAATGAACTCGAAAAATGCAGTTTGGTCCGATTTTACAAAATTTGAAACCGAATTGAAATTGAAAGTTAATGGGTATTTTTTTTAGAACAGTTTCCATCCAAAATAACAGTGAGAGTATTTTTTTTTTTAACACATTTGGAAAGTGTATGGATGTTTTTAAAACATTTGAAAGTTTTATTGACGCAAAGTACAAAGTGTATGGGTGTTCTATATATGCATATTGGTTTTTTTGAAAATATTTTTTTGTTTTATTTGATTTCATTATAATATATATATATATATGCATATCAAAATAGTTAAATCAAACTTTTACATATTAACGATTCAGCTTTTTTAGAACCAATTTTAAGTAAACGAGTTGTGAGTAAGCGAAAGTAACCCAACTCAAATGTTTCATAGTTGAGTTTGGGTTAATTTGTTTAAGAAGGATTATTTGAGATGAATAAATTTAGGGTCCGAACAATTGGGTAAGATCGATAAAATCCTTCAACCAAATCCTACCCCTACCCCAATCACACAACGAAGACGTCGAAGCACATTGGAACAGAAATATACACAAATGATCACTGAATACATGAACAGAACAACTGAAACAGATCGATTATGTGTGAATACAAAGAGAGGGATCGGAGGCAGGCAGAAGGATTCGAAATGATGAGAAATAAAGTGAAGAAGAGAGAGTACCGTGAGAGAATTTGTTGGCGGAAAGGAGAGCCATCAGTGGCGACTGTGTAAACTAGAGCTGTAACCAGTGTGCAGCCTAATAGAAGGAAGAGAATCCTCCATCCAATTACCGCTGAGCTCGCCATTGATACTGAGAGAGTGGTGGGTGGTGAGTGGTGAGTGGTGAGTGGAAATTGTAGAAGGAGAAAAAGAGCAGATTATTGAAGACGATGGAAGTTAGGAGGGACAAGAGGGGACATGTCCACTTGGTATAATTGTTATTCTCTTTTCCTTTTCGTTTCTTTGGATTTATGCATCTTAGTGGGTAAAAAAAAAAAAAAAAAACTATAAAATAAATATCTATCTTATGTGATTTTGCTATGTTTATTATTTTCTCAAATGTAATCTATTATTTTGTCATTTTCACAGTTATCTCCTAAATTTACATTGCATCTCGTTATTCTTGTTAAGACCTTTTTGGACAATAATTTCCCTTTTCGTTTTTGGTTTTTAAAAACTAACTTCATGTACTTATCTTTTTTTTTTTTACCATGGTTGCATCTTTTCCAAATAAAAATAAATATTGATGTTGACCAAACAATTTCGGCCAATTAAATTTTGTCGTGGTCACAATAAACATTGTGATAATTATAAATTGATTGAGTTTGGATAATTAAGTATAATTAAGTTTTATTATACCCGACCCAATTGAGACTCTGTATATGAAAAATTGAGCCAAAAAGGATAATTAACCCAAGCTTAAGTCCAACAAGCAGATGAGCCTAATCCCAAGTCCAACAGATAAATTGGCTTAAGTCCACCTAAAGCCCATGGAAATTCTGTATTATTTACATTCATTTTGGAGATATTTTGTTGAAGAAATAATTGAAACTTCGAATAGTTAAAGACTCAAACTTCCAAAAGCTCTCAAAACGTGCAAATTTTTATCAATCTTGAGATTATACCTTTTGCAAGATTGAAGAATTGAAAGATCAAACTATCGTTGAATTCCAAGAGATTGAGTCTCAAATAGACTTGCAACTACAATTTTCTGAAGATCGAATATCAAAAAGTTTCAAGTCTTAATTTGTATTTGAAAGTAACATTAAATGAGTGAATATTAGAGATTGTAGCCACTATGTCAATCAATATACAAAGTTGATTTCGAAACCTCGTGTGAATAGTTGAAATTTTAGTTATATTTTTTTTTTTAAAATGGAGATTTGGATTAGATTCTTAGCAAATTGTTTTGATGGTTTTTTTAATGACATGGATTTGTTAACATAGCTTTCAATAATATTGACAAGATCGTGATTAAAAATGTTCAAATATTTATTTTATTTTACATATATTAATATACCAATAACATTTTCTCAAGTTCCATGTATTTTAGCTTTCATCTCATATGGTATTCAAAAAATTTGTTCACAAAATTTTATTAAAAATTATATCATTTGTTTAATTTTAAAATCATGATTTTTATGACTTTTTATAATTACTTAAATTTTTTTAATCTTCACTTTATATTTAAGTTGTATTATTTAAGTTAATTTTAAATAAGGTATCTTCTAAACTTTACCAAACACACACTGTCAAATTAGGATATTAAAAAGTATATGTTTTTATTTTTTCAAATAAATGTAGTTTAAAAGTTCTTTTAATGTAATTTGACATATTGAAAAAGCAGGAAAAAGAAAAATACAATTAAATGAGGTAAATAATTATCTTATAAAATTAGACCTTAGTTTTCTCATAAAATTATTTAAAAAATAAACGTGTCAATTACAAACAATTTTTTTTTACCAAAGTCATTATAAACTTAACTCGCGCTTAATTTACACTTAGAGAGTCTTTTTAAACGGAATCTAAACAAAAGCATAATGTTGATAGGGTTTTGATCAAATTAATCCAATATAGTAGTGAATTTATAAACCAAACATAAAACAGAATCTAAATTTACTTCGTGCTACACAAGCAAATCCGAATAATGCAACTCAAAGTGATGAAAGCTTTCACCCAACCTAAAAAGTTAAAACTATGGCTCAAACTCAAACAAATTTCAGTCCAGCAAACAGAGGCT
Source organism: Cucumis hystrix (assembly GCA_025688845.1). Taxonomy (NCBI): domain Eukaryota; kingdom Viridiplantae; phylum Streptophyta; class Magnoliopsida; order Cucurbitales; family Cucurbitaceae; genus Cucumis; species Cucumis hystrix. The sequence goes on along the minus strand of CM046885.1, from coordinate 6,615,182 downwards.
GCTTATCTACACATATCAAAGAACAAATTAAGACGGGGAATTTATGGTACCGATGGACCGAGAATGTTTCGCTTTTGCTAGCAATACGGTACAGTATTCTGTCTCCTATTTTCGGAAGTTCGAAATTGAGAACCTAGAATCAACGTATTGATTAATGGCTTTCCATTTTCTATTGGAGGATTGGCTTTTTTTTCTTTTCTTTTTTGAAGGAACAAAAGTTGATGAAGGACTAGACAATTACCAACCGTACTTTTTAAGTAAGTCCTTAGTTCTCTTCCTTGAGCGCGTAAAAACGATAACAACACAAGCTAGAATCCAAGGAGGGAAGTTCCCGGTGATATTAAGTTTCTTCATCCACCCTTGTGAGTCTCGAGAGAGAAACGTTATCAAAATGGTTATAATTGCCACGCCAAAAATGATCCTGGTTACTGGTTTGATCAGGGAATCCTGAAGTAAAGAGATGAACATATGAAGTTAGCCATTTAGTTGAATGTGATGTAAAAGAATGAATATAAACAGCATCAAACAAAATCGGTACATATCTCCATCAGTTTGCTAATAAACTTACCGTGTTAATTGGAATTGAAATGAATGGAAATTAGCAAACTGATGAAAAGGAGGAGCCATAAAAAAGGCAAGGAACAAAAATAACTAGATTTTTGCTCTGTGTTAATACAGTTGCCTTGAGCTGTTAAAAGTCAATTAATAATTAACAAAGGAGCATGGAACAAGACTAAGATATAGCCAGAGGAAAAAGTCGAACAGAGTCATGTCCCTGAAACTACTATATACTCAGCAAAAACCTGCGTGTTCGATTCTGCCCAAATAAATCAAATGATGGCAAAAGGAAATGAGAGTATAAAGTACGTTGGAGTCTCCTTTGACTCACTTAATTTTGAAAGTATTCATCCAACTCTTGTTGTAGGGTGGTCTTATTTCTTGTAGTTTCATCTCGTCCATGAAATACAATCTTTTTGTCGATAAATAATATAGACACATAATACATACAGATAGCAATCAAGAAAAGATTGAGGGTGGGACATGTATGAAAAAAAATATTGTGGCAATTGAAGAATATTGAAGTCTTTAAAAACTGGGATCTTGACGTGTAACCTCGCAACTGTACTTCTTGATCATTGCCTAAGAGACATGTCTTATCATGTAGAAAAGAATAAGATTCTGATGATAAATTAAATAAAGCTGAGCCTGTGCTATCATGAAGTTAGCCTAGAGGCAAGAGTCACAAGACGAATAGCCGTATGCCCACGAGGCCATGTTTTAAATACTTAAAACATAGGATACATACAGAATTTAAGTACTCTACCAATTCCAAAAGTTGCACTGCTAACTAGTTGTCATGTCAGCTTAACATGGAAAATATGAGATAGTTATTGAATGTTGGGATTTCTAACATGCACCTTGACCAATCTCTGAAGAAAATTCTTAAATCCCACTATATTTGGTAATAAGGTAACATGTAGGATATTAAATCTCAAGTAGGTGATCACCATAGCTTGTACCTATTTCCTCTAAGCCATTTATTGTTTGTATAGTTCTTATAGACACTAGGTCAACCCAGCAGAGACAATGGGTGAGCAAGAACACGGAAGTATTCCAAGAAAATTTTGACGAATTGTGGATCATTTCAAGGCTGTTTGTATTCGACGATTGAAGAGAAATCAGAAAAGTATTGGCTCCTTTCAAACATAGGTGCCCAAACACCCACGGTTATAAGTAAAAAATAACACTAATAGTCAAATGTATAAATGATTTTGTGTGTGTGTGTGTGTGTGTGTGTGTGTGTATAAAATTGAATGAAATGTTTTGGTTACACAATCAAAAATACTCCCAAAATTCTAAAGGCATTATTTTAACTACTAGAAGAAGCCAACTAATTTCTTTTCCTTTTCAAAACTGCTGATAGAAAGTCATTCTAAACTTACTCATGGATCCAACGAATCATTAAAGTTAGCTACAACATAAAAAATTTCCAAGATCCTTGGATACGCTAAAATATCCTCTTCTTTGTTAACAGCCAAATGTTCCTGAGAATAGCAAAAATCCAAGAAGATGATAAACAGCAAATGTAAGACAATTTTGTCCATCATACCATGACAACTCTAAGAGAGAGTGGGAGCCAACACCACCGCAGAGTGTTTGGAGGAAATTCTCCACAAATGAGCTACTATTTAACATACTCCTGACAAGAATACAGTTCACATACTCCACTGCCTTCTGCAAATAACGCACCACAACAACACAGGCACAAAAGTGGCCAACCCCTTAAAGCCATCAACAGTGTGGAACTTCCCCAAGGAAAATTGGGCCAGAAAAGAAAACAATTTCACCTCCTCAAATATATTAACGTACCAAATCTTAATGGAAAAAGGAGAATGCAAGGAGGTTAATACAAGGAAGGTCGAGAATCTCCAAATTGAATAAGGCTATTCTAGAAAGTGAATTGTGAAACATCGCCTCCCAAGTAGGTGAATGGTAAAATATACTAGGATTGAATAAGAGAAGATACCAAATATTGAAGTGGAAAAACATTGGAGAATAGCTTTAGAGAAGTTCGTGCTGTTAGCAACCTAACTAGCATCCCAAACATTGAAGTGAAGTCCATACTCATCAGATCCAACCTTGTGCAATAACCAATAAGCTATATATCCACGAATATAGGAACTCTCCTCCCATTGTTTCATTTGCCATTAAGAAATAAATTTCCAATAATCAATCCACTCTTACTGTTCATTTCAAGTAAACTTTGAGTAAAAGGCCAGATAAAGGATAGGCTTAGAGAGCGATCGCCCAAACTTACACCCACATATCATCAATTATAAAATTCATAAAAACATGTTACATGGTATCTTATGATTTTTAAACATAAGACCTTCAATTCCTAAACCTCAACTCCAATCAAAGAAAATTCAAGTGTATATTATAATACACATTATTAAACAAACAGCAGAATAACACCCACAACAGTAAACAAAAAAAATCGGATCGTAAGGCAACAAACTAAATTTCAAATTCAAACACCTGCAAAACGCATATCTCTGTATATACTTTTTTCCATCCTCATTTAACAAAACCCCAGATAAATGAAATTTCCAAATCGAAACGAATAGGGTTGAGAACCTTTACCTTAGGCTCTCCGTCAATGAAAATTTCGGCTCCATCTCTGTAAGTCAGTATAGACCTGCCATTTCTAGGGTTGAATCGAATGGGGACGCCACGACCGGAGTCGGGTTTGAAGGCGAATACGGACTTGAATCCGTATTTGTCCAGAATATCTCGAACCTCAAGCTGATCTTGATCCCAACCACCAAGGCTTGATTTAAACACATCGATCGGACCTTTGCCCTGGCGATAAAGATGGATCTCAACCTCCGGAACCTCGGTCTTCACAGTTTTGGAGCTGGAACTCGGATTATGGGTCTCAAGAAGAGGTTGCAACTCCGATTTGGAGTTTGTTTCTTCAACTTCTCGAATTTCGCTCTCGCTCTGATCCATTTCGCGCCCTGTGTTTTGATGTACGGTTGCTTTATTTGTTCGATACGTCCACTCGGGGATTTGTTCGGGTAATAGACCTTCTAAAAAAGTACTTAAACAATAAAAGGTGATTCTCAAGTCATAGGTCAAAATGTCCAGAACTACGACTATAGTTACTCTTGCGGTGAGTCCATCAAAATCCAAGAATAGTCATTCAAGTTCATGCCTCCAATGGCATCAACCCATCGAAGTTTAAAGCATATAATTATTAGTTTAGGATTTAAGTAGATGTAATTATTAATTTTAGTATTTAAATTGAATTTATTTTATTACATGTTTTAAAATATTTTGATTTTATTATCGGTGTGCACCTTCACCCATCTCATACACTTAAATCTTTTTATTATTTATCACATGATACAGTTGGTATTTCTTGTATGAGAAACAATGATAAAAACATTGGGAAACAAAATATAATGGATTTGAGAAAAATAAATAAGTAATCATTGTCTATTAAAATTAGACTCATTATAATGTATACGTTGATATCTAAATTCACTTGGAGACTGGTATCTAGCCTTCATGTGATGTCGTTCGTAAATTTGTTTCGATGAGCATATAACTTGCATTGCAAAAGAGAAAACTACATTTTTTAGTATAACAATTAGAGTTGGGGGATTTTAACATTTTACCTTTAAAATAGAAGGTCATATCAATTATCTATGAGTTATGCTCGTTTTGACTAAAATTCGAATACTTTGTGGTGTTCAATTGTCCTATGTATTTCAATGTTTTAATTAGCGGGTGAAGGAGTAAGGAAGTTAGGAAGTTTGAGGGTGGAATCAAAGTTACATCTAGAAGAGTTTTATATCCGTGTTTGACCTAGGGTATTTTCCCACCGAAATCAAGTTTTTGTGTAAATATACTAGAACTGTAGGGGACATGTTGCATGCACACCATGTGCAATATACTAGATTAAAGACAAAAAACATGGACATTTGTATTTTGATATTAATTTTGAAGTGTTATAGTACAATATACATTAAACAATACTTAATTGTTACTAAATTATGTCGTCTCTTGTATAATGATTGTGTTCCCTTCAAAGCTCAAAGATTTTGAATTTGAATATTGTCTACTACATCTATTTCTTTTGTTATATAGTGCCCCTCTAAGTATGATTCATGGATTCGTGATGGGACAAAAGTGTATAAAGATGATGCAAGCAAATTTGGAACTACAATCTAAAAAAACCCATTCAATTGAGCAAGATAAGAGTGAAACTTTAAATCAATTTCAAAGATTGTCTTTAGAAAAAAGAAAGGGAGAGAGAAAGAGATGGCCCAAATGGGCTGGGAAATTCGGCCCAAAATCGAATCTGGATAGGTTCAAAGCGTGGGTTTCTAAACGAAAATCGGGTATTGAAAAGGCCCACAACAGATACGAAACACGGTCCGGTACGCATAGATTAGATCGTACGTTCATACTCTATAAATAAGTTCCCGCCATCAGCTATGGTTTCCTCTGCAAGAACTTCAGTTCATCTCTTTCCTTTCGTCTTCAACCTCTAAACCTCCGTCTTTGCTAGGGTTTCTAAGGTTTCTTTCACAATTTAATCCAATCTGGTGTAATACGATTTTCGACATTTGCCCACTGCAGTAACGACGTGTTTCTCCCTTCTTAGAAGCTTTCATTTGTGTTCACTCATCGTTTCTCTTCTTCTTGTTTTCGGTTCTAATTTTATTCGTGTTGAATTCCGAATTTCGTCTGAAAATTTGGGCCTCATTACTTCTTTGTAGTGGCCGTCTGAACATTGGAGGTGTTTCTTTACGTGTAAAGGTTGATGGACGGAGCGGAACTTTTCATCGATCTCACAGAAACTACCGGAACGATAAGGAAGACCTTAGAAGCTAACGAGTTTCAACCCTTCGATGGAAACCAAATTGCCAGTCTTCAATCCCAGCTTCGTCTTCTCCAAGACAGAGTGAAGGTTTGACCGTCTACTTTCATTTCAACTTCCGTTTGGTTAATGACAAAGTGGCGAAGTATCCGGAGAGCCACGACAGTTGTTTGATCTCAATCCACTAATCGTACAGGAATTGGAGGAGGAAAATTCGAAGCTATCCTCTCGACTTGCAAGTTGCTGTTGTTCTGAGGTTTGGTCTGTTATATTAGAACGAAATCAGAGCCGTTTGGTTTTCATGCTAGCCTAGCTAACCAGCGTTACGGTAAGCTTTCGTCAGGGCTAACTAAACATGAATTCGTGCAGAGGAGGATGAACTTTGGCGACAGGAGTTGTTCGATTGAGAAAAGCAAGGAATCTGGCACTACTAAGAAGAAATCAGTAGAAAAAACAACAGGCTAGTCATTACTTTATGAACAAATAGAGTCCATTTCTTTATTTCTCCTTATTTGCTGAAATATATTGGAAGTAAGAGGATATCCATGGTAGCACGAGGGAGTAGTAATAGATCACATGTATATACGAACGAGGATGCATATTTATATCTTGTAACGTGTAACAGCTATATATATACAGTAATGAGATTACTATGCAATTAGCAGTGGACAAAATATTCAATGAGGCCGATATAAAGTGGCTGCCTCACCAAATAATATTCATTCCCCTAATAACCATGGATATAAATTTGAGTTGCTCAATCCAATGATGTACATAGTGAATGGTGAAATAGAATGCAATTCAGTCTAAGAGTGGCAATTTTTTTAACAAAATTATTTTACGAGCAACAGACATTTGGAATGTTTATAAAGTTTAGATGAAATATGCCGTAGTTCTCATGCATATTATCAACCTTGTTTATTATCACAAGAGCCACACTCCATCTTTATTTTGCGTGGATTATCCACTGGAATGATTTGCTTGTTTCTACTCTCAAATCAAGTTATTTTATGGGTGAAGGTTATAACACCAGGATCTTGGATCACTGTTCAAAGAGATATATTGCGCTAAAAGTAATGTACTTCGGGCAGAGGTATGTAATCTCTAACGGGAACAAGACCAATGCCTTATCCTGCTAATTTTCCGTACATTACAGTCCTCCATTACCTTCTTCTGAAGTAAGGAGAAACTTTGTAAGAAAAAAAGAAAGGAAAAAAAAAAACGCAAGAAAAATCAATCAGTTGTCATTAACACTATTCTGTCTTGGTCGCTTTTGTTATACTGCAAAAACTTAACTTTGTATCAAATAGTACCTGAAGTTCTGGTTACATCGGCTGTACAGGTTCTATGGTTTTGCTTCAGAGGCACAAATGGAACCAACAGTTGAAGTACAATTTCACCTTGAGCTTCTTAACAAATTATTTATGATATATCAATTACAGTGGTACTGGTGGGAAGTGTCAAGAACGCACAATATTGGTTCTCAATGTTTACTGGGAGTGTCTAAACATTTAATAATGCACTTTTTTTGTGATAAAATTTAATAATGCACTTAAAGGATCACGATATCAATTTTTTTTCTTCACCATCAATCCTTTCTAATTGATATTTGATCACACCATCTGTAAGAACTTGTCTTGCAATTCTCAATATTACATATAAGGTTTTCTTTGTCAACAAATACTTTTCCATTCCTACTTGTTAAGGAATGACATTGAGATTATTTTGATGCTGTGTTTAATTATGGATTTGGATTTTAATAAAGAATGCTAGAAAACATAATAAACAACGATTCTGGTTTTTCTGATTAGTAGCATGAGTTTGAGTCATAAATCTCATGAACTTCTAAGCATGAACTATGTGGTTACCAGAAACCCCTCAGATTTCAGAGGCATGGATTTTTCCTAACTGAGTTTCACACCAGTAATGGTAATTAGCCACTCCAATCTTCACCCTTGCAAACCCTCCTTACTGCCACCCTTTCTTCACCTTTTCCTCTCTTTTGTGATTCTCTTGTGATCCCAAAAGAAAACAAGAGGCTTAAGAGATAGATGGAGCCAAAGGGGAACTAAAAAGGGAGGGAATTGTCACTAGAAAAGACTTTTGGCGAAGCTGATTGGGAACATTTGGATACTAAAAAGAAGTTGAAAGGCTTAGGAAATAGAAGAGCATGACTTAATCCGTAAGACCAGGTCTAGCTGTTAACATCTAGCATCAATTTTTTTAAGGGAGGGGTAACGTTAGATATGGTGGTTGTTAGGAATGTTGGATGAGAAAAAATTTAACTGTTAATCATTTATCCAAATTTTTTTTTGTCAATTGGTTATCTCATCTTCCTGCAGTCTGAAATTTTCAGAGCTCTTGAGAAAGCCAGGCTTCTTGTTGGTGGTAGGAAGGAGTCTTGTTATTCAAGATGTGGGAGAACGGACAAGGGGGTCTCATCGGTTGGACAAGTAAGATATTTCAAATCTGAAGGGAATAACATTGTACTGATAGAATAACATTGTATGATGATAACGATGTGCTTATTTTCTGAATACGTTGATTTCCTCATCATGAATTAGTTCACATTTGATTTTCCATTAGCTATTCAAAGTGACATTTCTTGCCACCTCTTACATGTCCTTGGGGGGTTTGGTTGAGGTTTGGAAATTGAAATCTAATAATACGTATGTCTCATTCATTTGTACAAACTTATGAAAGACACATGAAAATCTTGTTCAAAAGTTTAACATTTTTCAATATGACAACCAAAGAGATGACAATCGATAACATAATTCTTTTAGTTATTTGGGTTTTTTCTACTATGGTTCCAATGTTATTATTGTCACGGCTAAAATTTCAGTGACCAAGTTTGGTAATTAATTTGAATTTATATTTCAAAATCTTTTCTGGTTCTTTAAGTCATTAGTCACCTAGTTGCAGAAAACCAGAATTTTAATTGGGCAACTTTGTTGACTTTTCAAAATTTAATCATTATTTTATTTAATTTCTCTATTTTTAGCATTCACTCTATTATTCCTGCAGGTAATTGCTCTCTATTTACGGTCAAACCTCAAGGATCCCCCTAATGGTGAAAATGGTTGTCATAATGGGGAAGAGCAGCATGGTTAGCTAACTTGATGTTGCCAAATTTGTTCTCTTTTGTCAATACCTTGAATGTTGAATTATTCTATTGAGCTGAATGATGACATGAGTGCGCCAGACTTTTTGTTTTATGTTGACATTGATGTATTTTGAGTACTTTAATAGTTGACAGGTTTTCATAGTGTTAAGTTACTGCAAATGATAGAACCGTTTTAGTTTACCATTTTTTTCCAAAAATTAGAACTGTCATTTAAATCATTGTTATCTAATTAGCTTCATTCAATGATTGTCTTTTTTTTAAGAAGCACTAACGTTCACATCACCTAATATATCTTTGTGTCGCTAAGAATAACTTTTAAAGTTCTTATTGTAACAAATTAGTTTATGTACAAGCAGCAATTAAGAGCAAAATTCATTTTTGTTGACTCTGTTTTATACACGTTTGTCTTAGTATTTTAGATGAGGGTGACTTCATTGTCTGATTTTTGTCAGAAATATAATATCAATGGAAGAGTTCTTAAAGAACAATAGTTTTGGTAACGATTGCATTCTTGTTTGACACATCAAATATAATAGAAGTCTTTCCTGCATCGGGAAAGTAGATGGTAGTAAAACTTTATCTAGGGAACTGCAAACATTATTTTTCTTAGTTAAGAAACATTTATTTTCAATGATATAAGAACCTATAGGTGATTTCAAAAAAATATAATAGAATTTTTTTACCTTTTAAAAAGATGTCATCTATAATTTCTCATGCTTACTTTTTCTGAATTTCATATTCTATAGGGGTAGGTTCTTTTAAGTTCTGATTAGAATGTTGCATACTTTTTACATCTTTTATTTTTTTGAATAGGAGCGACGAAGTGCATCCCTTTTCCATCTCAATTATCCTAACTTCATTTTCATTTATTATTTACTCTCAGATGGAGAAATTGATTACGTGAGAGTAATTAATAAAGTCCTTCCTAATGACATTCGGGTTTTAGGCTGGTGTTCCGTTCCTATTGGCTTCAGTGCAAGGTTTGTATTGCTCTTGTGGTTTCCCTTTGGCCTGTTTTTGTGAGAGATGTGATGTGTAGCTTTTTAATGTGAAGTTAGGATTATGTAACCGGCATCCTGGAGATTAAAAAATCAATCTAACTGGCTTTGACTGCAGAGTTGATGTGCTTACATGAAATTCTAAACATAGCCGAGTTCTATGCTTTGACAATCTAAATGTTGGTACATCTCTCTTAGGGTTGCAGCAACCGGTAGTATCTCCTCGACCCACTTCCTCATATAAGCAGCTTTACTCGTGTGTTCTTTTTTTCTTTGTTAGATTCACCTGGTGCTACATGCTGCTTAAGTTGTTTATACATGGTTAACTTTGACAATGTATTGCATCATGATCTGTGGATGCCACTTTATATTACTTTGGGGCATTGGTTTTGAAACCAAGAACCTTGTTTTGGTTACTTTCTGATATTTGAGTTTACACATAGGTATTGCCTTTTTGCTAAAGACTAATATTTTTGCAAGGGATTCAGTCAGCGGGGATTATGGTTTCATAATTATCTTAAAATTAGTTTTGGAAAGGCCACACTGTAAATTTGCTCAAACAACTCAAGAATGTTCTTATCCGAAATTTGAGTGTTGTACTTGATAAGTCAATCAGCAGTATTTCATGGTGCTCCTGATACACACAGATAATCTAATCAACATTTATGCTCATATGGAACAATGTTAATGTTTACTCTGGATTTCTTGTTGCCTCTATATGCAGCACAGGTTTAGTTGTTTGAGAAGAAAGTATAAATATTTTTTCTGGGGAGCAAATTTGAATATCTCGGTATGCAAATTATATTGTATTAAGCTTGTAATGCTGTTTCAGAAATAATTTGGATCTGCATTTTCACCAGGCTATGGAGAGGGCTGGTAAGAAGTTTGTAGGAGAACATGACTTCAGAAACTTCTGCAAAATGGATGCAGCAAATGTTCACAATTATAGGCGACGCATCATGTCGTTTGACATTTCTCCTTTTGATGTGAGGTTGGTGTTTGTATCAAATCTTCTCATCTTCTTTCCAATTGGACTTTCTGTACCGTGCTTAATTAATACCTGCCTTGCATTTGCATATTTATTCACGAATCTGCTTTGCATATTTGCTTCAGGCCATCTAAACTAGCTTTCCTCTAGCTATTGTCAAGCTTATGTTACTTTATTCTCCCCATTTTTGTTCTCTCAAGTCTACTAGCTATGTTCTCTCCTAGGTGTTGCCAAGCTGACATTAGTTTACTGACTGCAATAGTAGTGCTTCTCTGATCATATTCATTTTGAGTTGTCGATAGTACTGTTGAAATGAACCGTCTGTGTGGTTTGTATCATTTGCTGGTGTGGACTGAGTTCATATTATGCAAGATACTTCGAACTTTAGGAGGATCATGTTAAGCATCCTGCAGCTATTGATTTGCTGTTTTACATTTCCTAGAATGTATGAGATGACCAGACAAATTAAAAGAATATGAAATACTTTTCTACCCTTATAGGAGAGCAGAGTGTGTTTTATGATAGAATTCTATCAAATGTATCTTTTGCAACTTCATTCTACACCATCTTGTCGCGAACTAAGATGTCTTCTAGACTCGGGATATCATCTTTTTAAAAAAGAAATTAATCTCTCTCTCTCTCTCATGCACATCTATGAAATATTTTTGTTTGTTGTTGACTGAATCTTTTTGGTACTTTGCCAGGACGGAAGGCAATCTATTATGGGCTTTCAACATTGAAGGTAGTGCTTTCCTCTGGCATCAGGTCCGCTGCATGGTTGCTGTTTTATTCATGGTTGGGCAAGATCTTGAAGATCCTGATGTGTGTGCCATACGTCTTTACATCTTTTTGCTTTATTATATTTGCTTAAATATGTTGCTTTTAATATGTTAAACTGCATGCTTTTGCTCATGAAAATATGCCATCTTATACTTCATAGGCCTAAAGACTCTCACTTCAGTTTATTATATCTATCTGGAACAGCCATAGAGGATAAACGAGTAATGGTAAATTTGATTTTAATTAGGTGCTAGTGGTTTTTGGAATTGATAGCCATATTTAATTTTATATAGATGTATCTGCCATTGACAAGGAAACTACCTAGCCATTGTTTCTGCGCAATACATTGATCACACAATTTGCACTGATTTCAAGATGGCAACATTGAAAGCCACTATATTATGGTTTCCCAATTATCAATTTTACTTGGCCTATGGTCTGAATTTGTTATGTTACGTGGAGTATAGATGCATCTTAATCTAATAGATGAAGAGGACTGTTCAATTTTGTAGGTTGTAGACATTCTACTGGATCCATTAAGAACACCAAGGAAGCCTCAATATGTTATGGCTTCAGAAAATCCTCTGGTTCTTCATTCTTGTGAATTTGAAGGTGTCAAATTTCGGTGTTCGTCAGGTACTTATGGCAATTGATTATAGATTGTGTGACTTCTACACCGGGTATATTGTCTTTTTCACCTCAGTTATCTTTATACTATTCTTCTATATTTAAATGATTTCCCTGCCTGCATTGCTTCTAGATGCTGGAGAAGCTCTTCAGTTGCATTTGTCGAATGAAATACGAACATACAAGCTCCAAGCTGCAATATTCAAAGAAGCTCTTCTAAGCTGTTTGCCAAATGGTTTGAATTTTAATCTTTCCCCATTACACATTTGTATTTCCTTTTCGATGACTTCTCGATACTAATGTGGCCACTTCTATCTCCCCTCCAGATGGGAGCTCTTCAGACAACAGAAAGTTAAAGAAGAAAAATTCCCATGTTGCCTTGTTGTCAAGGCCAACTGAGCGTAAGTTCTTCACAAAAATACTGTTTTCTATTGGGATTATTTATTGGGTAATGTTATATTGTATCATTGATAAAAAGTAAAACACTTGAGTGAAACGAAAATCCAATAACTCTTGTTTACATACCAGTTAACAATTTTGTTTAGCATATCCACATTTTATAGGAAAGCTAACTCTATGCTTGTCTTTGCCTTGAAATTTTGGAAATTGTGTCTGATTGTCATTGATTCTGAAAACCACGATTTCTAAAACACAAATTTCATTCTAAATAAATAATTATGAGCGTCTTGATCCATAAACGATGATTTACATAATGCTTTTAGTTAGTATGAAGCTTTTGGTTTCCCAAAATAACAGTTAATTTCTCAATCGGTCAAATTTATATGTTTTTCTGTGAACTCCTCAAGTATTGTAGATGTCTTGAGATGAGCAAAAATGGGCTCAGCAGGGTGGTTTATACCTCCTGTTATTTTGCTTGCATCCCTTTGCCTATTAGAGGTGAATAATATCTCCCTACGCCATTCAGTTACAGCTGGATGCAACAGCAGGGTGTAAGGTATTTCCCTTACAATCTATTGATATGAGATAGAAAGAATTTCTCTGAGGCAATACCAACACTTCTCCGCTATTCAAGAGGGTTAATAAGCTCTCCCTCCTCTATCAGCACACTGAAAGATACAAAAAGTATGAAAATCCTCTCCTTAATTCCTTACAAATATATAGCCCCCTTTCCCAAACACTCTGTGTTCACAATCTCACCACCTCAAGGCAGACTTCAAATGGTCCCGTGACTCTAAATCACTCACTGAAGGTACATCTTCCTTGTGACTTACCTCTTCTTCTGTATTGAAGAGTAATCAGGGGCCTAATATAGGATTGCTTTAATGTTTTTGGAAAAGGAGGAGGACTCTAAAGGTGGCTTGGCTACTTCGATAGATTTAGAATTTTTGGAACATATTATTCATAGATTTACATAGCAATCTTCTAGAAAATTAGCTTGTCTTTGGAATTCCTTTAATCTTGTGGCTGATCTTTCCAATTGAACTATGCTTGGCGATGGAATATTGAAACCGTAGTAGTCTTTGCTAATGATTTATGGGACTGCAAGTCTAGCCAGCTTGAAGGAAGATACTAATTGAAAACTTCAAATGTTAGTTACGATACTATTAGGTAACCCTTTGGATTTTGAAAATTAAGTCTATTTCCTCTTAGTTTCGTTCAATGATTTTGCATACTTGTTAAGTAAAAGAGTTGATTTCGGAGCCAAATTTCAATAACAAAAACAAGTTTAAAATAGTTTTCTAAACTTGGGTTGATTCTTAAAATCATAGGTAAAAAATAGATAACTAATAGAGAAATTTGAGACTAAAGTTGAAAAACTAAATGGTTACCAAAGTGGGTTACTTTGATTGATTTTTCATCTAAAGGGGCACTACACAGTTTTTATTCCTATTCCTAATCCGGGTGCTCTTGTTCCAAGAATTTGAAGCCGTATTGTTCCGATTGAAATTGATAAAGATTTTACAAGATATCTGCTGCCTTTGGACATTTATTCATTGCCTTTGTCATACCCTTCTTGGAAGACTTAAAGTTTCTCGGATTGTTACACAAAGTTTTCGGTTGATTTGGCTTTAGTTTGCTAATTTGAGATGTTATGTATGGCTTTTGGGGAGTTGATTTTGGTTTACTCTTTTCTCTCTTTGTTATTGTTTTGTTCTCTTGGTTTGGATGTTTTTGGATTTGATCCTTTTTATTATCTTTTATCTTGTTGAATTTCGACTCATTCTCTTGTAATTTGAGCATTAGTTTCACTCGTTAGATCAATAAAGAGGCTTGTTTCTCTTCCAAAAAGAGATGAGATATTGACCATTTTTTTTCATCTGTTAAATCCTTGTATTTTTACTATTTTCATAAGCATACCTTTCCCACTGTTCTTATTGCAATGCGTTAGCGTATGTATTGGTATCTGTTGTTGCCTTATGAATCTTACAAGTAGTTTTACTTATCCCAGCTTCTTATGAAGAGCGGCGTGCCAAACTTGACTCAACATCAATGATTTGACTGAATACATCTTCACAATCGCAAGGTAACATAGTTTTGCATTGCATGCTATATTCATTTCACGATAAAAAAGAGCTTTATGCTCTAACATAGCATCTTCTTTCACATTAGATGAATCTAAGAGTATCTTAAATTCCATTCTATAAGATAGTGAAGTATTTTAAAATTAGATTTGGCAAACTTTGAGAATACTAATAATTAAGGGTACTTCTCAAATTTATCGGAAATTCTAATTGGTCAAAAAAGAGGTTTCAAGCACTTTACAAACTATATATGTAGCAAGAAGTGTTTTCAATGGTGATCTTTAACTTGCCCTTGGTATACAGATTGCATTAACTTTTATTTTTATGACGATTTGATTTTTAAATTTTTGTTTTTGGAATTTATGTTGTTTCTTATCCCATTAGGTTTCACATCTCCCAAAGAATAATTTGAATTCTTTGTCAAATTCTAAAAACAAAATAAGCCTATTATTACAACCAATTTGATTATCATTTATGATAAGCACCCACAATGCTCTATTAATGCAAACTTAGAGGTTCTTTTAGGATCCTTGCAAAACTCCCACTGTTAAAACTTACTTCTCGAAGGATTCCAACCAAGAGCTCACTTAAAGATGTAAATAACTCTTGGATCAATCCTAAAATCTATGATGGTCACTCATAGATCTTAGGACAACTCACTCCATAATTAGTTTGATCAAAGACTTATCCCAATGAATTGATTTAACCATCAAATCTAAAACGAGACTTGAATAAGATAACACCAATGTGTTGAATAAAATATATGGTTTTTAATATCATTCATCATTTTCATTATGCCTTGAATGACTTGAAGAATAGCCATATTGGGGTCTTGTACTTATGGTACTCTTTCACCCTGTGACATTTTTAAGTAAACCTCACCACACTTCTCACCACACTTCTCACCTATTTCACTTGGGACACTCGTATTTATCACTATAAGGTAGCTTTTGGTACTAGGTCAACATGTAAAGGTTAACTTAAATTTTTGGTGCAATCTAACTAAAAGGTAAATGAAAATCAATTCAAACAAACAACTCTCACAAACTAAGACTAAAGTATTCAAAGAAGCTCTTCTAACTCAATCTTTATGATCCACAACTAAAAAATGAACAAGGTAAAAAAATATCAAATGATAAGAACTCTAAAAAAATGTTTATTGGATTGACAACTTTTTTTTGCAATTTTTTCTTTGTGTTCATCTTTTTCCTAACAATTTTTTTAACGATAGAAAAAGCAAATTTGAAGAATATTTCAAGACAAGTTGCAGTATGTCTTGTAATACATGAAAACAATTGAGAAGAAAAACAATTTTTAAAAAATGAAATAAAGTAAAGATATTTCACCTTTAGAGCTGGCCAAGGCGATGATGACCAAATGCTCTGATACCAAATGATAAGCTCTCACAGTGCTTGATTAATGCAAAGCTACAAATCCTTTTAAGGGCAACTTATCGAATGATTTCAACCAAGAGTTTAGTTAGAAAGCAAACTTAGAATCTATGATGATCCCTCGTAGATTATAAAACAACTTACTCTAGAATTAGCTTGATCAAATATTATGACTTGATTTAACATCAAATCTATGTAGTCACCTATTTTTATCCTACACATATATATCTTTTTTAAAATAATAATATTAGTAATAATGACTAAACTTTTTATTTATTTGTTTATTTTAAAAAGGTAAAAAAATTAGTAATAACATAATATCTCATTTTTATCGTTTTAGGAAACAAAAATAAATCAATTTATTTTAAGAAAATCTTTTAATATCACACTTGTACTATTTTATGAAAAAAGAAATGAATTTGTTTTAAATAAAATATTCTAATATCACTTTTATTATTTTAGGGAGAAAAAGAAAATCAATTTTAAATGAAAAATCTTTTAATATCCATTTGATTTATTAACTAATTTTTCACAAAATCTTAAAATATCTCATTTATGTTATTTAAGGAAAAAATAAAATTTAATTTATTCATAATATCCAATTTTGATTTTATTCTTATTTTTTCTCCTAATTTATGATACACTCTCATGTCTGTAAATAGGGACCTTTGTCATTCAGATAGAGGAGGAGAGTTTATTAAAAAAAGAATTTTTTAGAGGGAAAATTGCTTAGAAAAAAAATTCGTTAGAAAGAAAATTTTTAGACGCAATTTTTTTTTTAACATGGAATGTAAATTTGATACCTTATTGTCTTTATTTATTTATTTATTTTTTATCTTAAGCAAATCAAATTCCATGTTGAAATAAATCTAAGACTCGTATAAGATAACGTCAAGGTGTTGAATAAAACACAAGATTTTTAGCATCATTCATGATGTTTGCAAATGAAAGGATTGAGTCTTTACATAGACTACACAAAATGAAAGGAAACAAAATGCATATAATGCATTTTCCCACAACTCAAAATAAATAGTGTCTTCCCACTGCTCAAAAGTACCTTTAAAAAGACCCACTACTCGAAAGAAATATTCCAAAATACAACATAAATTCTTCTACTAATTCATCAACAATTTTTTTTTAAAAAAATATTATCGACTCTTAAAAATTAATCCAAGTCTTTATTCCATGGTTGATGCATGATTCTTCAATTCTTCACTTCTCTTCATTCTCCTGACTCAAGGAATGTAAATTTGGGTTCAAAGCTATTTGTCTCTTTTTGTGAATTTGCTAGCTTTTGAAGGTGTAGTGTGAAAGCTTGTTGAATCTTCTTTGCCTTTCTTCTTTTAATTTCTCTTTTGGGTACAATTAATTGATTAATTGTTGGATTCAGATCAATTTGAGTCTCATTTGAAAACTATTTTTGGTTTTTAAAAATGAACTTTAAACCCTTGAACTTCATGACCCTCATCAAAGATAAAGTCAAAATTAACGTGGGCACAGGCAAAAACAGCTCCTTATGGAGTGAGAGAAGGATTAAACCCTCCACCCTCAAGGTTTTCTATCCCAGACTTTACAATCTGTCCACACAAAAGGGGGCTTCCATTCATGGTATTCGAGACTGTAGACATGGGTGGTCTCTCAATTTTAGAAGAAATTTAAAGGATGAAGAGATTAACGAGTGGCTTGACCTCATGAACATCCTTCATAGCATACACCTCTCGGCATTCAAAGATAAATGAATTTGGGAAGCTGGACAACAAAGGCTACATCACCACAAAATCCCTTGCCTATGATTTGGCATTTGATGTGAACTCCCCCGAACATCCTTCCATGCTGCCATATGGAATGATTTTTACCCAAGAAATATCAAAATTTTCCTTCGGAAAATTAGTCATAGTCACGCTGCTATAAACACTTCAGACAAACTTCAAGCCTGGCTTCCCTATAAGGCCATCTCCCCCATTGTTGTGTCATCTGCAAAGCTGGGCTCGACTCATCTAAAATCTCTTCTTACACTCACTTTGCCGTGAGGTTTTGGAAGAGAATCTTCCTTTCCTTTGGATGGTACACAACCCTCCCGAATGACACCATTGCTGCCCTCGCCTTCACTAAACAAACGCAACACATGTGGATGTATATGATTTGTGCTTTCTTATGGACCACTTGGAAGGAGAGAAACAACTGCCTCTTCAACGATAAGGGAAGCTCTTTGGATAGCTATTTTGATGTCATTATCTATCATGCTATGGGTTGGTGTAAAAGCACATCTTTCTTTAAATCACACTCTTTCTTCCCTATTGACCAATTGGAGAGTTATTATGTTACTTCATTGGCTTCAGCCACATTCGTTTTTGTAAATTTCTTACATCAATGAAATTTGTTTAGTATAAAAAAAAGAAGTTTAAACCATCATGGGTTGGTCGAGCACAAAGTCTCAATAAATGGTAAAGAGGTAATAGGTTTAATCCATGGTGGCCATCTACTTAGGATTTAATTTCCTACGAGCTTCCTTGATACTCAAATGTTGTTGGGTCAAACAAGTTGTTTTGTGAGATTAGTTGAGTTAAGCTGGCCTTGACACTCCTAGTTAAAAAAAGAAACTTATAAACACAATCTGTTACTTTCTTTGTTTTTAGTTTGAAGAACTTGGTTTTTTATGAATATTGTTAAAAAGTAGAAAACAAGACAGAAATTTTCAGATGAAAAGTGTTTATATGTTTAATTTTCATAAACTCTGAAACAGTTTCAAATTTAATGGTTAAGTATAAAATGAGTTGGAGTAACTTTAATAACAACGATTGTATCTGTAGTTTTGGAAGAGCTTGAACAATCAAACATTAGAAGAGAAGAAGCAGCAATGATGAGCGTCTGGTGATGAAGGGAAGAAGAGATGTTTAAAGAAAAAGGTGAAAGGCCAACCAGACCCAAACATCAAACATGTACCAACATCATGAATCCAGGTGCATTAACTTAGACCAAATCATTTTTCTCACTTGCTCTGTCCCCTTTTCCTTCCAATTATTATTCTTCACATCTTTATGGTTTTACTTTTATTAATCACGTTGACAATGACTTCTCATGGTTCTGTGCTGTTTGTTCTTTCTTAATGTTCCCAACTATGTAAATGTTTAACTTGTTTTCTTTTTCTATCGCATAATTTATTATTATTATTTTTTATTTTTTATTTTTGAAAAATAGTTGGAGATACTTTATTCCACTTGAAGGTATGTTTTTAAACTTTGGGATAGGTTTCTTTTATACTTCTCGACTTACAAAAGTTTCATATTCACTTGTGCCATTCGAAATTTGTTTAAAAAACTATTCTTGAAGAGCCTTTTCTCTTTTTTTTCGGATGAAAAAAATTAGATGATATGATTTACAATTATATAGAAGATTAAGTTTAATGTTGATATATTTAAAATTGTTTATGTAAAAAATTATACACATCGGTTGTCCATCAATTTACGTGAATGATTATAGATATTGTCAAATATACCTTTCATTTTTACAGTACCAGTTTTCATATATATGAACAAAAAAACCTCTTCAAGGACATTATTCTTTTCACAAATCTCAAAGTTCTAAAGGTAAAGTTAACTTTTCGAAGTCAGGAAGTATAATTGAAGAAACGATGAATATTGGAATAATTGAACTAATTATTGATTGGCAACTGTGAGTTTCATTAGAAGTGGAACCACATTAATCCAAAAGGGATTAAACTGAAATGAAAAAAAAAAAAGTGAAAATAATCGTTTCGATTAGGGACGATCAGTTGATAGGAGTTCAAACTGACTTTTCAACTAAACAATCGCTAAACTAATTATGGTTGGTTTAGTGAATGTTCAAGTTGAGATCATTGGTGGAGTCGATTTGTCTTTTTAAAAAAAAAATGATTTTTTTTTCAAACCGATACGGATTGACGGACTTCAATTTGGTCGGTTGATTTGCTTGATTTTTCATCTATCATACTTTTAGTTTCGAATTGTTTCAAAGTTTCCATTTGGGATTTGCAGTGAGTGGACAAAATTGAACAATCCACATAATAGCCTTACCAATTAAGAGAGGCATAGTAAGGTCAAAAAAGTGGAATTGTGGTCAAGAAAGAAAACAAAAGTTAATTATAATTTTACTTTTAACCTTATTCAAGAAAAGTGTAATGATTCTTTCCTCAATCTTCTCCAGATTGAAGAATATATTATTGTTATCTTATCTTTCCTTCACTTATTCTCTTTATGTAATTAGGATATGGGCTCAAATAACAACAATTATAATGTCAGTCCATTTTGAGAAAATAAATACAAGAAAGAAGTATTTTCAAAGTTACTTGCAAGTTGCAGCTTCATCTTTAATTAAACTTAAAAGAGTTTTTTTTTTTTTTTTACATATTTTTCCCTCCTTTTTATGAAGAAGGAAAGAGTAGATTGAAGGCAAACACAGCTCATCTTAGACAAGACCTTAGTCACTTTTCTATCATTATTAGTAGTAAAAACTGAACACACATGTTGTAAAATTAAGTCTATAAACATTATTCATTATTTTTTTCTTTAGCCAATTGGTTAAAAAATCAAGCCAAATTTTGAAAACTAGAAAAAATTGACTATTTACACTTTCTATAACAAAATCACTAAAAGATAAAATTTATTACACTTCAAAGTGTAAATATTTTGCCAATTGTTATATATATATTTTGATGATTTTCCTTTTAAAAATTAGTTTATGCTTTTATAATTTTATTCAGAATTCAACTATGGTACTCAAGAAATATATATAATTATGGTAAAAATTGGAAAGCTTAATTTTTTTAAAAAATATAAAATGGTTACTAAAGGTTACATTTTCATCTTTTAATTAGTGATATATATAAAAGAAATAAAGAGAAATTGTCAAAAGTAGAATATCTATTTACACTTCACAAAAAAAAATCAAAAAAATTAATTTTGTGTTTTGGTTGTATAGGTTTTCTATGATAAATTATTTTTACTTAGCCAGTCTTATAGAAAATATAATTTTTTGGCTTGAAATTCTGTGATTTGAATTTTCTTTAAAATATGTGTTTAGGCAACAAAGCCTAATTGACATCTCATCGCCCATCCAAATGACAATAATTTTCCATTTTCAAAGATTTTTATATAGTCTTATCCATATTTCACATCTAAAATCTCATTTTATCAAAGAGTGCTAATTTCTTTGAAAGTGTTGATTTGTCGGATTAATAAAATTATTGTGATTATTTTGATTGTTGAAAATTTTCGTATGTATGAATAATTAAATACCTTGATAAATAAATAAAAAACATTTTGGAAATGGTTAAAAATGATAAAATTGACAAAATTGTGTTGTGATGAATTCTTATAAAATATTTTGTTTCCTTTTTCTATTATTATTGTTCTTAAAAAACCCCACATATGAAATTTCATTTCATAAAAAAAGAGGTTTAAAAATTTTTCAAGAGGAATTAGCCATCTGAAGAAGAATAAAAAAGAATTAACCATTCAAGTGATGATGTTTAGTGAAAATTAATTATTTACTTGAAATTTTTGTTTAAAAAAAAAACCTTTGATTTTTTTCAAAAAAATAATCAAACAATAGTTTTTCGCAGAAAATCTCCACTTACGATAACTTTCAAAATTAAAAAGAGATGAAAAGGATTCATTAATTCTTTTAGAATATTTTATTTTAAAGTTTAATTTTATTACAAGCTCTTCTCTAAAGAAATATAAATAACGTATTTAAATGATAATATTGTCTTTGACGTAGCATCTATTCACAAGAATGTATAAGCAAACACACATTCCAAGATTAGAAAGAATGACATAAATTAATGGCTTATTGCTAACTATATACCGATGGATTTAGTATAAGTCTACAAAGAACTCGAGTCCCCTAAACTTTATCATATTTATATAATATATATAAAAAAAACTAATTAATATTTAATATTGATAGATAATTGAATTTTATTTTTATTTTTAAATTACAACTTGAATCCGTCAATGTGTATATATGTTACCATTTGAAAATAAGTCCAATTGGAACATTGTCCGATTTTAAGGTTAATATCACCGAAATATTTCTAATATTTTGTAAATAATTTGAAGAATAAACTTACTTTGATTTATTTAGGGTGATAGTAAATGAGTGGGGTAACCAACTCGGGCGCTGTTAATTAAAACAACTAAACAATCAATAATTATTAAACTAATTATTGCGTTAAAATCTCTCAATAATTTACAAATATATATATATATATATATTTATCCGAACGGGCGAAGTAGAGAGAAAGATCTTCCGGTTCCCGCGAGGGGGAAGCTCTGATCAAATCAAACGAGACCCTCTTCCTCTTCTCTCCGCAGAAAAACCACATTTCATTTTCACTTTCAATTCCATTTATCCCTTCCATTTCTGTTCTCATTTCATCAATTGTGTTTCCTTGTGTTGTTGTATTCAAAAAATGGAAGCGGCCATGGGATTGATGAGGAGAATGCCTCCAAAGCACTCCGAAACCGCTCTTTCCGCTCTTCTTACTCTCTTACCTCACCATTCTTCCGATCTACTTTCCCAGGTTGACCAGCCTCTTCAGGTGATGCTGTTTCTTCGGTTTCCTTTTTTTGTTATTTTCAAATTTCTTTTAGATTTTGTTGGGTTTTGTATTTTATCAGCCTTCTTTTTTTGTACTTCCTCACATTTTTGGCTATTTATTCGGGTTTTAGGGTTCTAATTTGATTTTTTATTTTTATAGAAAAAATAATTCTATCGGCTTTATCGTGTTTGGATTCAACCCAAATTTCCCTAACTACTATATTTGTCATTATGGGTGCTGGTTTTAGTTAGCTTGGGGTTTGAAGGATGAATGTTTTTGTGGTCGCATGGTTGAATAATCAAGAGTGGTTCTTTAATTTTCTTTGGAGTTATCTTTGACTTCATTTACAAGGTTTTGGTTGTTTAAATAATGAGGTAATAGGAGTTCCCCACTTATTGTTACTCATGGCTCTTTCCTGGGTTATTTTATTACTACTATGCTGATTGCTGATCACCTTTTTTCCTAATCGCCTTTGGTGTATGAAAACTTACATTTCTTCAACCCTCTTCCCCGCATTGACAGTGCTTCAACTTGTTAAAATAAACTTAAGTTCCCTAGTTTTCTGAATGAGAAATCACAACATTTACAGGTTATATGTGATGTGGACAATGGGAAGGAATTCATTTTGTGCGAATACAACAGAGATGCAGATTCATATAGGTATGTACGTAGATCCATTTTGCAGGATTTGTGCACCTAGCTTCAGTTATATGCTTAACAATGGTTTTACCAAGGTTTCCTCAATATATATTTTGATGTTTACCTCAATGTTTGAGGCTAAGATGTTAGCTGTTCCAGTAATGAGTAGCACTGTGAAATGTATTCCTAACTTCAAGACAAGTTCTTTGCATGTTTCAGAATTCCATGCGACTAGATAGGTATAGCCAGTGGTTATGCACTATGTAAATCCGATTTTTTCCGTTATATATGAGTCCGTTGTATGCAAGCAATTATTACATGATTTATGAAGGGCTTTCAATGTAAGAAAAAATCTTTGAGTCTAGGATGGCTGTTTTACAGTTTACCACCGGTTATAAGCTAACAAACATAACACTAACAGCCTTTCAGTACTGATTCTGTTGACAAATATATACAGAAATGAATATAAGAATATTGAGTTTAGGAATAGGACGGCATATTAAGTTTGGGAATATTAAGGTTTTTTTTCCTATAAAAAAATATGACAGCATGATGTAAGGTTTGGTTGATTAAAAAGTAGCTTAATGGCCAGTATATTTTTGGTTTCTAATGGTATCTTTTGTCAATGTTTTATTTATGCTGTATTCTTTTCTTGCCATATAGATCACCGTGGTCGAACAAATATCATCCACCATTGGAAGATGGAGCTATGCCATCTATAGAGTTGCGGAAACTTGAAATTGAAGCAAATGAAGTATTCACAATCTATCGTGACCAGTGAGGTCCTTTGCTTGCTTCCTTTTTGACCCTTGTGCAATAGAATACTCGCCATACATTTTAGATACTATCTGCAGCTAGTGTATACTTCTAGATTCAAGAGGCATTTTCTAGGGCGATTATTTATTTCTAAGACAAACATAGAATCTACCCAGTTCCGGTCCAAACTCAAATATAGAACCAGCCCCATTCAATTTAACAATCAATGTCCTTGTGTGATTATGTGTTTCTTAAGACAGCTGCTTTAACGAATGATTGGTCAGGTATTATGAAGGTGGCATTTCATCTGTGTATATGTGGGAAGATGATGAGGAAAGTTTTGTTGGCTGTTTTTTGATAAAGAAAGGTAAGACTAACCAATGCATGAATTGTGAGCATTAATCAAAGTGAATGTTTGATCATGTGATGTTTTTTGAGGATAAAGATGGCTCAAAGACTGGTCATGGTCGAAGGGGATTTCTACAAGAGGGAGCATGGGATGCCATTCATGTTATTGAGGTATCTTTTTTTCCATTGATAAAAGATCATCTACTAGATTTTGGATTGTTTATGTACTCTGCCCATCTCTTGACTAAATTCAGGTGAGACTAGAAGATGAGGGTACAGCTAGCTATTGTCTAACAAGTACAGTCATGCTATCGTTGACGACAGATAACAATGCAGCAGGGACTTTTAGTTTGTCTGGTTCAATTAGAAGACAGGTACTTTAGAATGAATTTTGTAATTCGACTATTTAAAGTCAATTAGTAACCATCATGAGTTGATCTAGTGGTCAATTGGTAAAAGTCATGCGTATAATAAAGAACTTAGAGGGAAGGGGGGGTTCAACGCCTAGTGGATAGGCTAGCTACCTAGGATTTAATATCTTACGAGTTTTGTTAGCTTGATAATGTTGTAGAGGCAAGTGGATTGTCCCGTGAGATTAGTTGAGGTCCATGCAAGCTAATCCAGACACTCAAGGATGGGTGTGTGAGTCTCTCTCTATATATATATGTTAAAAATTCAAATAGTTGATTTTGGAGGTCCTCAAGGGCCATGGTAAGAGCTTGGAGTCTTTTGGTCTTACTGGCTTAGAGGTTCCAAGTTGCTTAATTCCAAAAACGCATGATGTCTCCTAGGCCTTGGGATGGGCATGAGTCCCTCCTGGTATAGTGCAAAAGGCTCCAACTCCATTATTTAAAAGAAAATATATTTGACTTTCGAGGAAGAATTACCAAAAGACGGGGTGAGAGCCACACTCCTTCCAGAATAATTTTGCAAAGCCTAAAAGCTTCATTGTCATCTTCTTTTGTTCCATTAGTGCAATTGACTGTTCGAATGAGTGGTTTAGGCATTACGGAACAAGAACATTAAGATAATAGTGGCCGTCTAGTATCTTGGATTCTTTTCATAATGGAAGTAAAATTAAAGCCTATACTGAACCATTGCATGTTTTCTTTGTCTGTTTTTTGTTTTGATTGATTAATCTTTTGCCTCTATAACGAGTCAATAACAAATATATGCCTGTGAATAGCAGTCATCTGTTGCTCGACCATGTTAGTTAGAGGGTTTTTATTTCATCCATGCTTATGCATTCTACCTTGCACCTCTAATACTATAATAATACTGTAACTGAGTGTGGGTTTATTTTATCTGCTTTTATTTTTCAATTATGTTCTTTCTATACATCCTTTCATCTATCCCAATGAAAGCGTGGTTTCTTATTAAGAAAAAAAAGCTATAATAATTCTGGTTCCACACCGTTGTAGATGAAGATGAAGCTCTCAGTTGCAGAAGGCCATCTTTGTAACATGGGTCGAATGATCGAAGAAATGGAAAGTAAACTGAGGAATTCACTCGATCAGGTAATTTCATCTCTCGATACTTTGTCTCTCTCGGTTTGACATCTCTGGAACCCTGTGCCCTTTTCAAGGCACAAGTGTTGACCATAGGAATAATTAATGAAATTATGTGATGGTGGTACCCTTAATAGGTATATTTTGGGAAAACAAAAGAGATGGTTTGCACCTTGCGGCCACCCTCAGAAGTGGTGCATATGAAATTGCCCGACAAGTGACCACTGATTATACAGAACCCGAATTGGCACAGCGAACCGGTGGACAGTTGTGAGTCATTTTTCTACTTTTGTAACAGTTTGTGATTTGAATTTGATTATGTTTTCCAATCTTTATTCATGTCAAAAAAAAAAAAGGAAAAAAAAAAGCTGTTTAGTTGTGAGTGTACTGATTGTAGAGATTCGACAGTTTATTAGTTGCAAATTTGAGACGGAGTTTTGAATTGAAAATTGCATTTGATTCTTCTGTGTGTTCTAATTGCTTGGATAATTGCAGGGATAGAAATTGAAATTGAAATTAACTTGGTTGTCAAGCAAGCATTTTTTTGTTATTCGTTTTCCCAAAAATTGTTTTACATATTTCAAGCCTCATGCTTTATGCTTTATTTCCAACTGCATTCACTCAATTGTAAAAGAAAATGAAGTTAAGTTGTTTAATTCTTTGATTATAATTTATAGTGTTTATACTATTAACTTGAACAAAAGGAATGGCTGTGGAATAAAAAGGTATGACAAAATCGATATTTGGTTTTTACTCGCATGATATTATGATTGAATACATAACCTAATCATAGATGTAAGATGTACTGGAGTGACGCATATTCAATTTGTATTAAGAAAGTTTGTTCTAGATTTGAAATTGGGTTTACTTGATTGAAGTTTTTTCTTGTGAACTTGCAAGTTCACAAAATAAGCTGGGTGGAAAAACAAAACAATAAAGACGAAGTGCTAAATAACACGACTTCATAATATCAGGCATCATCATCAAGTAATAAAGTATCTAAGTAATAAAGTACTACTCATTGCTGCGAAATAATCGCAACAATCCTAACAATCCTAAAACTAAATGTAAAGATAAGACATACTCTTCCAAAAGAAAATATTCTTAAAAATTAAAACTAAACACAAAGATAATATGAACAATCCAAAGTCTCAGATATGTTATGCCATGTCCAATCCTTTTACCTTCAACTAAGTCATTATGAACTTGAACTTGAGCTTAAGCTTTAGCATCAGGTTCCCTGCTTGTAGAACCAGACTCATTAACGAGCCCTGCAAGAGGTGTTTGATCAACTTTTTCCCCTTCTTTATTTTCACCCTCATGGTCGATGTCGTTGTCATCTTCTGCATAGACACAAACGGATTTAATATGCAGATGAATATATATTAGAAACATTTTCAAGCTCAAACTAACCATCATCCTCTCCAAATGCATCAGCACCCATGCCTCCACCAGGATCAAGACCAAGTTTCTAGAGATTGAACGTGATTAGAAAGTCTTCTTGTAGTGTTTAATCTCTAATTTAAAACGAATAATAATTGAACTTACCGAAAAGTCCAAGCTACTAAAGTCCATATCATTTCCAGCTGCATGTTGGAATGGCAGGGTAAGAAAGACTCTTTAACAAAAATTTGCCAACAGTCAATAGCTCCATTTCATAACTATTTAGTCTAGGTTTTTTAGTTTTTGCAAATTAAACCTATAAATACTCTAATTGATTTTTTTTTGTAATATACTTTTTACAAATGTATACAAATATCAAAACAAAATCTGAAAATTTAAAAACAAAAAGTAGTTCTTTTTTCTTGCTATTTAGCTAAGAATTCAATTCTTTTACTTCTAAAAACTTTAGAACACTTTCACTTAATTTTTTTTTTAAAAAAACGTGTCATTTGATAGTTTTTGGTTTCTAATTTCTTTAAAAGTACTTTGGTTTTTTTTTTTTATTGATCCTATAAACATCAATTTGACCTCTGCTTATATACTTTTTATTGATGTTTTATAAAACCAAGTCCAATTTTAAAAATAGACTTAATTTTTTAAAACATAAAAACAAAATGGTTAACAAAACAAGTTTGTCTAAAGTAACAACTCACAATTATCTCCTTTTTCCTCATCTTCATCGATCCATTTGTCCCAATCAATTTTCACAAACACAGGAGGTTTCCCCTCTTGCTTCAACAATCTACTCCACCACTTCTTTTCAGCCTTTTCTATCAAATACCGGATGTTTCTCATGCCCACACTAGCCTTGCTCTCCTGCCATTGTTGTGTTTCAACAATTAGACACTAATATTCAACAGAACAACAAAAATGAAGAGTGCAAAGCAAAATGATAATGAAATTCATAATATACATTTATGTCAACTTTATCATATACATCAATATCAACTTCATATGGAATCT
This sequence comes from Cucumis hystrix, assembly GCA_025688845.1. Taxonomy (NCBI): domain Eukaryota; kingdom Viridiplantae; phylum Streptophyta; class Magnoliopsida; order Cucurbitales; family Cucurbitaceae; genus Cucumis; species Cucumis hystrix. The sequence continues at coordinate 6,587,159 of CM046885.1, read as the reverse complement.
TCTCTGCTCCACTAACGGCAGAAAAGCAAAATTTCCCTTCAGGCTCCAACTTAAGCTTCACATCCTGAGCATCTGGCAAGTCAATTGTTATGAATAGCCTATCTGATGTTTGTGCCCATCTTAAGGTAGGGTGCCTGCTGTAAGTTTGATCAACAAAAAAAAACAAGTCAGATAAAATGAAACTTGACATGAAAGGAAGAATGTTAAATTATAAATTTGGTCCCTAAACTTAGAAGAAAATTAGAATTTGTTGCCTATAGTTCTTTTTAGATGAGATAATTGACAACAACTAAAACCATCATTTTCTCACTCACTCATTGCAGATGAGAGAGAGAATACAAGCATAAAAGACATCTTTTCAATAGTGAGAGAATTCTAAAGTTGCAATAGCATGAGCGGTTTTGTTCTTCTCTATAGAGATACGACAAGAAAGTGGAATGTTAACAGAATTCACAACATAAATAATATCCTCAACAAGGATCCCGACATTGGGTAAGGAGCTCTCCTTTTTGTTCAACAGTGAGTCAAAATTTAGTGCTCGTGATTTGATAAAACATTCATTCAAACTATAGAGAAGCACCAAATTTTGCAATTTAACCTTCGAAGAAGGATCATTTTTTTAAGACAAAAGATGATTCTGTCCCACGTTTATGATCGAATAGCTATGGATAACCATCATAGTCAATATTCAATAAAACCTCTGAAATTCAAATGAGCTACAAGCTTAAACGACAATAGAATAAGAGAATAAACAATTAGTAAAATCTATTTCCAAGTTAATGGACCAACAACAGATCCATAGGGTATAATGATACTTCGTCTAGCACAAGAATCTGATTTGAACACAACATTAGCAACATTGAAGTTTGCAAGGGGAAAAAGATCAGCCGTCATTTTCACATTCTACTAGCGATCAGGAATCCTTAATCCTCAAGTGTGAGTTTAGCACTATATAGAAAGTGAAATATGGAAGCCGATCATCCTACTTCTAGTTAACTACTTCAGCACGCAAAAAACTAAAGACTCACTTTCCAAGTACTATCACATATCAAAATGTTTCAAACAATCACAATAACAAAAAAACTCCAACAATCGAACTCCAGTTTGAGAAATCTTCACAATTATTTCCATAAACTTTTCAATCAATCAAACAGATACAGAAACTCACCGCCGATTCCTCATAATTTTGTATAGAACAAGCAACGAAAAGAATGAATGAGGAAGCGAGAGAGATACCTCATGTTTAGGAATCGATGAGCAGAATTGCAATGGAATTGTATTTTGGTGCTAATCGAATCGTTGGAGAGGGAGAAATAGGAAACGAAGACAACCCCATGGATAAAAACAATGAAATGGCGGTTCGCTATACGTAATGGATAAACGGTGAGTTTTATTATTATTCAATTTTTAGTTTCTAATATCAGTCTATTGATGTGTAGTTTTTAGAGATAACGATTACAAATAAAATTTATATATATATATATGATCGTATTTTGATTTTAATTACTATATTTATAATTGTTTGTATTTAAAAATATAAGCGTAACTAAACCAACTGATATAGTGTTTGACCGATCAATTTCAAAACTAAAAAAGTTCAATTTTTCTATCATACATTTTATAAATTTGGATAAGTTTGACGACTCAGTTTAAAAATTTAAGAATAAAATTGCAACTATGTGTAGATTAGTTATTTTTGTCATTTGTATAAACTTTTAAAACCTTTTTTTGGTACTAGATGATTTTGAAATGATTTGGTTAAAATCTACTTTTTGACCTGACGAACTTTCGTGAAACTAATTATTTAGTCGTGCTTTTTATGATAGTTTTGTTTTTAAACTATGACGAGCAACAACTCTATCATTTGTAATAATTTGGTCTTTGATATGATTTTTTTATTAAATTTAAAGTTAAAAATCAGAACATGATTTCTTAGTTTATGTCTCGTCGAGTTAGACACTTGATTTCAAGAGGTTTTCATAATAGTACTAAATTATTGCAAATTTTAAATCATCGAAACTTAAGTTAAGTGATTAAATGATAACAAATTTGGAGTATGTAAAATAAATTACTATAAGTAAATATGAAGGACTAAATTGTTGCTTTTTGAAAGTTTATGGATCAAAGTGTTTTTCAACCTAAACTTTTTTGGCTAGTTAAGGTTGATTTAAATTTTAGTTGTGAAAATGGAGCACAACTGAAATATGAAAATCGAGAAAATATAATATTAAAATAAAAAAATAATATAAAAAAATAAATAATAATAAAGGAATTAAAAAAATTAAATATTTAGAAATTCTCGAAGAAATCCACTATCTCCTATTTCTTTGAAAAATGGTGGATTACATAGCTAGTAAAAGATCATGTTTGTTTGGCACATGGTGTACACTAATAGATAATGTTTACTTGACATGTGGTTATGGCCACTAAGTATACACTAATATACATCTATTTATATTAATATTATTTATAATAATACTACATGTTGGAGGTTTTTTTTTTCTTCTTTTTGAAGTAAAGATGAAAACCATTTAATTAAAGCAATGGTCCATCTTAAGCTCTACTATATATGACAAAAAGGATACCTCACATAAACTATAATGATCTTAGTTTATAATGATCTTACAAATATCATCACGGTAAGAATAACTCAACAACCTGAATAATCCAGATAACTCAATCCATATTATAAGGAGCGGGTTGAGTTCTTTTTTTTTTTTTTATATTTTATTTTTAAGTTAGGTTGGGTATTGGGTGAGGTTTGAAAAATTTGATCCAACCTAATCTAACCCTAATTGATGATGTTATATATATTTATATCGAGATTTATAACATGATGTTTGGATTTTTTTTTTTTTTAAAAAAAATTTTAGAAGCTTAGTTTATATTTGACTCTCCTTAAGTAATATGAGATATTTTAAAACTTTTTCTTAGTATTATTATATTAATGTTGTACTTTAAGGATGTTTTTGGGATGCGTGGACATATGAATTCGATGTCATGATGTTTTTGAAATTTAACAAATATTAGAAATGAGAAAAAATTTATACAACCTGATAATCCAATCTAACTCATTTGTAGGGTTGGGTTGGGAATGCTTATGGAGTCATTCAAAAATTATGGTTGGTCCCAAAATACCCCTCAACTCAACTCGTTTACACATCTAGATCTAACAAGTTTATTAGATGGTATTGAGATGATATAATTAAAAGGGTACGTATTAAATATTATGGCATATTGAGATGTTTGGAATCACTTTTGTCAATTTTTATCACCAATATTTTTTCTTTCACACATCTAGATATTTTTTGCTAAGGTATTCTAGTTAAAGAGTGAGATGTGAAAAACGAACTTCTAACCTCGTGGTTGATAGTACAAGGAGTGATATTTTTTAGGTTGATTAGTACAAGCATATATATAATAAAAAAGGTTAGGCAATAAATGATAGATCATATTTTTTTTTCAAAAAAAGTATGAGAATAATAAGTTCGCAAATACGATAATAAGTTTGGTTGTGTATGATAATAAATTATTTTTATTTAATTTGTAAAATTAATCATAAAAACTCTAGAAAACTTTCAATAAAGAAAATATCGACAAAAATAAAAATAAGTAATTATACAAAGGACTAAAAATCGAGTAGTTTTAGCAATTATGACCTTTTAAACTCTTACAAAACCGTGGGTTTCCTCTTTTTCCATTTCTACGTATTTTTTAATTTGTATATAATTTTATTTGGAATATAATTAATTAATTAATTAATATTAGTTTAACAAAACTAATATAAATATTTATTTTAAAAAAATCAATAATATCTAAATTTTCATCTTCTTATTATTTTTTAAAGTTCTTTTTCATCCTAGCTTGGAAAAATAATTATTGTAAAAAAATTCAATCACTGCAAATTTGAAAATTATCTAAACAATATATATGTTAAATGTTAATATTCTTATAATGCATTTATTTGAATATTATTTTAATGTATTTATTTAAATCGTTGAGAAATTTTCAGATATTTACAAAAGTTGAATTTAAAAGCTATGTTAGTTAGAATTTAAAAAGTGATTTTGTCAGATAGATTAATTAATAATTTGATTAATCAAACCTTAAAAGCAATTTTTAAAAATATCAAATTTTACAAAATATTTACGATCTATAACAAATTTATATTAACAAATTGATAGTTATTGATATGTGAGAGTGATAGAAGAAAAAAATTTAAAATTTTGCTGATAAATATTTTAATTTATTTTACTATTTAAAAAAATGTCTCTAAATTATATATAATTTTATATGAAAATACATTGGAAGAAGCACAATGACGATTACAATCTCTCGTATAAATTTCAATCTTGAATTCTATAATATATGGAAAGCTCATTGATCTACACTACGACCTATCTTGTTAACGAATGCGCCAAACTGTTAGAACTCCAATTTCTTTGCGTCGCTTGAAATTCCTCAATAGTTTTCAACACCAACTCTGCCCGCATTTTAGCATCTCTAACCCGCACATCCAGATTGAAATCGATCAGATCCCCCAACATCCCATACAAAATCGAGACATCTCAGCAGCTAGCATTTTCGCCACCAAGCAACAAACATCTTGCGAATGGGCAAAAACCGCAACTCAACAAATCCTATGGGTGGAAGAATCAGTTCCATATTTTCTTTGCCCGCTTAGCTTACCTTTCTCCCCTTACATTTGAGAAAGGCATGCTCAATCTGTTCTTCCTCTTTTCTACAACACACACCATTTAATTTTAGTGATGTGTATCTAGAAAAGACTATCATTAGAATAAAAATTTGGACAAACATCAAAATATAGGTAAGATGCACCCGTATTCATTTACTTAGCTCTTTGTTATAGAGTTATTAATTTACAAATTTGGAGGGAAAACTCGATGAAGGCGAGGGAATCTCCATGGAATAGCAATGGCCTACTTCAATCTTCTCTTACAGAAATGTTCTTCCTTCTCCCAAATCAAGCAACTCCAAGCAAACCTTATCATCAATGGCGATTTTCAGTTCTCTTCCTCTCGCACTAAGCTTCTCGAGCTCTGCGCCATTTCCTCATTTGGCGACCTTTCTTATGCCCTCCATATTTTTCGCTACATCCGTTACCCTTCCACCAACGATTGGAACGCCGTTATTCGCGGCACTGCCCTGAGCTCCGATCCCGCGAATGCCGTTTTCTGGTACAGGGCAATGGCTGCGTCAAATGGGCCTAACAGAATTGATGCTCTCACATGCTCTTTTGCGCTCAAAGCTTGTGCCCGCGCTTTGGCTCGTTCTGAAGCGATCCAATTACATTCGCAGCTTCTACGATTTGGGTTCAACGCTGATGATCTCCTGCAGACTACATTGCTCGATGCGTATGCGAAAGTTGGGGATCTCGATCTTGCCCAGAAACTGTTCGACGAAATGCCCCAACCAGATATTGCTTCGTGGAACGCGTTGATTGCAGGGTTTGCTCAGGGGAGTCGGCCAGCCGATGCTATAATGATGTTCAAGAGGATGAAGGAGGATGGAAATTTGAGACCCAATGCAGTGACTGTTCAAGGGGCTCTGTTGGCCTGTTCACAATTGGGTGCTTTGAAAGAAGGGGAAAATGTTCATATATATATCGTAGAGGAGAAGTTAGATAGTAATGTGCAGGTTTGTAATGTCGTTATTGACATGTATGCTAAATGTGGATCTATGGATAAAGCTTATTGGGTGTTTGAGAACATGAGGTGTGACAAAAGTTTGATCACATGGAATACAATGATAATGGCCTTTGCAATGCATGGCGATGGGCACAAAGCATTGGATCTTTTTGAAAAGTTGGGTCGATCTGGAATATACCCTGATGCCGTATCATATCTAGCTGTGCTATGCGCCTGCAACCATGCAGGGCTTGTAGAGGATGGGCTTAAGCTGTTCAATTCAATGGCACAAAGGGGTTTGGAACCAAATATAAAGCATTATGGTTCCATGGTTGATTTGTTAGGTCGAGCGGGGCATCTCAAAGAAGCTTATGACATTGTAAATTCACTGCCTTTCCCTAATATGGTACTCTGGCAAACATTGCTTGGTGCTTGCAGGACATATGGGGATGTAGAAATGGCAGAACTGGCATCAAGGAAGCTAGTAGAGATGGGATTTATTAGCTGTGGGGATTTTGTTTTATTATCGAATGTGTATGCTGCTCGTCAGAGATGGGATGATGTTGGGAGAGTTAGGGACGCTATGAGAAGAAGGGATGTGAAGAAGACACCAGGATTTAGTTACATAGAAATAAAAGGTAAGATGTACAAATTTGTAAATGGTGATCAAAGCCACTCAAGTTGCCGTGAGATTTATGCTAAGCTTGATGAGATCAATTTGAGGATCAAAGCCTATGGATATTCAGCTGATACGAGCAATGTGTTGCATGATATTGGTGATGAGGACAAGGAGAATGCACTGTGTTATCACAGTGAGAAGCTCGCAGTGGCTTTTGGATTGACTTGTACTGAAGAAGGGACCCCAATTCAAGTGATTAAGAATTTAAGGATTTGTGGGGATTGTCATGTTGTTATTAAACTAATATCTAAGATTTATAACCGAGAAATCACTGTAAGAGACAGAACTCGATTTCATCGATTTAAAGAAGGTTTGTGTTCTTGCAAAGATTATTGGTGATACTTACTCACTCAATAATTCTAAAATCGAGATGAAGCTCTCTTGGAAAATGTCCCATGTCTCCGGCGTATGAACATATTCTTTCATCGAGTCCAAGTCCAAGGAGCAGCAAAAGTTTCAATTTAGAGGTTTGAACTCAAAACCTTGGATGTGTCTCCAAACATCTCTAACTCTTACACCAAGATTCTTTATAGAGTAGAACAACGGCTATCTTTTTTGAAAAAGTGAAATACCATTTTTGGGAGGAGGGAGTGAGATCTTTAATCAAATGCCTTCTATGATGCATCTCGCCTCTTGGTTATATGTTCATTAGACTAGTTTAATGTAATACGACCATTTCTGGCTGCAACGTCTTTTAGGCATGGAGTGAATGCACTTCAAAATGGTATCAGGCCCGTCTTATTCTATCTTTAATGCTTCCAAAGCTCCAAAATCTAGTTCGAAAAGTATGCATGTTAACCTTGCACTTGCAGGACTGTTATTGTTGTTGCTTAATCACTTTGATGATGATAGCCAAAGTGAAAAAATTGAAGAGGCGGGCAGCATTTCCAGAAATCTAACCAATACCAAGGGTAATCATGGTAACATTAATTAAGATTCGTCACTCCTTCCTTACCGAAAAGAACACAATTTTATATTTCTGTTGGATTCTCTGTTTACTTTCTTGATTGGATTGGATGGATCAAGCTATGTGACGTTGTGAAACCTACTTATTCTAAATATTTAGACCCTAGATCTGGCGGATGGGGCTAGTTGAGACAGAGGAAGAAAGCAGCTGAGAAATATTGAATTTCAAACTGGGATCAAGCTCTTTCATTTGAATCTCATCCAGAAAAGTGGAAATGGACAACTACAATGTGCAGTGAATCTGGTAAGTCCTTGTTCATTAAGCTTGAATCCTGACTGGGAACCATCGATCTAAAGATAAAATTGAGGGTTAGTTGATTATTTAGGCTTCAGAACCATTCTGTTTTTATTAAAAACTTTTTAATAGGTAGCTTATAGAATCCACTTTTATTTATAATTTGCTTTTCACTTCTGATCTTTTTTAATATAGGCTAACAGGCAACAAAAACAAGTTTTTTTTTTTTTTTTTTTTTTTTACAAAACTTTAAATTTATTTGTCATTTAACACAATGCCTGTTAGACTAGAATAGAAGGGGAAAAAAGTATTAAGTATAACATACAAAATCTAACAAATACTTGATGCGTTGTTTTTATAAAATATGGATGGAAATCTATGGCTAATTTAAGAGAAAATAAGAAATTTTTTCACACATAATTAGGTAGGGAATGAAGGTTTAAAATTTTAATCCATGGGTTTGAAATGTGTTATTATTATTATTACTTTGTGTGAAATATGTGGCGTTAAAGTATCAAACTTCTAATTGAGTTGAGATATGATTGTCTTTTGGATGAGGTAATTTTTTTTCAATAAAGTGGATTGTCAATTTTTTAATAGTTCTGTTGAGTCCCTGATTCATCTACGTCTAGACTTCTTTAAAAAAAAATTTAATATAAGTATTTGATGGGATGTTTAGATATGCTTGAAATGAAGGAACATTTTTGTCAACAGGTTGATATTGATATTTTGGGCAAGTTAACGCGGTTTGTTTGGAATTGGAATAGTGAAAGGCACCTCCAGCCTCCCACGTTTATTCTATCTCTTAACATTATCATTATTATTATTTTATATATATGTAGTTTCTTTGTTTCTTTATGTAAAGGAATTCATTACATTGTTGAAACACAGTCAATTTTTTACAAATAGATTTTTTAAATAATGTTTTTTTTTTCCTTTTCAGAACTTTTAGTATTGGTATAGTTACAAAGAGAAGAAAAATTAATTAAAAGAAGTATTTTTTAGCGACATTTTTTAAAATAGTAACATAAATTAAAATATTTACAAAATTTTGGATTCTATCACTGATAGTTTTTTATCACTATAGCATATTAATAACTATCAGTAATAAAATTTGCTATTTATCAACAAATATTTTGTAACATCTACTATTTTTAAAATTTTCTCTATTTTTTTTTTATAAAAAAAATTGTTTAAGATAAAACAACAAAAATATAAGTAAACTGTAAGAGTCAAAGTTCCAAATTTCTACTTGACCATAATCTCAGTTATTGTAAAATTAGATCAAAGTATTTGTAGAGAGTATTTAAATTCTTCCCAAGAAAAAAAGAAAAAACTTTGGATTTTTTGAAAGATAATAGATTCAATAGGTTAGCTTTTAAAAAGGGAAATTTTCAAAAATAACAAATTTTATAAAATATTTACAATTTATAGTAAATTTTATCACTGATAGTCATTATATATTATAGTGATAAAATACTATCAGTAATAGAATTCAAAATTTTGCTATAGTTTATAAATATTTTAATTTATTTTGTTATTTTAAAAAATGTCCCTTTAAAAAATCCTTTTTTTATTGCTTTTTTTCTTTGGGTCCAAATTTCATATATTATACTCTAAATTATGGCTATGGGTTATTTTCGTCTTTTCTCCATTCTCTTAAAGGAGAAT
>CM046885.1:6557188-6577950 GCA_025688845.1 Cucumis hystrix | reverse complement strand
TATTTTCGTCTTTTCTCCATTCTCTTAAAGGAGAATTTTTTAAACCAAATATATATATATATAATAATTAATTTTCTACCAAAATTTTTTTTTGACACAATTCGATAAGTCAGTGAATTGAAGCTTTATTATTATTAATATTTTTATTGAAATTATAAAAAATAACAAATTTGATAAAATATTTGTAATATATAATAATTTTTTAAGATTTTATCAATAATAGACATTGATAGCCATAGACATAGACAGTAATAAAAGTCTATCAATAACTATCATTGATAGAATTTAAAATTTTATTGTAGCTCGTAAATATTTTAATTTATTTTGTTATTTTTAAAAATATATCTTTATATTATATATTTCGTTTTCATATTTGAACTTTTTAACCCATGTGGAGTAGATAGTAATTGGTATTCAATACTAAAATTTGATAACAATGATTAAAATCGACAATTGATGTACGATTGAAGGATCAAAACAACCATTTTAAAAAACATTAACACAAAACACATAAACAGGAAAGTCAAAGGCTTCACTTTTTTTCCATATTACTTTTTCATTAAGTATAGCTGACTAAACTAAATAAATAGAATTAAATATTAAAAGAAAAAAATAACATGTTAATTTCTTTTCTTTTACTTTAATACATGGTATTTGATTTGGATCTTGTTGTTTATAATTTATTGAATTTTATCAGTCATATTTTTAAATATCTACTTTTAATCTTTATGCCTAACCAAATTTAAGCATTTTTCCTATTGATTTTTTGTATCATAATCATTGTTATTGTCTACCTAATTCTGATCTGAAGAATTAAATTATCATTTATTGAATGAATCTGAACCAAATTCAAGAATTTATACTATATTAAAGTAGAAAAAATAAAACAATATTTTACTATCTATAAATTTAAAAGGGGATTTGTTATGCTGGTGGCTGTTGATACCGCCGTTGAAAGTTCTTATGTTGAACGGTTTGAGCTAAGCAATCATGTGTATTAAGAAACACATGAAACCCAATTAAATTCAACAAATCAAGCCAATAACATCCTTCCAACTCACAACTGACCGATCCGTGCCAAATAAGCCCAAGGTGGGATGGGGAGTTGACTCACGAATACTGGTCTTGGCCGTTCTAAATAAATAATGATAATAATAAAATATTATTCATATTTATATTCAATTTTTTATATATCGAAAAATACAAAAATTCTAATGTTGTCCATTTCTCATTATTTTTTTTTGTGAAATTACACTTTTAGTGCTGATTTAGAAACTTTAAAGGGGCTTGTGAGTAATTTTCTAAAATTATAATTAAAATTACATTTTGAAAAAAATATATATATATATCACTAATTAAATACATGCCAATTAGGACCACTCTCTCTTACTAAGAAATTATTTCTTACAAATTAGGTTTAAATCTTATTAATTTACAGAATTTAATATTTTTATTTTGAAATATTAATCTATCAATGTCACATGTATAAGTGGTGATAATTGCATTTTTTTTTCTAATGTATTTATAGCTTAAACTTGTTTAGAGGTAATATTGTTTAGTTGTTTGTAGAATTTATATTAAAGTGGTGTTTTAATATTTAAAAAATGGGAAATACGTTTTTTTAGGGCAAAAATAAGGATAGGTAATAAACACAGATAACTAAAATGAAAAAATGACAAGAAATAAAATAAATTATCACTAATCCCTAAATCTCTGGTTCCAGGAAATTTCGGCGTTTTACTGCAATAATAAGTAGCCCGCCACCACTCTCCCTTGCTCATTCGTCCTCATTACTTGTTTTGACCAAACAATCTTCACTCCCCCATCTCTCTCCTTCTCTCTTTCTCTCTAGGGCGGTCTTTCCACCGTCTCCGGTGGTCGGAGATCTCAGCTCCGTCCAATTTCAACTGGGGTTTTGTAGATTCATCGATTTCGGAGCGAATTTCTTCACTGTTGCTGTCGATTTTGTCTGAGGATTCCGGGCTGGTTTCTTCATTTTGTGATTTGTGGTGTTCTTTGATGTCAACGGTGTCGTCTTCAAGGGGTTTGTGTGAAGAGGGGGATTGGCCACCAGGGTTTCGGTTTCACCCGACGGATGAGGAGCTGATTCTCTATTACTTGAAGTTCAAGACCTGTAGACGCAAATTGAAGCTTGATATCATCCGTGAGACCGATGTTTATAAGTGGGAACCCGACGAATTGCCTGGTAAATATATTATCCTTCCCATGATTGATCTGATTGATTGATGTTCTTTCGGTTTTTCCTTGACCTAGTCTGATTTTGATTCAGTTTGTCGTTGATTTATTTTATTTTATTGTTTATAATGGGTTTGGGGGTCTTTCTGAATCTATCTTTGTGATTTGCGTTTGCTTAAGCTTGTTGTCAAATTTTAATCGTATCATACTGTTCGATATTATCATTTAACTTCTTGCATTCGTTAGCTGAATTGAAGCTATTCCTTGTTATATTTTTCGGTTTCATTTTCTTTGCGAGTCGTTTTTATCCACTCAATTCCTATACCGATGTCCTAGGCGAAGGCATAATTGATATTTGATAGTATATTTTTCCCGAATGTTAGAGAGTTGGTCTTTCCTTTTACCACTTTCTGTTAATGTTAGTTGCTCTATGATTCTCTTATTCTTTGGATATCAACGAGTATTGATGATGTTTCTAATCATGAAAAAATAAATGCAGGTCAATCTAAGTTAAAAACTGGTGATAGACAATGGTTCTTTTTCAGTCCTAGGGAACGTAGGTACCCAAATGCGTCAAGATTGAGTAGAGCTACAAGATATGGCTACTGGAAGGCCACAGGAAAGGATCGAATAATACAGTGCAATTCACGTAATGTTGGAGTGAAGAAGACACTGGTGTTCTATCTAGGTCGTGCTCCTAATGGTGAGCGTACTGACTGGGTTATGCACGAGTATACCTTGGATGAGGATGAGCTTAAGAGGTGTACGAATGTAAAGGTAATTGTGTGTTTAAGCTCTTCTTTTACTTAATAGTTCTTGTATGGTCTTGTTTGATTAAGCTGTGAGTCTTTCTATTTCAGGATTACTATGCGCTCTACAAACTTTATAAGAAAAGTGGACCTGGGCCAAAAAATGGCGAGCAATATGGAGCACCATTTAGAGAAGAAAATTGGGTTGATGATGCTGATTGTCTGGAGCCTCAAGTGAAAATAGTTGATGAGGTTGATTCTGTAGTTCGTGAAAGAGATAATGGTCAAATTCAGCTTTCATCAGAAGACATTGAGGAGCTTATGAAACATTTTGTAAATGATCCTGTCCTAGAGTTGCCATTAGTCAATGGTTATCATCAACTTGGCTCTGCTTTGCAGGTTGGCTGCCCTGAATGTTGCATTCCAATATTCTGTTCCCATTCCCATGTTAATTTCCCTTGGTGAATTGACTGGTTTTCACTTTGAGATCAAATCGTTTCTTTTTCAATTGATAATATAGCAGTAAGAACTTGGAACGTTGGTACATGAAATGCATTTCTAAACTTCTAAGTTGTAATGAAAACTAATTTTATTGTCAATAACGTTTAGGACTCTTAAAAGTATTATTCCGGTTGTTGGTTCAGGAAAGAACATCTACTTTAAGCTGACATACATGCTGTATTTCATTGGTTATTTGGTCTATGATTCCTTTCATATGTGCTTTATTTGCTCAAATCGGTTACCTTATTATTTCTCTCCATTCTCTATATAGGTTGATGATAAAGAAGAAACTGCAAGTACTATGATCGATGATTACACTCATGAGCACATACTTCCTCAAGCGGATAAATTATGTCGCTTTAGTGTTCAACCCAGTGATTTGCATGCAAGCTTTGACTTTACCCAGTCTGGTATCTCTCAGTTGCAAACATTTGAAGCCGAGGTTTCATCAGCTCCTAAAGATTGTGAGGAAGAAGGAGACTTCTTGGAGATCAATGATCTCATTGGTCCTGAACCAACTCCTGTGGCAAATGTCAACCCTTTGGGAAATATACCACCTTCAGAGTTGGATGGATTGAGCGAGTTAGACCTGTTCCATGATGCAAATATGTTTCTTCGCGACTTGGGACCCATCGCTCCTGAAACAGTTTTAGATCCATATTTGAATGCTGTTGATGTTGATGTTGCAGACAATTTGAATGGTAATTGGCAATATGATCCCTATCAACAAATCCAGACGGACAATGTATTCTGGAAGAACAATGAGACAGAAAATGCCTTGAGCATCCCTGAATCACATGGACAGTTTGTTACTCAATCAAATTTAGGTATATACTTTAGTTGAAACTTAATATCTCTGTCGTCTTTTATCAGACATTCATCAGTCCATTTTTACTGAGGTCTTTCTTTCTGTTTGAACTTCACAAAGTTGCTGGCTCGATTAGCTCATCTACACAGAGCTCTTGTCCAGATGAATTGGGTTTGTTTGATAAGCCATACTATACTCCATATGGCAAGAACCGCTCTGTGAAATGTTGAGCCAGCTTCAACAAGCTACCTAGTACGAGTACTTCTCGTGTATTATTGAATTCTCTGATTCAAGAGGAGCTGTTCTCCAATTATATTTGTTGGCTTTCATCATAAATTGCCATTGTGGTGCCAATTCCGGGTGCCATTTTATCGATGTGAAGCAGTAGGGCAGTTTCTAATTATGAAACTTTCTGGTCTTGTTTAGGTGTGGGATATGAATCTGTAAGTACTACAGCAGCAGGAACAAGGGAGAATCAAAGTGCAAATGATGGAGACGGTTCTACAAGTTGGTTCTCTTCCAACTTGTGGGCCTTCGTTGAGTCGATACCGACCACTCCCGCATCAGCTTCAGAGAATGTCAACCGCGCTTTTGAGCGGATGTCTAGCTTTAGCAGATTGAGACTAAATACTCTGAACACCCTTAACACCAATGTTGCCGTTCGTAATCCTGAGACGAGTGCAAGGAGGAGAACGGGTATGAATAAAGGATTCTTTTTATTTTCAATTCTTGGAGTATTGTGTGCAATTCTGTGGGTGTTGATAGGAAATGTTAGATTATCTGGTAATTTCATTGCTTCATGAAACTATTTCATGAAAGCTGTGTCATCTTCTTTTATACCTTTGTTATATGCATATCTTATAGTTTCAATATTCATGATAACTGAATATTGGATGTAAAGCAATCTTAGTTACTGCTGACTATAGATGCGAGTTCTATGAAATCTAATTTCATTATCTCCATTGATTTTGTTTTATCTCTCTCTATTTCAAATTTATTAGTGAATAGAACGTGTAGTTTTTTAAGTAAATAAATAGAATTGGTGAATCTAGTTTAGGTCATGTTTAGATTGACTTTCTAAGTGTTTCAATAAGTATTTACAAGTGCTAGGAAAGAAAGTTGATCCAAACAAGCTCTTCATGTCTTAACGTTGGATTGATTTTGTTCATTTGCTTGATTTCATCAACACGATTGGATATTTTTTTTTTTAGTTTTTGAATTTTTTTTAATTGGTTAAAAATTTGACTCTATGGTAAGAAATTGAGAAGAAATAATTTTGAGTTAATTTTTTTATAATAATTAAATTATTGATACAAATATGTATTAATTTGAGAAAGTGGAAAAAAAGTATTTCAGTAATTACAGGGAGAGATAGCAGAACAAGGCTGGAACTAAGCAAAGATTTGATGCTATTTAAACAGAGTTGTTCTTGATGTATCAACTTTTCTATTTCCTTCCTAGTTCAAATCTGATGTTCAAATTGTTGGTTGGTTGTTTATTTATTTATCTATCTTTATACTTTGAAGATTGTACCAATTATCATCTTAACTAAATCGTATCAACATTAAAGGACTGGGAGTTTAACATTTTAAAACCAAATACTATATTGAATGTATATCCAAAACCTTGAGACGAAAAATGTATTATTACCTTTACTGTAGTAGAGAAGTTCAAACAACTTAATTATATATTTTATACAATTTTATCTAACTCTTTCTTTTTATTATCTACTTATATATTCAATGCTAAGACTTTATTATATTTTGATTCGACTAATCTCATAAAGTCGATTCATAATATTTTATAAACATATGGATGTTAGCATTGGCATTGGTATTTTAACTTCTAAATTGACACAATTTTTTTTATACATGTCAATTACCATTTAATTAGGTTCGTTATTAACCTCTTCCTTTTAAAAAGTAGTAAAATTTAAAGAAATAGTATTATAAAAATACTGGTATAATATGCTATTTTTCAACTCAAATGTCAACATAAATGTAACACTCCAAATTCAGGATACGAAATTCGAAATTTGGCAACTTATGGTCTCGATAAATTTATCTTCAACTTCGTCATTATTTAAAGTTGGTGAGTCAAACAATAAGTTAATATGTTATAACAACTCAACTCATCTTATGTTGATGAGTCAAACATGATCTAAAAGAGGCAATTTGCTATCAAACAATGTCAACGTTTTAAGATTTGGACAATATAAACCTTTTTTTTCTTCTATCAAACAATATCTAAGCATCATATTCCCTAGTTCATGAGAATTAGTTATTCAATGCACCATTTTGTAATGATTTTGTTATTTTTTTCTTATTTTTCTAAAACTTGTGAGTTTTTTCTTGAATTTTATAGGATGGTTCATATATATATATATATATATTGTAAGAAATACTTCAGTTTTTAGATAACTTCTAAAAGTCAAAATTTTGTTTTTATTTTGATCTTGGAAATGTATAAGCTTGGTAGGATTTTATGTTTGAACTTTTTGTTTTGGTTTTTATTAAAATTTGTTTTAATATAGTGATGGATTTGTTGGAAGATTATTATATATATATATAACTTCTTTAAAAATTTGTTCTTTTCAAACTAAATGAGTAAGGTATTTTTGGGTTTTTATTTAAAATTTAAGGCTATTTTCTAACGAGGTATTATAAAGTTCTATTCATAACATAATAGTAAAATTTTAAATGCGTTTTTTAACTTTGAAAAATTCAGAGGTATTTTTAAAGCAAACACACTAATGGTTTTCATAAAACTCTAACGATAATAATATTTTATAAAGAAAACTTCTTTTTACAAGTATAAAGGTAATTTTGAAACTTTTGGAAGTTGATTGTATTTTTTTTATAAATTATAAAGTTCACATTTTTTTTTTTTTATGAATTTAGCCAAAAGACTTTCTTTTTAAGTGAATTGTACAATGTCATGCAACTCTAAGATATATCTAAAGGAAATTATAACAAATAGCATAATAAAAAATAATAATTTAAAAATATAATCCAACTTAAAAATATTTACAAATACAGTACAAATATTTGACTAGTCAACAATTTGTAGGTTTTGTTTTTTACAATTTCAAGCTTACCCTTGAATGCACTCATCTTCATTATTAATAACAACTATTCCTGATAGAAATTGATAACACATTTCTTAAATTGAAAGTTATCGAGCATAACAGCTATTAGATATTCATTGATGGAAGCCTTCAGTGACAACAACCCACACATATATCAAATTAAAAGTAATCGTGACTAGTAGTACATATGATAAAAACTAATTGATAGCATATTTCTCAAATTGAAATCTATTATTGATAGTAACTACATCCAACAGATTTAATATACATCTAGTACGATTTGAACCCTTAACTTTATGCTTCTTCATATAATATATATAAAATAACTAAAATAAAACTAATATTTTCAATATTAGTGCATGTAGTCCGGTGGTAATACTACCATCTAATTCTCATTAAATTAAATTTAAGTTCAAGCCTCATTGCTTACATTTTTTTTATCTATCGTTGATAGCTATTAGTATAGCAATCGGTAGCCATTATCACTTATTGTATTAGGTTTGAGTTTTTTTAGTAGTTTACTAATTTTTGAGCTATATATAAAATTATATTATGCTTGTTCTCTCTCTCTCCCTATATATATTACATTACTTTAGTCTTAAAACGTCATTTATGCAACTCATCCATACTTAAATATTGCTCACGATGAGGCATAGTCAAACTTATAGTTTTTACCAAATTTATCAAAGTAGCTTTTTTTTTTTGGAACTAAAAGTTTTTTTTTTTAATTTTTTAAATTCCCAATATTATATTATTAATTAGTGTACGGGAAATAATCTAATTGTAGAAATCCCTAAAAATTAATATTATTATTAGAGTTTTAATAAAAAGGAAAAAAAGGAAAAAAGGAAAAAAGGAAAACAATATTAAGACTTGCAGAAAGAGGGGCGACCTCTAAAATTAAATCTGGTTGGAATAGGATCTTCTCCGAACGTTTCATTCTTCTTCTTCTTCTTCTTCTTCTTCGCCGTCGCCGTTGTTTTCATCGGAATCTTCAATTTCCTTATTCGTTTTCTTCCATAATCTTTGTTCTTCAATACGAGCCATCACTCACTTACCAACTCTATTGATCTGCGTTCCTTTTCCGGAGAGCTTCTGTGCAGTTTTTTTTAGCTGCAGTGCATCAGTGGTAGTCGGATTAGTTTAATAACTATGCTGAGGAGGAAGAAGATGAAGCACTGCTTCAGCTTCTTCTTCTTCTTCTGTTGATTCATGGCCTCCTCTCAGCACCGCTGTGTTTTCGGTATGTTCTGCATTTCTCCTTCTGTTGATTCTCTGATTTTGCGTTTTGATTTGATGGGGAACTGTTTTTTTATGTTGAAGAATGGTGGATTTTTGTTTTATGTATTGTCGCTTCTTATTTTGCTTTCAATTGCTCTTGGCTTTTATTAATCTGGGTCACGATTGAATTTTTGTGTTTGTGCCTTATTCTGTTGTTCAATTTTTCTTTCAGTTGGGAATATACCTTATGATGCTACTGAAGAGCAGCTTATAGAAATCTGCCAAGAAGTTGGGCCCGTAGTGTCGTTCAGGTCTGTGTTCTCTGCTCTATTTTTTTTTTTCTTTTTCTGGGAAATGAACCCTAAAATTCATATTGGATTGACATTTACGATTTAGAATGAGATTGAGAGCTTTGAAGCCGTAAAGTTGATTTCTTTTTCTTAATTATTGTTTTTTAAAGCCTTCTTGAACTTTCTGTAGTTTCCTTGCCTTATATTTAGCCTCCTATGTTTTGTTTTGGACCTTTGGTGGTTTACTATGTCTTTCTCTAATGGGGAAAGATGAGTGGCTATGCCCTGCTAGAATAGAATCCTTCCTTTTTGCTAGGTTTTGTCTACTGCCAGCCCATTACCAAGGTAGCCAAGGGCTGAGCATTCTGTTCTCAGTTGTTTTCTATAGGTCAGTCATACGCATATAGTCTTGTTAAATCTATTTCGTGGCTGATAAATTGGCTATGTCTGGTCTTATTGATTGGGGGTTGTAGTGGAATGCGAGTGTACATTTTGATTAAAATTGTAGTGTGGTGTTAGTGTTATATCTTATTACAGATGTACAATCTTTTTAATATTTATAAAAGACTTTTTGGTTCTGTCATGGTATAGGGTGCATGATAAGAGGTCTTTATCTAATCTGTAAACAATGAACTACAAATAACATACTACTTTTGGAATTCGAGCACAGTATTGGAAGCTGTAACTTTTAATTAACTGCAGTAAGCTGGGGTGTGTGCTGTGCTTTGGGATATTTGGGGAGAGAGGAATGATGGGGTTTTTAGAGGTAGGAAAAGGGACCTTTGTGAGGTTTGGTCCTTAGCTAGATTTCATGTGTCCCTTTGGGCTTCAGTGTTGAAGCTCTTTTGTAACTGTTCTCTTGGAAATATTTTACTTAATCGGAGCCCCTTCCTTTAGTTGGGGTGTTTTGGTGGACTTGTTTTTTTTTTATACGCCTTGTGTTTTCTCAATGAAAGTTAGTTGCTCTATCCAAAAAATTAAAATTAAAATTAAATAACTGCAGTAAGCTATTCTCGGAAATCATCATCTTCTGAGTTTCCAATCCAAAAACACGAAAGAAAAAGAAAACAAACCAAGTGCAGGACATCAATTATGAGAACCCTTTTTTTCCCTAACATCTGAGTCTTAGAAATTTGAATATCATTCAATTTATCATTTCAGCTACCGTTTTTCCATACATTTTAAAGTTAAAATTAACAGTTCCTTCGTTTTTTAGATTAGTTATTGACAGAGAAACTGGAAAACCTAAAGGCTATGGGTTTTGTGAGTACAAGGATGAAGAAACTGCTTTGAGTGCTCGTCGTAATCTACAAGGTTATGAAATTAATGGTCGACAATTACGAGTTGATTTTGCTGAGAATGACAAGGGTGCAGACAGAAATAGAGAACAGGTGAAATATTTAACCTCTTGCAATCTGGCTCATTGACTATTTTTGCCCATTCAGCTAGTTACATTGTGTTTTTGGTATTATTTTCAAGAAAATGCTTTTTTAACATTATTGACTTTATCATACAAAAACTTAGATTATAATGCTGGCAATATTTTCAAAGTGTACTGTAAATATTAAATTGATTTAATTTTTAAGACCTTGGAGGCTGCTTGTATTACTTTGCTTATTGTAGTTTTCAACCAGTAGTTCAAGAAACAAGTTCGCAGGTGGTTGTTTTGTAGTCTTTACTCTGATATTTTTGTTTCTCGTGTTTAAAATGGATTTAAATATAAGGTTTGATTGCTTTATAGTAACCTTCTTAATGCCTAGATTAGATCTAAATTTTATTATATACACATGTATATACAAGACCGGTATTGTCCTGACTAACATAGTATTAACAAGACCAAAAATATTTGAGAGGATTAATAGACGCTTCTGAAGTTATGATCTTGGTTTGATTTTGTTAGATTGGAACCCCATTTTGTAGTTATTTTTGGGCTCCCTCTTGCTATTGGTATTTGTTAGCCTCCTTTGTTTGCCCTTCTATTCCTTTCATTTTTTTGCTTGAGAGTTTGATTTCTTACAAATATATTGGTACTTGGTAACTTTTTGATGATAGGATTTGTTTTGAAATGTTGGCCACCCTTTGAGATGAAAAGGATACATTTTTTTATCTGAAACTGAAAGTTCTACAGAGGACTTCATTGCTTATTTCTATTTTCTTTTATTATTACTATTTTTTTATTGGAAAGGTTATTTTGGTAAGTATACCTCTGAGTTAAAAACTGAAATTAAAAAAGCCATCTAATTCATAAATCCAAAGGAAATATTCCAAAAATAAAATACTCAACTCAGTCTTCAGCTGCATTTTTTCCCTTCAATCATCATCATTGCTTATTTCTATTTTCTTTTATTATTACTATTTTTTTATTGGAAAGGTTATTTGGTAAGTATACCTCTGAGTTAAAAATTGAAATTAAAAAAGCCATCTAGAATTCATAAATCCAAAGGAAATATTCTAAAAATAAAATACTCAACTCAGTCTTCAGCTGCATTTTTCCCCTTCAATCATCATCATGTTCATTTGCGATCAAATGATTTGTCCAACTTGCTGAAACTATACATTTGAAATCAGAATATTTAAATAAATAAAAATTTTCCTTTTATGTGCTCTTCCACCAATACACCTTGACTAAATAGAACATATTAATTACGATTTGATTTGAACAATCCTCCTTCTCTCTTTCAGGGTCGTGGAGGACCTGGATTGGTTGCAAATGCTGGTTAGTTTTCTCTATCTTAAATGTTTTCTTGCCTTCTGGTTTTTGTGTTAACATGAAAGTTGCTAAATAAACAATTAGGTGGCCCAACACCCCATGGGGAATCCAGTCAACATCAACCAATTGGTCTTCACATAGCTATCACTGCTGCTGCTGTCATGGCGGGAGCCCTTGGTGGTGCACAAGCAGCTTCTAATCTGAATACTTTGCAGAGTGCAACAATGCCCAATGATCCATTAACTTTACATCTGGCTAAACTTTCTAGGAGTCAGCTTACTGAAGTTATGTCAGGGCTAAAGGTAACCTTTTGAGTATGTTCCCCCCTCTCTCCTTAGTTTCCTGAATGTCTCCTGTTGATTGGTACATTGTTTGGACTTAGGCAATGGCTACACAAAACAAAGATTTGGCTCGACAGCTATTGCTGGCAAGACCACAACTATCAAAAGCTCTTTTCCAGGTACCTACTTACCTTTCCTCCTTTAAGCATAGAGAAGATCCTCCATATCTAGCGTGTTTTACTTCTCTTTTTTCCTTTCCTTTCCTTTTCTGTAAAATATTATTTTCCTAATTACTACTAGTTATTTTCCAGTTCAGTGTCTAATTCTCAACATCTCTGCATGGAAGATATGTTGATGAAATTCTGCCTTCTGTTACTCTTATGATCCTGTTGTCTATGTGCGTCAACCTTCTAAACATGTTTATGCAATCTATTTCTTGATAGCTCTTAGTCTAGTAGTTACTGGAGAAAAACAAGAAAAAGTATTTAGAGCAAGTCATGACATGAATAAAATATGAGATTGAAGGTAGCTGGTTGAACCCAATTGGTTTTGTAGGTGTCAAGCGAACCAAAGTAGATCATTACTGTACATGTTAATTATTGTTTCATCTAGCTTGCCATTCATCCTCGATTGCTCATGCATGATGTTGAGAATGTGTATATGCACATATATAAAGTACTCACTCCTATTTTTTCTTGCATTTAAGTTCAATAGGTTTATTGCACTTCATTACGAATTGCATCTTTTTAAAGAAACCGACCTTCACTAAGAAAAATTAATACAACTTACGTCCCCCAGATCACAAGTTATATCGGTGAGATAAAGAAACATTGTTTTACTTTTGGCATTTTCGATGAACAAAAATGATATTTCTAGAAGTGTCAACTCTTGATTCTTTTTATAGAGACAGACTAACCAAAGCACTTGTTAAGTTAGGAAGAAAAGAAGGCTTTGATGGGAATTGATGAAAGCGTTCTTGCCTCTATCATTAGCTAGGGTGGTCTTCAGTTTTGGTGTTTCAGTCACTTTTCAATGGTCCCTTAATTATGTTGATGTATTTCCCTCGTTGCTAGCATGCTTCATAGGTTAAAAAAATTTAAAGTCTAATTGCATAAGAAACACACATTTGTAGAACATTTCAGTCACACACTCTTCTTTTAGCAGATGCTCATAACTAGAGGACCCGCTCTTTCCCCTTAAATTAAGAAAGTCGTGCAAAGACATAATTTTATGAACTTGTCTTATGTAAAGCTACTAGAACAGTAATATGTGAAATGCACACCTGGAACCTTCTCATCAGGTTTAAGTCAAAGCTACTCTTTTATCGTTAGTTTTCTAGCTTTTATGGCTCAAAGCATCTTTAGGTCCTAATCTCAGAACCAATTTTTGTGTTAAATTTTGATTGAAAACCTATGTTGTGAGAATCAAAATAGTTCTTTCTTTAGACGGAGAAAGGGAGAGACAAGACTTCAAAAAAATATTTGGGAAAGAAAGAGACATGCAATATGTATATTTTTAGTTGTACCATATTAGTTATTTCTTTGATAACTTTCTTGCTCCTCACAATTTTATGGACTATATCTCTTCTTGTATGCAATATCAGCTAAACATCCTTTTTTCTCTTTTCTGTAATTTTGTTTGCAGTCACAGATAATGCTTGGAATGGTCACTCCACAAGTGGTATTTTTCTTCACTGCCTATACTGTTACTATTATTATCATCATTACTACTATTATAATTTTTTGTGTTTGTGTGTGTTTTATAGCTGTTAAGATTTTCTCATGCCAAATTCCCCTTTGATTTCTGCAGTTGCAGAAGCCTAATTTACAGCAATCTGCTACTCATCCTCAGCTTCCTTTGCATGAAATTCAGCAGGGTCAGCCATCATCTCTTCAAATTCAACCAGGGCTGCCCCCTCTTGCACCTAACAGGATGCAAACTGGTTTTGTACCTAAAAAAGAAACACAATCATCTCTCATGCCCCAAAATCCTTTGGCTCCCCATCAGTTTTCTGCATCCCAACGACCTTCACTTCAATCTCAAATTCAGCCATCACACACTTTACAAGGCTCTTTGACCGGAATACCTGGAGGCTCGTCACTTCCTTCCATAAGTTTGCAGGGGAATATATCTATTAGGCAACAGGTTCAGGTGCCCACCTCCTCCTCTTTAAAGCAGCACATGCGTCCTCCTCCTCAGCAATATTTGGGGCATGGTGGAGCTTTAATTCCTGGCCATAACGCTCATATTACTAATCCAGAAGCTAAACCATCTCTTTTGCCTCACCCTTCCCTATCAGATGCAGACTTTCAGGTTCTACTTTACATTTTTTTTATAGTTTAATATATAAATGTCTTTGAACTAGAACATAGATGTCAATCCTATTTTTTCTTTTCCAAATTTTTAATAGGATTTTTATAGGGCTTCCCCCCCTCCTCTATATTTTACTTGGAGAGCAGGTAAGGCCACTATAGCAAAAGTTACTTTCCAACCATGAATAGAATGACAACTGACAAGTTAAAGCTTAATTCAATACAAATGTGGAGGGGAAACTATAATGCAACTAACTTTTATGTTAATGTTTTGCTGACTGTTATTGGTGAAAATTGAAATGTTCGTAATTTATTTCTCTCATGTGTATGTGTCGACTTAATGAGGTACACTTTATGATCAATAAATGAAGCGTTGTTTAATAATGTTTGTAGTACTCTATTATATGGCTATATGCGTACTTATCATTTCTTCTTTTTTCCTTTGTGAGAATAAACAAAATTTTCATTCATATATGTAAAAACAAAAAGACAAACCACCAAACCATTGAAGTAAAAATGCCAAAAATTACAAGAGTCAAAACACAAAGAAACCACTAAAGATAAAAAAACCTGACCATCAGACGGCAAAACCAGTACAGCTGCCCAAATGACAGAACTCTGGAAAAGAGATCCAAAACGACTCCAGCTAGATGATAAAGAAGTTTCTCTACTTCAAAGCTACTAACTGCCATCAAGAGTGTTATTTATTTATAATAATATCAAGAAATGTAACTTTTCATTGAAAATAAGATAGACTATTGGTCAAAGGAGTTGGAGAGAGTAATTGAAAACACAACCATACTCAAACAGGGAGCCTACTACTAGTTCGGAAAATTTAATAAGATCCAGTAATATCTTGAAAGTCTTTGGAGCTTGCTCCCCTTGGTTCGGAAGTCTTTTTTTTCCTTTCTTTTCATTTTCTGTCCCCCCTCCTCTCTGGGTTATGGTATTGCCATCTTGTTTCTGACTTGCTCTTCATAACAGCCTGGCCCCTCCACAGCGTATAGTACACCTCAGATAGTGGGCAGTGATGTTGATAAGTCTTCTCCAGTTCCTCTTGGTGTTGATGGTAAAAGAACTATGCTTCATGGCTTTTCAGGAACAACTAATCGCCCAGTAAAGCAAATAAAATTAGAGGATGGAAAAGGCAGCCCTTTCTCAGCCGGAGGTCTAAGTACATCAATAGGTACCAATGGATCCGGGCAACTTGGAATTGCCTCAGATCCCAATGTGACGGGAACCCAACTCACTGAGAAACCAACTTCATTGGTACGTGATTTATTATCTGAAAAGCTTTACTCACTTTCTTGTTCATGGTAATTTTGTTGCATTGGTAGGATTTAACCTTAGCTGCGACTTCAAAATTTCTATCTGATTTTGTTCTTTGTATTTATCTGTCTGATTCTGAATTAGTTTTTTTTAATAGTTTTCAGTGCTCATGTCATGTAGAAGAGTTGTGTATACTTATCTTTTGAGAAATTAGACTCTCACCAAGAAGTAGAAAAGATTGGAGTAGTATTTTCAAGTGTCTTTTTGACGTATGTAGAATGAGCTTGAGTTTGAGATGCCTTTTTATTGTAGTGCTTTTAAGTGACATATACTTATTTAGGTTGCTAACGTTGGGTAACAATTTGGTTTTTGGTTTTTAGTTTTCAAAATTAAGTCTACAAACAACCCTCTCGCTCCTAATTTGTTTTGCATTTTTATCTACTTTTTACCCATGTTTTCAAAAACCAAGCTAATTTTTAAAACTAAAAATAATTTCTAAAAATCTGTTTTTGGAATTTGGCTAAAAACTCAACTCTTGTACTCAACAAAAATGCAATGCATACTGTTGTAAGAAAATGTGAAGAAATAGACTTAATTTTCTAAAAAACAAAAGACATAATTGTTATCAAATGGAGTCTTAAACGTTTTAGAATTTTCAAAATCACTTTTGAACAGAATACACTGGAAGTATGTTTAGCTAAAAGTCAGATTGAACTTGATCAATCCAAGGTTTAAATTTATATTTCCAATTTCCTTCCAGACTATATTATCTTTATTCTATCTTTTTTCTCTAATTTCAATGCTTAGTCCTGAAAGCGTAAACTATCATAGTGAGATGAACCGTGACTATTTTCATTCATAAGATCAGCCAAATTTTTAATTGTTCAAAGCAACATAGTTCTGAGTTGCATTAGTTTTAGTCCAATGACATCAACATTTTCTGTGTAATTGCATTCATAGCCAAATTATGATGCTTCAAATTCTTGTTCCTATAGGACATGAATTTTCTACTTTATTTGGATATGTTTATGTCTTGGAGTAAGTTCCATTCATCCCTATGACAAGATCTTAGCATTCTGGTGAAGTTGATTGATATCTTCTAAATCACATGAAATAAACTACCACTTCTGTTCCTTGTTTCTTCTCCAGCTTCCCCAGAACGTTGAATCTGTGCTACTGCAACAAGTTTTGAATCTAACTCCCGAACAGCTTAACTCGTTGCCGCTCGAACAGAGGTTGCAAGTTATTGAGCTCCAGCATGCACTTCGCAGAGACCAAATGCGGCCATCCTAGCAAGTAATTTACCCCTGATCAACCCAACAAGTAGATTGTAAAATATTTTGCTCCAGAAAGATTCAGCCAAGTGACAGTAAAAAATACGTGTAAAATTATTGCTTGTCGAAGGGGTCCGAAGCGATGGGTCCTGCCCACAAGGTATGAGTTTTTCCATAAACAATATTCATGTAAGGCTTACAAGTTTGTGGTTATAGTGATTCCTTAATAATAACAAATCAAGATAGGGGAAAAGATCCAACGGTGGAAGAATTTTGATTTATTTTCAGGGTCTCTTTTTTTGGCCGTTACATTTGCCATTTTTGGACTTCTTTCCTTTGCTTCTGCTGTTCATTCCTTGCATGTAACATTTCATCGAGGCTTTTAGTTTTGTTTGTAAAAGGAAAAAAAAATGCTACAATTTGGATTCTTTAGCTGTTAAGAAGCTTTAATATAAGGGTTTTTTCTTTTCTTTCTTTTTTAAATATGTTTTATAACTATTTTCACTTTATTTATTTCGTCATTTAGAATAACTCATGTCAATATCAGCTAAATAAAAAAGGTTCAATCCTTATCGAAGTAGAGTTTAGTTTGCTAGTAGCGTTTAGTTTGCTAATAATTAGCTTGAGGGAGGTTTAATCCTTCATCTTTATAATTATTGTAAAAAAAAAAAAGTATAAATTTGACGTTTCAAAATCATGCGTGCATGTTAAATTATTTTTCTTTTCTTTATTATTATAATTATTTTGATAAATTTTGCATTTTTTAGAAATCGGGTACTTCAAAATTAATAAATTATCATATCGTGTATCAACTCATCTGGCTTGCATTTCTACACTTTACTCCCCATTTTGACTTTAAAATGGAAAAAAAGAACTCTTTCATTATTCATGATAAGAAGAATAGATTATATTTGAATATTATGGTAAGCGAACAAATTTTTGAAAATATTTATAAATAAATATAATAAGAAATCAGCGTCTATTATTTTGTAAATATTTTAGTTTAATTTTTTTATATATTTAAAAATAGTCCTTGAATACTAGTCTAAAGAAACATTATGATATTTTCATTAAAGTAAATATTGAATTTTGTGGCATGATCGATAGAGAAATTTTTAAAAATAGTATATTTTGTAGATAGTCATTGATATGCTAGTGATAGAATCCAAAATTTTACTATAGCTAATAAATATTTTAATTTACTTTACTATTTAAAAAAATGTCCCTTTAATTATTTATCCAATACAAACTTCAGAGAATATTTAAAATTTACTAAAACACATAAACTAATGCTCAAAGTAGAAAATCAAATATTGAATTTTGTAAAAAGGGAAAAAAAAATCAGTCGCTATCTTCCCTTTTCTTTCTCCAATACCCTTCGCGCGCAGAGCCTAAGCCGCCTCCGTCGAGGCTCCGTCTCACGATCGAACCTTACATCTGGGCTCCGCTGCTCCTCTCGGCGCCTATTTTTCGTCTTCTTCTAACTTCTTCCTCTTCTTTCACCCGCTCACCACTGATCTGGAGCACTCCTTTTGAGACCCGCAATTCTCAGTGCTGCCCTTGTAAACGTTAGGGTGGGGGCGGCGGCGTAACTTTGTGAGTATAGCCCTAGCGAACTCGCACGCCGGTGAAATTACGGCGCACAACGCGACTCCACAGCCAATCCCAAGAATCTCCCTATCCTTCCGCCTCACCATTCAAATAGGTTTCTAAAATTCCAAATTTTGGAAACGTGTTAAGATCCTTTAGGTTAAAGTATTATCTCTTCCTCATATTTTATGAAAATATCACTCACCATTTAATGTTAAAACTTAGAATCCATGCCAGCAATTGTGAACAATTTGATAAAATAACTGCCTCTTCTTCGTCGAGATTGTGCCTCAATTTTAATACTAAACAACTAGTTCATATGTAGGTAATTTTAAAAGAAATAATCTTACAATAAAATTGAAACTTTTAATAATATAACCAAACCTATCAAATACCATTTTAACTGTTCAAGATGGAAATAATTTGTATTTTGCTTACAAAAGAACATTAAAAAAGTTCTGTAAATACCATTCAACGTGGAAAAAAGAACTTTAAAAAAGTTTCATAAATACCATTCAACTTAAAAATAAAAATTCGTTAATATCATCTTACCCCTTTATTCCATTTTCCTCTTTCCTCCCTTCTCTATTACTCTCGTGCTCCAATTTTTGTTAACTTTTTGATGCTGCTTTATCTAAATAAAATAAATGAATAAAATTGGACACTTTTATTAAGGTACATGAACTATAATAATAATAATAATAAAGATAATAAATAAAGTATTAAAATATTTAAGTAAATTGCATTTCTAAACTATATGTTATAATTATTATTTTTGAAATAAGTAACCACTTGTACTTTTGTTCTAACATGAGTTGAATTAAGATTTGGAGAAAGTTGTGAATTCTATATTAGTGAAAAGGGATCAAACTATATATCAAATTAAATTATACATTGAAGGAAATCCATTGACAATGAGAACAAATTGGCATTGGATTGCCCAAAGTTCATGGGAATTCAAAACATAAGCTTCAAACTCCTTTTCTTTTAGTTTCACATATACGAGAATAATTGACAACTTCTCCATTTCAAAATCAACACTAACTAATACAAGGGGCTTATTGCAACACTCAACCAACGTTTTGAGTTACCACATTAGATATTATAGTCGGTGTTTGAAATGTAGACTATTTTAGTTAGTAGTATGTGTTTGGATGCTAATTATTTTAGACCGTAATAATTATATGTAGATTTTTTTAACAATGTCTAAGAAATGAGGTATTTTTAAATATAGAAAAAAATTGAAACTATTTATTAAATGGGACAAAAATCTATTAAATTCTCTTGTATGAACTTGTATAAGTCATATTATAGTGAGTCAGGTGTAGTGCTATCGCTTTATTCTAAAATATTGTACTAAAAAGAATCTTTATATTCTAAAAAAAAAATAAAAAAAAAAGATTGATTCCGACCCTCAAATGGGAGAGCATATATTCATGAACTATGAAGCACTCGTATTTCATATGTATTTCATATGAAGCAAAGCGTTTGTATCTACTTTTACACCCATGTTTTTCCAATCCAAAACTAAAAAGAAAAAGAAACTAACAAATTAAACAATGGAGAAGCTCTTCATTTATCTTCGTACTTCTCCATAGCTTTAGTTTTCTTCCTCTTTTCAGATCAATTTGAGTTTCTTAATTTTCAATTGCATTATATTCACTATTGTGCTTCAATATCTCTAATGTTGCCTTTTTTTTTTTTTTGGGTATTTTTTGTATTTTGATGTTTAATTTGTAATTTGTACTATTGTGATTACTTCATATTTGATGATTTTTTTATGGATTTAGTGAATTACATTTAACATCTTTAAATTACATTTACCTACATCTTAGACCTTTTTTTTCAAAAAAAAGAAAAGGTATCTTTCATCGTATCTTTTCGTATTCATATATCCCACGTTTGTATTTGTGTCTATGCTTTATAATTTGTAAGGACCATCTTTAATTTGAAAAATAAAAAATAACAATAGTAACTGTTAGTGAATTATTTTCTTAACTATTTTTTTCCATATGACTAATGTGTTCTTTAATTAATCAATATTTATTTTTTATTTAGTTAAGAAGTTTTTAAATAAATAAGTTATGTGTTATTTAAAACATTAAAAAAAGTCCCCTAAACATAATATTTTTTATTTCTAGATTTTTGGATGGTTATGTTTTTTTTTCCTTCATTTTTTAGAGAAATTATTGTAAATGAAAATTGTATCTATTAGTTACATTGATAGAAGTTTTTGGCTCTGATTGACACGTATACAATATGATATTTTATTATACTTTGTAACTATTTTGATTCATTTTGCTATGTTTGAAAGTGTCTCTTTCTTTTAAGTACATTAATTTATACTTTTTCGAGAGAGCTGTGAGACAGCTTTCTTCTCTAATTTAACAATACATTTTAATATATGTTAATTAATTTAGTAAACCTTTTGCTTTTGTTGAGAAAGAATTTAGAAGTGTTTTTTTTTTTTTTT
>CM046885.1:6544478-6557178 GCA_025688845.1 Cucumis hystrix | reverse complement strand
AGCTATAAAAAAATTATTGAAAATCTGGAAAGCTAAAATATTTTTGGAATTAAAAAGAATAAAGTATAATTAATATCTAAATTAATGATGATTTGTTTTAAATGTAATTAATATTTAGATATTAATTGTTAATTAATTTAAAAGTTACGTGGCTTTACAATTTTGTTTGTTGAATTTTTATTTAACAAGTTTTGAAATTGACAAAATTAAGTTAGAATTACTAAAAAAATGGGAAAAAGTTTCTTCTTTATATATAGTATAGTTAATTTGTAGGCATCATATTCCAAGAATATTTTTATTCAACACATATTTCTTTTGCTACATAGTTTTTTTTAAAAAGTGTGTCTTAGTCTTAAAGATAATGTGTAATGTGTACTAGGCAATATGCTCACTTATTTTTCGTACGAGTGTGATATCTTATTCTAATCTAATGGACATCTAGAGATGTCCATATGGTATATATAGAAGGATCGAGTTAAGGATGATATTCCTCATCTCCATCCTTGCTCCTTATTTCATTTTTTGTCCTCCTGAAATTTTTTATAGGGACTAGATTCTCCGCTAATAATTTTTTTCTATTAGTTTTTTTCCGAAAATTCGATTAATTTAACTGACTAATGGAGTAAAGTTATAACTTAATGATTAACTTTATCATAAATTGGTTATTAGGGTCAGTTTTATGTGATAATTTAAATTTAAAGATAAATAAATTAGTCAAACTTTGTCCTAAAAAAACTAATGAACTTTTTAGTAGAAAGAAGTAAACATAAATCGAGTTATCTCACATATATAAATATATATATAGTCTAAATTTAAATATTCAATTTAAATGTATTCATTATTTTGGTCAATAGAGAATAGAACATGAAAGTAGGGGCGAGGAATGCATTCCTTGTTTTGTTCCCGTTTAGTTCATGAAGAATTTTTTTCAATCCCTGCACTGTTTTTGGAGCGATTCCCGCAGGCATAATTTAGATGCTCATCCTATACAAATTTTGAGTCTATAATAATTAAATTAAAAATTAAAAAATCTACTTGTATGCTCTTTTTCACTCTTCTTCCTAAAATCTTTAAGGTTCGAAGATGGGCGACTCAATGGTCCGTTTTGGAATCATTGGAGCAGCAAAGATTGTTCAAAAAATTTATCGAGCTATTGCTCTTGCTCCCAATTCCACTCTCTGGGCAATTGGTAGTCGTTCAATCGAAAAAGCCTCAAAATTTGCTTTCGATAATGGGTTGAATTCTGAGATCAAAATCTATGGTTCTTATGAAGTTGTGCTTGATGATCCTGATGTCGACGTTGTCTACATTCCCCTTCCGACTAGTCTTCACTTGCGTTGGGCTGTGCTCGCCGCTGAGAAGAAGAAGCATGTGCTTCTCGAGAAGCCCGTAGCTCTTAATGTAGTTGAGTTAAATATGATTCTTGAAGCTTGTAAGGTCAATGGAGTTCAATTCATGGATGGTACTATGTGGATGCACAATCCTCGTACTGCTAAGATGAAGGAGTTTCTTTGTGATGCAAAAATGTTTGGTCAACTCAAATCGGTATGCATTTTAATTCAATTCACGATCCCTTCAAGTTAGGGAGAGTAAAAAATTCTTAGTAAAAATTCCTATAATAATTTATTTTTGTTGTTAATTTTAGTAGGAAAAAAAAGTATATATATATACTTATTGTAATTTGTGTTTAATTTTTCAGTTGGCTTCCAAATTCGTTTCAAAATGTTAACCATTAAGTCTTAAATTTTAAGTTCTATTTCAATTTAGTTCCAAGTTTTCAAATTGATACACTTTACATGCTTATTATTTTTTTTACTAAATACTTATTTTCAAGTGTTTGGATTTAATGTCTATTAATTAGTCTAAAAAAAATTATGAAATGAAAATTTAAATTTAAATTTAATAGTGAAAATTTATTATCAGTCTTTTATAATAATAAATAGATAACACACAAGAAAGAAAAGTAATTTTTTTTTTTGTATTTTTGTATAGCAAAAAAAAAAAAAAAAAAAAACTCAGGATGTTCACTATTGTTTCTTCACAAATTCTAGGTTTGGCATTGCATGGATATTAAATTCCTACCCATCTTGTTAATATTATTACTTCTCATATTCTCACTTATTTTTGTTTGTGATTTCTTCATTTTCTTTTCCAGATTTTCTTCCTTTTCCGTATTCTCTCATCATCTTTTTTTTTTCCTTCTTCTTTTTTCACTACACAATTAATGTACTAAAATCTAAACGATCAATGTCGTCTATCCCAGATAAACAGAGTATCTATCCCAGATAGATAAGTGATAGATCTAAACAAACTTGTACCAATATCTAAAAAGATCTGTTAGACTATATTATACATCATTTAATTTAGAAGCTTTTCATGTGCGTGTGTGGCCGATTAGTCGCAAAGTATTTTTGTAATTTTATGTTGTGAGCTTGTGGCTTTTTTTTTTTTTTTTTTTTAAATTTTTTTATACATAATAAATATTTTGAAGTTTTGTTCTATTTTTGAAAAAAAAACATTAAAAAAAGCACTTCGGCACATTTTTTGAAATTTATGCACTTGTCCAACCACATAGGGGTGACCATTGGTCGATCGAAGTTAGTTTTTTGAATAAACCACCATCAAACTAATCATAGTCGATTTTTGTAAATGTTCAAACTGACCTCGACCATCAATGAGTAAGTGTCAGTTGGTCAGTCGATTTTTGTCAGATCGGTTTAACATTTAAAAAATACTTTTTGAAAATTCTAGATTTGAAACTTTCCCAAATCGACCCCGATCGATCCCTCTTGTTTTTCAACCGACCAACTTCAGTTTTGTCAGTCGGCTCGATTTTTCAGTCTATCATGCTCACTACTACAACCACATATTGATACTTTTTCTCTCTTTTTTGAAAAATATTTTGTAACTTTTTCTATCATGGTGTGTTTTACATATAGACTTTATAAAATGTAGACACAATCTCTGATGTATCTAAATATTGTTCAATTACCGAATAAATAATGTACAAAATTTGGAAGAGTTAAGAAAGTATAGTAAGGATGTGTTTGAGAGTGATAGTTAAAGTAGTGATTTTAGAAAAAAAGATTTAGGTACAATTAATTTTGTAAAATTTATTTCTAAACAATCATATTTATGTTTCGTAACAAATTCTTCTAATTTAGTTTGGTAACAAACATTTGATATCAAGAGTGATTTTAAAACTATTAAATTACTAAGAAAAATAGTATTTTAGGTATTTAAAAAACTGTATAAAATAAAGTGATGATTCACTTTTCCACGATTGCCAAACAAATATTGTACAAAAGTGATTTTGGCTAGTGAAAAAGTGATTTCATGTGTGCCAAAATCACTACCCAGCACACCCTTAATTAAGTAGATTCAAAAGTCAAAGAACTAAAAAAATATTCCCTTCCTTTTTATTTAGCTTTAATTTTGACCTTCTCCTTGTTTAATCTACTTGGATTCTCCATCAAGAAAAAAAGGCATTATTGTGTTTTTTATCATTCCAAATTTGGTGATCATAACTTTAATATTGGATACATGTTAGAAAGTTTAAGTGAATTAATATTTGAATTAAATTACAAAAACATATATCACTACAAGAATACAAGAATTCAAGGTTCTTCCGATGCAGGACGCTAAGGGCGAATTTATTAAGGGGCCAGGGAAGGCACGTGCCCCCCTCACATTTTTTTATTTTTGTATTTTAATATTAATTTTGAAGTGTTAGATTACAATATATATTAAATAATGCTCAATTATTACTTAATTCGGCCTTTGGTATAGTGGTTGTGCCCCCTACAAAACTCCAAAGTCTGGGGTTCGAATCTCGTCTACAGTCTGCCACTGAGGAACACGTTTGGTATATATATCAAAATGTGTCGACAAAGGATCTCCCGATGTCCAAGGTGTGCCGGAAAGTGCGTTGGGGGAGCGAATAGGAATGCGTTGGGAATGGAGCTAAAAATTCGAACCCCCAAAACTACTAACAAATTAAAAACTAAGTTTGAACTAAAGAAGACTACCATAACTGCCGGATAGCCCGAATAAATCAACCACAAATTACTTCATTCTTTACATGACACTTCTAACAAACAAGAACTCAAATTCAATATACCCCCATTTCAAATTCGAATTCAACCTTAAATCCTAAAAGCACTTCAAATTCACATTCAATATTAAAACCTAATTAAGACTAATTCAAAATCTAAACTCTAAAACCACTACAAAAAAAGGGGGCTTTCCCGACGCACAAAATCGTCGGGAGATATATAAAAAACGATCAGACAGGGACAACAGCAAGCGACGGGGTGGATCTCTCTCCTTCTCGGCCTCTCTCTCAACTCTCTCGACCTTCTTCTTTTTATAGGAGAATTCCCGACGCATATAAAAAACGTTGAAAATGGCTACATTATTCCCGATGCTTTACTTATGACATTGGGAATGGCTAAAATTTTCTGAACGCTTTACTTATGACGTCGGAAATGACTAAAATTTTTCCAACGCTTTACTTATGACGTCAGAAATGGCTAAACTTTTTCCGACGCTTTACTTATGACGTCGGGACAAATGCAAGAATTAAATATTTATTTATCTTCTCCTGACATCTTGAACTACGACGTCGGGAATAATTGTATTGGCCCTCGTGTATTTTATGCGTCGGAGATTAGCCTTTGTTTCAACGTTGCTTTTGCCGACGCCTTTTTCGACGAACTCCGATTTCTTGTAGTGAACTAATTCAAAATAAAAATATAAAACTAATTCTTTAACTAAACCAAAAATAAAACAAAACAAAACAAACTAAAACACTTACCATAATGAAGAGCGCCGATGACAGACGACGAACAACGGAACGGTGAGCGGCAACGAGCACGGTGATGACAACGACTTCCTCGGTTGTGGTCTCTCTGTCTCCCAATTCTCTTGTCTCTTTCTCTTTCAGTTCTGTATTTTACATAACTGAAAGAGTGTTTTTTATAGGGAAACTCTCGACGCACAACGAAAACGTCGGAAGAACCTATATTCTTGACACCATTAGTAGGGCAAAACGGACCCATTCCTGACGTATATATGCATGGCATTAGGGATAAAAGAAAATTCTTATTTAAGTTATTTCATTTTCTCCGACGTTTATGTGTATGGCATCGGGGATGGTCTGGCTTTGCCCGACGTTAGTAGTCCAACGTTGGGAAAGTGTCACTTGCCAATACCCCCTTTATGGTGTTGGGGTATGTGTTGTTTCCCGATGTTTCTTATCCTATCGGAATTTTGTGCGTTAGGTATAATATGTTAAGTCTTGATTGAAGTTCTTTTTGAAGAATTGAGTTGATAGTTATTATCTAATTATTATAGAAGATAATAATTAGAGGAATTGACGTGAATGACGAGGTGTATAAACTAACACAAATAACAAAATGATAAATATGGGTTAACACAAATACCAAAATAATAAATATTTTCAACGGTCGGTGACACACAAATGGCGTGTGAGTTTTTTTTATCCAACTCAATTATATGTTGGTTTCTAAATGCCCCTTGATGTAGTTAAACCAACTAGTGGTTAGAAGCTGGGTTTGTCTTTTAGATATGTTAATTAGTTGATAAGTGCATTTGTTTGTTTTTTGTCAATTATTGCAGGTACATAGTATTTACACTTTTGGAGTTGATTCTAACTTCCTAGCTAATGATATTCGCACAAAACCTGACCTTGATGGATTTGGCGCTTTGGGTGATATTGGATGGTATTGTATTCGTGCAATCCTGTTTGCTGCCGACTTCAAATTACCAAAAAAAGTGATTGCATTTCCTAATCCTGTTCTGAACGAATCGGACGTGATTTTATCTTGTGGATGCTCTCTTTTTTGGGATGATGGAAAACTAGCAACTTTCTACTGCTCTTTCTTAGAAAACATGACCCAGAATATGACTGTTATAGGAACAAATGGGACATTACATCTAACTGATTTTGCTCTACCTTACACAGAGAAAGAGTTATGTTTCTCCACCAATTCAAAATATGGGTTCATTGAACACGTGACCAGTTCGAAACCTCTACCAAACAATCACACTATCCCTACCGATCTTCCTCAGGAGGCCCATATGGTGATGGAATTTTCACATTTGGTTAAACAAATCAAAGAAAATGGCTCCAAACCTGAGGAAAAATGGCCAACCATGAGTCAAAAAACTCAACTGGTGCTCGATGCAGTGAAGGCATCGCTCGATCGAGGATCCGAAGTTGTTGAAGTAGGACAGGAGTGATTGTTGTCCATGAGTATGATCATGTTTTCCTTTGATATATATCTTTTGAAATGGCCTATAAGTGTGATTATGCTTCTATCTATATATGTATATGTTAGTCGTTCTCAAGCTTGCATTAAGGGTGAAGTAATGCTTCCTGAAGTTTCAAATAGTTGTGAAGGCAGCCATTCCTTGAGAGTAAATGCAAGATTAATTATTTGTGTTTTCCTTTAATATATATAGTAGTATTTTTAAATTTCTATTAAAATATATCAATATATCAATATTGAAATTATTAATGTAATATTTTAATTTTAAATAGTTAGATAGAGATCCTCTCAAAGAGTAGAGGTAAAATGTGATTCGATTTTGTTTCTGTGTGTGTGTGTGTGTGTTTTTTTTTTTTTTTTTGTATTAACAAATGTATATGCATCATAAAATCCCTTTTTGTAATACAACAAATATAAATGCATGATAATAATTAAATACTAAAAAGGACTTAAGATTCGACTTTAGTTTTATGAACTATGTAGGGATTGGAATTTCCACAACAAAAGCATACCAACACCTTGTATCTCGAATTTTGTTAGTAAAACTTAAATAAAAGCAGAGAAATAGACGAAAACATGGATAAACATACACGTTAAAGCATGTTTTTCTACAAAATTTTCAGAGATAAAAAGAAGATGTGTACAGAAAACTAATTTTGAGGAACTGTCTTAATTCTCTTCTTCCCTCCTGTGTGAACATAAACGTCAAAACCTGATCATCCGCTTCTCACGAACTTAGCAACTCCCGACAGTTCCTGAACAGCACCACAAAACTTAACCTTGTTGATCTCTCAATTAGATGAGAACTACAAAGAGTTTGTGGGCTTCTGTATTTAATTATCTCGTTGTAGGGAGGATTATATATTTGGTCAAAAACTACTTGTTTTACCCTTGTAGTCGTTTTTGACCAAATTGCACTTACAAGCAATTTGTGAAGAGGCCGGTCAACCTACTGTGTTGATTGTTGATGGTTGTTATGTCTTCTGTTTGTAATTACATAATTGCGTGATAGATTAACTTTCAATATCAAGAATTGATGATGACTATAAGATGGTTATTGTTTTCCTCAACCAAAATTCTAAAGGTATAACTTAAGTCTCTAATTAG
The DNA here is from genome assembly GCA_025688845.1 of Cucumis hystrix. Lineage (NCBI taxonomy): Eukaryota > Viridiplantae > Streptophyta > Magnoliopsida > Cucurbitales > Cucurbitaceae > Cucumis > Cucumis hystrix. The sequence goes on along the minus strand of CM046885.1, from coordinate 6,549,778 downwards.
GGTTTCAATTAAATCCTAACCAATCGGTTTTTATGTTTAATCCATACTCAATTGTAAATCTTGGACCTTAAAAGGATTTTAGGAACTTGATTAAATAGATCACATAATAGGGGTGGGTGCAATCTAATAAAATAACCAATGAGATAAATTGTTAATCCACACCTACATAGTTTATATATCTTAATTATATCTATTATTATTTAAAAGAGATCAAGATCACATAACAAAAATAAAAAATAATGAAACTTAAAAATAGAAATAATAAAGGAAAGAAATGTACCTCAGAAGATTAAGCATAATATAAAGAATTTTAAATAAAAAAATTAATTCATTTTAAATACAACTAGGGAGTGAGGGATACTTTTAGAAAATTTAGAACAAGCTTGCACAAACATTACTGTGAATTTGATGACCTAATTAATGAAGCTCGTGTCAATCCACCAGATAGGATAACACACATGAGGATTGAAACATTATGTGTGATAGATGGGAAACCGATGCATGGAAGGTATGTTTTTCTTAGTTCAACAAATTGTTTTACATGAATATGGTGTACTTGTTCTTATCACTACTTCATTAGAAAAAACGAGAGACAAACAAAAAAAAGTCGTTCTGCTATCAAATTCAACCATCTGTCACTGGGACGAAGTCATTTTTTCAAGTTCGACATTAATTGGTATAATGTTGTAATTATCTTTTGTACTATTGTAGGACTCTTTTTTTTAATCTCAATTTCATTTTTTTATAGAAAAAAAAAGTTGTGATGTTGTTGAGGTAGAGGTATTCAATGAAACACATTTTCGTGAAAAAGAAGGATGGATCAATGATAAGGCAAAAGATGCATACGTAAGTTTGTTTTATCATGACTAAGTAAATTCATGTGTTATTCAATATATTTAATCTAACTAGATTTTTCATATAGTTGGAAATGCAACGAATCATTGCAGAGTCAACTAAAGCTGGTGTTCAAACTATCTCTAGTGCGAAGGCATGTGCGAAATTGTATTAGGGAGTCGCTCAATGCAAATTGTCAACCTAAAAAACGGTGAATCATTAGGTAGTAATGTGTTATCTACACGTGAGAAAGAGAAGAATGAGATGACATATCTTAAAGAAGCAAATGAAAAGTTAACCAATGAGCTTGGAAAATGGAAACAAAGGTGGGCTGACATAAAAAAAATGGATCTAGGAGAGGAAGAGGAAGATGATGCCTTCAAACACTTACGTATTTTCCTAAACTAAAATAAGTTATATTGTTAAAGCATGTTTCAATATTATGTGTGGCTATCCTATAGTTACGGTAGTCAATCATGCATGTTTTTGGATGGTTTGTAGAAGTATCACTTAAACACTTAGGCCAATCATGTATATCTTGTTTAAACCTTCACTTTTTTTAGGACTTTAAGCTTGTCGTTTTGATTGAAAACTATGACATTTTTAAGTCTTCGGATGTGTTGAAACATACATGGCATTTTAAAGTATATGACATTTTTTTAGCTTTTTGGATGATTTGTAAAAGTAAGACACTTTTTAGATTTATTGGGTAGTTGGTTTTGCGTATTGTGATCAAACTTAGGCATTTGAAACTTATTTGTAGGTTGGCTTTGAGAGTTAAGACACTTTGCACATTTTTAGTTAGACTTTAGTTTCAAAGTTGCACTTGAGACTTATTCATTTTAATGTACTTTTTTCAGGTTTATGTAGTTTGAAGAAGTGGTGAAAGACTTTTTTTTTTTAAGACTTTCTGATTGAGTTAACTATTTTTTGTGTATGTAAGATTTTCTTTTTGTTCATTTTGATATGCCAAAATGAAATTTAATATAGCTCATGAACCTTGGCTCATTAGAGAATTATTGTTTGTCATATTTTGACAAAGTATTAAATTATGAATTGTCATATTTTGACAAAATATTAATGGTTGGGAATATTTTAAATTTTAAATTTTTGGTTACAGTGTTCAATATATTTTGTTATAGGCAGGAAATTCATTCTATATTTGAAGTTTAATTTATAAGCATACAATATATATTAATAATAAATGTGAAAAAAAAAAATTAAATCGTTTTTGCCACGTTCTTTGTGTGGCTAGAAATACATTGGCAATTAGAAAGCTCTGGCGAAGCTCGGTGCGTGGGTAAAAAAGAAACAAATATTATTTACCGACAAATTTAGCATGAGGAGAAATTTTGTTTTTACTTACAAAAATCTTTTCGTTGACAGAAATAGTTTCTGCCCACGTAACAAACGTGGCCAGAAAGTTTATTTTACCGACGTAATGATGACCGTGGGTAAAAATACCTTTTTGCAATGTTTTTTTCTTGCCTAGAAAATGTATTTTTGTCGACATAATAATGATCGTGGGCAAAAATACCTTTCTATAAGCAATTTTTTCATGGCTAAAAAATGTATTTTTGCTGACATGATGGTGATCATGGGCAAAAATACTTTTCTGCCTACGTTTTTTTCGTGACTAGAAATATCTTTTCTGTCCATGATTTTAATTTGTGTGGGCATTGAAAAAGACGACGGTGTTTCAGCCACAAAAAAAATGTTGATAGAAGCTCTGTACACGTTTTTCTATGTTGACAAAGACAAAAATTCATATAGTAGGATTTGAACTTGAAACCTTTTTGTCCTCGTAAAGAAACAAATTCCAGTTAAACTATACTCATATTAACATATTAATATTTTGAAATTATTAAAAATAACTAAATGATTTGCATGTCTACTATAAATAACTTATTTGTAACGTTAATTATAAATTTTAGGTTAATTTTCATACATATATATGAGTATAGTTTTGAAATCACGATCTTTGTTTTTTTAATCAATCCAAAATATTGTATTATATTTTTCTGTTCAAGATCGCGTACCAAATATAAAAGATTTATTTGGTACACGATCTTGAAAAAAAATCTTGGAATATTTGTATACAATCATTTAGATTTGGGTACACGTTTAGATTTGGCTAGAAGATCGTGTACCAAATCTATATCATCACAAAATATAAAAGATTTATTTGGTACTTGAAAAAAATTGTTTACACTATCGGATCTTGAAAAAAAATTGTTGGAATATTGGTAGACAATCATTTGTAATCAAATCTAAACAAACCTTGGTACCAAATATATGACATGCACGAGAATAGCATGTTGAAGGAGCAGTTTTGGTATTTTCTGTCGACAGTGGATTTTTGGTATCTTTTATTTGGTCGGTGGTCTTTTTCCGTTTTCGAAATTGTTTTAAACTAATAAAATCTATCAAAATCCTAATGTATTGAACTTTGTGGTGTATTATAACCGTTTGATTAAAATAAAATAAAATAAAAGTGGACCGGGGAGACTCACTCCAATAACACCAAAAAAAAGCCGGCATTTATACCTAATTATTGACAACCCTGTTTAGCTAATGGTCACTCACAGTTATACAAAATGAAATAAATTTGGAGTTGACAAAATTATGATTCAACCGTATAAAAAAAATATATACCAAATTACTTTTTCGTACATACCCCTTTTCCTATAAAGTTGATTTCAAAATATACACAATCCGACTACCTCTGCCTTAATCTCCATCACTCTTTCCACCAACCTCCAAAGCTCTGGACATGGCCGACATAATCCGTTTGGGGATCATCGATGCCGTTGACATTGCTCGAAAAGTTTCTCAAGCTATTGCTCTTGCTCCCAACGCCACTATCTCCGCTATTGGCAGTTGTTCACTGGAAAAGGCCTCAAAATTTGCCTCTGATAATGGCTTTAGTCCTCATGTCAAAATCTATGATTCTTATCAAACTGTACTTGATGATCTCGAAATCGACGCCGTCTATGTCCCTCTTCCCACTAGTCTTCACTTGTGCTGGCTGTCCTCACTGTCCAAAAGAAGAAGCATTTGCTCCTCGAAAAACGGAAAAAATACACAGGTTCACAATGTTAAATACAAAAAATACCCGTGATTAATTAGCACTCAACGTACGTAATATATTTGACACATGATCGTTTATATTTGGCGTTTATATTTAGGTAGCCAAATCTCAACAATTTTTTTTCAAGACTTTTTGGTACAAGATCGTTTATATTTGGTACAAGATCGTTTATATTTGGTACAAGACCGTTGTTTATATTTGGTACAAGACCGTTGTTTATATTTGGTACAAGACCGTTGTTTATATTTGGTACAAGACCGTTGTTTATATTTGGCACAAGATCGTTTATATTTGGCACAAGATCGTTTATATTTGGCACAAGATCGTTTATATTTGGTACATGATCGTTTATATTTGGTACAAGATCGTTTATATTTAGTATACGATCATTTAGATTTGATTTGAGTAACCTTGGTATATTTAAAAAAACGGTTTTAACTACTAAGACTTAAAATGATATATCATACTACAAAATGATCTCAAACTTTCCAAATTTTTCATAAATGTCCTAAATGGGCTTATATTTTACACAAATATATAGGGTTCAAATGACCTTTCTACCAATCTTTATTATTAATAATATATTTGAAAAATAGAAAAATGAAATAAGAAAAGTGGAATATGATTAAGATTTTCATTTATTAGATATATTATGTAAATATGGTATGTGATTAATTCTATTATGGTAATATTATAATCAAAATTACCCCTTAATTAATTTTCTTTTGGTAATTTTGTTAAAAAATTATTCCCTCCTGATCTCTCAGAATTATCCCTTAATTATTTTCTTTTGGTAATTTTGTTAAAAATTTATTCCCTCCTGATCTCTCTCTCACTTTCCAATCTCTCTCTCACTTTCCAATCTCTCTCTCTCTTCTTTCTTTCGTTTTGCATTATTTTTCATATATTCCACGTAATTTAATAATTTTTTATATATACTTATTATATTTCATCAAATTTACATTGATTTTTTAATATAATGGAAGTTAGTTTGTAAATATTACCATGACTGAAACTAATTTTGATTTAAATAGATCATTATATACCCTGTATATTTAACATAATATTAAATAACAATGTATGTGTGTGTGACGACCCAGACTTTTCTGACTGACCGTCTAAGTCGTCAATTTGACACAAAACCGTTTGTTGACGAAATACATAGTAACTTTAATTGAAACCATATGAAATCGAAGAAAACATTTAATCGGGCCCTATTTCAAAACATGAAATTTTAAAGTACTGTTTACAAAACTTTAACTACTTGTAGATTCAGTTCAACAAAACATTTATAAAACCGTCAGCGGAAGCAGTTTAAAGGACAATCCTCTATGGCCATTCACGAGTCCTTCTTGTCCCTCGTCGGTCTGCCCCT
>CM046885.1:6175025-6538067 GCA_025688845.1 Cucumis hystrix | reverse complement strand
CAAGTCACCTATGGTCATCTTGGTGAAATGTAGTCTCAACTAGTAACAGTGTTAATAAGAGAGACTATTCATTTCATGGTCCAATCTTATACAACTCTTTGTATAGAATACCCCTGCTCTAATGTCTCGACATGAATGATTAGGATCAAATCATTTGTAGCACTTTAGAACAATTGTAACAACTACAAAGCAGGCCGTATTCGTAGTGTCATCAGGATAAGGTATCCAGCCTTATCCATCTACTACAGACCATTTAGGTTATCATTTAAACATGATCCACTTGTATGTCTCCACATACATGTTTATGTTACATAAGATAACCTTGGATGTTAGTTTATGGGTTTTGTGGGTTAATGCAACTAAATGTCAAATAAAATAACACACTTTATTTTATTAGATAAATAAAATGTTTGTATAATATATACAATTACAAACTACAAGACCACAAGATTTAGGACATCAATCCCAACACTTGGGATTTGCAGTAGGTTGTTCGACAAGTGAGTCTCCGGTCAGAGGAGCCGATAAGAAGAAAATCCCTTGATTTGCGCCAAATGTAGGAAGACTTTGAAGGGTTTGAAGGGGACGGAAGCTGGAAGCTTCAATCGTTTCTGCCCAAATGTTTGAATGCCTGAACGCGCATGATTTGAAGAAGATATGAATCTTTGATGATGATAGGTGTTAATGGTGTGTTGGTAGTTTGATTTTAATTATAGGGTATTTGTGGTTTCTTGAATAATTGTTTTTAGAGCTCAATTTTTTAACTTAATAGGGACATTTAAGACATTGTTCCAACAATTTTTTTTTTCACATTTTTTTATTTTGCTATTTTATCAATTTAAATAAAAAATTACCATTTATCCAAAGTAAACCTTTTATTTTGTTATATTCTTCTTGTCAGTCCAAATTTTTTTTGTTAACAATGCAAAGCGCCCCTTTAATTTCTAAACATTTGATTCTAAACCTACACGTCGAACGCCCCCTTCCGGCTTAGTTTGTTTCTTAGAGGAATCTAAGATTCCCATGGGGTGAACATATGGATTACCACATTCCTTTTGCAATAATGCAAGATATCAGAGTATTTGAAAATTTTCGAACATCCTATGATAATCTCATGAAGGACATCTCAAGAGTTTTGGATGTCCTCTTGCAACATGAATTTTTTGGATTTCCGGTACCATCCACTTTTTACCTTTTTAATAAGGGAATTGTTATGGATAGCACAAAAAATGAAAGTATTTACAAAATATAGCAAAAAGTTTAAATGAACTAGAAAGTGTTGGATGAATTTTATTATATTTTGTAAATAATTTTAATATTTTGTTATTTTTGAAAATATCCCTTTTTAATATTCATTTTTCATATAAATAGATAAATATAAGAGATTTTTAAAAATATCAAAATAAATTAAAATATTTACCAGCTCTAGCAAAATTTTGGATTCTATTAATGATAGTCTTCTATCACTATAGTATATCAATGACTATTAGTGATAGAATTTGCTATAGGTTGTACATATTTTGTGAAATTTACTATTTTTGAAAATTTCCCTAAATATAAATTTCATCCTCGTCTATTTTATTTTATAATTAAAATAAATATTTTCTACTATGTAATTATTAATTATATTTTAGTTGTTTTATTAAAAAAAATATTCAAATTTAAATCTAAATTAATATAATAATAAAATAATAAAACTATATTAATTTAAAATGAAATAAAAATAAACATGTTAGGTTAAGTTAAACTTATATTACTTAATTAATAGTCTTTAAGTCATTCTTGGATCATTATGTTAGATAAAAAATTCAAAAAAAATATAAATATCTTTTAAAATACTCCTACAAAAGAAACATGGTGTATCTAAGGGTATCAAACACAGTGTAATTTCAGACATTCAAAATGATGGGCATCTAAATATTGTCGCTATTTGCATTTTGTTTGGTAACATTCTCGTTTTTTGTTTTTTGTTTCTGTTTTCATTTTTTAAGAAACAAAGATGTTTGGTAATGTTCATTGTTTCTCGTTCTAAAAAAAGTAAAAACATTTTCCATTTTATAAGAAATTATTGGAAGCAAAAAAAGGAGTTTCTCCTGTTCCGTTTCTCAAGTATTTTTTTATTGGTTTCCTTTTCCTTTTTCTCATGCATTTTTATTAGTTTCCTCTTCCTTTTTCTCAATTATTTTTCTATTTCCTTTTCCATTTTTCCTCGTGATTTTCTTTTTCTTCCTTTTATTTCCATCTTCTTCCCCAAATAACCACTCTCCACGTGGTTTTCTTTTTCTTCCTCTTATATCCATCGTCTTCCCCAAATAACCATCGTCTTCCTCTTCCTCTCATCGTCTTCCCCATCTTCCTCCTTGCCTCTCATCGTCTTCCTCTTCACCGAATCCGGATTTTCCTCTTCCTCTTCTCGCGGATCTGGTTATTGTCGAATCTGTGAGTTTTTGTCAGATCTGTGTTTTCACCGTGGGTCTTTGTCTTCCTCTTCGTCGTGGATTTCAATCCTCATCTTCATCGTGGGTTTTCGTCTTCCTCCTCGTTGGCTCTGTCCTTCAGATCTCAATCTTCATCTTGATCTCTGTAAGTTTACTAGAAAACCTTCCTATCTAAGTTTGATAAAGTGAGTGGTGTAATGTTTAATTGAATTATATGTGAATAAAATAAAAAATAAATCTCGAAAAAAATAAGGAAACAAGAAATAGCTATCAAACACATTTTCTGTTTCTTTTTTAAAAAAAACAAGAAGCAAAAGCAGTTATCAAACACATTCATGTTTCTTGTTCTAAAGAAAAGAAAAAACGGACAAGAAGAAACAGAAAACAAGAAACAAGAAATAGAAAACAGAAACGTTACCAAACGGGCCCTTAGAGAGAGAGAGTGTTCAAACACGTTTTAACTCATTGATTTTTTTAAAAAAAATCATTTTTAAAATTGAAACCTTTGATTATTATTCAAAAAAAATTGTAAAATATATTTTAAATAATTTAAAAAAAGAAATAGAAATATTAAATAAAAGTAAGTTTTCAACAAACATATTTTTAATCAATGTAGACAACCGACAAGAATGGATGCGACGTGAAAGCACTGGCGGATCTAGAAACTTTATTGATACGGGATTACTCACTTGAACTCATATTGGAAGGGGTTGACAAACACAATTACCACTAAGCTATCTACCAATATTAAACATTAGTTAGTTTTCTTTATACATATTATATATAAACGATAAAATTGGGGGCTCAAGCCCCTCTTGAACCTATACTAAATTTGTTGGTGCGTGAAAGGATTGAGAGTAATTTAAAGCCAATAAAAATTGAAACAATTTGGTTTGATTTTTAAAATAATTAACTATGACCAGACACCAAAAGCTGATTTTAGCATTTCCGATTTATGAAATCATAGATATTGTGCTTATTTTAGAGAGTAATTTTTTAAGAATTCCAAGAATATTTTTATTCAACATATATGTTTCTTTTTTCTTTCTTTCTTTTTTTGGATATGTATTCTAAAAGACCGTTTGAATCAGTGGTGGATCTAGAAATTTTATATAGGGGACATCGAGCACTATATAATAAACACACTAAAAATGTTAAAAAAATATCTCGACATTTCACTGATGCTCCAATAACATTCACATTTGTAGCAATAAAGAAAAATCGACAATTTTCACATGATTTTTTGTAATGTAAATATGTAGATTTAAAAATTGTATAAAAAAAAGGTAAAGAAAAGAAAAAAGAAAGAATAATACCTTTTTTCATGAGAGTGGAAGTTTGGACTACCGAATTTGTTGCATTTTTTTTCTAAATATTTTTTAGATAACAAATAAGAGCTAGAAAATAAGGTAGGATTTTATCTTATATATTTTTTTTTTCTTTTTAAAAAATTATATTCCTTTTAGGAAATCAAATTATATTCTTTTTAAAGAATCAAATTAGGAAATTAATTGAAATTTAGAAAGAAAAATTAAATTATCTTCATTTTGAATAGAAAACTTGTGGTTTTGCAGGGGCACAGCCACTACACCAAAAACAAAATTTAGTTAAAATAAAGCATCATTTAATATATATTGTCATCTGACACTTCAAAATTAATTAATATCAAAATACAAAAATCGAGAATGTGAGAACAGCACGTGCCTCTGACCCCTTAATAAATATGTCCCTGATTTGAATTCAAACCTTTTGTCAACAGGTATATACATGTGTTAGTTGAATTAAGCTCATGTTGGCAATATAGGTTTCTTTTGTTACATTGTATTTTTGTAAAAGTGTGTTTTAAGATATAATGTAACATGTGTTCTAGAAAATATGCTCACTTATCTTTAATACAAGTGATATATATCCTTGGGGTATATCAGGGTCAAAGATGATATTCCCCTTATTTCATTCTTCATCCTATACTAAGAATCTTTTTATAGCAGGGTCATAAATGAAATTGTTTATAGGAATCAGATTCTCCACTAAGAATCTTTTATGTTAGTTTGTTTTTTCAAGAAACCAATTAATGTAACTCATTAATGTAGTAAAATTATAAGGGAAGTTGCATGGAATGAAATGACAAAAATGAAATAGAAAAAACAGTTCATAGCACCTCATTTTTGTATTTTATGAATATAAAAAATATGACAAATAATTAATGATATCATATGACTATCAGACGGTTATCAGAGGACTATCGAAGGGCTATTAGAAGGCTATCAGAGAGTTATCAGCTTTTAAATTTTTTACTTTTATAATTTAGAAAATGTAGTAACGTGAGCTCCATTATATATCACTACAACAAAAATGGTCTACGATAACAGTTATTTTCTGTCACGAATAAAATTCGTGACAGTTATTTACAGTCATAGTATCGGTAGTCATGAAAAGTCCTTCCATGACAGTTTTCAAAAACTGTCGCAATAAGTTTTTTCATGACAGAAAATAAATGTCATTAATTACTATTTTATGACAACAAATAACTGTCATATTTTATATTATGACAACAAATAACTGTCATCATTTGCATATTAACGACAGTTAAAAAAATGTTGCAAATTCGTTTATTATGACATTTTTTAAATGTCAAGGATATGTCAATCGTGACAGTTTTTTTTAAAATAAATGTCATCTTTTCGAAATTAACGACAATTTAAAAATGTCATGAATTCGTATTTTATAACATTTTTTTCTGTCAAATATATGTCAATCGTGACAGTTTTTTTAGAAAATTAAATGTCATTATTTTGTTATTGACGACATTTTTTTCGTGTCAAATATATGGCAATCGTGATAGTTTTTTTTATAACAAAAATGTCATTATTTTAATATTGACGACAATTATGGAGTGTGACGAATTCATATATTATGACATTTATTTCCTCTTGCAAATTCCTCAATTACTATCGTTTTTCCCTGTTCTCCTTGTCGCTCCGCCATTACACGAACCATTTGAATGACAATAATGTTATAATACATAACACCCATATAGAAACAAATGGTCGACACTTTAATATATATACGCTATAATACACTTTGTAATATTCGTACATTTCCAATCAAATTTGCAATTTACAAGTATGAAATTACAGCCCTTAATCAAAACCAGTGTAAATACCATCATAATACATATAACATGATTTTCTGTATAAACATAAACAATCAACCGGTAATCCTTCACCTCTGAAAATATTCTTTGTTGCTTGAATCATGGTCAAACCCTTCATTTCTAAAAACAACCAGTATATTTTGATGACCCTGATTAGCTTCTTTGAAGGAAATTTCATGAACTTTGTCAGCTCCATTAGAACCTACAAAGACAACATGAATATAAGGATTTAAATACTATGGTTGTACATACCAAAAAACATAATACAATCTGCATATCAATCTTCCATCTTTATCTCTAAAAACACCCCTACAAAAATATTATACAATCTCAATCACACACACAACCTTGAAAATTACAACACCTCCAGATCAAATCTCATAAAAAAACTCAAGAATTTCTCAAAACATTATCAAACACCCCCCAACAGAATCAATCCTCTACCAACAAAACCATCTCCAAAACATTATCTAGATCTCAAAGAATACTATGGTTGTGCATACCAAAAAACAGAATACAATTTGCATACCAATCTTCCATCTTCATCTCTAAAAACACCCCCACAAAAATAGAATGAAAATATTGAACCAAACTGAAAAAGCCAATGAAGATCAAATTTATGTAGTCCACCTTAAATAAATCCAAGTGCAAAACCATATTAACAAACCTTCTCGTGATGATGCACTATCCATGTTTTGAAACTGAATGAAAATATTGAAGTAGCCAGAGATAATCCTACACTAGCAATAAAGAGATTGAATGCACAGAAATCCTCTCCCATATGGTAGTAACAAGGTGTATAATGCAAAATGACTTTCTTTTGAACTCTACAACAAGACCATCAAAACCATAAATATATCCTATTATCCCTTGCAACATTGCAATAAAAGATCTGAGACATATTTTAACTACCTCACAACTTTAAAGTGTATTTAAATCCACCTCAAAGTAAAATAAGTTCTATTTAACTTTATATTTTTTTAATACACCCTCCAATCCAAAGTTTACAAATTCCCCACTCATTAATCAAGATTCCAGCAACCAAGGAAATTATATCAATGCTCCAATGTAACTAACCTATATTGCTTATCCCTAACAAATTATTGAGAGAGGGAGGATTTCAAGGCACAAAAAAGGACTTTATTGTAGTTTAGCTAGACAGCCCTATGCAAAATGGTGCATCCTACCCAAATCAACTAACTAAATCAACTAACTAAATCAAAATGGTACATTCTACTTATACAAACCTACCCAAATCAACTAACTAAAGACAAACTATTGTTCTAATTAATTGTCAACTAATTCCCTTCATCATTCATCGTGATGTGCACTCCATCTGTAAAAGAAATTGTCCTTCAATTGAGTGTAAAACTCAAAATAACAAAGGTTTTATGCCAATTGGGGGTGGTTGAACCCAGTCCAGAAGTTTCCTTGAAGATCGTTCCAAATCCAAAGTGGTAATGAGACAACCATCCAAATTAATGTAACAAATTCCATTCAAACTTTTAAACTTTATCATTATAATTTTTCCATTAATTTTAAGCAAACCAATCAACTAACTAATCAGGTTGGGTACAGCTTGACAAATCAGAATATATACCTTCAATCAAGACAAATATTTAAGTCCTCCCATTCTCACATTTGTCGAAGAAAAAAACCTCACAAACAATGACAGAGTTAGTTTTCATCGTGGCATTCGAGTGGTTCATTTAATAGGGACTAAAGTCCTTAAAACTGTCAAAATCGACAAAATCTAAAAGGGGAGGTCTGAATTAACTCAAGTCTTAGGAGAAAGTTTCATGGTATTTGAGTGTTCATAGGTGGATTTGTCTCTCTGAATCTTAAGTGTAATGTTTCTTTCTCAATGATTGTTTACGAGGAGCATTTGATTTTGGGCATTTCTTTTAATATAGCACATTTATGTTCTAAACTCAAAAGTTTGATCTTTCATTAAAAGGAGAAAAATCCACATCATATTTAGATAACAAGCATATTCTTTTCCCACCAAACTATGCCTAGACTATATAGTATATTGTCTTTTTACAATTACTTAGCATCTTCATACATATATCATGTAACTTTAGATATATCATGGAAATGAATTTCTATTTCCCTGAATTCCAACCAATCTGCAATTACCCAAATCGACTATGCATGGTACTTACTGGATTATTCAAGCAAACCATTTTCATCACTCACACTATAGTCACATTGATTTAATCACAGCTGCCACAAAGGATCAGAACTATATCAACTTCATCTTTTTTTTTTTGTTTTTAAAACTAATGACATTGCCACCATTTCCTACACTTTTTCTCAAACAAACAAGAAAAGTCATAAATCTTACCGAAATTCTGTCTGGGTATTTTAGTTTTTCTCTAATCTGGGCTGCCTCAACATGTCTCTGCAAAAAAAAAAAAAAAAGAAAAAAAGAAATAATGAACAAAACAAATATGGTTTTGATTTTAAAAATAGATTATAAAAATACAGAATTCCATAGAAAGCTCAAGAATATATCAAACTCATGCTCTTGCTAAACGAGCTCTCGTAGACATTAGTCACAAAAAAATTGAGAAAAGACGGTGCGTGAGGAGGTTGCGGAGGCGCTGAAGTGAAGAGATGGGCACGAGGGGGCAGTGACGGTGAAGGGCACCGATTGATGGTCTGAGATGGTTGGATTGGAGATCGTCGAAATTGTGTGAGGGTTTGGAAAATTCGTTCGCATGAGCTGTGAGGGTTTTAGAATTGGGGAAAAAACTCATTTTAATAAACTTCTCATTTAAAATGAATTTTATTTTAATAAATTAAATAAGTTATTTTCGGTATCTTTTATGATAGCAAATAACTGTCACGGAAAGTGGAATCCGAAAAATTCCGTCTTTTCCCGTAAAAAACGCGGATTTTTACCTTTTGTGACAGTTTTTTTTTCCTCCCTTCAATTTTAGAATGTATATAACTGTCATAATAGATACTTTTTCTTGTAGTATATTATATATATATATATATATATATATATATATATTTGCTAGTTTTGCAAATGCTCTAAATTATAACTTAATGGTTAACTTTATTGCATGTTTATTATTATGGTAAGTTTTATGGGATAATTTGAATTTAAAGATAATTAAGGTAAACTTTGTCCTAAAAGCTAATATACTTTTTAGTAGAAGAAATAAACATAGATGGAGTTATTCTCACATATAAATTCATTATTTTGGTCAATAGACAGTAAAACTTGAATGTAAGCATGAATTCCTTTTTTTTTTCCTGTTTCGGAGCGGGTCCCGTAGAAAAATTGGACTTCTTTAGTCTTGTTATTTTAAGATGCTTGAATAAAGCGACATAATTTAGATGCCCATCTTATATAAATGTTAAGTCTATATAAATCGAATTAGAAAAATCTACTTGTTTGCTCTTTTTCACTCTTCTTCCTAAAACCTTTAAGGCTCAAAGACGGGAGACTCAATGGTCCGTTTCGGAATCATTGGAGTAGCAAAGATTGCTCGGAAAATTTCTCGAGCTATTGCACTTGCTCCCAACGCCACTCTCTTGGCAATTGGTAGTCGTTCAATTAAAAAAGCCTCAAAATTTGCTTCAGATAATGGGTTGAGTTCTGAGGTCAAAATCTATGGTTCTTATGAAGTTGTGCTTGATGATCCGGAGGTCGACGTCGTCTACATTCCCCTTCCGACTAGTCTTCACTTGCGTTGGGCCGTGCTTGCCGCCGAGAAGAAGAAGCATGTGCTCCTCGAGAAGCCCGTAGCTCTTAATGTAGTTGAGTTAGATATGGTTCTTGAAGCTTGTAAGGCCAATGAAGTTCAATTCATGGATGGTACCATGTGGATGCACAATCCTCGTACTGCCAAGATGAAGGAGTTTCTTTGTGATGCAAAAGAATTTGGTCAACTTAAATCGGTATGCTTATGTCAATTTAATTCAATTCACTTGATTAAATCATGTAATTCATACTAGGGAGAATATAAATTCCTATAAGATTAAATTTTTTACTCATGATTCGTTCGAACTTGTATTTGTATTAAAAATATTTGTTAATTTTTAGTAGGGAAAAACAAGTATGTATGTATATATATTTATATTTATTTAGCTAAGTTTTAGGTTTAATTTTTCAATTGGTTTCCAAGTTCGTTTTGAAATATTAAGTCTTTTAAGTTTTGCGTTCTATTTCAATTTCATTATAAGATTTCAAATTAATACACTTTTAAACTCAATTATTCTTTTACTAAATACTTATTTTTAGTGTTTAGATTTAATGTCTATTAATTAGTCTAAAAGAATTATGAAATGATATTTTAAATTTAGATAAAGTTCTAGACCAAATTAAAGCAAACTTAAATATTCAAAGTAAAATGTTTGAAATCTAGAGATTAAAGTGAAGCCAAACAAATAAGAACTAAAAACGCGACATTTTTAAACTTTAGAACAAAATGAAAACTAGTGAGATTAAATTGATTTTTTCCCTTAATTTTATAATAGACTCTCCTTTTTTAATGAAAAATTACATTAGATGACAAAAAAATTTAGAAAAAACATCTCATAACACTTATTCTTTTATATTGTAAATTTAGCAAATATGACGGTAATCAGACAGTAATCTGATGGTAATCTGACGATATTCGACTTTTAAATTTGTTATTTTTGTAATTTTGAAAATGTAAGTGACATGGACTCTATTATCATTAAAAAAAAAATCTATTTTTGCAAAATCCCCTTTGTTGATACTCAATTATGCCTAGAGATATTTTAAAGTCTCACCTCCGTATCCTCTCTCACATATTCAAAAATGTAAATAATTGCTTGTAACTCTACCTCTAATCAATAATTGGTTATTGAACATTTTTCTTCAATTTTGTGTAACTATTAGTTACAAAATTAAAAACAAATAAAATTTATGTAAAAGAAAGGGGAATTTTTAAAAATATCAAAATAAATTAAAATATTTACAAGCTATAGCAAAATTTTGGATCCCATCAGTGATAGTTTTCTATCACTATAGCATATCAATAACTATCAGTGATAGAATTTGCTATAGGTTGTAAATATTTTGTAAAATATACTATTTTTAAAAATTTTCCTAAAATAAATGTTAATTTAATTTACATATATAGAAAAAAATGCAAAAATATTTATGGCTCGTATAAAAAAAAGCTCATAAAGTCACTATTGTTTTTTAATAAATTTCATATTTGCCTTTGTTGGTTTTGAATTTTTCGAGACGAGTATTGAATTTTTGTGCATTTTTTTCATATTATTACTACTCCTTCATATTCTCACTTATTCTTGTTTATAATTTCTTCATTTCCTTTTTTGTCAGCTCTCATCTTTTTTTCACTACTCGATCATGTACCAAAATCTAAACGATTTGTTGTCTATTATCCGAGATAGATAAGTAATAAATCTAAAAGATTGTGTACTAATATCTAAACGATCAGTTGTCTATCCCGGGTAAGACCACTATCACTATATATCCCAGATAGATGATAGATAAGAGATAAATTCAAACGATCGTTTACCAAGATCTTAGCGATCATGTACCAATATCCAAACAATCTTTTAAACTACATAATTATATGATCGTTTAAATTAGAAGCTTTTCACGTGCATGTGTGGCCGATTAATCTCAGGATATTCACGTTGTGAGTTTGTGGGATTTTTTCTTTTTTAAAATTGTTCTATACAGCATAAATACTTATGTGTTTTGTTCTTTAAAAAAAACCCTAAAAAGACACTTTGACACATTTTTTTTTTAAATCTATGCACTTGTCCAACCACATAGGGGTAATCATGGATTGGTTGGAGTCATTTTTTTTACAAAACCGCCACCGAACTAATCATAGTCAGTTTACTAAATATTCAAACCAACCTCAACCATCGATGAGTGTAAGTGTTGGTCGGTCAGTTTTTGTGGGGCTATTTTAACACTTAGAAATATTTTTTGAAAATTCTCGATTTTAAACTTTTCCAAACAGACTCTAATCGACCCCTCTTCTTTTTCGATCGATCGACTTCGGTTTCGTCAGTTCGACTCGATTTTTCAGTTTATCATGCTCACCCCTACAACCACATATTCATTATTGTTTCTTATAATTCCAATTTTGATGATCATAACTTTAATATTGCATACAATGTTAGAATGTTTAAGCGAACTAATATTTGAATTAAATTATAAAAACATATATGTTAAATTTTGATTGAAGTTCCTTTCGAGGGAGTTGAATTGATAATTCTTATAGAAGAGAATAATCGGTAAAGTTGACGCAAATGATGACCTGAAAAATATAAATTAACACAAATAACAATGTGATAAATGTGAGTTAATACAAATAATAAGTAATAAATTATTTCTATGTTACGGGTGACTCAAATGGTGGGTGAGTTGTTTTTACTCCTCTAATTCAATTATATGTGGGTTTCTGAATTCCCCTTAGTTGTACTTAAACCAACTAGCGGTTAGAAGCTCGGTTTGTCCTTTTAGATATGGTAATTAATTGATAAATGCAATTATTTGTTTTTTGTTCTGCAGGTACATAGTATTTACACTTTTGGAGTTGATTCTAACTTCCTAGCGAATGATATTCACACAAAACCTGGCCTTGATGAATTTGGTGCTTTGGGTGATATTGGATGGTATTGTATTCGTTCAATCCTTTTTGCTACCGACTTCAAATTACCTAAATAAGTGATTGCCTTTCCTAATCCTGTTCTGAACGAATCGGGCGTGATTTTATCTTGTGGATGCTCTCTTTTTTGGGATGATGGAAACTAGCAACTTTCTACTGCTCTTTCTTAGAAAACATGACCCAGAATATGACTTTTATAGGAACAAATGGGACATTACATCTAACTGATTTTGCTATACCTTACACAGAGAAAGAGTTATGTTTCTCCACCAATTCAAAATATGGGTTCATTGAATACGTGACCAGTTCGAAACCTCTACCAAACAATCACACCATCCCTACCGATCTTCCTCAGGAGGCCCATATGGTGATGAAATTTTCTCATTTGGTTCAACAAATCAAAGAAAATGACTCCAAACCTGAGAAAAAATGTCCAATCATGAGTCGAAAAACTCAACTGGTGCTCGATGTAGTGAAGGCATCGCTGGATCGGGGATCCGAAGTTGTTGAAGTAGGACAGTGATTGATCTTGTCTATGAGTGTGATCATGTTTATATTCCTTTGATCTTTAACTGAAATGGTCTGTAAGTGTGATTATGCTCTCTATCTACATGTATGTTAGTTCTCAAGCTTGCAGTAAGGGCCGGTGAAATGGTTCCTGAAGTTTCAAATAACCCATTCCTTGAGAATAAATGAAAGATTATTAATTTGTGTTTTCCTTTAATATAGTAGTATCTTTGAGGTACCATCTTTCTCTCCTTCCATTCCGTGAACGTAGCAACGCTGCATGCAACTCAACAGTTCCTGACACCACCACAAAAAATTACCGCTTGTTGTTCTCAAGGTGAGAATTACAAAGAGTTGTGGGCTTCTGTATTTTATCTTGGTGAAGAGGGAGGATTAATATATTTGGTCAAAAACCACCGTACCATGTAGTTTTTGACCAAATTGTACTTACAAGAGGTCAACTTAGTTATATCTTATGTCAGTAATTACATAATTATTTTACATCTATATAATAGATTAACCTTTAACATCAAGAATATAATTGATATGACCTATAAGATGGTTATTGTTTTTCTCAACCAAAATTTTGAATACATTAAGAATCATAACCTAAGCCTCTAATTAGGGTTCAATTATTATACCTAATTAATTCATTTAGTCCGTATAGTCAATTGAAAATAGAAAATTTTTAAAAATAGTAAATTTTACAAAATATTTACAACCTATAGCAAATTCTATCATTAGTCATTGATATGCTATAATGATAGAAGACTATCAGTGATAGAACCCAAAATTTCGTCCCGAATAGCCGGTCTTCCACACTTCACGTCGCTGTCGATCTTTCCTCCTCGCCTTTCGTTTGACGAATTTTCAGATGGCAGTTGAGGGCGACTCCATTATAAATAGAGCCCTCCTCCAGTTCATTTTAAAAAAAAAAAAAACAAAACCTTCTCATCTCTACTTTTCTCTCTAAATCATCCTCCCTACCGAGATACAAAGTTCTGAGCAATCCATCATCATTTCTATTCCTATTTCCGACAAGTGCACGTCAGAAATAAGAAGTTGTGTTAACCTTGGGGAGCAACCGGCAGTAAGATTAGTACCACGGTCTGACCGAATTTTGCTTTCAGGGCAGTGATTCATCACGACGCAGCAAGATATTTTGATCGTCGTCGACGCAATTTTTACAACAGTAGATGCATCTCAACGATTATAAAAGCATATCATGGGGCCCATGTAAGTCTAGACCACTTCACCATTATGACATCAATGAGGAAGCAATGTCATATAATCAAGTGTGTATGGTGTCCAATTAATCTGTTAACAAAAAAAAAAAAAACAGAAGTAGACAACATCCATAGAATACTTTACTACCTGAGTGTGCATCAGTCAGTCAAATATTTTTCGATATGTCAACAACATATTTGCTTATTGTTATGATGTAGGTAGGACACCACTCCTTCTAATGTGTGAAAAAAATTAATAATAAGTTATAAATAATGCAAATTTTATTAAAAAAAACTAATATATAAATAAAATAATACCTGAAATAACTCAAAGGTCGAGCAACTGGAGCATGTAATGCAACTTGTGGTGCTACTATAGAAAATATTTCATGCTTATACTTGTAGTAGTATTAGTGGCCCAACTATTTCTAAGATTTCACTACTACAAACTTGGTCTTTCTTAAAGCACACAAATTTTAATTTCTCTTGATGGTCATGGGCAAATGACCATAAAAAAAATATTTTTCTTCATACAATGTTTATTCATGCACGTCAAGAAAAGTCCCCTTATTTTGTTGAAGAAATACGAAAAACAAAAAAAATGTGGATTCTTGATTTCCTTGATGGACAGAATTCCCTTAGTTTTATTGCTGGTCCACAAACGTCAAGAAAACTATTTCTCGATGGACAATAAACATCAAAGATAATATATTAGTTGACTGACAATGCCCATCAAGTTAGTTTGGTTTTCTTAATGGACGAGACCTATCAATGGATGAATTTTCTTATTTGCAATGTCCATCATCGAGAAAAATTAATATATTTGTTTTGGATTTTTTATGGGCCTAAAATTTTCTTAATGGGTCTAGGGTTTCTTGATGAACAAAGACAAAAATATATATATATATCATGGGCAAGGTTCATAAAAAAACGAATGCCCGTCAAGAAATTTTTTTTATGATTTAGGATTTAGGATTTAGGATAAGATGGGCAAGGCACAACAAGAAAATATTATTTTTCACGAAGCACGAAATTCAAACCTTTGTTAAGGAGCTCAAAAAACACAATATTCATCAATAATATTATTAAATATTTACTATTTTTTCCCATTATTACTTTCTATTCATCAATAATACAATATTATTTTTTAAAAAAAGTTAACTGTTGTAATTATAATTAGATTGAAATAAGTTACTTTATCAAAATTAAATTAGTTATTGTGTTCAACATTAATGAGTTGAATTGAAAGTTTGTAATTTAGAGTTTTTAAAATTTTTATAGAAACTGTAGAACTTGGCTAACATGAGCTTAGCTCAACTGACACTTGTATGTACCTGTGAATAAAAGATCTCGGGTTCAAATCCACATCCTTACATTAAAAATTTGTAGAAACTTTTTTAAAATTGGATTTCAAGGTGTGAGAAAAGGAAAAGTAAAATAGAAAAAGTGAATAAGTTTTTTATGACATGTTTTGACCATCAAGAAAACTGATGGTCGGACTTTCTTGATGTCTGCCTACTTGATCGGCAAAGACCATCATGGTAAACATTTTTTATGTGCTTGCACATCAAAGAAGGTGTGACGACCCAGACTTTTCGGACTGACCGTCTAAGTCGTCAATTTGACACAAAACCGTTTGTTGACAAAAGGCATATGAAGATTCAGTTGAAACCGTAAGAAAACGAAGAAAAATTTAATCGGGCCCTATTTCCAAAATACAAAATTTCGAAGGTTGTTTACAAAAAAAATTTAACTATTTGTAGACTTAGTTAAATCAAAATATTTTCAAACCGTCAGCGGAAGCAGTTTAAAGACAGTCCCCTATGGCAAATTCACGAGTCCTTCTTGTCCCTCGTCGGTCTGCCCCTCGTGTTACCTTTGCCTGAAAAGTTAAACATAAAAAGGGTGAGTATTAATATACTCAGTAAGGGACCCACTACTGGTCCCGTTCGGGGAAAAATAAATTATTAGCATCCTATGGTGTACCCTGCACATATCAGTCTAGTGCTCCCGAAGGATGCACATATAGGGGATGATCCCAAAGGACACCCGCAGGGTAACTATCCACTAGGAAACTAATAATTTATCCCCTCAGTCCCTTCTAAATTAACAATCATGCTCAATACAGTCAAATTTCTTTATCACATAAGCTCCCCATTTAACCTCGAATGACCATATTATCCAAATTTCACCCAAGGACAGTCAAACATATCACTACATCATTCATCAACATAAATAACCCAGCAGTCACAACATACGCTAGATAACAAGTCCACGTCAATCCATACATACATATATAAGTTTCATTCAGTCAAGCACAACATACGTTAAACTTTCAGTCCACACCCAACCAAACATCATAAACGTCATCCCTACTCAGTCCAGATATAACATTCAGTCCAAATAGTCAATACATCTTAATTCTTATTATTGAGTCCAGTAGAAAATCCCTTACCTTAAGGATTACTAAATTTTTCTTGATCGAATTTGTAAACCGCGAACAACCTAACATTAAGATAAGTACTCAACATTTTCTCCAACACATAATTCATTTAAAAATCAACTCAATGTGATGTTTCACAACTTACCCCAGTTCACGAACCCAGCACCAATTAAGTCCAATAATTGAACGACTTCAAGCGTCACCCTCAACCTAAGATCGAACATCCAAGCAACCAATTTAACAACATCAACAAATTCGAAATTTCAATGTAGATCCTCAAATTCATCAATTTCATCCTTACCAAAACCAACTTACAACAAACAGCGGCAGTAGCTATCGGTCGACTAATGTCGACAGAAATGCAGCGGCGGAGCTCCGATCGTAGCTAAATGGATTGGCTGCGCCCAAGGAGGGCAGCGGCGACGGGTTCGTCGGACGTCGAAACCGAGGAAAGCCCGACGTACGAAGAACGGATCTGAGGAAGGGGGCGATTTCGGTTGGCGGACGGGGCGTAGCGGCTGGCTGGGAGGTGCGCAGCTGCTGGGCTTCGTCGGAAAGGCTGGGACGGAGGCAGGCGGCGTCGGACGGAGGAATGGCGAACAGATCTAAAGAAAAGGGGGGGGGTTTCGGTTGGGCTCGGTTGGGCTCGGTCGCAAAGTGTAAGGGGTGCGTCGGCTCGGGCGTCACGGCTGGAGGCGATTCGAGAACAGGGACGGGCTCGTCGATTGCTGACCGAAGCGAGCGACGCCGACTGCGTGAGCGAGGAGATGGTGCGGCGTGACCTACGCCGACGGGCTGTGCGCGAAGGTTGCGGCTTGGTTCTGGAAGACGGAGACACGGACGGCGACGGTCCTTAGGCGGCCGGCGGCGGCTGGATCTAGGGTAAGTAGAAGAGGAAGAGAAGAAGAAAAAAAAAATGGAGGGGGGGGGGGGGGGGGGGCGCGAGGAAGGAGAGAGGGGGGGCTGCCCCTTTTCCTTTTTTGTTTTATTATTAATAATAATAATAATAATAATAATAATAATAATAATAAAATAATAATATTTAATAATTAATTTTTTTTTTTAAGGGCGTTACAGAAGGCCAAATTTGTAGTGGTGTTTGTGCAATATTGGCTCAACATAATTTCCTATAGCAAGGCATGCAGCGACCCAATAGTACATACTGACCTCGTCGAAATTGCTTAAAAGAAAAAGAAACATACAATGTCCCAAGGTATTTAACTTGTCGGCAAGAAAAAAAGCCTCCAATAATGAGTTGCATAATGCATGCATGAGCGAATCTTTGGACGCTCACTAAGTCAGCATCTGGTGGCAATTCTGTGAACTATTCGGCCAACCATGGAAGACTCAACTTTTGACCTTTCATGTCAGGTGGTAGAACTTTCAAGAAATCTCCACATACTTGTTTCCAGTTATACGTTAACGATGCTATAACATGCTCACCATCCACCTGTAATCCCAACTAGATGGCAACGTTCTGCAACATGATCGTGTATTTCCCACGAGGCATATGAAATGTGTGGGTCTCTAGTCTCCAACGCTCAATCAAAGCAGTAATCAAGTGTCAATCCAACTGCAAGAATCCTATCTGAAAAATTTCAAGAAATCCAGCAACCTTTAAGTATGACACAATACGCTAATCGAAGGGAATCATGCTGGGATGTTGCCTCTCTCCTATGGCAACAAAAAATCACAATGGAAGAAGTATCTCATACAAACTGTGAGCGATGGAACGATTGTTGATATAGTTAGATAGGATCAACAAGGTCAGGTTTCGTTGTGGAAATTTCAAAAAAAGTATTTCATTAATAACATAGATGTATTGCAGTTACCAACATGAAAAAGGAAAATTCAACTACATAAAAGTGATGAATTAAAAATCTTACATATCCAATTTATGAAACAAAAATTCAAAAGCATAAAATTAAATAATTACACAATACGATAGTATGAATTTAAGTTGTAAAATTTACATATCAATACAATAAAAATTAAGCCTGCAATATTACATCAAACCCTAAAATAGACACCAAGCCATAAAATGAAACAAATACATGAAAATAGTCCATTAATAATTACAAAAATCCTAAAATATAAAACATTAGTGTCTTGAAGAAAAAACACGTAGAGGACAAGTACATCTGTTATGTCATTCTGCTATACAGATCGTGCATCTAATCGATTGACTAGACTCTTTACAATCTATTTCATTATGGATCCTAGTAGTTCTGGATCGACCGAGTTTTCTAGGTATGTCTGCATTTGGGCGAACTTCAATTAATGATAACTATTGCCTTAAAATCAAATAATTTTTCTAAAATCAAACAGTTTTCCTAAAATCAAATCATTTCAAGAATTACAATTCAATCAATAAAGTAGTACCTATCCAGGACTAAGTTAAATTAAAAAAAAAATCCCACTATATAACAATGAAACCATACAAGGAAACCTCTTCCACAGTTCTTTTAAGTTGTCGGAGGAGAGAGGCAGCGTCCCAGCACACGATCCCCTTTGATCAACGTATTGCACCATATTTAGAGTCTGCTGGATTTCTAGAGGTTTCTCAGATAGGATTCATGCAATTGGACTGGCACTTAATTACTGCTTTGGTCGACCGGTGGAGACTAGAGACCCACACCTTCCATATGCCTTGTGGGGAATGCACAATCACACTACAGGATGTTGCGGTCCAGTTGGGGTTACCAGTGGATGGTGAGCCTGTGATAGGATCGTTGAACTATGACTGGAAGGTACTCTGTGAGGATTACTTGGGAGTTCTACCGCCTGACATGAAAGGTCAACGGTTGAGTCTTCCATGGTTGGCGGACAGTTCGCAGAATTGCCACCGGATGCTGATGACGTGAGCGTTCAGAGATGTGCTCGTGCATATATTATGCACCTGATTGGGGGTTTTCTGTTTGTTGATAAATCAAACACTCTGGTCCACTGTATGTTTCTTTCGCTCTTAATCGATTTTGATCAGGCTGGTATGTATGCTTGGGGTGCTGCATGTCTTGCATGGTTATACAGGAAATTGTGTCGAGCAAGTAATGCACAATCTTTAGAAATTGTCGGCCCATTGATGTTGCTGCAAGTATGGGCGTATGATAGATTCCCCATTGTGGCACCGCACGTACCACTACAAGTGTCAGTTGGTCAATCTTTATCATTCAGGTATTTTTTATGTATATATATATTTTTTAATAAAATTTGTAATATTTATACCTTATTAATAATTTCTTTCACACATTAGATGGAGCGGTGTTCTACCTTCATCAGAACAGTCAGCAAATATGTTGCTGACCAACCAGATGATATTTGATCGGCTGATACACTCTCAGGTAATAAAATATTATACGAATGTTGTGTAGGTATGTCTTTTGTTGCCTACTTTTGTTTGTTTTTTTTAACAGATTAATTGGAAACCATGCACGCTTGGCATTATGACATTGCTTCCTAATCAATGTCATAATGATCAAGCGGTGTGGACTTACGTGGGTCCTTTGATTTGCTTTCATCTCGTTGAGAAGCATCAGCCAAACCGTGTGTTGCGACAGTTCGGTATGCTGCAAATGCCACCAGTTTTTTGCTCCACAGATTTGGCCCTGCACCAAATTAATTTAAGAGGCAAGCACGATCAAGATTGGCGTAGGATTCATGCAGAGCATATAGCAACGTGGCATTCGCGATATAATTTTTGTACAGGAGCAACAGCAACACACGAGCCGACAATATCAGATAACTATTTTCTCTGGTACTCGTCGATTACCGGACGCTTCATCACACCTGAAGGCGCTCTCTGTTATCGCGTGGTAAGAATTTTAATATGATTTATTTTATAAATTTAATACAAGCATGCACATGTTTTTAATTATATTATTTGTAATTGTTCAGAATAATTTTGTTCAAGACGTACATTCTTTCTCCATGGAAAACAATCTACAAAATTTGAGCTCAATGTGTGACGAAGCCATGGAAGATATAGAACAGATTATTCGGTGAACCAACAACTGAATGTTGCCGATACAGATCGTAGACGCATTCAACGTCGACGACGACAAGACGATGATGTCGTAGAGGGAGATGAAGAAAATCCTTAGTTTATATAATTTAGGTGTTATATAATTTTTAAAGTTTGCTAAATGTTTAGTAAAGTTGAATGTTAGTATTTAAATTATAAATTAGACTTTAATATGTAATCTTTAATATGTAAAACTATTAATTAAAATCTTTAATATGTAAAACTCAAAAAACAAACTAGAAGGTGTACACCCATGCTTCTAGCACCATTAAATATTTTGTTGAGGGATATATTAGTGTTTTTATGGAAAACACATTCAAAATTTATAAATTTTCAAATACCATAGAGGTTCAACTTTCATTAATTTTACGTAAACATCCAAAACAAATATGTGAAGTATTGGAAAAATATATGAAGTAATTATATTAACCAAACAAATCCACTTAATTGGCCATACCCATGTTCCTAATCAAGTTTCTTCTCTTGAATTAACAAGAATTAAACTCCCAAAGGAAAAAAAAAAGTCAAATCTTTTTATGATATTTCTCGGTAATATGATAATCATTAATTAAAAAAAAATCGAATAATCTCTCCTTCTCCTTCTCCCCATTTTTGAATTTCCACATTTTTTCATTCCAAAATCAAATTCCTCTCTCATTCCAATCTTTAAATAACTTGCAGTTTTACCATTCCGCTCTCTTAGAGTGCCAATACATCATTCCGTAAAAAAAGAAAAGACTAGGTAAATTACATATTTAAACTTCTTTTTTTATTATAGAAGTCGTGTACCGACTTCCTCCACGTGTCCTTTTTCCGTTTTTATTATAGAAGTCGTGTACCGGGTACATGACTTCTTCCACGTGGTAAAAATGGGCTGGATTCAGAGAAGTCGTGTACCCAGTACACGACTTCAGTTCAATTTCAAAATCACCCTATTTTTTACAATAGTTTGCCCATTTACTCTACTTTTGTTATTTTTTCATTTAATATCCTATTTTGTACATTAATTTCAAAAAACACTATATTCTTTAAAATACCCCCCTCCCTATAAAGTTAATTACAAAATATACAATCATCCCATTACCTCCTCCTTTATCTAACATCATTCTCCCCACCACCCTCCAAAGCTCCGGACATGGCCGACACAATCATCCGTTTCGGGATCATCGGCGCCGCCGACATTGCTCGGAAAGTTTCTCGAGCTATTGCTCTTGCTCCCAACGCCACTCTCTCCGCAATAGGCAGTCGTTCACTGGAAAAGGCCTCAAAATTTGCGTCCGATAATGGCTTTAGTCCTCATGTCAAAATCTATGGTTCTTACGAAGCTGTACTCGATGATCCCGAAATCGACGCCGTCTATGTCCCTCTTCCCACTAGTCTTCACTTGCGCTGGGCCGTGCTCGCCGCCGAGAAGAAGAAGCACTTGCTCCTCGAGAAGCCTGTGGCTCTTAACGTAGCTGAGTTTGACAAGATTCTCGAAGCCTGTGAGGCCAATGGAGTTCAGTTCATGGATGGTACCATGTGGATGCACAACCCTCGTACGGCCAAGATGAAGGAATTTCTTTCTGATGCTGACAAATTTGGCCAGCTCAAAGCGGTATGTCATTCAAATTTCATTCAGAGTGATGTAATTTATCTACTGGACTCTCTGACTTAATCCAATTGTGATGGAAATTCGAATTATTCGAGAAGTAAGTTGAATAATTTGATTGCTTCGTTGAAGACTATTCAGTTGAGCGTCTATTATGTGGTTATACTTGATTGTGGTCTGCTGTTTGACTGTTTCTTGAAAATGGATATGATAATTTGTTTAGAAAATTGGGATTCAAAACATAGGTTGTTAACTTAATCGTGTTAAGGTATGATTTCAGACATTGAAGAGAAACAAGAGGAAGAACATATGTTTAATTTGTGATATTCTGTACAATTCTTTGGAGCTTTTGGATGGAAAGAGAACAGAGTATTTGATTATCTTGACGACGAAATTGATGTCTGAATTCGTTTATTTATAGTTATACATTGTTGAATATTTTGATGTGATGTTTAGCCAATTGTTTTCTTTTTGCAACAAACATGGGGCTTCTTCTCTGTGTTCTACCTTGTAATTGTTTTCTTTGATGATGGCTTGTTTCTTTTTAAAAACTTTCAATAGTAAAATGTTTTGTTTCTTTTTATAAACTTTCAAAAGTGTCAAATGGGTTCTTAAACTTCAATTTTGTGTCAAAAGATCCCTAAAGTTTTGAAGGACTTGAAATTTTCAAAAATTATTTGTTATATTAATTATAAATTTGACCTTTATGTTTAACGGAACCATAATTTTTCAATCTTACATTTAGTAGATTCCCCTTTTTGGACTTAATGTGTAATCTTAAAAGTTCAAAGACCAAATAGAGACAAGCATAAAGTTAAATGGATTAAAGTTGTAATTCTTTTTTTTTTTTCCATTTAAAAAAGTATTGTCATTACAAGACAATCGCATAGTTAAAGGGTTCTTATTCTTGTTCGTTGGGCTGTCCTTGCCCATTATTGAGCTCATTAAATTCCCATAAATACCATTTCATCCTCTTTAAGTTCAGTGCATTTCGTCCTTCTAATAGGAGTTGTTAACTGCTGTCAAGTATAGCAAACTTAGAATAAGAGGAACTGAGGAAGAGGGAGCAAATGTGCATGACTATTTAGTTGGTACGATAGAGTTGGCATTTTTTGTTCTGAAGGAGAAGTGGGACCGTTCGAGTTTGGGTAGTTGGAGCAAGTACCAAATAACTGACGTGTATTAGTAGGGAGAGTTAAGTAGTCAAATCAGTGGAGGGATAACCTCAGACCTCTTGAATATCTAAGGAACTTGTGCTTCTTCCATATTGTTTGGCAATTGGCACATCACCTACCTTCCCCTTGTTTCGCATTCATTCATTTTGAAGAAGGATTGTACATATTTTGACTGTTTATATAGCATTCTTTCCATCATAAATTTTGAGAGTACTAGTTAGGCGTATATTGAAAAGACTAGTAGAATATTAGTAATGGCATAGTGGTAATTAGTAGTTGTATCTTGTTTATAAATAAAGGGAGGGGCACCTTGGAGGATAAATAGCTTTTGGTATTGTCCAGATGGCACTTTGGGAGAGAGATTGGCCTCTCGAAAGGCCATTGATATTGTATTTTCTTTGTTGGTATTGCGGTATAATTGTATTTGTTGTTTTATTATATCTTACGTACTTAGGATACCTGCCAAAAATGCTTGTGCATGAGTGTCAAGTCTCTCCTGTCATCCTGTTGCTCATCAAAATTGTTGGTCATGGTGTCGAATGAGATGAAATGAAATGGGGTTCTCCTTTGGACTTTACCGTTTCTTGTCATGATCGCATTGGTCTTTACTATTTCAAATGATGATGATGTTGCATAGATATTAAAAGGTATGAGTCAACTGGTTTTTGGTTAAAAATATAAAAACAAAATGTTAAATTTAGCAAATGCTATGGAGAATATTAAACTCTTGTGTAAATGTTATTTTTCGTTCGGTGTTTTTGCTGTACTTACTTGAGTCGATCCGTTCAAATTTTCCTCGAGATTTGAATGATTAATTAATTTGGAAGATTGTCTGCTTTTTTTCCTATGAATATCACAGGTAAACAGTGTTTTCTCTTTTGCTGCTGATTCCGACTTCTTAGCTAATGATATTCGCGTGAAACCCGACCTCGATGGTCTTGGTGCTTTGGGTGATGCCGGATGGTACTGTATTCGTTCAATCCTTTTTGCCGCCAACTACGAACTGCCTAAAAGAGTGATTGCCTTGCCTAATCCTGTTTTGAACGAATTGGGCGTGATTTTATCATGTGGATGCTCCCTTCTTTGGGAGGATGGAAAAGTAGCAACCTTCCATTGCTCTTTCTTGTCAAATTTGACCATGGATGTTACTGCTATAGGAACAAATGGGACATTACATCTTAATGATTTCATCATACCTTACGTAGAGAAGGAGGCCTATTTCTCCACCTGTTCGAAATCCGGATTCAATGACCTCGTGACTGGTTGGCAACCGCTACCAAGCAAACATATAGTTCCTACTGATCTTCCTCAAGAGGCTCACATGGTGAGAGAATTTTCTCATTTGGTTAAAGAGATCAAATTAAATGGCTCCAAACCTGAGAAAAAATGGCCAACTATCACTCGAAAGACTCAGCTGGTGCTTGATGCTGTGAAGGCATCGCTCGATCGTGGATTCGTACCTGTTGAATTGGGACAGTGACTCCAATGGTATTTCCTCATTCCTTGTTGCTTTATGAATGTATTGGAACTTCAACGTGTTGGTCTATTAGTGTGTGATCATGTTCATTTCCACTTGAAAAGGTTGGAAAGCCCTGCACTGATGTGCTTGAAGAGCTAAAAAGCATGGTGAGAAGTCATTCCTTGCATGGTTAATTTGTATTAATTGAGTTTATGTTGTTAAAATGTTATTGTAATAAATTTAGAATCATGAATTTGGAAGCTTAGATTTTGGATTTCAAACATGGAATTTTGATAATTTTATGTTCATAATGCTTAAATTTATCATGAACCATTTTGTTGGATCGGTAAATGTGCTTAATGAGAATTAGAGATAATTAAATTCGGTGTTAGTCTTGTTGGAAATAAATTATTAAATTGTATTAATATAGTAAATAATAAATATAGCTTATATTGGATCGTATTTGTATTCCGTTGATGAAAATTTGTTTAATGATATGGTGTGGTGTGGAATAAAAATAACTATATTTTTTTTTCTAAAATTAATTTTAAAGCGTTTATTCGATATTTTTAAAAATAGCAAAAAAAATTAAAATATTTACAAGTTATAACAAAATTTTTGAATTCTATTAATGATGGTCTTTTATCACTATAACATATCAACCTGATAGAATATGCTATAGATTATAAATATTTTGTAAAATATACTATTTTTTAAAAAATTTCTTCTTTATGAATGCTTATTTTTTTTAATTAATTATTTTACCTTTACGACCGTTACAAACCTTTCTTAATTAATTTTACATCATTTATCAAGTTGAACCTCCACTATATATATAGAACACCTCCCTCTCATTTCAATATATATAAAAATAAAATAAAATGCATATTTTTATCCTCTCACTTTATACCTCGTATTCTCTTCTGTTATCTAGTGTGTGTTGTTATACTGAAGTGCAGTTCCTATAGACAAAACAAGAGATTGTTTTATCTTAGATACGACGAGACACATGATATCTGTTTGCACGTCCAAGCAAAACTAGAAAACATTTAGACGAGATTCAAGGCTCAATATTTTATTAACGTACTTCTGTTTTGCGGGCATCGTAACTACGATGCTTAACAATATATTCTTTAAAGTTAATATGACATAACCTAGTGATTGTACTAAAAACAAACAAAGGACTAAGACGACTTTTGATAATAATAATTTTTTCTTTTTTGGTTAAAATATCATGTTTGGTCTATATGTATTTTAATGATTCTTCTATTTAGATATTTGTACTTTTAACAAAACTGAACTTAATGATCTCTTAAACTATATTTTAAAATTTAGCTTGAGTGCAAAATAATAATAATAATAAAATGAAATAGAATAAAAACTACCAAGTCACCCTATTCACTGTTATACCCTCGAACTTTTAATTTTAACAATTGAGTTCTTAAACTTTTAAAGGTGTTAAAATTCCAATTCAATTCTTGAACTTTTAAAAGTATTAAAAATACACCACTAAGAATAATATAATTACATAAATTAGATCCATAAAATTGTATTAATGAGTTATGATATTATGTTTGATAGTATGTGGTTTCATCTTAAAACTAATTGACCATGAGAGGAGTCATCTATCTTACAATGAGTGTGAGTCTCCTTGTTTTTTCAAATGTAGGATTCTTAACATCTCACCAATTAAGAGCAGTCGAACAATAGTACTAACGAAGACATTACGGTCTAAAATAGAGAGAGTTGTTGCCATGGAAAAGGTGGCGTTGAAGAAGGGGTTTTTGTATGGATGACCACCTTTTGGAGTCCCGAATTAAAATTGACCCATGTTTCAAATTTTGATGAAGGATGGTCTTTTGAGATGACTTTTTCGTTATTGTCTTTCGTTTACTCGTTCATGCTCAATGTAATACTCAAATTTTCCACCATATACCTTTTTCCTGCTCATGAGTAACTTCTCGCTCCCCATCTCACTTACATACCTATTTCTCGTTTTTTATTCTCGCGTAGTTCATAATGCGATCAAGGTCTCACACTATTCATGTTTATTTTTTTACTTTTCGTAAATAATTTGACATTTTTTCTATTAGTAAAATTTTAATATTTTGTTATATTTTAAAACAACCAAAATTTGATGATTAATTTACATATATAGATCAAAACTTAAAAGTATTTATGGTTCGTATAAAAAAAAGCTCACGAAGTCATTATTGTTTTTTCATAAATTCAAGATTTGCCCTTGTTGGTTTTGAATTTTCCAAAATGAATATTGAATTTGTGCCCATCTTTTTCATATTAATACTTTCCCTCCATATTCTCATTTCTTCTTGTTCTCGATTTCTTCATCTCATCTTTCATAATTTCTTCCTTGTTCGTCATTTCTTATCTTATTTTTTTTTTCGATACATGATCATGTATCGAAATCTAAACGATCCATCGTTTATTCCAGATAAATAGAAATAGATCACTACACTATTATCTTAGATAAATAAGAGGTAGATCTAAATAATTGTTTACCAAGATGTAAACGGTCATTTACCAATATCTAAATAATAGTGTATCAATATCTAAACAATCTTAGTACAACTGTGTACCAAAATCGTTTATATTTGGTACAATATTGTGTATCAAGATCATTTAGATTTGGTATAAGATTTCATAGTTTATCAATAATATTTTCTTATATTTGTATATATTTTGATTAATTTTACTAATTTATTATTGTGTGAGAATTCGCAATCTATTTTTTTACGAAGAAAAAAAGAAAAAAACAATCTAACACGGTGTTTGACAAATAAAATTCTAGAAAATCATTTCATTTCAAAGGAATTTCGTTCGTTGTTCGGCCTACCATTTCATGTTGTGGTTCTATTCGTCGTTAATCTGGTAAGAAATTTCGGAAGTAGCTTCGTTAATCAGATCCATTTCCATTCGGATAAACAAAGATTATTTCGAAGTTGAAGAATCTGTTTATCAAACACTAGAGATCGCTTCTATTTTCAGAGTTCAAGTTTTCGTTTAACTACATTGATTATCTCCTCGATTTTCAAGTCTCTTTTGTGTTTCCGATTTCTGTTTAGTGCAAGATGATGGTCGAGGATCTCGGTATCGAAGCAAAGGAAGCTGCCGTACGCGAGGTTGCCAAACTTCTGCCGCTTCCAGAGCTTCTGCAGTCAATTAGTTCGATCAAGGCTGATTATATTACTCGTCAGCAGGTACTTTTTTTTTTTTTTTTTAATAATGAATTTCCATCACATTCTTCAATTCCTGTGTTCCTCTGCGAGATGTGCCTTGAATTTTATCTTGCTTTTTTTTTTTTTTTTTTCCCAAATTTTTGCGCTGGAGCTTTGTAGTATTCGTATTAATGATAGGACGTAGAGCAAGGAATTCTAATTTTGTTCTATGTTCTGTTGTAAGAGTTGTTGACAACGATAGGTCTTTGATTTGGTTTAGTCAAGAAATACCAGAATGCTGCATCCTTGTGATCCTAGTCAGTCTAAAAAATTCTCAATTCCTCACCTAGAGACTTATACTTAATGCATTTCAGAGTTCATAGCACTTAGACTTAAAATCCTACTTCGACCATTTGTTCCCAGGAACATATACAGTCTACAAAAGTTTCAGGAGTTGGTGCTCTTACACTTAAGCTTCCTTAAGCTGAGCTAATTTTTGCTCTCCCTTAATTTTTATAGTAATTGAGTCTGAATGTTAGCACGCCAAACCACAATTCTGGTACTCCTGTTCACGTGACCTTCAGAAAGGAAGTTCTCCCTTTTTGCCTAGTTTTTCTATTAAATATATAATTAATAATAAAGAGACAAAGCTCGATGTGCATGAGGGATATACAAAGAGCAATAAACCTAAGAATCAGTAGGCACATCGGGACATCTCAACTAGGTTGACACCCCCTATCCATCATGTCCAACCTATTTTTCTGTATAATTGGGGGGTTTGAATAAATTTTTTGGTGCAAAGGCAACTTATGTTTTATAGATGAAGTTCTGCAGTTTCTTGTTGCTGTAAACATCATCTAAATAGGTTTAATTCAACTTTCCAAAGTTATAATGATGCTTATAGTTATTGATTAGAAAATATATTTTGTATAACCTGTTTGTCCAAGCGCAGCCGTTTGTATAAGGTATTGATTGAGGTGTCCAATTTTGTCTAGGGAGGATGGGGAGTTGGTGGTCCTTTTTACTTGGATGAAATCAAGACGGTGGTTTTTGGGAGCAATAGGAACAAGTTCCTGGGTTTGGATGGTTTTTCCATGGCTTTTCTCCAAGATAATTGAGATCTAACTAAGGTTGATTTGGATGGAGTTTTTAAAACGTTTTTTGAGAGAGGCTTTTTGAATCGTTCTATGGTGGAAACGTTCGTGTGTCTTGTCCCAAAAAAGTAGAATGCTAGTAGGGTGAAGGAGGTCACGCCCATTAGTCCCATAACTAGTATCTATAAGATTCTCGCTAAGGTCCTTGCAAATCACTCAAGGAAAGTGTTGCCCTCGAAAATTTTGGATGGGCAAGGACTTTTTGTAGTGGGGAGGCAGACTTNTTTCGTTACTCGTTCATGCTCAATGTAATACTCAAATTTTCCACCATATACCTTTTTCCTGCTCATGAGTAACTTCTCGCTCCCCATCTCACTTACATACCTATTTCTCGTTTTTTATTCTCGCGTAGTTCATAATGCGATCAAGGTCTCACACTATTCATGTTTATTTTTTTACTTTTCGTAAATAATTTGACATTTTTTCTATTAGTAAAATTTTAATATTTTGTTATATTTTAAAACAACCAAAATTTGATGATTAATTTACATATATAGATCAAAACTTAAAAATATTTATGGTTCGTATAAAAAAAAGCTCACGAAGTCATTATTGTTTTTTCATAAATTCAAGATTTGCCCTTGTTGGTTTTGAATTTTCCAAAATGAATATTGAATTTGTGCCCATCTTTTTCATATTAATACTTTCCCTCCATATTCTCATTTCTTGTTGTTCTCGATTTCTTCATCTCATCTTTCATAATTTCTTCCTTGTTCGTCATTTCTTATCTTATTTTTTTTTTCGATACATGATCATGTATCGAAATCTAAACGATCCATCGTTTATTCCAGATAAATAGAAATAGATCACTACACTATTATCTTAGATAAATAAGAGGTAGATCTAAATAATTGTTTACCAAGATGTAAACGGTCATTTACCAATATCTAAATAATAGTGTATCAATATCTAAACAATCTTAGTACAACTGTGTACCAAAATCGTTTATATTTGGTACAATATTGTGTATCAAGATCATTTAGATTTGGTATAAGATTTCATAGTTTATCAATAATATTTTCATATATTTGTATATATTTTGATTAATTTTACTAATTTATTATTGTGTGAGAATTCGCAATCTATTTTTTTACGAAGAAAAAAAGAAAAAAACAATCTAACACGGTGTTTGACAAATAAAATTCTAGAAAATCATTTCATTTCAAAGGAATTTCGTTCGTTGTTCGGCCTACCATTTCATGTTGTGGTTCTATTCGTCGTTAATCTGGTAAGAAATTTCGGAAGTAGCTTCGTTAATCAGATCCATTTCCATTCGGATAAACAAAGATTATTTCGAAGTTGAAGAATCTGTTTATCAAACACTAGAGATCGCTTCTATTTTCAGAGTTCAAGTTTTCGTTTAACTACATTGATTATCTCCTCGATTTTCAAGTCTCTTTTGTGTTTCCGATTTCTGTTTAGTGCAAGATGATGGTCGAGGATCTCGGTATCGAAGCAAAGGAAGCTGCCGTACGCGAGGTTGCCAAACTTCTGCCGCTTCCAGAGCTTCTGCAGTCAATTAGTTCGATCAAGGCTGATTATATTACTCGTCAGCAGGTACTTTTTTTTTTTTTTT
Source organism: Cucumis hystrix (assembly GCA_025688845.1). Lineage (NCBI taxonomy): Eukaryota > Viridiplantae > Streptophyta > Magnoliopsida > Cucurbitales > Cucurbitaceae > Cucumis > Cucumis hystrix. The sequence continues at coordinate 6,507,509 of CM046885.1, read as the reverse complement.
TAATAATGAATTTCCATCACATTCTTCAATTCCTGTGTTCCTCTGCGAGATGTGCCTTGAATTTTATCTTGCTTTTTTTTTTTTTTTTTTCCCAAATTTTTGCGCTGGAGCTTTGTAGTATTCGTATTAATGATAGGACGTAGAGCAAGGAATTCTAATTTTGTTCTATGTTCTGTTGTAAGAGTTGTTGACAACGATAGGTCTTTGATTTGGTTTAGTCAAGAAATACCAGAATGCTGCATCCTTGTGATCCTAGTCAGTCTAAAAAATTCTCAATTCCTCACCTAGAGACTTATACTTAATGCATTTCAGAGTTCATAGCACTTAGACTTAAAATCCTACTTCGACCATTTGTTCCCAGGAACATATACAGTCTACAAAAGTTTCAGGAGTTGGTGCTCTTACACTTAAGCTTCCTTAAGCTGAGCTAATTTTTGCTCTCCCTTAATTTTTATAGTAATTGAGTCTGAATGTTAGCACGCCAAACCACAATTCTGGTACTCCTGTTCACGTGACCTTCAGAAAGGTCTTTAGTCAAGAATTAAACCTTAAACTTTCGTAAAAAAAGAAAAGACTTGGTAAATTACATATTTAAACGTTTTTATGGGTACACGACTTCTTCTATGTGGTAAAAATAGGTTAACGTGGATTCAGAGAAGGTTCAATTTCAAAATCACCCTATTTTATACAATAGTTTGCCCATTTACCCTAGTTTTGTTACTTCTTCATTTACTCCCCTATTTTTTACATTAATTTCAAAATACACTATATTTTTTAAAATACCCCCTATTATTATATATATGCTAATATTTTAAATCTTTTAAACGTTATATTTGCAACCGTCCCTCCTATTTACTTAAAATACTTTCTACAATTGGAAACTAACATCTTTTCAGTTTATCACTTTGGGAGTGTTTGCTTAGAGTTTCGTTTTTTTTTTGAAAGGCAATAGTTATTATAAGAGAGAATAATTAAAAAAAGTTACATGAATAATAAATATCTTAAATTGTTAGTGTAACTAAATAGTGAATGATTTTTTTTATCCACTCAACTCAATTACACCTATGTTGTCAAACTTTCATTCGTTATTGAACATTTAATTTATTGTTATTATTTATTAAAGTTCATATGAAAGTTAATTTAATTTCCCAAAACAGATTAGTAAGTAAGAATTGTGTTTTTCGTTAAGTTGTATAGTTCATTTTGTAGCACTATAATGTTTTGTAAAAACAACACTAAAAAGTTGAAACTTAATTTTGCTTTTAGATTTTGATTAAAAATTCAAAATATTTTATTAGAAAAACAAAATTATGATAACAAATAGAAAACAAACATAAATTTCCTACCACTAAATACAAAAGAGTTGGAAATAACTAATATTTCCATTTTTTTTTGTTTAATTCTATTAAATTTAAGAAACGGAGAATTATTTTAAGTGATAATTTATAAAAATATTTACAAATATAATAAAATATCACAATTAAGTGATAGTTTGCTATATTTTATATCATTTTGCTATATTTGAAAATAGTACATGAAAAATATATTAAACATACAATAAAAAAATTTCTTAGAGACAAAATTGCAAGTTGGAAGATCTTTTAATCACTTTTACACGAACTAGTACATTTAATTATTTATAGTTAAATTGTAAATAAGTCTTAATAGATAGAATTACAAATTCACATTGTTTGTAATTAAAGTTTAGTCTTGTGGTTTAATAAAACTTTATCAAAGCATAAAGATTATCTATGAAATTTGGTCAAATATAAAACTAAATTCGAGCTTTCTCCCGACACAAACGATTTAGATAACCTTGAATTTAACAACTTGAAATATCCAACCTACACCATTTTGAAAGTATCAAAAGAAAAGGATTTGAGTTTACAACCAGAAGCACTAAAAACTTCTGCAACGTCAGTATCTCTTCAATTGAATTATCTATACATTTACATTCATAGTACCAATCAGAAATGATTCCAATAATGTGCAAATAATGATAAAAACAAGTTCAATTTAATCTATCTAGTACACAGGAATTAAACAATCGCTGATGATTACTTCCACCACCAAAACTGGCGAAACAAATAAATCTTCCTCATTCGAGCATTATATGTCAAGAAAGCTCTGGCTTTCACCGGATCGGCGTTCAAATATTCGAAGGCGTACATCTGTTTAGCCTCCTCCAAACCATCAACCTCCATTACAGCTTCTAACAGTTCATTAGCATCTATCGAGTGCTTGCTCAGTTCCATTGCATCGGCCAGACGACGAATACTAGACGCCACAGCCAGCATTGCATCTTGGAGAGCTTCAGATACCCGTGGTCTCTTTGGTTGTTGTCTCGTCGGGTTGTTTGGTAGAGGGTCTTGACTACCATTGGGCAGTTCTGCAAATTCAGACGGTCCAGTATATGACTCTGTATTATCTGTTTCACTAAGATCTTCCGAGCTTGGGGAGTGAAATGATGCAGACTCTTCCTCGAAATTCCTGACTTGAAGTGAATGGTTTCCGTCCTTCATCTTCGCCCATTGACTCGGGGCCTGATAATTGCCACAAACAATGTTTAGTTCATCATACATCTCTATTGGCTTCCCTCTGATTCCTCTCGCATCGGGGTGTGCCTATTCCACGAATTGAATATTGTTATACATGAACAATTCCATAATAGTTGGGATGTTTTTTAGATTTGAAGAAGTGATGAGAGAAACATCTACTCACTGCCACATATCTCTTCCAAAGGTCTTCGCTGTCACACTCAATCATCTTTGAAGTCGGATTCCACCGAAATCCGTCTCGACAAAGAGTATCCTTGATTACTTTGTACCTCTTCTTAATCGTCTTTAGACGATTGATAACTTTCTGGTTGTTCAAGTTTAAGTTAAAATGACTATTTACAGCAATACATGCAGCTGTATATGCATTTTCATTAAAGCATCTGTCAATTTTATTCCCATTTCTTGCCTGAATAGCAAGAGCTTCAATAAGGCACTTGTCCATTGCAACTGACCAAACAACATTCCTTCCTTTGTGCTTTACGTCCCTTCTTTGGCCTAGCAGACCATACGATTCCATTCCTGTATAAGAATGTAAACGTTCAATGATAATCATTTGCATCACACCATGGAAATGCCCTTAAATATAGCCAGGAGAACTTTATTTGAGCAGAAAAAGACTTCTAGAATAATTCATGTCAATGTCAACTTACTTTTAGTCATCTAGAAACATGTGCTGGTTATATGCTTGTGATGACTGCAGAAAAAAAGAAAAGAAAAGTAAAATCAGAGCATGAGAGAGCATATATTTCCTTTAGAAATTAAAAAGAATTGAGAAACAGTCATGGGATTCAATCGTACAACCTCTTAGACAGACTGAAATGCACACTAAAGTTTGAAGTGCAAGTTTGTGTAGTGGGTTGTTTCAATGGGAGAAGATAATGAGGAGAACTTAAAAAGCACAAGACAATGATGGTTGTACGATGTAAGTCAGAGCACCACCCTACAAATAAATTCCCAGTTGAAATGATTATAAGTGAAATCTTTTGTTTACCCAATAATGCACGAGTTCTCTCATCGTCAAATTAGAACTATAAGCTAAACAAATCTCTCTCACATGAGCGGAGCGCTAATAAACATTTACAAGGCAAGTGTCCTGTTCCCAACTTAGGCATACCCTATGGCAAACTGCATTTTGCAGGGGAAAAAATTCTTATAATCAAACTGAAATTAGGCATTTAATATCGGTAGAGATATATGTTGCATACAATGCCTCATTGAAGATGAAGGGTTGCACCAAAGTAGACAAACATAAAGATGGGTGCTACCATGGAAGTTGAGAGAATTCATCATAACGTATCCATTTGTGCAATACCTACCTATCTTCCTACCTTATCTGAATGGATAAGCTTAATGTAAATGAAAAGCACAAAACTGTAATTACAGAAAATTAAAAGTTTGAAACCTAAAAAAAATAGAGAAAAGGACCAATGTGTTACAAAAGAAGAAGAAGAAGAGAACGTGAGTAAATGTGGATGAATCTGGATTTTCAAATCCATTATGCTTCTTGGATGACCTCGAAGCTTGAAAGGTCGGAAGTAAGAAGACTTTTAGCTATAGATCTTGCCATTGACACTTATTTCCTTATCATAGAGCCTTAGCTTTAATTGTTTGTAACTCTTGATCTAAACTAAGTGAGGTCAGATGCTTCCACTAGTATAAGTGTACATTAACAACAATTTCGTACTCTCTTTAAACTCAATGTAACATATGTCAACCAGAACATATTCAACTGGTTTAGACATGTATTCTCAACGAAGAGATCAAATTAATCAAATTCCCCCAACCCGACATGTTGTTGAACTATAATGCAACATATGAGAACAATGTTAATTCTTGTAGTTCCAACCTTAAAACTAAATGTTCTTCGAACACTATCTGTAAAGACAGTTCATCAAAAAAAGAAGATAAAAAAGAAATCATAACGTACATTTTTCTAAGGAAGAACACAAAAAAGAAAGGGAGAGTAAGTACAGAATTGAGCTTTAGAACAATTATTCTTCATCAACCCATATTACAAAATTGCGTATAAACACAGTTCCAATTCCTCAAACCAAGAAACACTAAAATTTCTTCATCATCCCCAACAAAATTCATCTCATTACACAAACAAAGATAGAAGAAGAATAAAAGAATAATACCTTGAACGACCCTGCAGCACAAGTTCAAGAAAATGAAGGAGATTGAGGCCTAATGGAAGCAACAAAATGATCATATTAGAAAATGGAAAGCTGTCAAGAAAAATCAAGAAGAGAAAAAGTTACCCAAATGGAAGAAATGGATTAAGAACGAGAATCAGATGGTGGATTTGGGAAGGATAGTAGAGCGGCAACAAGGAAGAAGAGAGTGAAGAGAGTAAAGAAGAGTGGAAGGTGGTTGATTGGGGGAAGAGTAGGAGTAGGGTTTTCTCGAGAAAATTTTTATTTTCCGAGTTGTACTTTCTCGAAAACCAAACGCCTAACGAGAAAATAATTCTTCTTTTTTAATTTTGGAAAACTATATATTATGTTTTTAGTATTATTATTATTATTATTTCTTTCCTTTATTAATTTATTGATTATATATTCATTTTTAATTTCTTTATAATTAGCATTTTTATTTAATTCTTTTTTTTCTTTCTATTCGTAGTATTAATTATTGTTTCTGCATTAATTTCGCATTTTTTTATATGATACTTAATATTATCTTTTTTTTCTTCATTTTTGTGTATTTTTCTCCTTCTTATTTTAATTATTTATTGATTGTCTTATTTCTACACCTTTCCCTTTCTCTTGCAATAAATTTATGTGTTTATGTAAATTGTTTCATATCTTTTCTTTTTTCTATTCTTTTTTTACTAATCACTTCTTCATACTTTCTTGTCACTTTTTCTAATGATTTTGTTTTCTATTTTTTTATTATTTATAAATTATTGTTTATTTTATATTTTTATTCGTGTACATATGCTTATTTAAACTATTGTGTTTGCTTTAGGGTCGTTTAATATATTCTTGTTTAAAAAAAAGCATAAAAAATCTAGAAAATTTGGAATTTCAATTTTTAAAAATTTTTAAGATGAGGAATGATTCTTTGAAAGATCGAGATTGATATCTAATATATTTTTATTAAAATCTCAATACGATATTTTATGTTTGTCTAATTTATTATGATGTTTATTATCATTGTTTTTACTTTATCTAATCTTTCTATTAAACCTCATTTTGATTTATATTTAAAATTTATAAATCCTTCTAATTAAATTTTTTAATATTTTAAAATCATTCTAATTTAAATTTTTCTAAGTTTTAAAATCTTTCACAATTTTTTTTAATCATCTAGAGAATTATTCTTTTAAAGTTTAATTTTTTTTATTTTTCTCAAACGGTCAAAAAATTAATATATAATTTCATAATGCTTTCTAATCAATATTTTTTAATAACTTATACTGTTTTTCATAAACAAAATTCTACGACAAAATAAAGAAAATTTGGGAATCCGATTTTTTAGAATGTTTGAGGTGAGATCATATCTTTGGGAGTCCAAGATTTGATCCAAAGAAAAAATGAGTTTAATTAATTTTCTAAAAAAATACATCTTTTTGTTAGAAGACCATTTATACGACATATTTTGAGTAATTACTAATTTCTCATTTACTTAAGGTGAGAAGATCTTTTTCAATATAGTCTAATTGGTGGAATGCTTTTCACTTATTATATGAGATTATTGTTTCAAATATTGAAGTAATGAGAGGTAAAATAAGACAATACTTTAAAAAAATTAAAAAATATTTTCAATTCAAGATTTGAAATTTGGCCACAATTTTCTAAATTGATGTCGTGAGGTATTAACACTTTCTTCATACACAAATGACTCTTGAACTCAACTTTAGTTTTCGTATACCATTTTTTTTGTAATTTTATTTAAAAATTGTTTACCTTATTCTGCGTCCAATCACACCGTAAAAAAGATTGGTAGAGACTTCTTCTTTACTTTGTTTTAAAACTAACCCTTTTAATGATGGTTGCTCCGCGTCGTCTCGATCATGTGGCGACAATTATTTTGCAAATTTCGTGGATCTCTTTCTCTAGTTGTATCTGTCTACCTTTTTCTCATGCAAAGAATATTTATTCTCCTAAACTTATATTTCCATTGCTAGCCATATTTATATTGTATTCTCATTCATTTTTAGGATTAACCACCTTATGAGAAAAAAGGTGTGTACATTGAAAGTTTTGAGCTTAGGGTTTGTCTAAGCCTCGACCTTCATGTATTGCTATTGAGTATCTTGTATTTTTCATTGCAGATGTTTGTCGAGTAGTCAATAGTGTAATTGAGAGGTGGTTTAGACCAAATTATCTACAATTTCCATTCTCCATCATTCAACGATCGAGGGACCGACGTTCGTTCGTCTTCCACAACAGTCATTACTTCAAGCTTTCGGGGGTGGGGGAGGGAGAGGTTGATGGTAATCAAGCAAGAAATTAAAGAAAGCAATTAAATGTTTTTTTAATATTTTCTTGGAAATGTGTGATTAGCACAACAAGAAGGAAGTTAATTCTCTTAGTGGATAAAAATGTTGCCCCGTAGAAGAGTTTTGGTGGTCAGGGTGACAAAGGAGTTGTTATAGTATTCACAGAGAGCCTAAATATAGCGAATGTAAGGAAATCTCACTTGCACGAGTCATTGAAGAGGAAGTTAATAAAATACTTTAGTTGTAATTGGTAAAGTCCTACTTATTGTGACATTGTGCTTGGAGATAAATTTTGTCTCCCTTGGATCCACCTGTGTTTTTTTTCAACATATAAATGTCATAATTGCTAACCAAATTCTTTAACTCCACTACATTAAACACATTATAAATGAGTGTTATAATTGATTCTTGAATTCTTAAACTTCCATTAAATTCCCTCGTGACCTCACACTAACAAAGTTTACATTTTTATTCAAAATCTGTTCGATTATTATAGTTTTGAAAAAAGAAATGGTTAATTATCAATTTCTTATTTTTAATTAGAAATTTCATGGCCTAAAGCAAAATGCATAATAACAACAATAATAAATAATACTAATCAGAAGTAATTCAAAGTAAAATTAAAAAAAATGGAAAGAGGGTGTAGAAAATAAAATATAAAGTTAATGGAAAATGGAGTACATTATATGAAGAATTCACAATTATTGATTAATGTTTATAAATTTGCGTTGTCCTTTATCAAGTGGTTCTTTCATTCTTTCATTAAACTGACTTCCAAATTGAGTTATTCAGAGAAAAATGCTCTCATTCTTTGACCACGAAGGCCATCAAATTCCTCTACTCCCATCTCCGAAAGACTTGTTCTTCAACAATGCCCAAACTTCTCCTGGGACTAAACCGAGACAACAAACTCACTACCTAGTTGATCTTGATCATAGAAGTTCGAAGCTTTTATACTATAATCAAATTTATATTTAACTATACGATCAATAAGAGATTCAAGCTCAACTCCTTTATCAATCTTTTTTTCAATGTAGCATACTAAGGTTGTATCTAATGAACTACTACTTATTTAACTCTAGTTACGTTCGAATCTCCATAAAAACATGATTTTATAATCTAGAAGTTACAACCCCCTTTTTCCTTTCTTTCCATTTCTAAATCGTCTACTCCCTGTTTCAATACAACTTTTGCTGTCACAATATAATATATATATATATCTATATATTCCCATCTGCTTTTCAAATATAAGAAAAATAAACATTCAAGGAAAAAGTCAGTGGAAACAAGGATTTGAAGAAAGAGACCATTGAATCCCAACTTCCATGACAAACCATGACAAAAAAGTTCAAAGTTATTACACTGTCATCTTAAGAAAGGCACTAAATTGTGCATTACAAACCTAAAGAGTTCCACATACAAGGATTCGTTTTTCTGATGAACAAACAGGGAATCAAAATCCACTAGAAAGAAAAAAGGTCCAGAAAAACTAACCTCCTTTGGTCAACGACGACAAAGTAGTTGAGAAACCGTCTTCCTCTGATGAGAGATGGCTTTTAACTCTTTCATTTAGAAGAACAGCTGAGAGATCAAGGAAGATCAGACATATGACATACTGCTGGCATGTTATTCCATGAACAAGAATCGAGGCCCCATGCTGAATGTGTTGTTGAAATCCCATTTGGGAAGTGCTCATAGTCAGCAGCCAAATCATCACCTAGAAGCAAAGAGATGGCATCAGTTACATTGGTTGTGTCCTCCATGATTCCTGAACTTCGGTCATGCCAATCTGAAGCGAGCAAGGCATCTGGACGTGCGAAGTTGACCCTGCTTTTGGCTGCTTTTTCTCTATCAGGGGTCCATGCATGATCAAATGGTTCTGATTTCACGTGACTTCCTGCAGAGTTATTGCATAAGTTAGGCACAATGACAGTCTTTGATTCAGAGAGAATGAAACGATTGTGACAGATATATGACGTTTCAATCGATATCGGGTCGACATTATCAGTCCTCCAAACTTTTTAACATTTGAATCAGTCCATCGTGAAACCTCTGAATAAAACACCTCTGGAACATATATATTATAATAGTCCCATTTCAACATAGCGACTCCATAATTACAAATCACATAAACGTATTCTCAGGTTTCCAAGAATTAAATAGGAGAGAGAAAGGCAGGAGGAAAAAGAAAAGGCACCAATTCGGCGTAGACGAAGCATCAATCATCCAAATATGGCATGTTCACATTGCTTTCATCATAAAATAAATCTATCTTAATGACATAAAAGACAATATGATTGATATAAGAGATATAGTGTAAATAGAATGACCGTCTGAATATTTCAAGAACTTTGGGGACCCAAGAATTAAGTTAGAAGTTATATACATCCTCGAGCAAGGAGTCAGAAGTTCAAATCTCCACCCTAAGTTGAGGAAAGGAAGAAAAAGAAGGGGGGAAAAAGAGATGATACTGGTTTAATATGATTTAGTAGAAACGCACACAGATGTAAGAATTCATTAAATAAGGGTTCGAGAATATTTTCAAGCATCTAAATTGTATATAACAAAAATTCTTGTTGGTAATAAACAAGACCATTAAATTCATTCGAATTTTACCAGATATAATTTTTATGGTTAACACAACTTAACATGTCCTCAAGAAAGAGTTCTAAATTTAGATTCGATAATTTTACTTCCTCCAACATAAAATATGCGTGTCTAAACTTCATAACCCAAACTAAAATCCAACACCACGCATGAGGTAAGGATTTGAAATTAGTAGTCATTATAAAAAATTTCATTGAGCTGAGATAGTAGAAAACTCACCGGAAAAGGCCTCAGTAAGAGTAGGATCTTCATATGAACTTCCAGTCGCACTGATTGGTGTGCATTCACTGAAAAGCGAGGAAGTGGAGTGACCAAATGGAGAAATAACCTCGGTATAGTCATCAATTTCTGTCTTACTCGCCGCCATATTGTAACTATCATTTACATCACCTGGAGTGACACTGCATGAATTTGAATTTTTGTCAGATGGGTGATTCTTTGGACCCATCGTCTTAGAATATACTAAAGATTCTAGCAAGCCACTGTGGCATGGTGAAGTTCTATCTGGTGCCAACACAAAAGTTGGTGTAGATTGAATAAACGGGTCAACTGATTCAAACATTGCTGGTTGGATGGTTGTGTCCCAACTGGTTAAATCAGTTTCTGGATATTGGAGTGAAGGGAGCTCCAACTTCTCTGTCTCTTTCGAGTGCTGAGAAGCAGAGGAATTGCCATTTGTAAGGGAATGGCTACCCTCAAACGAACCAAAGGACATGGCGTTCTTTGTGGTAGGGTTAGATTCATGGGCAAAAGGTGTACCAAATGACTGAGCAGCTTGACTGTAGGAATTATCCTCAAACTGGTGGAAAGGGGTTTTAACACTACCATCAGGACCAGGAAATAAAGATGCTGAGTCCCGGAAACGCTTTTGACGATGAAACGTTGGTTGTACAAAATTACAATACTGAGAAGTATCAAGACCTCTTTTCAGCATACAACTTGAAATGTCTGGAAGCTCGGGCATATAAGATAAGGCACTCTGAGGCTTCAAGCTGTGAAACGTGACATCCGGTATATCATAGCTATTGGATCGAAGAAGATCATGATGGTCGTTATCTACAATAGTACTTCCACCTGAGTCTTGGGTCTGCTGTAACGCCTGCCAAGTACGAAGGCACACTTCTGGGGGATACAGAGGTAGACCAGCCCGCTGCCGCCTCTTAATTCGAGTATTCCAGTAATTCTTAATTTCATTGTCTGTACGTCCAGGCAACTAAGGAAAAACCAAAATGAATAGTTTCAGTAAGGAAATGGAATCATTTCTACAGATAAAAAATAGAAAAAGCATATTCCTCTATCGTTCAATCTAAAGCAAAGAAATGAAGGTTGGAATGGCAGAGAAGACGTATTAGCCCTTGATGGACGATAGACAGATAGCATAGATGTAAAACATACACTTGAAACCATTCGAAATAGTTCTAGAAAATGCGAATAAGATGCAACACAAATGTTTATAAGTGAAACAAATGCAGAAGGTAATCTAAGACTGAACAATAACGAATTTCAGTGTTTCTTATCAGCAAACTCCAAAAGTCCCCCTTTCCTGTTTGTAATTCTATTCAATTCAATAAAAATGAACAAAAAACTAAACACACACAAGCCAATCAGTTTAGGGTGTACTAATCACTCTGGCTGCTATAGAAGAAAATATGAACAGTCTTGAAACCTGAAATTTATTAAGAAACTATCCAAAAAAACTAAAATTTTAATCTATTTCTCCCTAGATTTTGAGGGAATACTTGGTTAAATACATTAGAAGCTTTTGTTAGTAGAGAGTGCTTAAGTATCACTATTTGATCAACACGAGAAGTCCATAATTATTGCCAAAGAAATTGTAATAACATTAGGCAATCCTGGCCAATTCCAAACATGGACTCATCCACTGAAATACACATCGACAGTTCCCAAAAGTAAATAATTTCTCATATGCTTATAAGTTGTAACATATAATTTTTTATGTCTTTCAAATCCAAAACTCTATGACTATTGCCTTTTATTTCTACCAAAAAATAAATAAATAAAGTCCCCCTATTGTAAGGGCCAAATTATTTCTCATATGGTTTAGCAAATTTCTCATCATAATTCGTAAAGGAAGGAATCAATATTTGTATATGACATGGTAGTTGTTAAAATCAGATTAGAAAAATACATAAAGAAATAACTAACTACATAGTGGTGTCTAAAATTTCAAATTAAAAAACTTGTAAGTTTCATTGCAAAAACCTTTAAAATGGAACAAACAAAACAGTATGTCTAACTACAGTTTTTCACACTGATTGATCCAATTAGCTAGTCTTCTGTGCGTTATCTTGTAAGCCGGAAACAAGTTTCCATCAAATATTATCATTAAATGAAAGAATTTCATATAAATTTCCACTCTTAAACATTATTCTACCAGGAAAATTCAAGGAAATCCATGCCAGCAAGGGCAAATAACCAAAAAGATCTAATTAAAATGGAAAGGAAATTGTGTGTACATACATGGCCTGCCATGCGTGCCCATTTGTTTCCCATTTTTGCATGCAGTTCAATTATTAGATGCTCTTCTTCTGCAGTGAATGCCCCTTTTTTCAAGTTTGGTCTTAGGTGATTGGCCCATCTCAATCGGCAGCTCTTCCCACAACGAGAAAGTCCAGAATGCTTCTGCACAGCATTCCAATTTCCCTCTCCATGTTTCTTTACATACTCTATCAAAATTTCATCTTCAGCAGACGTCCATGGTCCTTTCTTAAGAACGATACCGCTAGCATTTCCTCCACTATCTTCGTCTAGCAATGGTGATAATGTCTGATCTTGTGAAGGTAGGTTGTCTTCAATCTCATTTTTCGGATGCCGCATCTCTCAATTTGCAATCAAATAAAGATCCTACAAACAAGTTAAGAAAATTGACAAAACAAGAAAAAGTGAAGAGAGGTAAATCACATTTCATAATGATCAGCTCTTGAGTAGAAAAATAGAAAGAAACAGAGATAAATCGCATTTCACCAAGAAAATTAAATGAAGATTGCAAATGGAAAGATAAACTATGTTTAATTACAATATTTTTACTAAGCAGTACTATAAATAAATAATCAACTCTTCATAAATGTTTAAAAAGTATAGATCTCTCTGATCCATTAAAGGAACAATAATGGAGAAGAAATTACGAAATCCAATTAAAATCCGTTACTCCATCAGGAAGGAAATAAATGAACGAAGTAACCAAAATCAATCACCCTAACATAGAAGAATCACTCATCATAAATTCTTAAAGTTCGATAAACTCGGAATAATTGATTCATTAATTACACACACACAAAAAAAAAAAGTCCGCAATTATTGCAACAAATACTGCATAAATCAAACGCAGAAAAAGCAAATCATAGCCTGCTAAATACAGAAATACAGATCCTTCCTAGCTACATAAAAAATTAAAAATCATCAAAACAAAATGAAAAGATTTCCAAAAATCGCGACCTAAATCGATATCAATACATCTCCATCAAGGAACATAATAATAATAAAAGAAGAGAATCGATATACCTGAAAATGGCCCCCGCGACAAAACAGATTTCCAAAGAAATATACTTTAAATCGCCGACTTAACAAAAACCACACAGAAACGATGAAACGAGAAATCAACGGCTCACTCGAGGTGCCAAATTGAGCTACCAGCAGAGAAAATAGCAACAATGGAAGATCTGAAACAAAAAAACAAAAAACAAAAAACAAAATTAACTAAACTCAATCATCACTCATCAAATCAAAACCCTAACACTTGCTTGGTGTCTGAAAGACCCATGGACTGAAAACGAAATCAATCAACAACAAAACAATCAAATTGAACAAAAATTTCATAAACCCTCAAGAAATGCTGACCGCAATTTGTGAAAGAGGATGAAGAAGATCCTGGCATAGAGAGTGCAACACATCTGGGATAATCCCCCAGGGATCTCCACCCAAAAAAAAAAGGAAAAAAAAAATTGAGAGAGAGTGAGAGAAAAGGAGAAAGAGGGTGTAGAGAGAGAAAGAGAAAAGAAAAAAATGGAGTAGAGAAAAAATGGAGTTCTTGAGAGGAAGATGAAATGGCAGAAGAAGAGCAAAATTAGGCAGAGAGAAAGGAGGGGAGAGTTGAATACATTTCCATCTTCATCTTCCTTCTTCAATCTTCTCTTCTTCACTTCACACAAAATAAAAAATGAAAAATGAATTGAAATTTTATATATTCTTTTTTCCATTTCAATATATATATATTTGTATGTTGAGATTTCCAATGCAATATTGCCAATTTTGGGATCTTAGAAGATTAATTCATTTAATTGTTAGTTTATGACTTAAACCTAATCTTAATCTTTTAAATTAATCCTTTTGTTCTTTTCTTCACATTCCTCTCTAAAATTAAGTTAACATTTTGTCTTTTGTGAATTTACAACTTTACCCTTCATTAATTATTCTTTTTGTTAGAATAGTTTATTTAATATTCTAATGTGTTAGATTTAGAAACTTAGATTCTAACTTAAAAGCATGTTTAATTCTATATTTATAAACTATACAATAATTGTATTTATGATTTTTAAATAAGAAACAAATAGGAATGAGTGTATTTGTCAATTAAATATAAAGTTGAATCTTATCAATCATTAATTATTTTTAATTTTATTTATAAAAAGAGTGATTTCATAAACTCAAATATTAAATAAAAAATATATCAAAATCAAAATTAAATATCAACCTATATAGGATAGATACAAGTACAAATGAGTATAAGCAATAAAGTTTGCAATTTTTTAAAATGTTATTATTTCTACTATTGCTATCTATTATAATTATATCAAAATCTAGATGTTAGTTAAATCATATTTTGGTCTCTAAAATTTGAATCTTTGTTTTAAGATTTTTTTAAAAATATTGTTAATTTATTCTATAAAATTTTATCCAACCTGAAAACAGGATCAAATATGTCAAAAATCTAATTTTGTCCACAATTCTAGCACCCTTTATTTTTATTTTTAATTTTACTTTTAAAATTGAAATTTTGTAGCTAATCATGAGAACAAACCATATAGAAGATAAAGTCTACAAAATTGTATATAAACATTTTCACAATTTGCACTAGCTTTCTTCTTCATGTAAGTTCATTCGGTCTCTACTACTTGATCATCTCTTGATTACTTGTTCGATCGCTAGTTACTTGTTCGATCTCTAGTACTACATACTTGGTTATTTGATCTCTAGTACTTTGTTATTTGATAATTAGTACTTGAATGTTTGATTTCTAGTACTTGATTTGGTCGAATGTTAGTGTACTTGATTCGGTCGAATGTTCTTTAGTTCTCTAGTACTTGATTCGGTCGAATGTTCTTTACTTCTCTAGTACTTGATTCGGTCGAATGTTCTTTAGTTCTCTAGTACTTGATTCGGTCGAATGTTCTCTCGTAGTACTGATTCAATCGAATGTTCTCTCGTAGTACTGATTCAATCGAATGTTCTCTCGTAGTACTGATTCAATCGAATGTTCTCTCGTAGTACTGATTTAGTCGAATGTTCTCGTAGTGGTGATTCAGTCGAACATTCTCTCGCAATACTTATTCGGCCGGACGTTCTCTCGCAGTACTTATTCGGTCGGACGTTCTCTCGCAGTACTTATTCGGTCGGACGTTCTCACGCAGTACTTATTCGATCGGACGTTCTCTCGCAGTACTTATTCGATCGAACGTTCTCTCGCAGTACTTGTACTTATTCTATCAAACATTCTCTCGTTGTACTTGTACTTATTCGGTCAAATGTTCTCTAGCGGTACTTATTCGGTCTAATGTTCTCTTGCGGTACTTATTCGATTGAATGTTCTCTCTAGATACTTATTCACTCGAACGTTCTCTCGCAGTACTTATTCGATCGAATGTTCTCTTCTGGTACTTATTCGGTTGAATGTCCTCTCTCAATACTTATTCAGTCGAATGTTCTCTCTCGATACTTATTCGGTCGAGTGTTCTCTCGCAATAGTTATTCGGTCGAATGTTCTCTTCTGGTACTTATTCGGTCGAATGTTCTCGCAGTACTTATTCAGTCGAATGTTCCCTCTCTCGTACTACTTTTTTGGTCGAATGTTCTCTCGTAGTACTTATTTGGTTGAGAAAAAACGTTGGAAGAGCTACTTATTTGGTTGAGAAAAAACGTTGGGACAAGCTCTTCCAACGTATTACTCAACATCGAGACGGACGTTGGTACAACTATGTCGGGAGACCCATCCCTGACACACCACAAAACTGCGTCGACATTTCATATCTATTGACGGAACTTCCACTGATGTCCATTATGCGTCGTCTACATGTGTCGGGAACAAACATTATCTGTGTTGGGAATAATATTTAATTTTTTTATTTTACATTATTATTTATTTATGTTTAATTTTTAGTTTTTTTTTTGTTTCAATGGTAGTTTCTATTCGATTTTGATTTAATTTAAATAAAAACTAAACAACAAAAATAGTAAATAATATATCGAAATTGAAATTGTATTATAGTTAGATAAACGTTACAAGAACATAGTTTCAAATTCGTTAAAAAAGTGATATGAAAAATGAAATTAAAATAAGAAAGTCGCGAACGCCTCACGATCCTCCCTATGTCCGACTCAATTCTTCAATCTTCTTCATCATTTCTTCCATTTGTTTAGACTGGATCTCTGAGAACCTTCTCTGCTTTTCAATCGTGCATCTAGTTTCTTGAATCTCGAGTCTTTGTTGCTCAATGAGGATTGCATTAGCTTCTTCAACTGCTGTAAAATGTGAAGAAGTGGTCGAGGAACTGCTATTAGGACTTTTGCGAGACTTAGGCCTAGGTCCCCAACGAAGACTTTTTGAGTAGCCTCCGCTTATCCAAAACGATCTTGCAAATATCATCATCAGTTTCAGCATTTGACTCTGCAACAAATAAAATTTTATGTAAGTTATGAATGGGAGAAGTATAAGTACATAATTTAGACAAAATTAAGTTCAAACTAACATGGGCATCCACAGCCGCCTGCGAAATGAATTCTCCACTCCGAGCGTGGGTTTCTCTGAATAATTCCAGTCGGTCGACTGGTAGACCTCGTTCTTCAGCGATGTCATGCAAAACGACTTCAACCCACTACTATGATTGTAAGGCTACTTCTGCCTAGCAGCAGCCTTATTCGTTCGTGATTTCTCCGGCATGAAAATGTTTGTTAAAAGTACACACGCTCGTTAAGAAAATTAAGTGAAATAACACATATAATTGGAATTCGTACATCTCACCTAAAAGGCACGACTCATGTAGTGATCGCACATGAAGTGTCAATCTTCCATACGTCCTACCAATATGTTAGGTGGGTTGGCACATGTTTGTTCCGGGTCGCTGTACTGTTTGAAATGTCTGTGACAGTCACCCCTGAACTCTTTAAAAGATGTGGGCATCTAATGCTTAACAAATCTAGTAAGTGCTTAATTGTTGAAATCAAGCACGAAAAAGCGCTAGAAACGAAAAAAATTTACACGTTAGTTTCGTTTATATAATGATGTGTATGTCTCTACGGAAAAATTAATGCACTTTTGATTTTACCTGCAGATCGCCCTTGACGACCTCAAGGTATTCTCTCCCAACATCAACCCACTTAAGGCAGCATACTGGAAATGTATTTCTCACACACATGCCAATGGTGTTGCTGAATCGAACAATATGTGGAGATATTAGTTTCTTTTACGAACAATATGTGGAGATATTCGTCCGTAAGCATCGACGTGAAACTTTGGCAATCTCTAAAAATTGGGACGCACCTTCTCTATACTCAATCGATAACTTATTCCTAACTTTCATTCAACTCTTGTCCATCGTTAAAGACCTAAAACATAAAACTGTTTGATCATTAGTCCTATATTACTGATCCCTATCAAACCCTAAACTTAATTACTCTGTGAATAAGCTATGTCAAACCTTCCCTCTTTTAACTACAAAAGACTACCATAACCGTTGGATAGCCAGAACAAACTAACCAAACACCCTACTATATCTACTAGCAGAATAGTCATTGTTGTACCCGTATAAATACAATAATATTCCGTACTTAACAATACAATTTAATCAACTAAATAAACATAGAATTGGAAGCATCCCCTTTGTCTTCCCTTCCCATTTTCTCTTTTTATTTTTCTACACAATATTAATTTCTCCATTTTCTTAAATATATCCTTTTATACTATTTCTCTCCAATTTAACTTATTTAAACGCTTCAATTTTCTTAACTTACTTAATTTGCACATTATGAAATGATTAAGAAATCACCTAACAAACATATATGAAATTTTTTTAAAACATAAATATGCAAGATCAATTCCGAACCAAAACATAATTCAAAATCCAATTCCTAAAACAAAAACTAATTCAAAATCATAATTTCTAATTCAAAATCTTAATTTTTAATGTAAATAAAACAAAAATCACATCAAACTAATATATACTGATACACAATATTCTTTGCGCCTAGGCTTTCCTCTTTCATTGCTTAACACATTCATTCTGAGATTTCTCTGGGTCCTCCGTTTTAGAGTCGTACTTCTTCCCTTGCGGCGGGAAGAATTCGTCAACCTAACTTCGAACCTGCTTTCCTACATAGAATGAAGCCAGGATTCAAGCCTTAAGCGAGAGACTATTCGCTGGACGGCCAGTATTGATGGGAGTGTAGGAATGAAATCGATACGCCTAGTTGATTGGAATTGAGCAAATTCTGTCGCCGGAAGAATGGGGAATAGATTGAAGCAATCGGCTCTCTCTCACCCCAAGGAAGATGAAAGTTGAAAACAAAGAGAGCAAATCCTTCAAAAACAAGGGTTAGGACCTTATTTATCATATCAGGCCTTGGGATTTCTAGGTTCAAAGAATATTGAAGACTCCGGACTATCCATATAGAATATATCGGTTCAGGTAGACGAGGTAAGACGTCAATGAAGCTGAAATCGACGAAAGGGAAAGAAAAGACTATATCCTCACAAACGCGGATCGGGTATCAGGCCGGCCCGAATCAGTCTTTTCTCCTCGTGGAGAAGGCTCCATAAGACATAAAGTGGAAGGACTCTCAATTTGTGAAAAGAAGATTTCCAAGACTGCCCACTCCGCGGCTGAATGAAATATGAGAAGGCGCAAAGAATTTGCGAAAGAAGGTGCGACGGCAACAACTACGAATGCCCTCTTCTTCTCTATCTCTCTCGATCTTCTCGGTCTCCCTCTCTCGTTTTTCTTTCTCTGTTTCGATTTCGTAAAGAATTGGGTTAAAAAAATGAAGCACTCCTGACGTGATTAATGAAACGTCCAGAATAGGTTCATCCTATTCTTAGACGTTTGTGCACCATGTCGGGCAAAACCTACCATTAATTATCTGTTCTTCCTCCGACGCAGTAGATATCGGAAATAGGTACCCTATTATGACACCACGTCGGAGTAAGGCCAAACGTGGTGCGACACTTTGGACTTTGGAAGAACGGGGCTATTCCCGACGTTTCATTTGTATGCGACGTTTCATTTGTATGCGACGTTTCATTTGTATGCGTCGGGAAAAATAACTTCCCTCGACGTGCATCCAGATGCGTCAGGAAACACCAGCTTCTACCAACGTTTGTTTTTCGAGATTTGTCCTGCGTCAGCAAGTACTACTTGTGAGAATTCCCTACAAACTTTGTGAAGTCTAAATTTGAAATTAAAATTTCTCTATTTATAGGGTTGTCACATGAGTTTTATGGGTCTGGCCTTATTTAGCATTTGTGTTTAGACACAATTGAATTTTAGTCTAAATAAATAATATTTAATTTGACAAAAAAAAACTTATTCGGTCGATGTTCTTAGGAGTACAAACCCAAGGCCATTGTTTGGTTTAGGCCAGTTTAGGTTGTTTAATTTTTTTTTAAATGTTGTTAGTTTAGATTTTTTTCAAACATGCATACCAAAGCTCTCATCTCTAACGAACGGTCTTTGGTTCCAATAGGTTTCCTTTTAGACCTACAATTTACCTATTAAAAATTTATTGGACATTTGATATAGATTCAAGATTTATTATATACAAAATTGAAAATTGTAACTAATCCTTATATGTAAAAGTATTTTCACGTGTTTTCTAGGTAATATTATCACGACAATCTAGTCTACGATAAAATATTCATATTAAAAATTATTTTATTGATATATAAATATATACATGCATACATACATCAAAGAAACAACAATATCCTTATTAAGAATTATTTTATTGATATATAAATATATGCATGCATACACTAAAAGAACAAAATTTTCATAAACATAAACAAAAGCCAAAATAATTATCGAATGTAACAACTGTTTAAGTTAGTATGCTATGTTAAAAAACTATTTTATATTAGTTTAATTTTAGAGAAATTATTATTAATTGCAAAACTTTAAAAATATTTACAAAATATAGTTAAATTTCATATTATTTAAATTTAACTGATATGTTAATGGTTTAATGACATTGATCAGACAATTATGAATAAATCATTTTTTGTGATGACTCACCTAAAATTTATATTTATATCTAATAAACAAATTTTTTACTATAAATTTATCAATATGACTCCCTCTACAAAAAAAAATCATATTTGTATACAATAAAATTGACACTTTAGAACCAATAGAATTACCAAATAGGATCTAAGTTTGTAGTTCATATCTTTAAAACAAAAAAGGACTGTCATACCAAAACAAATATAAAAGAATATGTAAACCGTCAGTTTAAAACATTTTTTTCAAAAGTCATCCCAAACATACTGTCAAAGAGATTATGATCCAATCGAGGCAAACACACAAAGATGAGAGAGTTGGCCTTTCATTTTCATGTGACATTAAGTTAAGGCAATGAAGCAACTTGAAGACCCACAATTTCAGGCTAAAAAATCCAATAGAATGAAAAGGAAAGCCAAAAGCCAAAATCCATCTTGTTTGACACATCATGAGGCAAAATTGCAAATTGAGTGGATGAGACAAAACAAAGAAAGAGCATTATGAGCAACAAAATATGGAAATTGGAAAATAGCTTAAGCGTATGGGCTTTCATCACCTCTCTTTTTTCTTTCGTTCTCTCTCTCTCTCAAATTGAATGAAAACTATTCCACTTTTTTTAATTTTATTTTTCCTCAAATTACTAATATTCTTTCGATTCCTAATTTAGTTCTTTTTCATTTTCTCCCTCTTTTTATTCATCTTCTTGTTCTCCTAATTTTGGTACTTTTTTCATTAAATTGCTAAATATGGGGTTTTATACCCTTTTTCCATTCTTAATCCTCTTGATTTCTATTGTGTTTTTAGAATTTCTTTTATAGGTATATGTGTTGGATTCTTTCTTCTTATACTAATGAAAACTGGCAAGAAAAATTCCAATGTTCTTTTACATAATATCTTTATTTGAAGTTTTAATGCTTCTTTATATATTTCTAGAAAAGAATAATAGCACAAACGCGTTGTTATTACGCGTAAGTTGGACTACTCTTGTTTTATGTGTGATTTTCTTTACCTTTTTATCCCTAATATTTGTCTTTTTCTTCTCAAGCTTCCTTAAAAACAGCTTCTCTCCATACTTTTGAATTCATGAAAGAAGACAAACACATAAAATGTATATTCCATTATATATTGTTATATATTGTTTCGAGTTTGGATTATATTTACGGTCTTTAATTTTTCCACACTTATTAATTTTCATTCGATTTTACTTTTTTCTCTTAATTCTATTACCATTGCGTAAGAACCTTTGAAAGAATTAATTTAAGAATGTAAAAAAGTTAAAACATTTGAAAATATATGAAGATAAAAACTACAAAATTTGTGTGTGAATTAATATATCATTCAAGTTCTAGGATCGATCGATCTATTAAGATACTCTCGTTTTTCTTCTATGATGATATTTGACAAACAAATTGATGGAGATACTTAAATTGTTACAAATGGGGGAAAGAAAAGGATGAAAGTTAAACAAAATTGAATCATAAAATGAACACAAAGCTATAAATGGAAGTGAGAGAGAGAAAGAAGGGTAAAAAAGATGATGAAAACCTAGGAAGGTGTCAATCTCAATCCCATGATGTTTTTGGATATATAATTGAGAAAGGCATCGTTTATTTTGTCTTTGTTGAATGTTTTTGGGTTTGGATGAGACATAATGTTTCTTCTCATAATTCAAATTGCAATAAATATAATAAAATTAAAACAAAAGAAAAACCCATATTTTGATTGATAGTTTTATTTGAGATGCAAGAAATTGGCTCTCATTGGATGCAACCAAACTCTCTTAAACGTCACCCCATATCTCTTTGTTTGGTTGCCTAACATTTGCCAAAACAAAAACAATAACATTTTCAAATGCTTACAAAATTGAAATTGAGCTAATTACATATATCACAATTTTGACACATTAAATCTAACCCAATTTAAAAAGTAGTACTAGGTGAGAGTGCTGTAATTTTTTTTTTGTCATGTTTACTATTGATGATTTTTTTTTTGTAAATGTCATTATTATAAAATACTCGTCCAATTGGGAGAAAAGATAAGCAAATAAGTTGCATGCTGCCATTCGAGGCGAGATGGCTAGGAGATTAGATTTGCTAATCTCCACATGCAAGCTGCCATTTCTAGGCTAGATGGCTAGGTGATTTGCTAAGATCTCCACGCACATGCCACCATCCTAAGCGAGATGGCTGGGAGAGATGAAATATAGTAGTGATATTATCGTTATGACAGATTCATGTCATAAAAAGAGTCAAAGTGTTTTAATTCCGGTTTTATATTTAATTCTCAATCCTATCATTCCTTAATTATAAACGTTTTCATAATTAAAATTCTCATTTAATTAATTACCAACGTCTTTTTTAGTCTCCCTCCACTATATAAACATCTTTTCTTATTCATTTTGAGACCTAAGAAAAACAAGAAAAACCTCTTTTAATTTTATGCTATCTTTCTGTGAGCTTTCCGAGCAATACAAAAGTATATGTTTAGGTGTTGGTATTTCAATCAGTCTCTGTGCAATTCTGATTGAAGAACACCAGTTTCTGTGCAAGATAATTCTGATTGAAGAACATGACTGTTTTATCTTAGGGACGACGAGGTTAGCCATACTAATATGTTTGCACAAATTAGCAGAGCCGCGAAACATCTTAAAGAAAGCGAGACTTTGACTCAAGTTGATCTCTTTATTAACTAGTTTCTATTTTGCAGTAGGCGTTTGACCCGACGAACTGATTAGTACGTGATAAGTTCCAGTGAGCTAATTCTTAGGCGTTCTAATCATTACAAAAAGCGAGACATCAAGCGGTCAGATTAGACATTATGTCTAGGCAATGTGAGATACTAATTCTACCAAAGCAAAATACAAGGTGAATTAACATGCAGGTTTGTCTAGAGCGTTCAGTCTAGACGTTACTTCTTCACGACAAGTTATTCTTTTTAGGCTAATTATTCCAACGTACAAACCATTTACTTGTATAACATATTTGCAAATATGGCAACCTGTTATAAAGTATTCTAACAAATTCATTGAACGCTTGCTGTTTACTTTCAAAAATTTGTCTCATTTTGACGCAATTTTTTTGAAAAATATATGCTAAAGAGAAACTTGATTCTTAATTATAATCAAAGTTTACCATGCATATAATGTTAATGGAAATGAAAATGTAGACCACTCTCAATTTTACAAAATGTTTGATAGAAATTTATAAAATGTTAATGTATATAGATATTTGTGGAAAAATTATAAAAAAAATGGCAGAAAAATATTTTAACTAATAAATCAACCATTTACTTTATAAACAAGTTAATATATTATTAATTATATTATATTTATGTTAGTGATATTTTGTTCTTTTACTTCTTTTTTGTTATGTTTACTCTATTTTTTACAACATACAGTGAAATGTTTTTGGAAATTTATATTAGACGATAAAAAAAATTTAGAAAAGAACCTTTCATAACACCTATTTTTTTTTTATATGGCAAATTTGACAAATATAATTAATAATTGATGATAATTTACTTTTAAATTTACAATTTAGAAAATGTAGGTGAATTATCATAAATAATTTTGCTATTTTTGCAAACTCTCGGATGGTTTTAGTGTGACAAAAGGCCTTGATAGAGCACGACGAAAAAGAAAAAAGCAAACAACAAAATATTTCTTCTCTCACTCTTTTTCTCTACCTCTCCTCTCTAATGTTTACCTCCTCCACTCTCGTTCACCATCTAACAAGTAAAGCCAAACTTCGGTCATTGTCAAGGCTCGTCCATTGTCACCATGTCCAGCAGCTTCCAGTTCGTCTGTCGCCCAACCTTCTCGTCACCACCCATATCTAAGCATCTCTTTCTCTCTACTATTCAAACGTGAAATTTTGCAACTCATTTGTTTCATTACAATTGTTGTCTTCAGTTTGGTTGGATTTTAAATTATCAAAAGAAACAAAATCCTTGAAGGTAAATATTTAAAGCTAAATTGTTTCATCTTTGATGATTGTGAAGATTTATCTTGGGTAATTTTGCAATTACTGCTGTAGGTACCTTAAAAGGGATATGGAAGTGTTAATTAAATAGTTTTGAATTGTGTGGTGATATGGTGGAAACAATTTGTGGGTTTTTAGAAGAAATCTAAATTGAGTGTTATTGTTAGGACAACAAACCCTCCCTCGAATATTGAAACAATGATGTTATATTGTCTATTTTGAGTATACACCCCAATAACTTTGTTTTTGGTAAGATAGTTGTCCTTACTTATATAACCAAGATCATCCCCTTATCTAACCGATGTGGGACTTTGGTCGGATTCACAGTTATGTCGTTGGAGAAGTTCAATCTATACATAATCATTTCATTGTATGTTTGATAAGGAATGAGAGAAGTTTCTTGAAAAATTGTATTTAGTAACCTATCTTAAATTTGAGGATTAAAGTATTGATGTAGATATCGTTTTCAAATTTATTATCATAGTAATGGAAGCTTTTTAGGTTGATTTTGAATTTGAAAGTCACTATTAGCATTTTAAAGTTGTTTCAATAGTCCAAATGTCACTTATGGGGCATTTGACACACATGTTCAGTATCAAATGATTGAGAATTAAATGTATGTGGGTTTATCCGATGCTTGAGAATTACAAATACATGTGTTTGGGTTGCATGATTTGAAAAATTGGGTCTCTGATGGATATGTTTGGAGTGTTGACTTTGAACTCATGGGTTTAGTTAGTTTGTTTAGTTTTTTTTTTTTTTTTTTTTTTTTTTTAATTATACATCCTAAGTTTTATCAGGTATCAATTTTTTAATAATAGAGTTACATTTTGTCATTATCGTTATGGTTACATTTACAATTTCCGCTATATATTACCAATATATTGATATTTGATTTATACTTGACATCACAATAGATAGGTCATCAATTTTCACCTAAAAAAATATAACAAAATAAAAACAATCTCAAAAAAGGAAGGTAAATTAATTTTAAACAAAGAAGAGAAGAGAAAATTTTAAAAAATTATCTAATTATTATATTTATTATTATTATTAAAAACTTCAAAAATAAAAAATAGAAGAATAGGAAAATGTATCTTAAAAAATATTATTGTGATTAAGCCAAAGACGTACTTGGAATGACTAGAAAAGGTTTTTCAAAAATTCATTTTATTAATTTTTCAAGGTTGGCGGTGGTCACCGATGTTGGTGGTCAGAAGTTTGCAGGTAGAGTTGTTGGAAAGGGCACCCAATGGTCGATCGACAATGGTCAGTGGGGGTTCTGTTCGGACTTGGCTGATTAATTTTCTTGAATGAAATAAGGAAAAAAGAGGTAATCCATGAGCTTGAATAGTGTTTGCTATTCAAACCTATAAAAAAGAGTGTAGGACACCTTGATGAAAACAGTAGTCGATCAATGGTGAAGATGAACAACGGTCGCCAATGATTAAGACGATTGGTTGGTCACCACCCGTCATGATAGTCAATTACCAAGGGTCATGGCTATTGGTCATTGACCATCACTACAATCATTTGTTAATAGGCACTACAATCAATCATTAACGATAACGATTGGTTGTTGACGATCAAGATGTTCACTCGATGACAATGACGTCCAAAGTTGTAGGTCACCAACGGATTAAGGCAATCAATAATCGATGATCAAAACAATTGATAATCAACTGTTAAGACGATCTGGAGCAGATGATCTGAAGCCAACGATCAAGACAATAGGTCATTGTGACCGTTGATCGGTCACCAATGATTGATGGTGAAGTTGGCCAACCTTTGTTGTCAATGGTCATCTATGATCATTGATAAGATGTGGAAGTGAAATTTTTTCTAAAACCTATGACATTCATTACATATATATATATATATTCCAAACCCATGAGTTTAGTTTCTTTATCCCAGGATTCCAAGTGCTCAAACATGGATCTGGCTTCAAATGTCAAACCCCTTAATTCGAAACTCATGGGCAAACACCCCCTTAGAATTTTTGTTTAAATAGTTATGGTACACTTTAAAGTTGAAAGTCACTATTAGCCATTTTAAAGTTTTTTTAGGGGGTGTTTGGTGTCACAGGCATGGTTGTCAGGGCGTTGTTTGCCTATGGCTGCATGCCCAAATACTCCAATTTACATTGTCTTTATGTCTTGTATTTAGTTTAGCTTGTTGCTTTCCTTTTTATGTCATAAATTTTGGGTGTGACGTTTCGACATTTTCATATGCAAGCCTACTAGAGCTGAAAATGTTCAAAATATACTATAGAGGAGACATAGTAGTTGAAGCCCAAGCCTTGTCGCACTCTTTGCAATCAAAGCTTTTCTTTGCAATTGATAGTCTTCAATGCTTGCTTTAACGATGTTTTCAATGAATTTCTTTCTCTCTCACGTTTTATAAAACATTTTCTCAATAATGTGAAGGAAGGCTACATCATACTGCGAGTTTGTCAATGATTTTTGGATTTTGAACAACTGACTTGTTGACTAAGTAGTAGAACAAGTGTCGCACAATCGTTTGTCCCGTGATTGAACGGTTGTGATTGTGACATTTGGCACCCCAATATATCAACTGCCCCACCAACTTTACATATTTGCGGACATATGTTGGTGGAGTTGAGTTGATATATTATACCAACACACCCCAACTCCCCCTTCTCCCTAATATGTTTCCAATGAGTTCACCCAACAATCACCATTGACGATTATCATTGTTGCACTCCGAGAACTAACTTCGACAACCACTTTCACACATTCAACTCCAACGATCGATTCCGGGCTTTGATAACCACTTCCAACGACAAACTTTGACGACCACCTTTGCGTGACCAACTCCAACGACCAAATTTTGGCTTTGGCAACCACATCCAATAACAAACTTCAATGGCCACATTTGCATGACGATACAAGCTCCGACAACTAACTCTTCTGTCCAACTCCAATATCACTTTTATGTAAATCAACTTCTGCATCCAATAACCACCCATGACTACAAACTTTGGCAAAAATAACCTTTGACAATCACTTTCAACTTTGGGCTCCAACAAGTACCTGTATGACAAACTTCAATGAAAATCACCTTTGATAATCAACTTCAATGACAAGTGACAACCACCTTTAACAATCAATACCAACATTCACCTTAGGCAACAAAAAACAACAAAGACTACTCTAACGATCAACTTCAACAACAATCACATCTAACAGTTAACTCCAACGATTGTCTTAAGCAACTAACTACAACCACCAACTTTGTTGTTCATTTTCAACTACTAACTCAACCAATAATATACTATAAAAAGAAAAAAGAACTTGACTGATACAAAATTGAAATAATATATTAGTTTATAATGCCTAATAGTCGTCATTTAGAGTACTTGGATATCGAGAAGTTGTCTAAGGATGGTCGGGTCATCCTTATATTATGTTTTGTCACAAGTATCCATAAGACCAATTGCTTTTTAACATCACCACAAACAATGAAGATGTATTGTCTGTGCTCGGCAGTACTAACCAACTTAATTATTTTAAATAACAATATTTTTTTGTGGGCATGGAATTGGAAAAATTGAATGCCAAATAAGATTATGATACATGATGATGAAACTTCAATTTTTTTATTATTTATTTTAAATTTATGTTTTCAAATTTACTACTTACTCTTTTAAATGGAAACCAAATCCAAAATTAATGAAGAAAAAATTAAACACATGAGACCTTCAAATATAGTAAAATGAACCAAAATGTTTATAAAATAAATATATTCAATATGTCTATCATTGACATAATCTAAAATATATCGTAAATATTTTCTTGCTACGTTATTCACATTAATTTTCCTAAAAAGGTTGGTTTTTTTTTTCAAATAACATATGGAAATGTTGACCACCTTCAACTCTGGTTGACCAACGTGAATTGGAATTTGCGAGTTGCGATTGTCTTAAACCCTATAAACCTTTTCCCTCCCTCTCATGAACACACTCTCCTCGTCCCTAAACCAAATTTCTTCCACGCCAAAGATATTTGAAAACTTCTTTCAAATTTTCATGCTGTAAACATGATTCGTCCTCCTGCCCCTTCTTCACAACAGGTAATTTCCTATGAATTTGATTCTTTTTTTTTTTTTTTTTTTTTTCACTTTCTCTTCTCTACTCGCTTTAATCTCTTTATCTTTTCAAATCCACAGGTACCCAATTCATCTCTCGTGAATTCCGGCAATGGGTTTCAAAATCAGGCCCCCTTTTGCAATCCAAACCCCCAATTCAGCAATCTTCATGGAAACCCTGTTCCCACCATGCCACCTCCCATGTTTCAGCCGGGATTGATGATGAATTTGCAAAACCCTCTCATGGGGTTGCCTAATAGTTCTCTTGGTGCTTCCCCTTTTGCTCCTGGCCATATGGGTTTTGCGAATTCTGCTGCTAATTTTCCAGCTCAGGGGCAGTTCAATTTGATGCCGAATGTGAATCAGATGAATATGAACTCTTGTTTGCCTCTAGCTCAGTTTTTTGGACAGAACATGCCGAATTTGGTTCAGCAATTGGGTCAGAATATGGGTTTAAATAATGGGCAGTTTTGTTTGCCGTTTCAAAACATGAATCAACATGTAATTCCTGGACAGATGATGAATATTTCTCAAGTCCCTTCTTATACTTCATATGGTGGTCCAAATCAACAAGCTGTTCCAATGCCTTTTCAGAATCCTGGCTTCTCTACGACCCAGTCTTTTGGAGTCAATCAGGGAATGCAGCCTGTTAACCAGAATCCCCAAAACTTCATTCCACAAGCAATGGGCGGTGTTGGATCAAATCAATTTCTGGCATCGGCTCAACCGCTACAAGGGAATTCGACCATGCCGATTAACTCTTCCACTCAACCACAACAAGCTAGGAACCTGCAGTCACCTGCTTTCGCTGGGACACAGGTTCTTGTTACATTTCAAACTGTACATTTGATAAAACTTTTTTAGTTCATTATCTTATTCAATTGTGCCACACCTGGATTGTTAAGCATTTGATTGAATATGAAAATGTCTCAGCCAAAGGGAATGCGAAGGATAATAGAAGTGTAAGAGACAGTTTAGTCTTAATATTTGTATGAATTCCTGAGACATGACTTGAAAATGTCCACGTCTTTTCCTTTTGGGAAAGAGAGACAGAGATATTTGTGTGTAGCACGGATAGTGTTGAATGATTTGAGAAGGATTTTCGATGAGATGTTGCCATGTTTTGTTGATGAAATTTTTTTAATACGTCATTATTACAAAATCATCATCCAATTGTGAGTTTGAAAAGGAGAGAAGATAAGTAAATAGGTTGCGTGCTGCCATCCGAGGCGAGATGGCTAAGCGATTAGGCTAGGTGATTTGCTAGAAGCTTCACGCATATACAGCCAGCCTAGGTGAGATGGCTACGCAAGATGAGATGTAATAATGATATTATCTGTCTTTTTAATGCAAAATCTTTAAGATGTTTCACGTCATAAAAGAATCAAGTGTCATAAAAAGACAAAGATAATATCATTATTACATCTCATAATATCATTATTACATCTCATCTTGCGCAGCCATCTCGCCTAGGATGGTTGTATATGCGTGAAGATTCTAGCAAATCACCTAGCCATCTTGCCTAGGATGGTAGCTTGTTAGCCATCTTGCCTAGGATGGTAGCTTGTGTGTGGAGATTAACAAATCTAATCGCCTAGCCATCTCGCCTCGGATGGCAGCACGCAACTTATTTACTTATCTTCTCTCATTTTCAAACTCACAATTGGATGAGTATTTTGTATTAATGACGTTTTAAATTAAGCTGTTTCTGTAACTTCACTTCCACTGTCGTAAACTCGAATAAAGATCGTTTGTCTGTTTACTCTTAGTGTGTGGTTAGTTTCTTCGTTAACTTTCAGTCTCTCGAAAAGTACTATTTAGTTTATAAATGTATCCGTTTATACTTTTGTAATTGGTTTTCCTTTACTCTATGATCAATGTTCTATCAGTGGTCTAAAATAGTTCATTTGTCAAAACACGAATTCCAAGGTCCAAACGTCCAAACAACATTCTGAGATCAATTGACTGATCATTATTAATTATTACAGGGTAATTCTTCAATAAGTGATGGTGGAAATGGATCAAATTCAATTTCGAATAATTCAGCTCACAGAAATTTCATGAGGAACTCAAAAAAAGGGTATGCTATACCAATTGTTCCCTTTTGCCCTCCTCTCGTGCTTTAACAACAAAAGAATTTAAATTGAGAGCCTGTTTCTCAACCAACTCATACGATGTAGATTTCAGAAGAATCAAACTCATCATTTGAAAAATGAGAAGAAAAAGTTCGGGTTTCCTGGAGGACAGAAAGAGAAAGGTTTGTGGTTTCATACATGCAGATTGTTGCAAATTTTAATTCTATACCCTCTCTCATGGATGGAGATAATCACTTTAGGATCAGCTTTTTATAGTTTCAAATCACTGTTGGGATCAATTATAGGTTCATAATTTATCCTAAATCTGGTTCCTCACCTTTTTTTTATTTTTAATTTTCCCCTCAAATATGGCATTAGCTTCACTTTTAAGCTCTACTTTAGACAGAGAATTGATGATTATGGTGTAGTTTGTATTTCTGTCTTGTAATTTGCTATGCTTTGTTTCTTGTCACTTATGAAGCATGATTAATAGAGACTATAAACAGGTTTTCACAACGAGAGGAGGAACAAATTTTGTGGCACTAACTCCACAGATCAAGTGAAAGAACAGAAGAGGTGATACTTTCTTGTTCTTCCATAATAAAACGTTAAGTCTTCTGACTTGTAATTGTTCTCGAGGCATATTATATTCATTGATGAAACACGTTTCATGTTATCTTAGGATATTTAATCTTATGTTGATCATTTTATGTAACTGTTTAATATATTTAGGTAGCCTTTATTATTATTATTATTATTATTATTATTATTATTATTATTTATTTTGTATGATATTGTATTTTTTCTTTTTTTTTTCAATGAAAATATGCTATTTATAAATAAAAAAAATGTTTAACCATTTTGTGTAGCTGTTAATATAAGAAGGTATTATCCTGTATTTAATTAGCTTCTGTTCGTTCTTCCATGATGGTTTTTTGTGGATTGTGGGGAAACTCAAACTGTTGACGAGTAGTGAATTGTGTTCAAATTAGAATATTGCTTACTTTGACATTGGATTCTTGCTAAGTTAAACTGATATGTTGTAGCTTCCCATCTCATATTTAGTTTATATTTTCTCTAGATCTCTCTCTTTGGTCTATATGGATCAAGAAATCCGACAATGGCGCGAGGCACGAAGGAAGAATTACCCGTCATCAACCAACATACAGAAGGTTTGATGTACTTCCCTATCCCAGAGCAATTTATGGCTATGTGTGCATTCGACCTTATGTTTAATCAAGTTACCAATATGCTGATAGTTTACTTTCCTCCAGAAACTCACTGGAAAGCAAACCAACTGCACATTGGTCGATAAGGAGGCTCAGCTTTTGCGACAAGTACGCATCTCATATTTCCCTTTCTTCTTTTTCTCTTCTTTTGTTTCCTCTTTTAAAGCCCACAGAGATGTCACAATCTTTCATCAAAGGTAAATATCCATTAAATGTTTCATTGTGGGCGTTGGTCTAAGACCGTTAAGTAATTATAATTTTTATTTTTGGTTTCTTGGATTGAAGTCATTTTTTGGTAGTTAGGATCAGCTTATTTTATGTTGGCGCTTGTTTTTTGTATTCACTTGCGTTCTATCATCCTTCTCAAAGAAAAAACACAGTTTCCTGCAAAAAAGAAGAAAGGAAAAGAGGAAATAGAATTGTAGAAAAGTTCTATAATTTCAGAAAGATATGGTTGCAGACAATGTCCATGTGGGGTTACCACCACTATCATAAAATGTGAACATGATTCACACAGTGGCTATATATACTCGTGTAGTCTGACATGACATTCAGCCATATGAGACATTATGTACAATAGTACCTGCCTTATTGTGTCTATTCAATGTTAACAAGAAAGTAGGGAGGAAAGGGAAAGGACAAAATCATTACCAATTATTAAGACTGTGCTTAGTAATCATTTCGTTTTTTAATTTTTGAAAACTAAATCTACGTTCTCTCAGTTTTTTACAATAATTTCAGTTTTTTACAATAATTTGCATGAGTTGAATTCTTAGCAAAATTTAAAAAACAAAAGGAAAAATAAGTTAAAACATTGGTTTGACTTTTTAAAACATTGGTAAAAAATAGATAACAAAACAAAAAATTTAAAGGTGAAATTAATATTTATAGACTTAATTTTCAAAAATAAAAACCAAATTGTTCCAAACGGGATTTAAGTTATAAAGGTTTTGCTTAAAGTTGTGCCAAATAATGAAGTGTTAATTTTGGTCATTTGTTAGACCACCAACCAGGGTTATGTATTGATTGGGTGAGGTGGTTAATATATGTACTTTTGTAATGCTTTTGGGACTTATGTTTTCGGATGTTAGTTGTTCTGTTGGTAGAGAGTCCCTCCCTCTCGAAAGGAGGCGGATTGTATTTTGTTGATTATCTAGTAAAGAACCAAACTCTCTGAGGAGAGCCTTTACATCATCCTGAATAAGAATTAGTTCAAATTTTCTTCTGAAATACGAATGGTATGTAAACAACACAAGTATAGAAGAACCTTTCTTGAAAAGGGAAGATTTGGCGAGGTGGCCTATGCGAGAATATTAACTGCTAAGTAAGATGATAATTCTTTTTTGTAGGAACTCAAAGAGATTTTAGCGAAGCAGGCTGAATTAGGAGTGGAAGTTGCTGAAATACCACCAGAGTATCTCTCCTATTCAGAGAAACATGACAATCGAAAACAACGTGGAGGTCCATCGACATTAGGAGAGGAAGCTGAAGAAGCCTCAATAGGAAAAGAAAATTCTCAAAACAGGTTAAACAAGAGGGGAAGATTCAAGAAGAAGAATCGCCCGAGAAAGAAGGGAAAATTTGAGAAGCATTTGTCAAACAAGGCGCCATTAAAGAAAAGAGAACCAACATTATTGCAGAAGCTCTTGAAAGCAGATGTGAGGAAAGACAAAAGCCAGTTGTTACAAGCTTTGAGATTCACGGTGATGAATTCTTTCTTCAAAGAATGGCCCAATAAACCCTTGATGTTTCCTTCAGTCACGGTCAAAGAAAATGAAGGTGAGACCAATGTGGTTGATGAGACTTCTCTGTCTACTGGGAATTTCAATCTCCAAGAGACCAACAACAATTCATTGGTTGAAAATGATGGTAGTCATGACATCGACAGCGATAATGAAAATGACATTGAAGACAGCAACAAGGACGAGAAGCTCAAAGGAGATGGAATACAGGTACTTGAAGAGGAAGGAGAAATTATTGACTAAAGTTGAGCTTTTCTATGGCAACCTCCGGTTTCATCTGGATGAAAGTAAGTGGGGCTGTTTTTGTAGGTGGAGGTTCTCAAGATAGATAAATGCTGAGGAACATTCTGAAAAGAAGATGGAAAACAACTTTATGTACAATTTTAAAGGTGTTTAGTTTTGTTATTGTTAGGTAAAATTTGTAAGGAATGAGTTCATCTATCTTTTCTTGAGGATTCTTAATAGAAAGAAGTATCTCAAAAGTGTAAAAAGATATATCCAAACTCATTATTATTATTCTTATTCCCTCTTTCTCTTTTGGATAGTTGAATCTATTAGCTCTCCTCTTTTGGCCTTTGGATTTCCTTTTCATACCTTATTTTGTATGTTATCTACTTACCTCTGTTCTTCAGTTCTGATGATGATAATAATAATAATGAAAAACACATGTTTGTTATCTTCGTGTTTAATCTTTGATTTACCAACAAAGTTCCTAATAGAAACTTTCTAATTCCATGGCTGCTGATCCTCCCATCATTTTTTTGGATTTCTTCCAAGGTTGCTTTACAAAATTAATTATTAGAATTCATTTTTGAAATATATTCTAATTTTTAATAGATATGTCAAGATTGGTATACGTTTTGTTCTTAAATACCTTTTTAGTTAGACTCATTCGATCTTCGAGTTTTCAATATGCAATTTTTTAGTCTCTGAATTTTTTTAAATGAGCCTAACAGGTTCTTTTTAAGTGTTTTTATTGGATTTAAAAATTAAAAAAATAGCTTCAGAGAACATATCATTTTAAAAAAATATTCCTATGATTTTAAATGTCATATAACTATTTAAAATAAAAGTATAAAATTATTTGAAAAACTTTTTAAACCTCCTTTTAAAACTCGGAACTAAAATCATTTCATTTATTTAAAAAAATGACTTTAGTAAATCTTCAAAACTCTAAACAAGATTTCATAATAATAAATAATTAATTGCATACCTTAAAGAAAAGGGACAACGATGATGATGGTGTTTGACAAACGAGAGTTGAAGAAGAGATGGTAAAGAGGGAAATGTTGAGTCCCCACGTCATTTAAAAATATGATATTAAATTAATACATTTGTCCGATAAAAAAGAAAACTATCATTTAACAGCCACATCCCTTCATCAAATCGATAGTCTACTAACGATCTATTTAAAACTATATCTCAAAACTCGAGACTAAAAATGTTTGTTTCAAATCTTCAAACACCAAATAGACATCAACTTTAAATTTTGTGAACTAAAAGTGCATATTACTTACATTTATGTTTTTTAAATTACCAAATTCAAAAATAGTTCTTGAAAACAAAATTTTAATTTAATTGCGTTTAAATGTATATATACTTTTTAGTACCTATTAAATGAATATTCATTAAACTTAATAATATATATTTTTTTCTTTGGGGTTTGTGGAAATAAGTAAATTTGAAAGTTAATGTGAAATAAGCAAAAACGTTTTTGTTATGTTTTAGTCTTCACATAATGGGAAAAGGCAGACCCAAATTAATTTATTGACCATATTTCATTTTCAATCATAAACACTAAATTCAAACAAGAAAATAAAATAAAAAGGATAATAACAAATTTACCCAAAACGTAAACACTTTATGAATTTCTTTCTAAACAAATAAATAACCTTAGCTTTATAAGCCACATTGAATCAGTTTAAATCTTACATTAATAATTAATAATTGTATCAATATAAGTTTTAGATTTTTTTGTAAACTTTTATAAATGAATCAACTTATACTCTTACTCCATGTTTCTTTTGAGAAATGTGCATGCATTAACTCTAAACGTTCCTCTTGTGAAGCCAAGATTCAAAGAAGTCTACATTTGAGATTTAATGTATAGATGATTTTCAAAGACAATCGTAATAAATGATCTAAATTGATTGACTTATGAAAATTCAAAAGTTTAATTGATTCAAATTTATGTTGAAACGTTTACGAAAGTTTAGTGTTTTAAAATGATACAATTATCAATTCAATGTTTTGGTTGATTCAATCTTAAAGTTCATGCGTATAAATTGATACTTTTTTTCCTAAAAAAATCATTTTGTATGTTTAAACTTTGAAATTATATCAATTACAACAATGAACTACTAATTCTATTGGTACAAGTTCAAAACTTTCTTCGTTGTATAAAAAATTTATACATGTTGTATGTTTCATTTGATATAAATCACTCCCTGCTATTTTATCAATCAAACCTCTAAACTTTTGCGAACTCTAAGAAATTCATTTGAATGTATCAACTATAGTCGCTTATTTGTTTAATTCAATATTTGAACAAGTTTATATGTGTGTGAGAATTGGGTATATTAAACGTTTTCATTGTTTAAAAAAAAAACACTTTGAAACACATGTTATTTAAAATTTGGATGGAAATTAAACCACTTGGAAGCTTGGATTAGCAGCCATGAAAATGGATTAAGATTGAAATATAAAATATTATTGTTGACCCATGAAGTCTTTTCTATACACAGCTAATCTTTGTAAAATAAGTTTGGTTATATGAATAATATATTGATATTTGTAAACATTGATGAATATATATTTTCTTTTTGCAAATCACTAAATTAATAATAATATTTAATACAAAAAAGTAATTTTTTTTTTCTCTATGGATGACTTTGACCTATAAACTCTTGAAAACGTAATAGAAATACTTTTAAATTAAACTGAATAGATCTTTTTAGTTTGCTCCATCTTGGTATCATTGTCATAAAATCATGCTTATATAAACATGGCTAGAACATGTACTCAAATTCTTATTAGTTAAATGAACGATACATAGATTGAAATCGAACAAAACAAAAAACTTTAGACGGCCAAACTCAAGATCAAAATAGCTTTCAAATTTCTTATTTCAATCTTCAAAGTATTTTTATCTTTTTCGACCTAGATCCTCAAAATTTTAAAATATCTATTTCACATCATTTATTCGTCTCAAACACGATTTGGAGTCAAATAAGTTAAAAACAAATTACATATTTGAATTATTTAAAAAGGTTTAGATCTAAAAGGCATAAGGCTACCAAAAAGTCAAAGTCAACTGCCCTACCAAAAATATAAAGGGTCTTATTTGGATAAATAAGTAAATATAAATTATGTTAAAGAAAGAAAGAAAAAAAGTTGTAGAATCTTCCAATTTTGACTGCCCTCAATTTTTTAAAAATTAGTGTAATTAATTAAAAAAAAATGAGTGTTTTCATTATAGAACCTAAATATAAACAATATTGTTCAAAAGTATTTGCAATTAGTTCAAATAGAGAGACCTTATATAGAAAGAAAATAATCAGTGAGATTTAAAATATATATCCTTATTTTATATAATAATTT
This sequence comes from Cucumis hystrix, assembly GCA_025688845.1. Lineage (NCBI taxonomy): Eukaryota > Viridiplantae > Streptophyta > Magnoliopsida > Cucurbitales > Cucurbitaceae > Cucumis > Cucumis hystrix. Next base: position 6,470,659 of record CM046885.1, on the reverse strand, counting down.
GAATATCGAGTCATTTTGTTCTATTATATTTTATGATTTAAAAGATAAACGTGATCTTATTTTATTTATTTCTTTTTCCACTCGTCCAACCATATGATATACTTTTGAAATGTTCTTCACATAAAATTAAGTAGTGAATTTGTTTGAAGGAGTGATGAATGTGACGTGAAGATTAAGAGAAAACATGTCCACACAATATTTTGATGATTAAGTAGTGAAAGAATGTGAAAGTTTAAAGAGTTTGAAAGTAGGACTCAAGTAATTATATCATATTTGAAGACATATGATATATGATATATAATTTGTAGAAAAAGTTTAATATAGATTACCTTAGGTTGTTACCTATAGTTTCAAAATCGACTTAGAATAATTAAACGACCTTTCAAGTAAAGAGACACGTTGGATTATTGTAGGATTAACGTAGGCGTTGGCTAAGGTTGTGCATCTGTTATGGACCAAATCTCAGGTCCAAATGGGTGTAGTGAACTAGTGAATAGCACCTAGATAATGAATGAAATTAAAAGTGTAATTGAATGGTGTAAAGAAAAAGCTCGTAATTAATAATGAGCAAGACCTCCCTCCCACCACAAACAACACTCTTGAATTAGAAATGACGAAGTTTCAAAATATTATTATTCTTCTGTGAATTGAATTTATATGATATTTGTGAATAGATTCATACATATATAGATTAAAGAAATGGGATGCTGCGACGACGTGGAGTTTGTGTTTGAACTTTGAAGAGTAGTATTACGTGCAGTTTAATTCACGCACCTTCTTCTCAACGGCCTGCACTGCACCGGAAGTTGCCTTCACATCATCTTACAATCAAACCCCTTTCTCTTCTCCTCTCTCTCTCTCTCTAAATAAATAGCACAAATTTTGTTTTGTTTTTTCTTTTCTTTTTTAAAATATTTTAATATTTTTATGAATATATATATAGAGTAGTCTATAGTAGACGAGGTGGAAGATTGAACCTCATATCTCAACGTTGCACACTAAAATTAGAAGTATAAAGACTAAAATGATATTTTCAAATATATTAAAAAACAAGAGAATGTTTCTTTTTTTTAAAAAAAATTGTGCATTTAATTAATTTTAATCAAATAAGTTGTAGATATGACGAGGTGAAATGAAATTGTTATTTTGATCGCAGTTCTATATATACATAATTAAATTAAATTAAAGTTTGACGTGAGTGTTGTGAATAAGAACTAAAGATATAAAAAAACAATAATCAAATACATATCATTGAAGCAATAATACAACCTTGTAAATATCACATTTCTTGGTTCAATAACTTTGGTTAAAACTTCACACATATCTTAGTCTCTGATCTACATTTATATTTAGAACGTGTTTGGTTTAAAATCTACTTTTTTTTTTCTTTTATAAATATTCTGGAGGAATTAGGTGATAGATTATTTTTGTTAAGTGATTCTCGATTAATCACCTTTAAAATAGTTATCTAATTAAGTTTCCTATCATTAAATCGTAAATAAAACAAACAATTATATATGTTTTGAATTTTCTTTCGATATCTAAGTATAAACATATGCCAAACGTGCCTATAAGAATTTAATAAATAATTATTTCTCAAATAGAGAAAATCAATTTCAAATATACGAAAATCAATTTTACAAAATCGATTGTATTTAAATTATTATTTTCCAAATACATCATTACATTTGTTAAAACTTATATTATATTTAAAATTTTTAAATTCTCAAATATTCAAATTTAGATTACTAATAAATCTTAAAATTAGCATCTCATCATTATTATTATTGATGGCTAACTTTATTTTTAAAAAAATTACATCCTTTCAAGTTGTCATATTTAAATGTATAAAATATAGTCATATTGTGCACATCTCCTTAAAGGAAATTTATTTAAAGCTAATTGAATAAAATGACTTTCTAAGATTTTATTGAAAATGAGAGATTAAAATTTAAAGATAGGTAACCTAAAATAAAGTAATAAACCAACTTCACTCAATTTGGTATCTAACTTTCCAATTTAATAGATGTTGACCAATAAATACATGAAAATGAATGACTTTCTACATAAGCTAAAAAAATAAAAGTAGATTTTTTATGGAATGAAAATTATTGATTATTTATGAAGTTTAACTATAGGTTAAATTAGAGCCTTTAAACTTCAAAACCAACCAAAATTTAAACTTACTCCAATTTATAAAACATATATTTATCTTAAATTTTGTTAAATATATATATATATATTTTTATTTTACAAAGAAAGAAAGAAAAAAATATTTTAGTACTAGAAGAAATATATATAAATTACTTGTTTTACTACTAGAAGAAAACTCCCTTTTTATGCAAAAACAAATGAAAATGTCACATGCAATAAAGTCAAAATATTAGGTAATAATTAGACCCATCATATATAGATATATATAACTTAATTACTTCGCATTAAATGTGTATTTATTTTAGGAATATGTTTGAATCTTTAATATTAAATTTTGATAAAGGAAAAGTCCATGAAATTTTTACAAAAATAGCAAAAAATTTATAATAATAAAGCATATGTCACAACATTTTCTAAATTTATCAAAGTAGTAAATTTTAAAATAATGATCTTCTGATACTCCTATGATTATCGTTTGATAACCTTCTAGTATCATTAATTTTGTCATATTAACATTATGAAAAAAATGGTGTCATCAACTTTTTTTTTTCTAAATGTTTTTGTAATTTTCCCTTAAATATTCCTAATATTTGAAGAGTTTAAATTTAATTTGTTTTAATCTACTTCTTTTTGAACGACTTTTCCAACTATGCAAGCTTTAAGGAGAAGTCCACCGAGTTAGGAATTTTATTTTATAATTTTTACCATAACTTTTGACAAAAATATATATTAATATATAAAAGGGCAACAACATAACACTTGATATATTTAGGAAAATAAATCAATTAACATAAAATACACATTATTGGCCAATCAATTTCAAGTCAAAGATTGAAGATTCTCACTCTAAATTATTAAAATAATATTAATAAATAGGCTAAATTATAAAAAATGTCTCTCAATCTGAAAAATATACCTTAAATTTTCAAATTTTAAAAAATTGCCCTTAAACTTTGAAAAGGATTGTTTAAAAAATATCACTTGACTATTGAAAATTTTCGTAAATACGTTTAAACTTGTAAAAAATCTAAATATATTTCTATTAATCCAATTTTTACACCAAATTTCTTAGCGTTCAAAATAAAAACCAAAAGTTTAATAGTTTTAACTTTTCATCCATATGTAGGTATTTCTATCGATATTTTTACATTTTTATGAGTTTGATATGGATAGAAGGGGTGAACTAATATTTCCATTATATCGTAGAAAAATTCACAAATCATAAAAAATGACCATGAAAATGACACTAATACAAATAATAGACGTGTTTACTTCTTTGAAATTAATACAAAATTATTTTTTGAATCAGACGTTTTTTTTTTATTTTCCATAAATATCCATTGAAATTGAAATTTCTGTAAAATTAAAACTTCGATATATCAGTCGATTTAAATATATCAATCAATATTGATATTTTAAACATTGGTTAAAACAATAAATTGCATAAAATCTCACAAAGTTTCAAAGATAAAATTCTTCTTAAAACATACTCAAACAATAAGTAGTCAAATAAAAAAAAAAATCTCACATTGATAGATATATCAAACTATCACGTTAATAGTCAAATAGGTTTTCTTATTTGACAATTAACTGTAAGTTTAATTACAACAATAACCATTAAAATTCGTTGTGTTTGTGATATAAATGTTTGTTAATAGTCAAATAAATTTAAAACTATGATTTTAACTTAAATTTTTTATTTTGATTTTAGTTCCAAAAGTATTTTTAAAACTTTTTAACCGTTAAAAGTTTTTCTTTAAACATAACTTTAACACTTTCCATCCAAAACCAACTGTATATGTATTTTTAAACCTTTTTCAAAAGTTTAAAGATATTTAATTTTTTAAAAAAAATTAGGAGTATTTTCAAGTAAAAATCAAAGTTTGAATGAGATTTTTCTTTTTTTTTTTTATCTAGCCTAATAAATATAAGCATGTTAGAGATTTTTTTAAATTGATTATGAACATGTGGATCATTTATCGAAGGTTGAACTTAATATTTTTAATTTAATGTGAATAATGGAATATAACAATTATTTATAAACAACCCTACGCAATCTTAGGGTTTGGGGATGAGAAATTGTATGCATTAATTGCTATACATCCTAACTCACCTCACCTCCACTTTACTTTACCATTAATTGAGAATTTTTCATTTCATTTTTTTTTTTGAAAGAGAGTACAAATTTCTATTGCTAATAGATTTCTATGGTGTTACCCTACAAAACAATGAGAGTCTATTAGGGCCCGTTTGGTAACGTTCATGTTCCATATTTCTTGTTTCTTGTTCTATGTTCTTGGTTCCCTGTTCTTTTTTTTTTTAGATCAAGAAACAGAAATGTGTTTGATAACTGTTTCTTGTTTCTTGAAAAAAGAAACAAAAACAAAAAATGTGTTTGATAACTGTTTCTTGTTTCTTGATTTTTTTAAGATTTATTTTATATTTTATTCACATTTAATTCAATTAAACATCAAACAAAAATATATGTCCTCCATTAAACATAAAAAAAAATTATCAAACTTAGATTGAAAAGTCTTCTTGTAATCTTATGGAGAACGAGATGAAGATTGGGATATGAAGGACAGAGCTGGCGAGAGGAAAACACAATTCACAGCTAAAACACAAATCTGGCAAAGACCCACAACGAAAACACAATTCACGCAAAGAGAAAGAGGAAAACCCATATCCAGCGAAGAGGAATGTGTCGTGTAGAGGAAGACGATGAGAGACGAAGAGAAAGACAGTGAAGACGATGGAGGAAGAGGAAGAGGATGGTTATTTGGGAAAGATGATGGAGATAAGAGGAAGAAAAAGGAAACCACCTGGAGAGTGGTTATTTTGGGAAAGAAGATGGAAATAAGAGGAAGAAAAAGGAAATCACGAGAGTAAAATGGAAAAGGAAAATGAAATAGAAAAAGAATTAAAAAAAGAAAAGGAAATCAATAAAAAAGATTTGAGAAAAAGAAAAAAAGGAAACCAATAGAAATAATTGAAAAAAATGAAAAAGAAACCAATAAATAATAATTGAGAAACGGGAAGGGAAGAAACTATTTTTTTTCTGTTCCCAATAATTTCTTATAAAATGAGAAACATTTCTATTTTTTTAGAACGAAAAACCAAAAACGTTATCAAACACCTCCGTTTCTGAAAAGATGAAAACCGAAACAAGAAACAGGGAACGGAAACATTGTTTGAAGATTATTTTGATTGAATCTAATTATTTGAAGATGGTTAATAACATGTGGAATGATGTTGCAGTTAACATTCCTAAAATCACTTTAGTCAAAATACACTATAGCACATTGTCTTTCATTCTTCATACTGTCTAAATTAAAATCTGGAATTGTTTAACAGTAGGTATAGATGTGTGGTGATGTGATAGGCATGCACATGAGATAGATATTGCCATTTGGTTGGTTTCGTCTTTATAGATTGGTTGTGTGTTGATTATAATTAAAAAAATATACATAAGGTTTATGGAAATGATGTAATTAAAACACAAAAACAAAAGAGAAAGACAAAAGGGGGCGGAAAAAACGATGAAGAAGAAACAAAGAGTGGAGCAGTTGCATTGCATTTGTAGGCATTTGAATAAGAGGATGTTCATTGTGCATTGTCCATTGCGTTCATTCCACTCTCAACCCCTTCCCTAATTAACATTCATTATCAATACCCCATTTCACAATCACTTTTAATCCATTCATTACCATTTCATCCTCAAATAATTTAGGAAGAGAATGATCATTTTATTGCCATCGTCAATTAATATTATCATATGTAATTTATCCTTGACAATTTGACATGAATGACCTTAGATTAATACAAACCTGCGATCAATACTATTTGACAAACCAATCAACTTAAAGACAGAATTTATCAAAAATTTAACATAATATTATAACATAAAATATTTTTTTATTAATTTTTTGCAAAATGTCATCTCTTCATAAATTGATATTATGGTATAGAGTTGAGTATAAAAATATTGGTTTTAAAGAGTAGGTAGAAAATAATTTATATGGACAATTAGAGAAATCAATTTGTTTTTAAATGAAATTATATTTAAATTGTATGAATTAAATTAAAAATTAAAAATTATAGGATTAATTTTCAACTCCATTGTCATTTTGATCCAACATGAAATATATATATATAATTTCCAATCTCTTCATAAACTTCCTCCTCCAATCTCTCTTCTTCATACCAAACTTTCTTCCTTTACATAAAATTCCTAAAAAAAATGATATTAATAATGATTGATTTTATAACAATTTAGTCTATAAAGCTATACTATGTAACAATATTTAGTCATTGATATAAAATTGTAAACATAGTGATTAAATCGTTAAAAACCAAGATGAATGGAAAATGAATGAATGTATAGAGACCTTTTTATTTTATTTTAAATAATTTATAAATTCACACCATAGTTTATCCAATGGCAAGAGTAATATAAATGAAAATTGTTATAAATGTAAAACTAGACAAATATATGAAAATTCAATTGTATATATTTTTTAATTAATGACTTACAACTTGACCAGTTGAATGGGTGAATTATGGTTAAGTTGACTTTAATAGTATAGCCATTCAAAGAACTTGAAGTTCTTTGAACAAAACTTTAATGAAAGCATTCATTCATACATGGATCATAATTATGATAGGGTATGAATTCTAGGAATAATAAAATATGTATCAATATGTTTTCTAAAAAATTGTAAATATAGCAAAGTCTTGCAACTATAAACTTGTACCGTTTATGTCTTTAAGTGATAGATCAATATATTGTATTATGATTTATCAATGATAGACTTCTATTTATTGGAAAACATTTGCATATTTTGAATCTAACTGTTCTATTTGTAACTATCCCTTAATATATAAGGAGAAAATGAATAGTTGCAAATACATTAAGTAGATTGTACAATCTCTTTCCATAAGCCTTGAAGGAGAAATCCTTGGATTCCCATCTTCTAACTCTGAAAATATGTGATTTCATTCTCTTTTTGGAAAGAAAGCGCAAAACTCGACAAAGAGGAAGGACTTACGAAAAGTCCATTTCAGCAGAAGGAGAATCAGTTTGATTATTACAGAATCTTCGTAGAGAAGAGCGAAAATTTTACATATATAGCAAAATTTGTTAGAGTTTATTAATGCTAGAAATTTATTATGTATTGTCCATTGTCTGGTCTTTGCTATGTATAGTTCGGTTAGCACACGATAAGTAGTTCTAATCATTCAATTAGAGAGTCCTATTTGGAGTTGTCGAATGATGCAATTTATAGGTCATTCCTTTGACACTCGAGGTTACGAGATACCATATCGATCATAACTCAATTAATTTGTAATTAATAGATATCTATCCACATTATGTTATTTTTTAACTTTTCCAACCCAAAATTAAAAGTAAAGAAAAGCAAGTCATAGAATAATCTAATCCTCATCTTGAAGCTCATAAATATGAACAATTCAAGGAAAAGATTTCTAATTACCGATTCCTCTTAAATTCACATCTATGTTTTTTAGTAGATTGCATTTAGAATGTTTACGTTAAATGTATTTATATCCTAGATTCTTGGTAAAGAAATATATATAGATATATAGATATATAGATATATAGATATATAGATATCTGCATGAAATTGAAAATGTTGAAAGGGGTCAAGTTGGGATATCAATATTTTCTTCCCATCACTGTCTTTCCCGTTTAAACAAATTCCGCGGTCCTTCTAGAAGCGTCTTCAAGCAACCAAAACTCATAATATAATCCATCAATATCATCATCCAATAGAAAAATTCAGTCTTTTTTTGGAACATGACTTTTTCCTTAATGTTGCAAAATTAAAATGCATTCAAATTTTTGGAATACGAGAGAGGAAAATGCCCAAAACTTTGTTGTGTTTTGATTTTATTTGAATTATTGTTTCTTTTTTTTTTGATTCGGTGGATCCATTTTTTGTTGCTGTCGCCACCCATTACGACTTCTTCCCCGTTTCTTGCAATGATCGTCTTCTCACTCTCTTTCTCTCTCTAGACTACCTCTTTCATCACTCTTCTCTCTCTAAGATGGCTTTGACCTTTCTTTATTCTACTACTTCCTTCTCATCTTCTTCCTCTCTTACACGACGCTTCCCCAACTACCATTTTCGTTTAAGAAATTCCCCCATCTTCCTTCACAATTGGTCTCTTTCTTCTTTTCTCTGTCATTCTCTGTTCATTATTGGCAGAATAGGCTTTGTGTTGTTAATCCCAGCTCTTACTCTATTTTTTATCTTCTTTGCTGCTGCTTCTGCTGCATTTTAGTTTTTGTTGGAATGACGGTTTTGCTAGATTTTGGACGTGGGGTTTGTGTTCTTGTGTTTGACTGTGGTTTTTACCATCTGGGATTTCGTGGAATGAGTTTCTAGTGGAGTTTCGAACTTGGGTTTCTCTGGGTTGTGTTGTTCTGGTTCGATTCCTCCATCTGGGTATTTCTTGAATGTGTTGGTGTGTGAGCTTCTAGCAGAGATTTGAATTTTGGAATTCTTGTTTTCCATCTGGATTTTGTGTTTTCTTAGCTCGTTTGGTGCTTGATTGGGTTTTTGCAACTTGGGGATTTCATGAATGCGTTGATGATTGAGTTTGTGTTGATAACTCAGAGGCCTCTGATTGCTAAATCATGGCGTCAGAGCGGCCGCTACTGATTATATCTCCAAGAACACCGAAAACTGTCTCTCACGATCTACAGAAACCGGAGTTGAATCGACCTGGATTGTTCTTCGCCATGGATTCTCGAAACCCAAATGAGAATTCAGCAAGTACCGAACTGGGTTATCGGTCTTTCTCGCGGCGAAGTCAATCGTCACTGCAGTCGAAGTCGTCAATTCGTGAAGTGGGTTCTAGTGAATTTGGATCGAGGCCTGTTCGTCATGGGTCTCGTGGTGGTGATTCTGAAGTATTCAGCATATCCCAGAAGGAGATCAGTGATGAAGATGCGAGGTTAATTTATATTGACGATCCCGAAAAGACGAACGAGAAGTTTGAATTTGCTAGAAATTCGATTCGCACCGGCAAGTATTCGATTCTCACTTTTCTGCCCAGGAATCTGTTTGAACAATTTCATAGAATTGCTTATATATATTTCCTTGTTATTGCGGTTCTCAATCAACTTCCCCAGCTTGCTGTTTTTGGTCGGGGAGTTTCCATTTTGCCTTTAGCTTTTGTGCTGCTAGTTACCGCTGTTAAAGATGCATATGAGGATTGGAGAAGGCATCGTTCTGATAAAATTGAGAACAATAGATTAGCTTCAGTTTTGGTAGATGGTCAGTTTCAACTGAAGAAATGGAAGAATATTAGAGTTGGTGAGATAATTAAGATTGGTGCAAATGATACCATTCCTTGTGATATGGTGCTTCTTTCTACCAGTGATTCCACAGGGGTTGCATATGTTCAAACTCTGAATTTGGATGGGGAATCAAATTTAAAAACCAGGTATGCCAAACAGGAAACAATGTCAAAAATGCCCGACAAGGAGAAGATTGTTGGGTTGATTAAATGTGAGAAACCCAATAGGAATATCTATGGATTTCATGCTAATATGGAGATTGATGGGAAACGTCTCTCTCTTGGTCCTCCAAACATAGTTCTTCGTGGCTGTGACCTTAAGAATACTAGCTGGGCTGTTGGTGTTGCTGTATATGCTGGCCGTGAGACAAAAGCCATGCTTAACAGTTCTGGAGCTCCATCAAAAAGAAGTCGACTTGAGACTCGTATGAATGTGGAGATTGTTATGCTCTCTTTCTTTCTGGTTGCTTTGTGTACTGTTGTTTGTGTTTTGGCTGCTGTTTGGTTCATCAGAAACAGGGAAAATTTGGACATTTTACCTTATTTCAGAAATAAGGACTTGTCAAAGAACCCACCTGAAACTTATAATTACTATGGATGGGGATTGGAGGCCTTTTTTGCGTTCCTCATGTCAGTCATTGTGTTCCAGGTCATGATACCCATTTCACTATACATTTCCATGGAGGTTGTTCGTGTTGGCCAGGCTTATTTCATGATCCGAGACACCCAAATGTATGACGAAACATCAAATTCAAGATTTCAGTGTCGGGCTTTGAACATAAATGAGGATTTAGGACAAATAAAGTATGTGTTTTCGGACAAAACAGGTACCCTTACCGAGAATAAGATGGAATTTCGATGCGCAAGCATCTGGGGGGTTGATTATGGAGGTGAAAGTTCCATTCCTCTCGACGAGCAGATTGGATACTCTGTTCGAGGTATGCAAAGTTATGTTGAATTTGTCTTTTCTTTTGTTAAGTAAGATCTTCTGTTCAAGTCCTTGGCAATTGAATTAGTTTAGCTTATCTTTCGCCATGCTTTTTAACAGTGAATGGAAAGGTTTTGAGACCGAAATTGGTTGTCAAAACTGATCCTGAGCTTCTACGGTTATCAAGAAGTGGAAGACACACCAGGGATGGAAGATATATTCATGATTTCTTCCTTGCATTAGCTGCTTGCAATACCATTGTTCCTCTCATTACCGAAACTTCTGATCCTTCGGTGCAATTAATTGACTACCAAGGGGAATCTCCAGATGAACAGGCATTGGTTTATGCTGCTGCAGCATATGGTTTTATGCTAATTGAACGAACTTCTGGCCATATAGTTATTGACATACTTGGTGAAAAACATAGGTAAATCATGCTTTAGCCTTGGTTATTTGAAATATTCTTTTTACACTCTATGCTTTAACGTTGGAGCTGTTTGATTTTTGTCCTATAACTATTTGCTCCTCGATTAGCTTGAGGAACAAAGTACTCACTAAACCCTAGGGCAAAAATTTCAGCCTTTTCTTTTAATGCCTGCTTTCTCAATCCCTAAACCCTCACTTCCACTCTTTTAATGCCTGCTTTCTCAATCTCTTTAATGTTGTCTTGCAGGTATAATGTTTTGGGAATGCACGAGTTTGATAGTGACAGGAAGCGGATGTCGGTTATATTGGGGTGTCCTGATATGACATTTAAAGTGTTTGTAAAAGGTGCTGATAACTCCATGTTCAAGGTGATGGGTGAAAATCTGAACACAGATATCATTCAATCAACTAAAGCTCATCTTTATTCATACTCATCAAAGGGTCTTAGAACACTGGTTATTGGGATGAAAGAACTCAGTTCCTCCGATTTTGATAAATGGCACATGATGTTTGAGGAAGCAAGTACCGCTTTGATCGGTAGGGCTGCTAAGCTTCGCAAGGTTGCCAGCAGCATTGAAAACAATTTGTTCATATTAGGTGCCTCAGGCATTGAAGATAAGTTACAAAAAGGTGTGCCAGAAGCCATAGAAGCTTTAAGGACGGGAGGAATTAAAGTATGGGTTTTGACTGGTGACAAGCAAGAAACTGCCATTTCAATAGGTTACTCCTCAAAGCTTTTGACAAACAAGATGACTCAAATTATAATTAACAGCAATTCAGCAGAATCATGCAAAAGGAAATTAGAAGATGCAATAATCATGTCAAAGACTGCCTCAGGCGTTTCACTGGATAATGAAAGAAGCACCGAAGTTGTAACGACTTCGATTGCGTTGATCATTGATGGTAGCAGCCTCGTTCATATTCTTGACAGTAAACTCGAAGAACAGGTAAATGCTTATAAACTTGCAAATTTTATATACTTTGGAATGTCCAACGCTTACCAAACTCTCGTGTTTCAGCTTTTCCAACTATCTTGTAACTGTTCGGTGGTGTTATGCTGTCGAGTTGCCCCATTGCAAAAAGCTGGAATTGTTGCCCTAGTGAAGAAAAGGACTTCTGACATGACACTTGCCATTGGTGACGGTAATACTCAATGCCTTTGTTTTGTAGTTTTCCTTTGTCTTCTTCTTTCTTAAAACCTATGTTTCTCAACATATATCAAAGTCTTCTTTGCTCTGGATGTTTAGTTTGTGTAAGACCTCTAGTTAGGGAAATATTAGAAATATTAGCATTGTTATTAGTAAGGGTACATTAGTAAATTTGCTAGGGCTCTTAGTCATAAATAGAGTAAGTAAGGTTGGGAGGAGGAGGTGAAAATTTTTGTGGGATTTTCTGTGGGAATTAGGAGAGATTAGTCCTCTTAAAAGGTATGGTATGTTGTAACTGCCTTTGATATTGCAATATATATTTCTACCTTTTAAGTGTTCTTTATTGTTGTTCAGAGTTGTTTTTAGGCAGAAACTTGACAGTCTGATAGAGTTTGTGATTGTTAAATTATTTTGTAGGTGCGAATGACGTGTCAATGATCCAAAAGGCAGATGTGGGTGTTGGAATCAGTGGTTTAGAGGGTCGACAAGCTGTTATGGCATCAGATTTTGCTATGGGACAATTTAGATTCTTGGTTCCTCTTCTATTGGTCCATGGGCATTGGAATTACCAGCGGATGGGCTACATGATCTTGTACAATTTTTACAGAAATGCAGTATTTGTTCTTGTTTTGTTTTGGTGAGTAACGTCTTCCTAGACCACATAAATCTTGAAAGTAATTAAAAAAAATAAAATGATAATTGTGTCCCATAGTTTTAAGAACACAATGTTCCTTAATAACTTAAGAATTCATTGTAGATCATCATAAGCTTATGATAGTATCGTGTATTCGTTTGTAGGTATGTGCTATTTACTGGTTACTCGTTGACAACGGCGATCAACCAATGGAGTAGTGTGCTCTACTCTATAATCTATACTTGTTTGCCCACTATTATTGTTGGAATTCTTGACAAGGACTTGGGTAGAAGGACTCTTCTTAGTTACCCTCAACTCTATGGGGCTGGCCATAGACAGGAAAGCTACAACTCTAGATTGTTTTGGTTAACTATTATTGACACTGTGTGGCAAAGCATTGCTATTTTCTTTATCCCCCTCTTTGCATTTTGGGCTACCACCGTCGACATTTCAGGCCTTGGAGATCTCTGGCTACTTGCTACAGTCATCGTTGTCAACTTACATTTATCAATGGACGTCGTTCGATGGTATAACTTCACCCATGCTGTGATCTGGGGATCCACTCTCGCAACTGTCATTTGTGTCATTGTTCTTGATTCGATATTGTCGCTTCCCAGTTACTGGTACGTATCATAATACTACATTGTAATGTTGTCTGAATCTTTGTTCATTATAAGACGCTTCTTAAACTCCATCCATTCTAATATGACAGGGCGATATATCACGTGGCGAGCACAGCATCTTTTTGGCTATGTTTGTTGTGTATCATTGTAGCAGCGTTACTTCCTCGTTTTGTCGTAAAATACCTTTATCAATATTACTGTCCATGTGACATCCAAATAGCAAGAGAGGCTGATAAGTTTGGGCTTACAAGAGAGCTGGGAGTTGTACAAACAGAGATGATTCCAGTTCTCAACAACTCTTTACAAGTATGACAAAACAACTCTTTGTACTATTTTCTTTCTTTTGTTCTTTCATTTCATTTGTACTTCACAGTTTTGTATTATCTCTTCATGTAAAGAAAAATCACAATTCTTTAGGCTGCTTCAGAATAATTCTCCTGTTGTCAGTTGCCATCCAAAGGATAGGAAATGTAATATAATTTTTCTTTAGTTTCTTTTTCTATTTATGGTTTTTGTTGTTGATGTTATTGTGCATTATTAAGTATAGTCATTTTGAATTTTCTGTTTCTTAACTGAATAAATTTATTTATTCTTAAAGCTAGTACTTGTTTTAGAAGCATTTTCAAATATTTCGAAATGAATCAAAATATTCACATAGCAAAATTCCATAATTTTGTAAATATTCAGCAATTTTATCATTTCCTATATATATTAATAGGAAAGTCCTTAGACAAAGTAGAGAAGTACAACTCTCAAGCTTTCTCAAGACTAGGAAAAGAGCTCGAGAGCTAAACAAGAACAATCCTATTGCAAACTCTTTTGAAGGGGTAAGAAAAAAAACATCATCATCTTCAACGTTTCAAGTTAACATATTCTCGGAAAAAAGTTCATCGAGTCATAATATATATATATATTTTTATTAATAATAACAAATGGACACATTTGGATGAACTTTAACTAATGAAGAATTGTTGCAATTTTAAAAAGTCCCTCTTGTCTAAAAAAAATGTCTTCATCTATCTATTCTTTTATATATTAAGAAAGAGAGGATGGATTGCAAATATATATATATAACAAAATACAAGTTTGGAAAAAGATTCCACACCCATTGATTATTATTACTATAGTTATTTCAATGAACATTAATACATCAATATTCAATTTATGCAAATGGACAAAAATTGTACAACCAAAACCAAGATTGAAATTATTATAAAAACACAGGAATAAAAGTGAAATATTGAGATCTATCAAACAAAAGGACATTGCATAATTGTCATTTGCTCAAACTTTCTTAGTCTAAACAACCATCTAACTTTCTAAGTCGATGCATATGACAACGGTATGCAAGTTGAAATTTTATTCATTGATAAAATTAATTCGATAAATCATTTCATTAACCAACCATGATTATGCACCACGAAAGATTCAAGTTTAGCCATTCAAAGTTATATGGGGGTGGGTTTTAAGATTGTCTAAGACCTTCATGAATCTTAAAAGTTGACTTATAAGTTTGTAAACTTTCCATTTAAATAAGTTTGTTATTTACTCATTTGTTTAATTCACATATTAATTCTATGATTGATAATGGAGTGTTTCATTGAATTGAAATTTTCAATTTTATGTCTAGAGTCGTAAATTCTTTTTATTTTGGTAGTTGAATTTTGCAAAACCAAATAAAAATGTTAGTATTTGAACTTTCGTATTTGTTTCATTATAAACTTCAAACTTTTTAGAGAACATTTTCAAAAACAAACATGGAGGTAAAGAGATATTTATTTTGATAGTTTAGTTCACTTTTGATCAATTTTGATTTTTTGTTTTTAAATTTCTTGATTTATTTTCTATTCTTTATTTGACATTTTAAGAACAAGGTCAATTTTTTTTTAAAGAGAGACGTTTGGGAATTTGGGTAAGGAGCCCATACTTGCTTTTTATCAAATATACAAATACATAAATAACATTTCACTATTTTAAAAAATATATCAAAATTTATTAATCTCTTATAGAGCTATTAAGATTTTTCCTATATTTTGTAACTAATTTTTTTTTTATATACATAATAGTTCTCCAAATTTTAAAATTAATTTTATAAAACCTAAAACAAAAAACAAAAAAAAATTCAACCTACCAAACAAGACCTTGAGGACTAAAATGCAATAACCTTGAAAAATTAAATTAAAATAATTAAAAAAAAAATTAAACATATTTTTATTTGTTCGATTAGAATTTGTACCTTAGACCTCTAGAATAGAAGTAATCTCAATTATCTTGATGCTTTGTTATATGTATGTGTGTTGATAGTACAAATGATCGTATAATTATGTTCATTTGAGCCTTTGCTTTTAATTTTCAACTAAACTTTCAGATATTAATTATATATATTAGACATAAGCTTTATTAATGAAATATTCCATTCATAATAATTTTTTTCATCATGATTTGTTATTAAACTCGTTATTAACCATATTAAGTTTATAAAATAAATAATTTTTTTCCAAATTTTACTAAAAAAATCCATATCACATTTAGGGATTTTTTTTTTCAAATATATCAAAATAAATATATTTATAAATTTTGCGATTTAAAATAATTTGCGTTTTTACTTTTAGTATAAATAAATAAATTAGGGCGCCTCCGGCTCCGGCAGTCTGTCGGAGTTCCGTCGAGGATTTTTGACCGAAACGCCCTCACCCGAATAAAGGGTTTAACGTACAAACCTCACTTCTAGGGTTTCTCTGTACACATCAATTCTTTATCATCACCTCCTATAATCAAATCAATGGCCAACGGATTAATGAAGCTTACCCGCTTCATCTCTCCCTCTTCTCTCCTTCCCCGTCAATGGCACCACTCCTCATTTTCTCGTCTCGGCTCTCACGAATTCCTCCAGGTCACTTCGCATTCCAATTTTCTTCTCTCCAGTACTTGTTCCTGGTTCACTCCGGATTTTGATTTACCTAAGAAGTTTGAAATGGTTTGTTCATAGCGATAATATGCGGAATTTGATGCCTTGAGTCGTTTTTTTTTTTTTTTTAATCTCCATGTGGACCTCAGACAGCTGAGGTGATGAGGAGTAGTGGGATGAATGCTTCTAAAAGAGTTGCTGTAAATATCATTGACGAAGCAAAGAGGGGTTTACCGGATACTTATGCTACTTCTGTAAGAGAGGTATGTTCTGGATATTGGTGGAGAAAATTAGTGTTCAACAAATTGTGTAGGATATGTAGTTTTCTTTGTTGCAGCCTAGAGGATTTTTTTTAGAGCAAAAAGAATCAAGGAATAACCTAATAATTAAAATGCGTCTGCCTTGGATGTTCCTGTATGCAATATGTTGTTCCTTAAAAGAACAAGCAGAAAAGCAATTACTTGTCGGCAGTTAAGGGCATCGGATCGTATGAAAATATATACAACTTTTTTTAACTCTTTAGTGTAAGTGTAGCATGATCGATATGTAACTTCTTTCTGTCAGTATCGGTTTCAATATGGAAACCCTTTGCCTTTGTATGTGCTAATTAGGGAGTTAAACATTTTCTGTGGGACGGTCTTCGGATCAACTCAATGAGTTTGGAATTTTAACTTTAGAATGAACTTAAGAGAGTTTGAAATAGAGGGCTTATAGATCCTTACTTCTCTTCCTAAGGTGCTTGTCATGGCTCTTTGGAGAGACAAATATCCTAATAATTACTAATAAGTAAGTTGTTTCTTCTCCTTCAAAAAAAGGAACTGTTGAGGTATTCTTTAGGTCAGCTCTGATTTTTTAGGCTTTGTGTCTTTTTTTGTTTCTCTTTAGATCTCTTTGGAAGCTTTCCAACTCTTTGTTTAGTGCTTATTAAAAAGGAAAAAGGATCACGCTGTACTTAGTATCTTGCAATATAACATAAGAAAATAAATGTTTAATCGATAAGATAGATGTAGGTATTGCTCTGAGAACTTCTCTCAATCTAATTCTGATTTTGCATTAGTTTCCAAGATTCCTATCCAGTGTCGAAGATGCTCTAGTTTTTTTTTTTACGATAATGCTTTAGTTCGGAGTTTATAATGAAGAAGTGTAATTTTGGTGCAGCTTCTTGCTCCACTGAAGTCTGGCATTTCCAAACAATCCGCTGTATATGTGTGCGATATTCCTAAGGTGCAATGCTCTATTTCATGGCAGATGTTGATTTTTAGTTGTTATTTCGTTGATTCTTGTTTGTCTAATTTTATTATTCATTTACTTTGCAGGCTGCACTTGGAGGTAATGGTTGGTTTTGTTTACATTTAATTTTCGGGAACTTTGTTATTCTGCCATGTTTTTTTTTGGACTTATAAATTTTTTTTTTGGAAGATTGAATGATAATTTGTGCAAGTAGGGTTAATTAAAGCTGTATCTTCCCAAATTGTTTTTGGATAGTGTGTCATAACTTGCACAAAGCTTCCCTCGAGAGATTCACTTTTTTTTTAGTTTAGGTTTTCATATTGATATGTGGGTCTGAGTCGTCTGACTCATCTGGTCTGGTATATTGCACACCTTGTATGATGCTATTCTACTACGTATATGGCAATGAAAATTGAAGTAGTTCTAGGGAATTTTCAATATGGACTAACATGTGAAAAATGAGTTTTAGTGGCTTCATGCTGTGAGAGCTATTAATCTAGTGCTCAATTGTTTTTCCCTTTCTCAATCTGCTGGGTGGGGGTGAACGTCTAAACCGTTCCATATTATATTTTGTGTAGGTATGCCTGTTTTATCTAGGGCATCTTTTGTTAATTTTTCAACATTAGGTGTCACCAGTAGATGTGATACGAGTGCTAGAGGGCCGTGCTTTGCTAGGTTTATGTCATCAAAATCTTCAGAGAAACGTGGACAAACTGAATCTGAGGTTTGTGTTCAATTTGATTTTTTTTTAACATTTAAATGAGCTCTGGTTTTCTTCAGGTTCAATTTCTGAATTTTAGTGGAAGGCACTTCGACTGAGTTTGGATGTTGTGTTTGTGTCTCAAATTTATGCATGCGTCAAATGATTATGAAGATGACTAGTGTTGTGGGAAAAAAGTGACCATCTTGTATAAATCTTAGATCTAATAAAGGTCCAGGGAATAATTAGAATATCAATTTTTGCAAGGAAAACTGAAGGCCCTATTTGGTTCGTGATCCAAAAATTCAGTAGAAAAAAAAAACTTTCTTTTCACTATATTCGAAAACATATTTGGTTCTAGGTTAAAATTTTAATTCAAAATTCAAATTTTGTGTTTGATTGTGAATTTGAAAATGCAATAGTGTATCATATATTCATAATTTCTGAGAACAAAATTAAAAAACAAATAGAATGATAATTTTTTGGTTTTTAAAAATGTGCTATTTTAGGGACTGTTATTTAAAATCGTTTTTAAAAATCAGTATACCAAATACGCATTAATTGTTTTCCTTGTATTTTTTTCTTGAAAACATAAAAGCGAAAATGAATCCCAAACCAAATGAGGTCAAGTTATTCTTAAACAGTGTCAAACATATTTCTGTTAAATTTTCTAATATATTAATGAGAAGTTGGCTTCCGATAAGAAAGAATAACAAGAGGTGGTGGCGATATGATTATAGCAAGACCAAATAATTGTTTGTTTTTTTCTTAATATGAATAATTGCAATACACATTACCAAGATTAATGTTTACTAGGCGCATCACATTCGAATGTTGGTAAAAACTAAATCTGACGTGATTGAGCATTGCCATACAGGCTTTTTTTCTTTTTCTTTTTTTAAATTAAATTTCTTGGCTTTTTTTCTTTTTTTCATTAAATTTCTTGTGTGTATTCTCATTTATTGGTGCTGGCCAGGTGAGGTCACTACTATTGTGTGATCACCGATTAGTTCATAAACCTGGGTTTTTCCTTGCTTTTATTATCAGAGCAAAAAAGAAATATCAACAGTGGAGGATCCATTTGATGCTCCTACATATAATATACCAGAGAAGCCTGTTACATTTGCCGAGGGAGCTTCCTACAGTTTTATCATCCTTGCAGGGCTTGGAGTGGCAGCAGCTGCTGGAT
Organism: Cucumis hystrix; assembly: GCA_025688845.1. NCBI lineage: Eukaryota > Viridiplantae > Streptophyta > Magnoliopsida > Cucurbitales > Cucurbitaceae > Cucumis > Cucumis hystrix. The sequence goes on along the minus strand of CM046885.1, from coordinate 6,451,396 downwards.
ATGCAGTTTTTAAGGAGCTTATATTTCAACCAAAAGAGTAAAGAACCAACTTACAGTTTGATTAATATTATTAACGTTTGCTTAGAATTATTACTCTAAATTACCTTGTGGTTTCCTTTACTTGGTGACTCTGATGTGCACGCTCTCTTGTTTAGGTATAAGATCTTTGACAAGGCGCTTAAAAGGATTCAAGATGACAGCCAGGTTAGTGAATTAACCTTGAACTTTTGTGTTTTGTATGTGTTTGTGTCCCACTTGTATATTCCCTTGGCGCTGAAGGCTTCTTGTTAAAGAAACAAATCCAACAAAATGAAACAAACACAACCAAGGCAATTAGGTCTGTCAAAGACCAAATGACTGAAAAAGATAAATTAGGAACTTAACAAGAAAACAAAACAAGACCTGATTAGAGACTGAGAGGAACTAACCAAACTACAGCAGATTCTCAGGTAATCACCAACCAAGAGAACAATGAGAACCACATAGTGGACCTCTTGCACCTTACTTGAAGGTACTTTCTAGATAGACCAATCTTTTCTCCACCTACTACGGGTTAGATATAGTTCATGCATTTTTCAGCACCCATGTTCAGAAATGAAAAAGTGATGTGCCACTTCCTTGCATCCAAATTGAGTCGGAATAAGATGAATTTCACTTGATGCCTTTTGGCTTTTAGAGATGAAGAAACAGAAATATATACATATTATAGTGCTTGCTATATCTCCAATTCCTAGGTATGACGAGTTGTGTCACTTCACTAATTATGAAAAATAGCTCGGTTTAATTGGAAAATTAGTAGGCACAGAGGGGGTGGTAGGTGGGAATGGGATAGTCCTTATGCATGATACCTTTCATCTTTGTCCATTAAATTCATACTATTGTGTAATTTTCCTTTTCCTTCCTTACTATAGGGATGCCTTATTCTTCTCTTCCCTTCTCTCTTATGGTTTTCGTATTTTAAAATTTTCTTTCTTTTTCTTTTAACCATGTTTCTGTTTTTTATTTTAACAAAGATCTAGCCTTTTGAAATGTACTCAACTACTGCTTTACTTAGTGTTCAATCTATCCTCTGAGCTTCTATGTTTTATTAGATTGGTTTTGCTATTCTATCAGGTTAGAGTAAGGATTGGTTCCCCTATAACTGGCTATGGGCAAGAAACTAGAAATCGAGCTGCTCGCCAACGTATCCCTAATAGGGTATGGACTGATGAAGATGGTGTAGAGCGTGTAGAGGTAAAACACGACAAGATCTTCCTGTTGTACTAACAACAATATTTTTCTTACATTAAGCTCCTGAATAACCACATTCCCCTTTTTCATTACAAATTGACAAATTAACTTTTGTACAGGTGAACTTTTACATCCGCGGGCCCCATGGAGCTGGGAAAGTTTATACTGAGATGTTCAAGGATCAAGTGGACAAGCAGTGGAAGTTTACGTACTTGATCGTTGAGGTGAAATCACCTTCTCCGGCCCAATTGATCCTAGAATCTTATATGCCTGCCTGAATTTTGTGCACAAACCAATTCGCTCAAGATTTTGTATTGAATAATAACTGTTCTTAGAATTATAATCATCTCTTGTTTATAATATTTCTCCTTCCTCTCGCCCCCATTTAAACTTTTGACTCAGTTAGGCTAATTTTTTTTAGTTCAATATTTCTAACCATTACCTCCTCTACTCCTAGCGAGAGTTCCATTCCAATAAGTAATACTCATTCAACTTGCTTCCACTTGATTCAACAACTGAGTCATGAAGTTTTGTCCATTGGTGATTGTTGAATTCTCTCTTGGGAGGTCAGATTTGTTCTTTTCATCTCTTGTTTACGTGCAAAGTCCTAGATTTTCTGTTGCGAAGCTTAGTTACCCCACTTTGTTAGATCTACAGCATGGAATCAACTGGAAGGTATGGAATTTATTTATTTGTTTCCTCATAGCTTTGTATAACTTGTGTTGCATGCTGGGGTATTTTTTAGTATGAATTGGGGTTCAGGGGAGATTCAAACCAATGGTCATTTTAGTGCTAGTTGAGCTAAACATTTGTTAGCATGTTGTATGTTGAGTTAAAAGACTAACTTTGCCTCCTTACATTTTGATTTTTTGTTACTTGATCATGACATAGAACAATAAAGTCCTGTGCCAATAAGTTAAGAAATATGTTAGTTAATCGAATTTATAGATGTAAATCACTCGAGGGTAACTAAATTTGGTACGTCATATGAGTTTGATTGGCTTGCATGATTATTGTTGGGCATAATTGTGATGAACATCAAATTCCGAGCTTGCATTCACATTGGTACAGATTTGTAGATTAGCATTTCTATTATTTTGTGAGAGAATATAATTTTTCTTTTTTTTCTTAGGAAGCAAAATATCATTTAACATATAAAATAGCAATAATGATTGGTGGACGACAATCATGATAATAATATATAATACGAACTAAAATAATGACAATAATATATACAAACTAAAATTTAGTCTAGAATATAGTAGTTTGATAAAAGTTTTATAACTAGTTTATATAATAGATTTGCGGAATTTTTATTAAATGACTATTTATGAGATTATATTAAACTAGGTGGTAGTAAATTTCAACTTCAAAAATTATAAGGATGGGGACAAAATATTCTCCAAATTAGGGACATTTACAAATTAACCTAAACAAAGTAGCTTTTGGTAATATGTCATGCCATGCCTTGGAGTGAATGGAGTTTGGGGAGCTAATTAGTGCACTCTCTTTCTTGATGTTGACTATTATTCTACTTAATTGTACTTAAAAAGAAAAACTTTAGATTTAAGGTTTAAGTAACTTAGTTCCTTCGGTTTTAATACTTTTAGGAGTGGTTGTTTTTGTCCATTCATTTTGTTGTCTTATTACTTTTCAATCAAAATTTTTAATGATACATTATTCACTACATTTCTTAAATTGTACATAAACATAACATTTTAAATCTATAGTATCTACTTAAACCTGAATCTTGTCTATCATTTATGCACGACTATTAGCATTTTGTTGAAGTTGTTCAAACTTCACTTCAATAACTCAAATGGTCAAGAAGCTCGATAACATGATGTACTCTAAAATTTGAGCAACTACAATTGTTCCCTAATGAGATAAAGATATTGGACTTTGGGAAATAAAATTGATGAGATGCTTTACAATTTGTTTTGTTCAAGAAATGAGAAGTTTGAGAATATATAAGTGTACCATTTTCCTTCAAGGCATTTGTAAGAATGGTGATGGTGATGGTGACGGTGATGCATGTGTCTCTCTGCTTGAATCTTGAACTTGTCCTGCAAAATGCAGATTCCAAAGAATATCTTCTACTGAGGGTCTTTCTTTTGCCTTCTCATGGAGGCATCTTACACATAATTCCATCATCGTCTTTAACGAATCGTCCGAGCATCCCTTGTGTATTGCTGGATCCATAATGCTCTTTCGAGCTATCTCGTCAGTTTTTAGGCTTACCTGCAACTTAGAATAGGAATAGAAACCACATTTCCTAGTTCAGTTTGAAGGAGTAACTATGAAAAGATTCATAATTTTTGGTCACTGAAAATGTACTTACAAGATCTCTTGAAACATGAACTTCGTTTTGGGATGTGATTTGTCTTCCCAAGATGATTTCCAATAAAATGCCTCCTATGTCATACACATCGTTCTTATCTTTGTCATTTACTCTGCAAAAGAAAAACACATTCAAATTTATATTCTACTACATAATTCAGTACTCTTTACAAAGACTAAATTTTGCATAAGGTTCTTTTGTGCAAATTTAGTATCTAAGCTTTCAAAGTTTTTGTCGAAAGGGTCCTTGAACTCCAAGAAGATTTCAATAGGTTTTCCACTTTTAATATATTTCTAAATTATCTTTGGTATATTCGGTTTTTTTTTTTTTTTTTTTTTTGGTATAATACGAACCTAAACTTACAATTTCATATATGGCATAGGTTTACAAAAAATTGAGTAGGTGAAGAATCTATGAGACATAAAATTGAAAGTTTAAGAACCTATTGGATACAAAACTGAAAGTTCAAAAACCCATTAAACACTTAAAATATACGGGCCAAACAAACACAAACTTAGATTAAACTTTAATTTAATAATATGGTATGAGATGACATGACAAACAATGATCAAAAGAGCAATGTGGTCTTTGTCTTAATTTTAGTTCTTGTACAGATAGAAATAGAAGTGTTACCCTATAGCATGGCGCTTCCCTTTTGTACCAGTGGATGAAACTCCTGAAATCATCTGAATGGCAAAACAAATATATCAATTACTTCAATTTTGAGAGGTTAATATGTAAAACCTACAAGACATTCTTTATCATCTCTGTATCATACCATTCCACCATGTTCAACTACTATAGGTAAATTATAACAGCTGATTTTCACATGGAGATCTTGATCAAGTAAAATATCTGTAATCTTCAAATTGTTTGAGCATACACCAGGCACAATTCCTGTGTGCAGGAACTGAATTCCCTTCACCATTTCGATTGCAGCTGATATCCTTTTCGTCCAAGAAAGCTTTTGCCTCGGTAGCCCTGCAGGATCAACTTCTTTTATAAACTTATATCCATTGATAGAGAAGTTTACTCTCTACTAAATCTTATGCACCTTCAGTACTATGCTAAACAAAATACGTTACAGTATGTCTGAATTATCAACTTTTTTTTTCCATAATCCGTGTTGGAGCTTTGCTTCCCTATACTCAAGCACCTTATATCTGTCCCAAGGGTCAAGCTTGGGAGACATTAAAAGTTTTTAGTATTAAGCTCACTTGAAGGTTCAAATTTGGAATCTCCGTGCTAGTATGACTAAGAGATCCAAAGCTCTTGCCCAATGGGGAAGTCGCTTGGGTTAAAATTGAAAAACTATTCCAACACAAGTTAGAGCAACATATATATGTGCCATGGTAAAAACATTTTACCAGATACATGGCTTCTTAGTGTCCGATACGGATAGTACTCGAAGATAAGGAACACTTTGCTGATGGTTAAGCCGTCTGGTAGGAACTCATAACAGTGTCCAAGGGCACTAATCAAATGGATATGTCGTAGTTTAGATATTAACTCCAACTGATGTGTGTAGGTTTGAGGGGTTTGCCGCCTTTTCAAAGTTAAGCTCCGAATTGCCACGACACTGCCATCTGTGAACACCCCTTTGAATATCTGTTATTGCAAGACAGAGACTTCGTTTGTAAATCTATCATTGAGTTTTTTTTACAAGAAAGGAAAGTTTATATTGGATAAATAAATAGAGACTAAATCTATTAGTTAATTTTGTATAGTAGCAGATTAGGAGGTAATGTGTTTGAATACTTGTAATATCATATCATTTACACCTTGATGAATATTAATTTCCATTTGCTGGACCTTTGGTTGGAAAGTCCCTTCTTGAACAGTAATGTTTATTAGATAAACAACGCTTTAAGTCTTTTTCAGCCAACTTTTTATCTTTGATGATAAGTTCTTAATAAAAATCCATTTCAAAAGTACTGCTTTCTGAAAGAGAGAAAAAAAGTATTGAGAAAAGTAACTGAGATGTAAGATTTGACGGCAATTTCTGAACAGTGAAAAACGAAAATATATTAAAAACTTAAACTAACATCTGCGAATAACCTTTGTAAAATCATACCTGGCCGTCTAGACTTTCACTTATCAAAGTTGAAACCTCAAAATTGTTGGTAGCCTCTTTAAGTTCATCCAAAGTGAAAGTTCGATAAGGAGGAATACTAGTTCCCAGTTTCATTGTCTGAGATATATATTCTGCAAGCAAATTGTGGATTTTAACAAATATACAAAGCTGGATTAAAATCATTAACAAAACCTGCTACAAAATAATGTTTAAAATCAAACTTTATATAAGTAACAATTTAGTTTATCAATTCAGTCATTGACCTATACCATTTATAACTAGTTCCTCTCAAGGACAGTAATATTTAATGAAACTCTTACACGTGTAGGTCAACAAACGAAATAACAACCAAGTTTTTCTTTATAAATTTCTTTTTTAAACAAAAATCCTTAAATAATCATAATTGACAAGTTTGACGAGATTTTTCTTGATTGGGATGCAAATTGTTACAAATTCAAAAGTATACGGACTAAATTTGATTTTTATAAAAGTTCAACTGATGTGGGTTAGGAAAATGTTGAAAGCAGACCTCCAGTCTCTGGTAAGTTGAGGGATGAAAAACAATTAAGTATGCAAGCGGATGCTATAATACAAATAAAGTGATTACTTTTCAGTTGTTTTGCTTCAATAAAATCAACCCAGTTCAAGAAATCATCAACCAGAAAGAAAAGGAGAAGGGGGAAAATGAAGACATTCATCTTACTGGCATCATACAGCTGCTTGGCAGTGTCTGCTACAGATGGATTCTCTGTTATAAACCTTGTTGAAGGTTCTTTAACAACTCCCATTCTGTATGTCCTTCTCATCGTTAAGAACACCAGAGCCAGAACTACAACTCCAGCAACACTTCCTCCAAAAATTCTCAAGAAAGTCATTACCTCAGGATGAAGTTTCCTATGCTCCAGATTACGTGGCCTAATACTCACTGCCAAAGCTTCATTGTGACAGAAGTTCAAAGGGTGCTGTTTTTGGTCTTGATTTGACAAGCAATTTCCACCATAAATGATATCACCATTCTTGTACTTCAATTCCTGAAGACAGGCAGGCAAGTCTCCTGTCAAAAGATTTGAGGATATATTTGCAAAAGTAAGATCACTATTGCATGATATGTTCTGTAAAAGCAGTCCAGTTAATCTATTTCCCCCAATATTCAGATATTTAATGGAAGGAAGTCCCAGAAGTGATGCCTGAAAAGGTCCAACAAGTTTATTGGAAGATAAGTCCAGCTTTTCAAGACGATATAACGAGCCTAACTCAGGTGGAATACTTGAGCGAAATCGGTTATTTTTTAGCTCAAGTACACTTAATCTCTTTGGTAATTTAGGAAAATGGGGTCCCAAAAGATTGTTTCCCAACTCAAGAACTTGCAAGTTGGTCAAGTTACTGAGGTCTGGAACATTCCCAGAAAGAGAGTTTCTTGAGAGAGAGAGAATTCTTAGACTCCACATATGTGAAATGGAATCTGGTAAGGACCCATTAAAGGAATTGTTCCGTAAACTCAGAGTAGTCAAGAATGGCAGGGAACCAATCCAACCAGGAATGTAACCAGAGAAATAATTGCCGTCAAGATTGATAAACTGAAGGGTTTTGGAAGAAGAAAGTTGGTGAGGGATGGAGCCATATAAGGAATTTGAGGATAAGTTTAGTATTTCTAGTGACAGAAGGTTAGCAACAGATGGAGGCAATGGACCCTCAAGACCCAAAGAAACCAGAGAAAGCACTTTCAAGTTGGGGAAATGGGAAAATGTGGAAAACAAAGAATCAATGGAAGTATTGAGAGGAAATGAGGGGGAATGTTGGAGAACATCACCAACAATGTGGAGCTGGGTTATGTTATCTTCATAGCACACTATTGTAAGAAATGGAGTGGATTCAATGTTACAGAAGTCTGTGGCAGTGTTAAAGCTGGATAGAGCTTGAGGGTAGTTTAAAAGTTGTTGGATTTGAAGAAGAGACTGGGATTGAGAAAGTGGAAGCTGAGTTGAATGATGAAAAGAAGAGAACAGAAACAAGAAGAGAAGAAGAGGGAAATGGCAGACTGCTTTTAGTTTTGCCATTAAAGCTCAGAAGAGGAGAGCAAATAAGTTACAGAGAAGAGAAAGAAGCAGAAAAAAAATCCCATTAAGAAGAAATGAAACTCTACCTCTCTCTCTTTATTGGCTGTGCGTTCACAACTTGTTAAAGAAGGCTGTTAGAAGTACAGTGGCTGAAAACAAAAAGCTTGAACATTAATCACTGCTTTTCCCCTTTTCCCAAGGGATTAGAATCTAGACATTGCCTACAGATTACTCAGCTTAAATTAAAATGGCATTGGACTCCACCATGATCTTGGCACTGAATAAAATAAAATGCCTTTGAGATGCTTTGTGGCTACCAAAACAGAATGTATGAAGCCTTTCATACTGTATTTGTATTTGAGCTTTTTTAAGCCACAAGAATCAAGTATAGTATAGCAGAAGCCACATTATTTATGTAAGAAGAATATAGAAAATTATTTTAAGATACTAATTGTCAGGAGACAGGGTTTTTGTCCTAAAGTGAAACACTATCCTACTTCACTTAATTGTACTGGAAGGTGTGATTAATATAAGCTAGCTGTATTTTGGTAAAAAGAAACCATTATTATTCCGCCAAAATACATTAAAGACGTAATGGTCACACTCACACTTCAACAATATACTACCATGATTACATCACTAAATTCCCTATATAACTATGTTTACTAAACATTAAGTTAAGTTGAGCCTAAAATAATAAAATGGTAATTTAGAGGGGTAGAGAGATGAAAAAGAGTAGGTGGGTTTGAATGATAAAGATGGTGCGACTGAATGACTGTTATAAAAAGCTTTAATGATAGGAGGAGTTGTCCCTGAAAAAAACAAAAGCATATAGTTCACGGGAAGCACAGAAAGAGAGCAAAAATAGACGCTTTAGATTGACAAATCAAACAATGAAAAAAGTGCTTCTTTTATTGTTGCATAAAGTAGTACTTTTGGCATCTAACCCCAAACCCTCTGATTTCATCTCTTTCTTTTCGGCTCTTAGCAGACTCAAAGCTTTGGGTCACGGGTGAATCTTTATTGGAGCACTCTCGAATATTGTTCAATCATTAAGAAGTTTAAAATTATTAAATTCCATTGTCACTAAATAATAGCAAAGAAAGACCTTACTCTACCTATTAACAAGAACAGGAGATTTCATGTGTACTACCATATTTAGGCTTCTTTTTCCTTCTTTTGCTCATTTTCTAAAAAGTGAGAATTGGCCTAATCTTTTTCTCATTCTCACATACTTTTATACAAACTAATATTCAACACCTACTAATGCTAAAACTTTAAATTTAATGTTTTAAAGAATAATTTATGTAACAAAATACAAAAGTATCTACGGGTTATTTAAATATCATTTTGACTTGATCTAAACGATCGTTTACCATAGTTAACATGATTGTTTAAATTTGAAACTCTTTCCATTGTTTACGATCTAAATGATCTCTTACCATAGTTAACACGATTCTTTAGTTTGGTCAACAAGATCATTAAATTTGAAGTTTTTAACTATCATTTACATTTTACTACACGATCGCTTACCATAATCAACACGATTGTTTTTCGTGATCAACATGATTGTTTGTCATGGTCAACACGATCGTTAAATTTGAAGTCCTTTTTTTAATATCTTTAAAAAAAGAACTACACAATCATGTATACAGTCATTGTGTATCATGACTGCAGTACACGATCGTTCAAAAAAAGATTATTTACGTGTGTGGTCGATTGATTGCGTGTTGACTTAAACTTTTTTTTTTTTTGTATTTTCTATTGTGGGTCAGTGGATTTTTTCCATTTTCAGAATTGTTCTAATGTAAATATTTTACTGGTTTGTTGTATTTTTTAAAAAAATTATATTAAAAAAAATCAAATAAAAATATATGATATATACAAATGTTTTCTTTCTCAACCAATGCATGATAAGTTCAATTTATAAAATATAAATAATATGTTTTCTTATTGTAGACACATCTATTCTTAAGTTAAACAATGACATATCAATATGCAATCATCTCATCTATTTGAACTCAACAAATAAATGCATTCTAATAATCACGTCTCGAAGAATTATATCTTATTGATATCAATTGCACCTATTAGACTCACTAAACATTTATACTTAAAGGAAGTGCCCCATCTACCCGAGCAAAATATGATTTTATTAAATGAGTATAAAAAAAATAGAAAACAGTAAAAAAAATTTACATTACCTAATTTATTTATTTATATATATAAGACACGTGCAATGTACATGGTTACGAATTTTTATGATATAAAGTTTGAAGATATAATTTAAATTTTGATTGAATAGTCAATGAATTGAATTAGTAGATATTTAAATGTAACTTTTTTATATAAAAAAAATAGCATAAAAAACTATATATTTCTTATTTTAAGTTGATTTTCAAAAAATAAAAATATAAACATAGTTGGATGAACATGATTAAAATACATCATAATATAAAAATAAAATATATCAGTACAAGTGATGTAATACATAAATTATTACTTTAGGTTGATTTTTTTGAATAAAAAATAAGAAAATAATACATTTGATGAGAATTATATATCTGTATGCCCACAGAAAATAAATTTAATAAATTAGACATTAAATAAAGAAAAATCTTTTTGTAACAACGCATGTATGGATTTCATATTAGAATCTTTTATGTTAATATGAATTTTTCTTTTTGTAAATTTCTTTCTCAAAATTTGGTAAGTAAAATTCAATGTTGGTTTCTTATTATTAGAATCCAATATTCCAAATCATTTAAAAAATAAAGTGAATTACAATAAATCTTCTTCTAGTAAATTAGTGTTTTTAAGATTTCTATTGGTATTATATATTTTTAAAATTGGTTAGATTCATGATTTTGATGAATTGCTTCTTAGCGTATGCCATATGAATATTATTGAAAGTAAAACTAAAACCAACAAAACTAAAAAAAAATAGTAAGAGAGGAAAAATGATATTTTGATTTAGTTGTTCTTAAAATATAAATCTTTCTAAACAAATATAGAAATATTTTAAAAGTTTGGTATTTCTTATAAAAAAAATAATTTTATGTATACCGATAAAAATGAAATAAAATTTTAAATTTCGAAGTATCATAAAGAGTGATAAAGTAAGTCTATTGAACTAAAAATCTGTAAAATGGATTTGATATTAAAGGTGAGAAGAATATATGGTGTAATGCTCATAAGGAATCTACAATAGTAATAGGGTTGAAATAAAATTGAAAATTTGGCATCTACATAAAAAAACAAAAACAAAAATTGAATTTGATTTTTGGATTGGAGATTTCATGTACATTCAAATCAAAAGAAAACAAATTATTGAAAGGGTAGACAATACAATATCATCGATCATTGTTGAAGACAAAAATAAGATCAAGGTCGCATATTAGTGTATTTGACACCACCATTTTACGATTACTTGTTGAGAGTCTTGAAGGAAAACTCAGAACTACATGAAGATATCGAAAAATCAGGTTAATTAATATTCACCAAACTGAAAAAATATGTACGAAATAAATTAGTCTGATACGACAACAAGATAAAATCAGAGATTTCACAAGTAAAGAAGAAAAAAAAACTATTCAATTTGGCCACTACATAGAAAACAAATAAATAAAATTTGAATTTGAATTTGAGATGTTTCGAACTTCAATTTGAAATCACAAAAAGATAGATCGGAGAAGATTTAGAGATAAATTTGTATATAACAACCCCCAATATTTTGTTTTGTTTTTTTTTTTTTTTCTCTCTATTTTTAATGAAAACTATTAAAAAAAATACTTTAGAGGTCGTTTGGCCCAAGGGTTATTCCTATTGGGTTAGGGTTATGATAACCCCTTGTTTGGGGAAAGGGTTATCATAACTCATGTTTTAGGTTTATCATAATCCCTCTTCTCTCTTTCTCTTTTTTCTCAATCCTCCTTCAACTCTCTATAAACCTACATTTTTAATTCTCCATAATCCTACATTTTCAACTCCTCGTATTTTTATTATTTCATTTTTTTTAAATCAACTCTTTTATTTATCAAATGTCATTTGTTTTTAATTAATTTAATAATCTTAAAAGAATATTATTTTTAATTTATTTTATTTACGAAATTAATTTTAATTAAATACTATTTATGATTAGTTTATGCATTCAACCCCTCGTATTGAACTCTTTTTTTTATTTTATTATTTCATGTCTTTTATTTATTTTTCTTCTTTTATTCGTTTTTCATCTTTTAAATATTTTATCTAAACTATTTTTTGATAAATTTAAATTAAATAAATTTCTAAAAAAATGAGTTTTATTAAATTTATAAAAATCAAATCAGACGATTTAATATTAAATTAACTAACTTTTGAATCCTTAAATAACCTATAAAAAATGTATAACAAATTTTTTTTTTTTTTGAAAATATTTAAACTTTAAATATATAAGAATTTTCTTTTAAAAAAATCAATTTAATGGAAAGATTTTATTTAAGATTTTTTTTTAAATTAAATTTTGAAATTTTTTTTTACCAAATTATGCTCATACTTTCCAAAATCTACTCTTTTTTTTTCTATCCTTATTTTTATATCTTTCATTGATTCATTATAATTTATTTTTTTTATCATTTTTGTTACTCCATGAAACAAAAATTCTCTAATTTAAAAAGAGAAAAAAAACATAATGTTTAGGTAAGAAGAAAACTGTGATTGTTTTATCTTTAATAGGAAAAACCAATAATTTATTCAACCGTAACGATTACTTAAAAAAAAAAGTTGAAAATTTTATGTCTATTTAAAGAAATTAAGGCAAATTGTTTTAAGAAAACTAGGAAGATTTGGAAAATTAACTATACAAAATTTGTGTAGTGAAGTTAGAATATGAATTTTTTAAAAAAATTCATAATTTATTTACACGTAATAATTACGTCAAAAAGTTAAAAATTGACATCGTATTTAAAAAAATGATTGAAAAATGTTTTACGAAAATAGAACATTTCGAGAAATTAATTATATGAAATATGTGTATTGGATTTAGAATACAAATTTATTTAAAAAATTAATAAATTGTTCGCACGTAACGATTATGTAAAAAAATGTTGGAAATAGACGTCACATTTAAAGAAATTAGTAAAAATTATTTTACAAAAATTGTATAATTTGATAAATTAAATATACAAAATTTGTGTTAGATTTAGAATACGAATTTTTTTTAAAAATGTATAAAAAAATAAATTTCATAACACTACCTACATAACTCTTATCACAAACACATCTTATCATAATCATCTCATAACCCATCCCACAAACACATTTTATTATAATCACCTCGTAACTCTTCCTACATAACCCTTCCCCCAAACATATATTATATTACTAGGTTTATCATAATACTAACCCTCCATAACCCAACATTTTCTCCAAACACATCTTTAATGTATTTACCAAATAGCCTAAACTCAGAAAACTAAAATAACATGAATCTGATTTCTACCAGAAAAAGAGAAAAAAATCAGAATTTTCTCCATTTAAATACCATTTCAATTTTCAATATATTACCCCAAATTTGTAGGCCATACCTAGAAGCTGCTGTCGAGGTTTGATTTACAGCCAATCTTTACCCACAAACGATCAAACCTGGAAAGCATCAATCAATGAACTCCGAATATGGTATAAAATAATTGACACAAATTTTACATAAAAACAATGATACATACATAAGAAATCCAATATAATAAACATAGCCTTGGCATATTTAGAATGGGTTTCTCTAAATGTCTCAGGAATATCATATAATAAAAATCAAATACTTGTAATATATAATACCTTGATGAGGTGAATTTGTCTATCAATTGTCAACCTTTCTTGTGTTTTTGTTTTAGAGGGGTGAATATCCCCCACATAGAATTTCCAATCAACGATGGTATTAGTTTAGCCCAAAATCAAACCATCCCCAATCAGACAAAACACTCATAGGCTAACAAAAAATTATTTGTTGGTACTTACCCTAATTACTTAAAGAACTATGTAGGACAACTCCTTATGACATATTTGAAAAAGATTTTTTAAAAGTCAAAATCACATTTGTCACGATAAAAAATACCTATGGTTTGGTTTTAATAACTTAAGATCAAATTTTATTAGAAAAGCTATCGTAAATGATAAAACTATTAAAAAAAAAATTATTCATTTTGCTAAATTCATATGAAAACAACATTTAAAAGTGAAAAAAAAAATTGAAGGAATAAAAATGTGTTTTTATAGTAATTTTGAATAAAAGAAAAGTAATTTCAGACTAAAAAAATTGTGTGCTCCTAAAAAACCACAAAAACATATTTAAAGGTACTTTTGCCTTCTCTTTTATACAGCACATTATAGCAACCTGCTCGAACGATTTCTCCAAGTTAATGCAACCCCCGTTCAGTTACCTTTCAAGAAAGGAAAATATTCAGCCAATGCTATGGTAAAAACAATTTTTTTTAAAAATGATAAGAGCCTACAACTTTTAAAGTAAATATAAACAATAAAGTACAATTAATCGTTTATCGAGTAAATCAATGGGAAAAAAGAAAAAACAACAGTTTTTACAGAGAGGGAGGGAGGGAGGGAGAGGTGAAAGACAAGAAGGCATCATTTCGTTTGCGTCGTGTTTTAGGAGCAGTCCAATGGGTCCACCATGCCTTTATCAAATGGCCAGTGAACAAATTGTGAATATAAACCATTCCACTGGGTGAGGTGAAGAACAATAAATGAGAAACTTGATAGAGAGAAGAGAACTTACGAAAAACTATTCTTTTTCTTATCAATCTTCTAGAAGATATCTGTTTCTTCTTGCACCAAAAGCAAGTCTCTGAATTGACATCAGAAACATCAAACAATTAATTGATGGCACCAAGAATGGAAGAAATTAAACACAACAATTCTAACTTAAATCATTTCTTAACTGAGAAAATCTGGGAATAAGCTTTTAGTCCAGTGAGGAAACGAATGTATGTGGGCCTTGTTGATCCATTGGTTGGGATTGATCTTATGTTTGGGACGAGATATTCTGCCACCTGTAAACTCAAATATAAACCGCCAGATGAAGAAAAAAAGGCTGATTCAAAAGAATTATAAGGCTTTTAATCATCTATAAATTTAGTGTGATTACTAATTATGATGTTAGTAGCTATTGGAAGTAGAGCTTTTAATCATGTATAAATTTAGCGTAATTATAATGTTAGTAGCTATTGAAAGTAGAGATACAAAACAAACACAAATTTGCGTGGAAATCCTAGTACACGGAAAAAAACCACGATGCTATGTTTTTTATTATTTTTTTTAAGATAATAAATGTGAAAAGGAAAAAATATTTATAGACAACACGAGCCTATATAAAAAATTAGCCCAACGTAAGTCTCAACTATCCTTGGCTTTCAACATGACCCAAGCCCACTATTTCTAACAATAGCCATATCAACTAATTTTATTACATAAGAGGGTTTAAATTGATATATTTACAAAAGTGCAAAGTCTAAATTGATACACTTGTAAAAATTCATGGTCTAATTTGATATAACTATTAGTTTGAGGTCTAATTTGATATAACTATTAGTTTGAAGTCTAAATTGAGACATTCCCAAAGTTCAGAGTTTAAATTGAAACAGTTATTAGTTTAGGGTTTAAATGGATATACCTCCAAAGTTCTAAGTTCAAATTGACATTCGTCCAAAAAAGTATAAAAACTACTCTTTTTTTTCAAAACTGAATACCAAATATGCAAATTGTTATGCTAAATAAAATTCAGAATCGTGAATGAGATTTGATATAAGAGGAAATGTTCTTAGGTTTATAACCAAGCAATATGTTGATTTGGATCAAGAACAAGATCATTTATAGAATAAGACACTGTCAACTGCATGCTAAGAAAATTAAATATCGATATGGGGTTAAAGAAATTCAAAGCATAATCTTACCACTTCAGGTGGCTCCGCCAAAACATTGATGAAAAATTTCGCCTGCAAGAGGGCAACAAATCTAAATTATCCAAATTCATGAACTTAATAACATTTAATTTAAAAGAAATTATAATGCCTAAACAACCTGCTTCGTATCGGCACCAGACATAAGAAGATCAGTTGTAACCATCCCAGGCTGCAAGACCAAAAAACACAAATAGCATTATCAGGTAAAGAAAGTAAGAATTGTGTGGTGTTAAGAATCATTCTAATGTACCTTACATGATATGAAATTTCACGATTTCAATATATTATGCTCTTGAATATATCTCTTGGAATATCAAGGATCTTATTTATAAAAATGATTCAAGATTCAAAACATTGCAGAAAAATCATCAGAAAAACATAAATAAACTTCACAAGCAATTTTGAGTCTTTGACAAAAGTGTTGAGATAGAAAGTTTTACACTCAAATTGAAAGCATAAATGCTGAGGTAGTATTAACACACCGAAAGATTGTGCACTACAACATTTTTCACGTCCTGCATCCGCAGTTCTGCCTGCAAATAATTTTAAGAATTATGGAAAAATATTAACAAGAAAAGCCAAAAGGAATTGAAAGGAGTAAGTAAGAGGGGAGGAACAAGATATGAAGATGCTTTGTATTTTTAACAGCCAATGACAAACCCACTTCAATTATAATTTGTTGCTTGGTGAAACCTTAGTACTCTAGAGTCTTGATGGCAGGGACTTTCCTCGGACTTTATTATTATATTTTGATGGTAGTTCGTTCTTGAAATGATTATTCACCCCATAAAGCAACCCAGGGATCTTCATGACTAAGACCATCCCAGATAGGCACTCCAAATGCTAAAAGTTCTTTTTGCCAATCTTATACATCGTTGAAATTAATCATCCTCGGTATGTCTACTATATTTGAATCAAACAGACTGATGCAGGCTACTCATGCTGCATAACACATTGATGCTTCCTATTTAAAGTACAATCCTGACAAACTTAATTTATTTGGGAAAAAGAGAGTCAAGAGAGAAGCTCATGTAGCCAGTACCTGTAACGACTTCGTTAAATGGACAACACTTCTTTTAGTTGCCCCATATGCAGCAAACCTAAGGAAAGACAGAATTATCAACCAACAACATTTCTGAGTGAGTGACCACTACATAAACAGAGTAAATGCATATAATAGCCTTACCCCACTTTAATAGACTCCTTGAAAACATAACGCTAATCTTACCAAAGACAAAACCAATCATTACCATAATTTAGTTTTCTGATACAGATTTTTAAGTCTTGTCTAGTATAGATGTTCAAACTGACTGGGCCCATCCTAATAATTTCACATGAGGTAGAGGTATCTCTGTATTCATCATAAATGCTTAAGAGATATAAACCTTTAGGGGGTGTTTGGAGCAAAGAGTGAGTTATTATAGTCCTAGGTTATTTTAGTTGGGTTACAATAGTTTGTGTTTGGGGTGTAGATTATTTTAGTTTAAGTTATAATAGTATATGTTTGAAGTGTGAACTATTTTAGTTCGAGAATGAAATGGCAAACACTGTAGCAAAGAATAAAAAATTGTAGGTTAGTAAACAAGGTAACAAATTAAGGGTTTTGAAATAGTTTTTATTGTAGCTAATTGGAAACTTTTTAAATAGTATTTACTGGAACAAAGTGGTGGTTATTATAGTCTTAGATGTTTCAACATAAAATTATTTGCTCCATCCGTTATTCAAGTAAAGGGAATAAAATGACGTGCAATTGGCATATGCCATTGCATTGCTACAATTCTAAAGCAGTTACATCATATAAGAGTAAGCACACTGTGCATGACATTCAATACATCACAGATTTCTTGTGCTTTTCTCATGTCATCTACATTTTTCTTGAAAAAAATGCACATAAGATAAAGAACATCATATCGAGCTCAGACAATAGAGAAAAAATGCAAGTGATAAAAAGAATGGCACCTAGGGGTGGGTCGTCCATCAGAACCAGCCCCATCAATGTTGAAAATATGACCCCCTCGAGGTTGGTTTAACATCATCTTGATTGCCTAAACAAGAAGTTAGGAATTATGCATGAGTAACATGTCAAAAATACAATAGAGTCCGTGATTGAAGCAGTATATACCTCTCGGCAACATATCATCAAACCAAGAGCATTTGTAGTGACAACTTCACTGCATTAGAGAGTGTCTAAAGAATAAACTAAAAGAATTTCTATTTCATGTCATTGAGGTTTGGAGATCAAGAGGAGGAAGCTCACATGAGATCTTCATCTGAAGCCTCGACCAAAGGCTTAAAGCTATAAGCATTTGATCCTGCATTATTGATCTGCATTGTTCTTGCAATAAGTTAAAATAGCAATAAAAGCAAACAAAATTCCACCAAACTAATAATAGGGCATAAAACAACAGACTTGTAATATCCTCTCATGGCCTTCAAAATTGATCGATAGCTTAAATAGTAGACAATGAAATGTTTCTAGATCTCAAGTCCAGTTTCCTTTGATATGCAGACAATGCTGTATTCTAATTTTAAATTATGAAAATGTGTACTTTGACCAAGAATATCTAAGAACTGTCTTAGCTTTAGGCCACCTATCTAATATATTCAATATTAATTATGTTTTTTTCTTTTCAAAGTAAAATTATTGTTTAGAATCTACGATGCCAAATAAACATGTATTCTAGTCACTAGAAAATACAAGTTAAGATATACTTATCATTCTTTATGTAGAATGGGAAGAGAAAAAAGAATTTGAAGTAGATACCCAAATGTCAACATATTTAAGATTTTTCTGCAAAAATGCAACTAAATTCTTTACATCCTCCCCTTCTCGCACATCACATTTAGTACCCTGAAAAGGATTTAAGACAATGAGCTTGAAGTATCAGCAACTCCTCCAATTGCAAATAGTACATGGAAGACAATGAAATGATAGAGAAATGGTAACTAAACTTCTGCAGAGAAAATTAAAATGCAAAAGTCTAGCAGGAGGTACCCACACACGCTGCTCCCCAAATTCTTCTCTCAAGCTTTGAACAGAAGATTCAACCCTCTCAGCTGTTAAAAGATTCGTTGAGCTAATGTGAAATCGTGCATTTCATTAATAGACGAATCTTAAACTGCTTCCAAATCTTAACTTTAGTGCATAGAACTGCCTTAACTAGTGCAAGTCACACCCTACTAAGGATGCCGGCACCGACCATAATTCAAAATGGAAATAAACACAGAGTTACAATATTCCAAGCATCTTAATAATCCTACACCAGCGAAAAAGAGAAAAGAGGAATCAACACAAAAACTGAAAAGGTGCAAGATCTAGTGAATTACTAAAATCCATACCTAATCACTCAACACAAAAACTAATAAATGTGCAGCACCAGGCATGTATAAAAAATAAAAATAACTACAAACACATAACTACATAAGAAGCCACATCTTTGAAATTAAAATATAAAGGAAAACCAAGCCCATTTTACATAGTATCCTACAATCATTCTGAAATGTTCTACAATCCTGTACAGCATATTCAGAGTCCTGTGCGACTTGCGAGTGTGCATGGTGATTATAGTGCAAACGTTACCTGATCTTGAGCAGATAACAACATTGTCACCTTCTTTCAGAAACTGTCTGGCCAATGCATATCCTATTCCTGGATAATTTGCAAATATTAGTAGAAACCTCTATAAGAATGCCAATACGAAAGTCAAAGGCGCTGAAGTGTCAAAGAAGATAGAACCAGCAAACTCTTTGTAAGCTCTCATTATAAAAAAATAAAAAATAACTCCATCAGTTCCAAGAAAATGTAAGTAGATTAGAATATAACTATTACACGGACAAGAGAATTGAGGTTATTATGTTAAAATATAACAAACATTTTCCGCAGAATTGACTTTGGTCCACAAAGCAATATAGTTATAAAATCATATGACCAAGGGCTTAATTTATTTGGATTATGTATAACATAAAAATTCAAAGTATATTTCAACACTCCATATTAAGAGCTCAAACTTCAATTATCTTCTTGCCAATCCCGTTCCTAACAAATGAAGTTTTCAAACATCTTTCCAAACATTAAGTTTAACTTCAATCATGTGACATAAGCTCGCAAATCTCAACTAAACATTAAACGTCACTAATCTAAATTCCAACTATACAGCTGAAATCATTTCTAAAACACATCTTCCAATTCTTAAAAACGACAACTAGAAAGTTTCTCAAACTCGATTCCTACAAAATTCAAGTCCATCACACATACAAAACACACATTCTGCCATCAAATTTTTCATCAAACAGCTCAAAATAGAGTTAAAACGACAACAGCAGTTCCGCATTTTTTGCTAGCAAAAACGACATGAGAAGCCAGCGAACCTTTAGTGGAGCCAGTGATCAAAACGTTGTAAGGAGGAACCATAGGCTCCTTCTGCTGAAATTCTTCGGGCTTTGTGGATACGGAATTGGAATTCACGACGCTGTTCGTCGGAATGTTGGAAATCTTTCTCGAAGGAGGTATGGAAAGACTGTAACTCTTGAATTTGTAGAGTGGTAAGCGGCTTTGAGAGGGAGGAGAGATGAAGAAGCCATGGTTGTGGGCGATGAACGGAGACGTGAAGAGGAAGGAGGAAGAAGAAGAAGCCATTTTCGCGCGGTAGAAATTTTCCAGATCGATTAATTTAGGTAATTTACATATATATAAATATATATAACAAAATGTAAAACTATTAACATTTTGTATAGCAGACCAAAGAAAACTCATAGAAAAACATTGGCAACAACATAGAGTGAGTGTGTTCAACACGGTGAAGTTCATTTGGATTGGAAAATTGAAGATAATGTTACGAAAGCATTACCTTTCTATTATTAAAAGTTGAGTTGGAAGACCTAGAAAGCAAATAATTTTATCTCTAAGCGAATTTAAGAGTTTGTCAAGATGTTCTAATTGTAATCGAAACAATGATAGACAATGATAGAATTATATGGCTTCCTATCTCAAATAGGCAATGTAAAATTATATCCATGTTTCTATTATTTTTCTTTTTCTTCTTCTATTTTAGCTTTTTCATCTTCTTAAACTTCAATATCTTATGCATGCAGGCATACAATGGAAAAGTACAAATTTTTAAGAACTTGTATAGTAGTTTTGGATAAAAGCATGGTCTATCTCTGTATGTCTTAGATACATAGAAATAGAGTGCTATCACCGTTCATCATAGACAAAGATAGACCACTATATATCATAAATAAATAGTGATAGATGTATAGTTTGAAAAAAGTTTCAAACTTCATAGAACAATTTAGTTTTTTGTGTTTCTAAATTTAGGGTTTCAATTGTTTCCAAATCATCTTTATCTTTTTTATCTTCATCTTCGTTTGTCTGCAAGTATATAATGGAAAATAATAATTTTAAAAATCTTGATATACAATTGTGATAGTTTAGGATAAGAAAGTGATAGATCACTATTATGGTTAACATTAATGTCTATAGATCTATAATTTGAAAAAATAATCGAGTTTTTCTCCATTTAAAGAAAGTTGTAATTATACATAATTGAGTTTGGGCTTGTTGCTAAGCTTTTAAAATGTTCTATACAATGTAAATATTTTACTAAATTGTTGTATTTTTTTAAAGACTTTCTTGATTCACGTTTTTCTTTAAGCAACATCGAGTTGATAAAATCATCGTATGAGATAAAATACAATTTTCCTACTTTTATTTTAACATGTTTTCATTTCAGCTTTCGATCGCCAAAACAAATTTTAAAAATTAAGCTCTATTCACTTCGGTAAAAAAAAAAAAAAAAAAAACCCACATATACATACACTTTATACACTACTATGTACGCTTTGATACATTTACAATATATATTTGATGTTCTATTAATAGGCATTTGACATAGTTGATATACACTTCATACACATTTGATGCACAATTGATATATTAAATATTTGGATTTATATATAATAAAAGATTTTGAATTTTTGTTCAAGGATTGGAAAAATAAATATATATATATATATTAATTGTAAAAATATAAACGAACAACACATTATTATAACTTAACGAAAATAATCTACACACCAAACACAAACTATTATAACTCAATTATAATAACTTACGACTATAATAATTCACTCTCCCCCTAAAAGTGTTTAATGTTTTTATGGCCTTGAAACTAATAAAAATCAACTTATTTACAAAAATATCACATTACTTTATTTACTTATATACTAGTACGCATATTTACTCAATTGTCATTAACTTAAAAACCTTTAACATTTTATCATTTTCAACATTTATGCATATAAAACATATGTATCAAGCATATATTGGGTTCGTCGAGTGCTTCATGTGTATCAAGTGTATGTTAGGTGTGTCAAGTGTATCATTCAGATTTTTTTTTTTTTTTTTTTGCTATATATGGAGGATAATTTTTTTTTATAAATATATAATTTTAGTTTTTTATCATCAATAAAAGAAAATTATTTTAAATAACAAAATTTTAAAAAATATTTATAAATATAACAAAATATCACAATTTATATGTGATAAATTATATATGTCAATATATACTATTGTTTCTATCTATTATGATATCTAGATAGACATAGACTGTATATTATTTTGGTATATCATAGTCCATTGTTGATAGACTATGAGATGTTATAAATATTTTAGTTCATTTTATTATATTTGAAAATAGTCTCTCAATAGATTATAAATAGATTATAAACTTAGTTCCTGTTAATTTATTGTTGATTTCTCACTAGAAGAAATATTATTGTTATTTTTCTTCTTTTGGTTGTTTTTTTTACAATGTATGGACAGAGATATCAAATCTCACACTTCAACATTGATACTATAAGCATTACTAACCTATATATACTCGTTTAGGCTAATATCTATTTTGTCTTCTTAATTTCTCATGTCTTGTTTTGTTGCATGAAAGTTATTATTATTGTTTGATTGATCTTAACAAACAAAATAACTTTATAACTTTAAATGATTAGATTAAGTGCATATTTATAATATTTATAAATACTTAAAAAGTTAATTGAAATACATAATAAATTACCAAAAAATTAAACCTACCTTTTTAGGTAGGGATGCAAGCTCAATTTTTATTCTTATACTCTACAAAATAGTCATCATCTTCCTTGTGTGTTTTGATTAGTTCAACAAATGTGGTGATAAGAAGATTTCGTATGTGAATTGCATTGTGTTGTTTACAATACATTGTTCTAAAAATAGAATTTTTGAAATTCCAATCAATAACATCAAATAGGGTGGAAACAATTTGGTTTGATGCCCAAACCATATTGGTGATTCCGTTTTAAATTTGATTTTACTTTTTTCTAAATATATATATATAGATATATAAATATAAAATAAATACATAGCAGTTGTAACGGTTGGATTCAGTTTTAAATCTCTTTGGATCATTTACTCTTTTTTTATATATTGAGAGTGTACATGATCCAACAAATTAAATTATCGATCAGCAACTTTATTTGAAAATATTATATATATATATATACATAAATTAAATTAAAATTAAATTTGAAGAGGTGTACTTTTACATATTAATTAATTTTTGGGTTTTTTTCTCAACGAAGCTCCAATTACGAAAAGGGCTAAAACAGCAGCACCAACAATGATCATTGGCCGGTTTTCTTCTTTCTTTGCTGCCTCTACCACCGTCTTCCCCGTTTCCTTCACTTTTGCCACCACCACACCTAAGGTTCCCTTCCCCTTAACACTAGCTTTTTTCTTCTCACTTTCATCATCTTTACCCTTTGATTCATCAACTATTCTTTCTTTTTTAGCTTCTTCTTTGGCCTTTGAAGCATCCAACATTTTCTCCATTTTAGCGCTACCTTCGTTTCCGTCCTTTTTAGCGTCTTCTTCATTGGATTTACTCAACTCTGATTTAATTTCCCGTTGTTCGTCCAAGGTGATTTGCACGCTTCTAGAACCGTCCTTTCTTAATTTGCTCTCCTTCTGCACCACTGAATTTTCCGGTTGAAGGTCTCCCGGTTCGGCATTTTTCTGATCAGACGATGCCACTTGATTTTTTCCCTCTTCTTTTCTTGATCGATTCCATGGCGCTGGAGCAGCCATACGTGGCGTTGATGGTGCGGAGGAAGTTTTGGAGATGTTCTTTTGGTAATTTTCTGTGAGTTCCTTTACTGTGGTGCTCGGTTTTCGAACGGACGGTTGCCGCTCCGAGATTTCAGGAAATAGTTCATTGTCTCTTTGCCTCAATTTCTCCGTCGTTTCCTGATCAGACTGCGCCAATGACGACAATACCCTAGCAGATAATTCGTCGCGATCTTTTCCTCTTTCCGTCAATTTCTCAGTTGGTTTCTGAGACGACGATGGTTCCAGAACACTAGCAGGTGATTTACCACGATCTTTTCCTCCTCCTCCCGTCAGTTCGTCGGTTGATTTCTGATGGGACGGCAATGATTCCGGAACACTAGTAGGTAAATTTTCGCGATCTTCCCCTACCTGCTCCGTCGATTTCTGATCACACAAAGCTGGTTGATAATCTTCTTGCTTTGATGTGGGCATAATGATGTGAAGAACTTCACCTCGAAATCGGCCATATATTCCGGTGGCCAAGCAATCGATCGGAATAGGAAATCGGTGAACGAAGTCTATTTTTTGCTGTCCCTGCAGCTTAAGCACTCCCGACGACCTCTCGTAAGTTAATTTTATCAGATCCTTTTTGCAACCTACATATGAATGGTCAAATTACACAATTACCCCAACAAATATAACTAATTTATTATCGTGTAAGAAAATAAAATATATTTAACTTGTTTCTAACGAATTATTAATAAAAAACGCTCATGGATAATAAAAAGCTAAGTTTTTACAACAATAAATTAGGGATAAAGAGAAAATTGAATACTTCAACTAACCTATAAAATATGTATCGAGAAAACAATCAAGAGGTCTTATACTCAAATTCTCGTCACAATTTGTACTGAATAAATAAATTAGCTAGACAATCTCATAACTTTTCTCTTTGAGATTCAAGTTTCAATCTCGTTCAACGTTTTAACTTAAAAAATATGAAAAGTAATAATGATAGAAAGAATTGACCTGGAAGGTGAATGAGGAGCTCATATTCCTTACGATCACGATGAAATTTGATGGTTTCGAATATTATGCCATGACTTTCCATCTCACTTTTGCTTTCTACTACTTTTGAACAGCTTTTCCCAAACCAACTCATAGTTTTTTTTTTCTTTTTTTCTTATTGAGATGTGTGCTTTAATTTTTGGTTGAATAATGAGAATGTAGCACATATGGATTTTGATTTTATAACACCTCTTCATTGTGGGGTTTTTTTTAAAAAAAATATATAATTTTCTTGTGAACAAATCTATTCCTTTTTTCACTATTTGGGTCTTTTAATGGGTTTTCTTTACTCTTACATGAAGAATAATTTAAATTTTATGTTAGGGTTACTTTCGAGGGGAGAGAATCTTTTTTGTTTTATCTTCTTTGTATTGCTTGTGTTCTATCGTCTGGAGTTGCAACGAAGTTAATTACTTGCACTTAAGGATGTTTGTTTTTCTCATATGGATAGGAACAAAATAAGAACTGATATACAAATTTGCATTTATTTGTTCTTCTTGTTATTATATATATATAAATTTGTAATATTTGTTAATATTATTGATATTGTTTTAAAACCATATGAGTAATCATTTTTTATTATTATGTATATTGATAATCTGTTTGGTTAGTTATTTTTATATTTGAAGGTTTAAGAAATTTTGTTTTTTTTAGAAAGAATTATTAGTCACTTAAAAGTTTAAAAAGTATTAGTTACAAACAAAATTTAGAAAGCAAGTGTTTGTAAGTGAGTTTTATAAAAATAAAAAAGCAAATGGACCGTTACCAAAATAGACTTAAATTATATTTTTTAATGTTCAAGATTTTTAAGTTTTTGTTTAGTATTTATACTTTTAATTTTTTTTATAATTTTATATTAATTGAATATTTAGGCAGGTTAAATCATTTTTGTTATATTTAAAATCACTTCAAAAATCACATTTTATCCTTCAAAATCATTTCAAATGTTTATTTAAACTTTATATACAATTTTTGTATAATTAAAAAATATTTTAAATTGTTATTATTACTATTATTATCTAATTTTATTTATTATTTTTTGTGATTGTATTAAATTGTTTTTAATTAAAATTGAAAGGTGGATCTCCTAAATCAGATGTATTAAACTAAAAATAAAAACAATGTATCATTTTTTTTATAATTAGAATATGATTTATTCTTTATCTTTTTTTTCTTTCTTTCTGTGATTTTCGATTTGGGATTGATTCCCGAATATTTCTGCTTCTTTTTAAATCTCAAAGACGTTTACAAATTTGTAATTGTAAAAAATACCAATCAATAAATTTTGGTCAAGTTGCTTTTCCTTCCTCCAAACTCTTCTTCTTAAGGTTCTCTACAATGAAGGAAATCAAGAAAAAGATTTTTAAAAAATACTTATAAAAGTAAATGATATAGTTTTTTTTATATATATTCAATTTTGAATTTTGTATCAATTTAGTATTTGAGTTTTGATATATAATAGTTCAATTATTGTACTTTCAAATTTTTTAAAAAATAGTCCAAATGTTAAAAAATTCATCAAAATTTGATACCAATCATTATTAATTTTTTTTAGGTAGACTTTGCATTTTCTAAAATTACAAAATTTTCTAATTAGTTTATTGGTTTATTTACGAAAATAAAGAATCTCAATAAAAATTGTACTTTTTTAAAATAGGGACTAAATTGATAAAAAAGTGAAAGTTTATTAACTAAATCCTGCAAAGTTCGGTTGTTTTTTTATAAACAATTTAAAACTAATTAAAGTAAACTTTTAATTATTCTTTTTATATACTTAAACTATTTTGTTGTTTAATTTATTTTTGCAAAAATTTAATCAACTTAAGATTTGTTTATAGAATACAATAAATGATTCGGTAAACTTTTTGTATTAAAAAATTAGGGTTTATAAAAAGTAATGTGAACGGTAAAGAAAAAGACGTTTTTCTTTAAATTATCCTTTGTTGAAAAAATTATTTTGTTATTCATAATTTCAAAACTTTCAAAAATAGGAAGAAAATCTTTTAGAAAAGAATAAACTTTTTAGGGAAAAAAATAAAACATGTTTTCATTAGATTATTCTACACTTTGTATAGGTTAATTCTCTTTTTTTAGTTTTAATATATATCATGATCAAATAGTTTAAGAATATTAACCATAGATTAATATTTGTGATATGATCAATTAATGATAAACTCGGACAAAATTTGTTATATTTACTGTTTTTTTAAATATTACTAATACTTTGAATCTAATTATTATATTTACAACTAATCTAAAATTATATATAAATTAAATAAAAAAAATGAGAAGAATATTATATATGAGTAGTTTCCTTGCATTTAATCAATTTGGATCATCACATATTAAAAAAAAAAAAACATGGCATTGTCATAGTAATGTTTTCTTAAGAATAAATATATATAAAACAAATACAGGCGTGGTCTTCAAATAAAACAAATGATACATTATATCTAGAAATTACACAACCTAAAAATGCACTTTTAATCCATAAACAAAGTGAGAGACGCTACAAATATATATATCACAAGATAGTCAGGCCTCTTCGTAAAGGCATGAGCTACCTTATTGAAAGCAAGAAAATCTCATAACTTTCCTTTAAGAAGTGAGAAAAATAATATCACGAACAACCTTCAACCTTTTGTATGTGCAATTTGTTAGGTTTTCAAATACATGTGCATTTGGTGAATTTTAAAACCATACTTTTTAGTTATCAAGTTTATAAGAATAGATCCATTTAGTCGTCGAGATTTCAACATAATATCTTTTTAGTTATTGAATTTTTAAAATTTTATTTAAAAAAACCTCTCAAACAACTTTATACTTTTATTTTAAATAAACATATAATATTTTAAATTAGAAAAAATAATTTCTAAAAATCATATCCTTAATAAAGCTTTTTTTTTTTCTTATTTTAATAAAACTAAGAATTAAAAAGATACATTTTAAAAATAACCAAACACATGTGTTCCTCGTAACTATATATAAGTCTAAAAAGATAATTATCAGCCCCTAAAACTAAAATCAAACACATTTATAATTATGAATTTATGAATAGATTATTGCAAATATAATAATAGTTTTTTTACAATTTCAAGAACAAATTAAAACAAAACTTAGATGGTTTTTAAATAACATAGTTTCTAAACAAATACGTATATGCATATTAATTATGGAGTGTATAAATTTAAACCTCGTAATTAGAATGAATATAATATATCAATTACTTTTGAACTATATTTATTTTAATTCTCCAGTGAATTGTGTATATGTATGTATTTCATATTTTAAATTTATTAGGTATAAATTATAGATCTATAACTTATACATAATAAATTTAAAATATGAAATACAAGTAAATATCTCTATTTTACTTTATTAATTTTGGTTTTAATATGAAATTAATACCTAGAAAATTTGTAAGTTGTTTTGAGAGTTAAAGTATCAATTTTTAGAGTTATTGTAGTTGGTTTTGAATTGAATAGTCATAGTTAAGCATTTGTAGGTTTGTTTTGAGGTTAAAACATTTCTTTTGGATACACATGTCTATTTTACTTTATTAATTTTGATATTTGATTCATTTGAAATAAGTAATTAAAATTTAGCATCTCTGGTTCTTATTCAGGTTTATGTATTTTACGAAGAAGTTGGGAATGACTTTTTTTGTTTTTTGTGTGTGAAGACAAGCTTATTGAGCTAGCTATTTTTGTGTATTATATATATATATATATATATTTGTTCATTTTGGTATGCCAAAATGGAAACTAAAACATTGTAGTTTGGTATATTTTGATAAAAGTATTAATGGTTGAAAAAATATATATTTTAAAATTTATTGGTATGATGTTCAATATATTTTGTCATAGAAATTTCATTCTCACTTGAAAATTAATCTTAATGTGAAACAAATTAAAATAGTGTTTGCGCACATTTTTTTTGCATTGCAAAAAATATGTTGATAGTTATGAAGCTCTATCAACATTTTGTGCATGAGCAAAAAAGAAACAAATATTATCTACCGACGTATTATTCGTGAAAAAAATGCAATTTCTATATCCAAAATTTAATAATGTTATATTGGTATTAAATTTTGCCTCTGGTATAGTGGTTGTGTCCCCCTTTAAAACCCAGGGGTTTTGGGCATATATTTATTTATGCCGACAAATTTAACGTGGGTAGAAATGCAAGTTTTGTCGATGAGACGTGGGTAAAAAAGGTCATTTCTAGCAACGTACTTTTAGTGCCCATAAGTTTTTTTGTGTGAGCATTTCGGCACAACGTGAGCAGAGGAAAAGACTAAGGGGGGTTTTGCCACGAAGCATGTCCACGCAAAAATAACGTTGCAAGAGGTTTTATCCACGTTTTTCTTAAAATTTGCCTACGTTTCTCTGCGTTGATGGAGACCAAAATTCTTGTAGTGTGTAAGAAGAACTACTCCAGTTTAGTAGTTTAATTCATACATATATAAATGTTCACTTTATTCCTAGCAAATAAACAACACAGTGAAATTTCTTCTACAACAACCACACGAGTAGGTAAAGATTGTAGAGTGGTTAAAAATGTATACACTAACATTCATACATAATTTGAATTACAAATATGGATATAAGTTTCCATACACACGACCAACTCTATTGTGAACATAGAAGTTGATCTTTATTCATATATGGAGTAATTCATGATTTGTATGAAAATAAAAATTTATTTCTTTTCCTTCTCAAATGTGACAATAAGAATGTCATTGGACAACTTTGCTTGAACTTCCTCTAATGAGCACTCCTCTCTGATTGTTACCCGTTCATTCAAACGAGTAATATTGAATAAGCCATCTGATTTTTGTCCTGTAACTATAATAGTTCTTGTTCTTGTATTCAAGTTGATTCGCAGTCGATCCTTTGAAAAACCTAACCAAAATCATTAAACTGTAATTAATTTTAACATACGACGCACTTTCAGTTGCAGAGCGGACTTGAATATATGACATTATGAAGTAACCTAC
The DNA here is from genome assembly GCA_025688845.1 of Cucumis hystrix. Taxonomy (NCBI): domain Eukaryota; kingdom Viridiplantae; phylum Streptophyta; class Magnoliopsida; order Cucurbitales; family Cucurbitaceae; genus Cucumis; species Cucumis hystrix. Next base: position 6,421,601 of record CM046885.1, on the reverse strand, counting down.
TTGAGTACCATCTTAAATTTACAATTGACTCAAAAGTGTGCTTAAGCTAGGGTAACTTTTGTATAACATCTAATGCAGACATATATGTGTAGCTTATTTTTACCTGGAAGTTCCATGGAAAATGACCATTTTTCATTTTCTGATTTTTTCCATGATACATGTGGAAAAAACTGTTGATTTGGTTGAGTTACTACGTTTCTCCAATCTTGATTCACGATATGGCTCGACATCAAGAAGAATTCTTTTATGCGTTATGTTATGTTGAAGAGGTGCAAATTTGAGGAGAAAGAAATAGGAAAAATGGTAAAATCACTTTGAAAGTGCTTTGGGGTGTGCAACCCTAAGAGATGAAGAAGCATTTATATATATATGGCATTTTCATCCTTTTTAAACCCTTATTCCTTTCACAATGCTTTTGGCTTTTTTTGTGTTTGATGTTAAATTGGAATATATCCTATAGCTAAGTGATAGGTGGAAAAAAAAGTATACACTTTAGATTGTTTCAATTGTTGTTCCATCAATTTTCTTACATGTTACACAAACCACCAAGTTTGGCAAGAGATGATCATGATCAATATGCTTTCGTGTACCTTTTTCAATTTAACTAAAGATTCTATTCTAAAGCATTTTGGTTCTTTCAAGTTGGGTCAAGAATGTTTCCTTCTTGTTTTTTATTCTTTTGTGGGAAAAATTACTTTTATGTCTTGTAATTTCATATGCAATCTCTCCTCATCAACTCCTTTTATAGTTTAAAGGTCATTTTGGCAAATTTTACCCGTATGACAAGCATTTTATGATTGTTAGTTTCGAAACACGTTGTTAATACAAAGACAAACAAATAAATCCCTTATGAATTCCAAAATTTTAGAAAGGATAAAGAAATAGACAAGTGAATGTTTGGTGACATCTCCACACGCGTCGTTGGCTGATCGAGCAAGCATGGGAAGGCGTAGTGAGTAAAATAATAATACTATTTCTATTAAATGTGTTTAATTATTTTTTCCACCCAATATTCCTCCTCCATTAACACCACAAAATGTTTCTTTTTGTCTCCAACCGTAACACTATACAAAGACCTTCATCCTTTTTCATTTGTATAACAAAAAATTTATGTATATTGACTTCATATCTCTCAATTCATACTTGTTTTCCGTCTTTTAAGTGTTTCTCTAAAGAAAGGGTGTGATAGAAACGAGACGTGCACAACATAATTAATGATTAAAATCACTCTAATTGTATCTAACAATTTAGAAATTAGTGTGCATGGACCTAATTTAATCACACTAGGGCTTAATAATACATAGCCAGTTGTGGAACCCAATAAATGAAAGAATTGAGAGAGAGATGAAAATTGAAAGATTGTTGCAGTTTTGGGAATAATAAACATTGGTGAATATTTTAGAAAGTAATGTAAAAAATCCTAAATTTTAACATTATAAATTTTGTTCAGCATCTATCAATGATAGATTTCTATCAGTTTCTATCACTATTCTATCAAAACCTTTCAATGATAAACTTCTATATGTTTTTTTTCTAATCAAATTATTCAAATTAAATTATTTTAAATTAAATCATTATTCAAATTTGAAACTAAATAAAGTGGAGTGAGATGTTTAAATTTAACTTTAATATCAATTTACATTCAACTTAAATTTGAGTTTAGTATCTTAATTTTTAAATTTCACACATTTTTAAACTATAAGAAGGGGTGCATGATGTCAAATGATTCCTCAAACATTCAATTGGATAATAAAGTCTCTCATTTTTATATTTCTCTAATAAACACGCCTATAATTAATTGTTTTAATTTTACACTTTTAAATGTAAACTTTATATCGTCAAAATTGATTTTGAATAATTATCCACCCGTGTTTAGAAAGATTTTAAAAATAAATAAAAAATGATTTTAATAATTTCAAAATCATGACTGTTTAAAATTAGCGACACTTAATCAGACTTGAGTTTTTCACTAAAAGAAAATTTGAGTGTAAATTATACTAAGAACTACCAAGAGTAATGGTAAGGTTGAAGTAATTTTGGAAAGAAAGAAAAAAGCAAAAAAATGAATTTGATATGGGTGGGCCAATTGTATCCATTTTAGTTTGCGTAAGAGGCCACTTGAATATGGGTGAACAGCCCAGTTAAGGCATTTAAGCTATTTAATGACCCGAGCCCATGATTGATAAGAAATAACAACATGACCAACGGTATCACGAGGGGTGCAATCCCAATTTAAAATTAACGCTCATCTTCAGAGTCTCAACCAGCAGAGGACACCAACCATGGGCCATCAAACAAATAAACTTCAACCCGCTGATCGATAGCCTGCAAACAAGTTTCAACAGACGACTTTCAAATATCAATTCACAATTTCTATTATTTCTTATGGCCCAATAGGTGACTCCATAACATACAAACTCCTCCACATTTCAGACGATCGGCCACAGGACAAGCACCTCCACATCAACATCTTCCAAATTAATTTGCCTCTTTTACATTTCAATAGGGCATGATTTTCATTTTCCATTCTCACACATGCACATATATTTCTTTTCCCTAAGTTTTGCTTTCTTGGTAGGATGCAATTACAAGTAAATTATAATTGGTGCCAGTTTTAGGAATATTAAGTAAATATATAGCAATATTTTTTAAAAAATTGCAAATATAACAAAATTTATCAGTGATAGACTAATATTTTACAACATGGTCTGTTTTTAAAAATGTTCCTCTACACTTAATTATTTCAAATCTAGTTGCTATACCTAATTTCATAGGAGACTTTGATCTAGAAGTTGAAGCGACAAACCCTTATAATTGTAGACTTCCAATTAGGAGAAAAGTTACACTTCCACACACATGATAGGACTATTTTACCTATAGGGATAGATTTCACAATCATTTTATCTACGTCGTCCCACAACACCTTGTCAATATCATCTTCATTCAAAAGATTCATCGTTTGTAATGAGATCATGCACCCGACGATCCCTAAGGTTAGGAGCGCGCAACGTAACTGGTTTGAAAGTTTGATTCCAAAGAATGCTTCTCCACCCGTATGAGGGATGATTTCCAACTATTTTTCAAATGTTTAGATAACCATATTTCATACAATTTGACCAATACAATATATTTATATGTTTTATGTCCAATTAATTTACTGTATTTCTATTTTCAAATTTAAATTTTCAAAAAAAAAAAAATACTTATTTTTCGTCAATGTTTGAATTTTTAGCAAGCTGACTGTATGAATTATATTGTAATAACTATATTTCATGCATTCTTTTATATATATATACATATATAATAAAAACTGTATTTCGTATACTTTTACTAATATTGTGTAATTATATTTTGTTTTGTGTAGTTTTCTATATTTTGAATTCCAAATTTAAATTTTTAAATAATAGAATCTTCACTTTTTTTTTCTTCTTTTTTTCTTTTAATGGGTATTTTGATTTTGAGCAAAATGTTGCTTGAAATATATGTAACTATTTTTTAGGTGTCTATATAACTATATGTCCAATTGACTATATTTCTATTTCTATTAAAAAGAAAAGAAAAGAAAAGAAAAGAAAACTTTGCTTGTTTTTTAAATTTAAGTTTCACATAATTATTGGCAAGTTAATTAGTAATGTTAGCCAATCAACCTTGTTAACTAATAGAGAGACCAAGTGGGATAGAGAACACATGCTAATCAATCATTTAGTTTAATTACCACATTAGGATCAAGCTTAATGCTAAAATGAAATTCAAATTGTTTATGCCTAATTAGTGTTTGTTGAATGATGATATTAAGCCATTCACGAGCTAACCTTAATGATTTGCCACTTGATGTTTTATTGACTTAATGATTGCGTATTAAGTATAAATCTCTAATAAAAAACCATTCATCTCTTGCTAGTTTGTTTAGACAATCTCAAGATAACATGATAAAATAATTTCAAAAAACCCCAAAACAACAACAATAATCACTTTAGATGAAGAAAATTAATGTTTTTTTTCACAAGTTGTCAAAAAACGCAAAAATACTCATGATAATCAAGCTATGACTTACATGAGTAGTTGATAGTCATCATTAGAATTGATATGTATATGTGTAAAAAATGCATAGATACAAGTCTGATTGAGTAAATACTGATGGAGGAAGATGCATAAGGAGAATGAAGAAAAATGATAGTATCATTGATCTGACAAATAGGGCAGTTAAAAAGAAAATCGCATTAACGTTGCGACGCTTATACCCTTGAATTGTAGTGTTGTTCTACATGGCTTTTCACATGCACATCCAACCCTCAACTTTGTAGTTCCACGACGCTTCCTTCAAGTAGGGTTGCACCACAACATTGTCCACATGACTTGCATTGTGCCACAATAACATTGTGGAGCTTCGACTCTTCATGGTTTATCCACATTTTGTGAATGACCACGTTGTAGTTATTCTTACCTTGTTTGCATTTTGCGAGTTGCACCACTCCAAGACGCATCTTAGTAGCCCTTGAGGATTCTTTTACTCTTTTACTCTTTTTTTTTTTGCCATAACTCATGCTTTGAGATTCCAATTTGGTCCACATGTTTTTATCTAAGGCTTGTTTTGCCTCAATTATCCCAAAGTCATGAAATAAACAAGTAAAACCAATAAATGATCCCAAATTAAACGAAACAAAATAGCACACTTTAGATACTATCAATATAAAATAAGAGTATTTTGTCTACCTTAAGTACAATGGTTACATGCAAAAAAATTCTAAAATATGTATGAAGATTTTAAGTCGATGTATGAGTTGAGTCTAAAAATCTTTGCAAAAATTTAAAAATTAAAAAAAAAAAAAAGAGCACGTGCAACTAAAAATTTAAACAAACCAAAATAATCAAAATAAAACATTACCTTTTCATATTACCAAAAGAAAAAACTGCACCATATATTTTTTATTTAATAACTAAACTTCACACAAACACATTAACTCCATACTAAAAAAAACTCTAATATCCAAAACACAAACTTCTCAACTCCAAGACATATCAACTTCAAACTTCAAAATTCCATAGAACGTCGTCCCAAAACAACAAAAGACTTTTTAAAAACTACTCAACATGGTAGAAACAAAAATGCAATAAAAAACCACTTCAAAAGTTACTTTTTTTAAAATAATTTTTGTAGGGACGTTTTTATTAATTACACCCTTTTGAGAACATCTAAGCTTAAAATATACTATGTAAATGGAGGTAGGTTGAATTTGAAGTTTAAAAAGTTGAGAAAAGGATGAAAATAAGTTAAATCAGAAAATATCATAAAGTAAAGTGAAGTGGATGGACATGATTTGGGGTCATGTTGACATAACCAACAAACGGTGATTTTAGCATTCACGGAGTTCCAACTAACCGGAGTAGATATATAACGGCATGATTTATAAAATTTCCCATCGTAAAAATTAAAATATGGATTCTCCGTTTTAGTATGGGATCGCTGATAATTTTACTTCTTTACTTTAACTATCAATACTCTTTATTTTATATTAACATTTCTTATTCTTTTTAGTTTTTTTTTTAATTAATTTTTTAATAAAGGAATTTTAAACTAATGTTATTTAGAAAGAGAGAGAGAAAAAAAATCACACACACAAATACACATTTTTGTTTTGTTTTTAAATTTTTTTGAAAAATTCTCACTCCTCTCTCTCTATCTCTCTTTCTCTTTTTGCGCGTGGTCTGAAATAAAAACCCTAATTTGCTCAATACCTTACTTTTCTTTCTCCCCCTTTCAACAATTTTCCCTCTCTATTCCGCCATTGAAGACACCAACCCCTCAACTCTGTGTTTTTAATGGCGACAGAGCGTGAGGACGTTCAATATGAAGGAGGTAGAGGTGGGAAGTTCCAGAAAAGGCCTATTAGAAGGTCTCATATCACGCCCTATGATCGGCCGCCGACTGCTCTAAGGAACTCTGCTGCTAAAGGATGGCTTTCTAACCTTGTCGATCCAGCGCACAAGCTAATTACTTCCACCGCCCATAGGCTTTTTTCTACTGTCTTTCGTAAACGCCTCCCCCCTCCGCCGCCGTCATTTCCACTTTCTCGAGGTTTTTTTTCTTCTTCTTCTTCTTCTCTTTCCTTCTTGTTTTTAATTGCAGAAATGGATTTTTTTCGGGTTTTGTTTGCCGTATCTTTTCTGCTTTTTCGTTTGATTTTAGAGGGTGTTTGGCTGAAGATATCGTTCATATTATTGTTTAAATTTTGATTTTTTTTTCGCGAGGGAGTTTCTATAACCGTGGGGTTTTCATCTTTGTCTTTGATGAACCTGGATTTATCATTTCGTATGGTTTTTGGGTTTGTTGTAGCTCTTATTATTATTTTATTTAGCGCTTCAATTATTTAAATGTTATTGCTTTACGTGGTTCTGTGCTCTATGTATTTCAAATATGTCAGAGTAGAGGTTTTCATGCTTGCTTGGCGAATTATATTGAGTCTGCCTGGAATGTTGTGTTTTTTCGTTTCTTGGATGTCATTAAGGATATTTAAGAATTGGCATTGTAAAAATATATGTTTTGTCTCATATATATTCTTTAAATTGAGTCTGCCGAGGGCTATGTGAATGTTGCATTGCTATTCATGCTACCCTTTGAACCATCTTTGTGAAATGAAACAGAAAGAGTACTTGAAGATATTTCTAGAGCTTCAAAAACCTCTTGGAAAGCAAATTTGTTTTAGCTTCCACTTGGTCTTCTTGTATTCACAGTTTTTTCTCAATTAGAGCCCATTAGAAGTCCTTTCCACTGTTATCCTTGAGCCCTTTCTGTATATTATTTTTAACCAATGGATGGAAGTGTTAATCTAATAAACATAATATATTTAAAGTAAGTTATGATAATAAATTAATAATAAGCTATAACAATGCATCACCAGTTGTTTAGAAGCCAGCTTACGATGACACGTAAACAGAAGAATTCTTTTTCTTATTATGTTTGTTATTTTGTTATTTATCATTCAAAATTGTTTTGCTGAACAAGGATTCTATACAATCGTTTTTAAGATTTAAAACTGAAAATTGTTTCCAAACAATTGGTTGTGTTTTCAAGCATTTTGATCTCTTATTAATTTTTTTCTTTTCTATGAAAGTAACATGTAAGATTTTGAAGTTGATAACCATTTAGGAAGCAGTGAAGCACTATGCTATTATCTTATTATTTATTTTGGAGTAAATACTGTTGTGTTTGCATTGACTTTTGACTTGGGGACAGGTGCTATGATGTGTTGATACGTGCTAAATAGTCACAAGCTAGTGTGACTGGCAGAAGTTTTTCATTTGATATTTAGTTCTCTTTTTAATCTTTAACCCTTTTTTCTCCCATTTTATACTTCCAGAGGCTAATGATGAGATGGAACATAGGAATCAGGAAGAAGTTGCAGCTGTAAGTGTTATCTGCTATGGGTTTTGATTATTGATAATCTTTGCATCTGCATCTTGTATTTTTTTTTTTAAAAAAAAATCTAATTCTGCTTTTGATTAAAAATACAAATCACCATCAATGTGTTCCCCCCTTGGTGTGCATGGTTGTTAGGCATCATTATTTTCCTATTGCAGATATTGTGAGTTTTTTTGTTACCTTTCTTCTTTCTTTTAACTAATCAGCATTTTCTTTTCTTTCAGATTTGCAGTTAACAAGTTGTTTTAACTGTTCATTTCTTAAAAGACATGATGCCAATGTTAGCACTAGTAGCTGAGATGAAGCTATTTATGTTCATGAATGCATTAGTTTTCTCATCGTTGTAGTGAAACTGCCTTAAAAAATCTGATGCAAAATCTGATGCAAAATCTGATGCCTTTGTGTTACTGTACTCTTAACTTCTGTGTCAGCATTTTCTGAATTTTTAATTATTCTTCAGGATCCTTCTGGAACCCAAGAAGGGACTAATGTTGGTTTTGTTCCAAGCATCAATTCTAATAACACCCAAGGGGTGAGTGACCTTGAGAAAATTTTGAAGGAGAAGACCTTTTCAAGGTAAGTATTTGAGTGTCTGTTGGTCAAATTATTTATAGTCACTTACCTCAATTCTATTTGGAAGTTTTGCCTAGTTTTGGTTGGTTGCTTTTTTTTTTTTTTTTTGTTAGTTTTTAAATGAGGGAAATGTATGACAAATTTGCACATATTGCAATTTGTAGCATGGTAAGAAGTTGTGAAATAGCGTGAAATGTATAAATCACAATGTTTCTACGATATACCATGTCAACTTGAACCTTTGGGACAGAAATTTGGTTTCATTTTCTATATACTTATTTTAAGCAAGATAAGGATTTGATGTTTAATGTGTCAAATGCTAACCACTTCACAGATTTGAGATTGATCGCTTGACTGAACTTCTGAAATCAAGAGTTGCTGAGGTTCCAAGTGGAGTTGAATCGAGGAAATTTGAACAGGTCCCTTCAACCCTTGTTACCAGTCGTGGAATACAGGAAGGATCTCCAAAATTTCCAACTCAGAGTCAGGATGGAGTTAGCCCGCATATGGCTCCAACTCATGCTGTGACTGCAAACGTAAGAATTTCTCTGTTTATACATTTTTGCCGTTTTGGTTTCTGTATTGGTTGATGCTTTGTGCTTATCTTCTGCTGGTTGTTCACACTGAAAACTGTACTTCACGCTTTTGATCTTATTATTGTTTGGATAATCATTTCAGGTCCTCGATGAGGATGTTGCTTCACCTGCTGAGATTGCAAAAGCATACATGGGCAGCAGACCTCCAAAAGCAACTCCGTTGAGTATGGCAGGCAATCCTTTGAAATCTTCTACTTTATCTCTTGTGCCAAGGTCTCCAGGAAATTTTGATGTTGTTGAAAATGGTTTTGTCACGCCGAGATCTCGTGGTAGATCTGCCCTATACAGCATGGCTCGAGTTCCATATTCCAGGGTTCGTGCAACCCCCAGCATAAAGGTTTGTACTCTAATGAAATACTTCTGTTTTATTTTTTGATTATGATAACTCATGTATTTATTAGCTTTTTCCCTTTCTGGTTCGTTCTTCAGAATAGTATAGCCACAGCAGATGCTTACAGGGCCACTATGTCCTCATCATCTCAGTCAGCATGGGAGCAAGGGGGACTTTTGGGGTCTAAACAAGGAGTATGATTTGTAAAAATATTCTTTTATAAAATGTTGTATTATTGAGTAAACCTATCAGATTGTGTTATTTTATCTAATCATTTTTTTTGTAGGCTTTGAAACGCCGAAACTCAGTTTTAGATGATGATATGGGATCTGTTGGTCCTATCCGAAGAACTCGTCAGAAATCCAATCACCTTTTCTCAACAAGTTTAGGTTTACCAAGCAGTTCCACTTCTATTCCAGCAAGTGGCATTGGTTCTGAGACTGCTCGACATTTGCAGTCTACAAAAGTACATCCATTTTCGTCTAATGGTGGGAAGCCACTTTATTCAAATGAGACACAGCGTAATTTCTCCAAAATGACTGCAGAGTCCAAAAATGCTATGACACCTAGTTCAAGTTTTCCTCAAATTCCCCTCAGGTCAAGTGAGATGGCATCAAAAATATTAGAGCAGCTTGATAAATTGACCCCTCCAAAGGAAAAATCTTCGGAACTGAAGCTGCTTAGTGTAAGGAATAACTCACCCATGAAGTTATCACCATCAATGTTGCATGGGCCAGCTCTTAGAAGCCTGGAAGATGTGGATTCAGCTAAGTATTTGGAAAATGTTGAAGGCATTCGGTCTAACGATGCCTGTGATCTTACTTCTCAAAAGAACGATAAGTTCGAGGAAAGTAGTCCGTCAAAATTTAACGTACCCAATGATAAATCTATTTCTACCGGTGATGGTGTAGGTTCTTCAGTTTCTACTAAGGATGCCGGATCTGGTTCTGGCATGCAAGTTTCATTTGTTGGCCCTTCCATACAAACAAAATGTGCCTTCCAGATGAGTGCACATGAGGTATGTAATTTTCTACCTTCCAGTTTATTCAATGGGTCAATCCTATCATGTTTCTATCTTTAAATTTATCCTCGTTTCCAGATTTCCCAATTAAATAGATGAAAAGAATACTAATTGGGATGGAGGAGTATATTTCTCTCGGCACCCAGCATTTCCATTTTAAATAAGTAAATTACTTATGGACCATCAAATATCTTTCCATTCCCCTTGAAGTTTTTCATTCTTTATATTTTTCACATGCACCCGCACCTGCACTTGAATAAGAAGGTTTCAAAGTATATCATAATGGAAGTTGTAAAAAATGTGTATCATTATGTCTGTCTGTTACAAACCTCTTTGGTTAATTTTCAATCATCTATTATTTTTTGCTAGGATTTTGTGGATCTTGATGTCCACTGTCTATATGCCCCTTGTAAACTTTCCAAGTTGCAATATTTATGGATTGTATCTCTTTTTGTTAGGATTTTGTGGATATGGATGAAGAAGGATTTTCTAATGGACTAGTAGCTGATAAATCGTTTGAGATGCGAGGAAAAGTTGATGACTCATTAGTGTCTGTGAGTAAGCCGAAGAATACTGAAGCCATCACAGTAGATAAATCGAAGGCTTCAATTGAGGCTAAACCATCCGTGGTATCTGTAATGAACAAAATAAGTGACCAAGGAAAATCTGATGTTCCCACCACTACAGAAAAGAGCCCCGTTTTTTCCTTTCCAACAGCATCTTCACCAAGCATTACAGCCAACGTGAAGGGTACTGAATCAAGCTTGAGACCTGAAAAAGTTGCTTCACCTGAGTTACCAAAAGCAGCCACTGCCCCTATTTTTGGCTTTGGAGAAAAGTCGCCTTCACAGAAGGAAGCAGGGTCTCATCCCCCCACCTTTGCCTTTGGAAGCAAGTCTACCACAACAAAGGAACAAAATACTATTCCTGTTGTAACTTCAGAAGCCATCGTCGAACCAACTCAACAGGCTTCTACTCCTACAACGTTTAAATTTGGAGACAAAGCTTCGTTTCCTATTCCAGCAAATACCGCTACAGAAAATGGGAATAAGAGTGCGGGGTCTCTATTTAAGTTTGCACCACCTTTGGTTAATGAAAAAGAAGGTGCTAATGTTGGCGGTAGTGCTTCAGTTTTTAAAGCAGAGAATTCTGACAGCAGGTCAGTTTGCTTGTTACCGTTGTCACTGTGGAGTTGGAGCATGTTTGCTTTGTTTGCACTTTTATCATTGTATGGGTATATTTCTATTATTAGATTATGTGAAATGCATGATAAATTGATTTTAATCATCAGTGTTCCAATTCGGTTCTGAAGATGCTCCACTGATTTTAATTGTTTTGAGAAAACTGGGATACCTAATCTTTAACTTGTATACTCCTAATTCCGGTATGCTCTCACTTTACATCTTAAAATTAAATTTTTGTTTTAAAGGACTTTCCATCTAATTAGGTTACTTGTAAATGATGCTCAAGAGTTCTGTTATTTTGTTTAATGTGATATATCCATCAGTTTCTTTATTATGATTTGGCCTTGACTTCTACAATTGAGGCACTTTTCTTTGAGCTTTTTGACTGTTTGTTGATTGAGCTATTTTTAGGATAGCTTAGGCAGTGTTCATCTAAATATGGCTAGATTTATATGAAGCCAATTGATTTAAGACAATGTTGATAAATGGAGCTGTTTTTCTTGTGATCTCTTTCTCAAGCTCTAGTTTCTCTTGTAGATACTTTGTTGGAAATAGAAACACTAGAGCATACATTTCTGTGTACCTGTATCTTTTTCTTTTACTGATTCAAGAATTTTCATTTGGTTTTTCATGTTAGGTTGCATCAACATTATCTCAGGGTTACACAAATGTGTGTATTAAAAAAAATTATATGCTTTCTATGGGGTGAGAAAATTGTTGTGCATCAACTTAGATATGCTTATGGCTCTGCTTGGGCCTTAGGACATATGAAATATTAAGACATCCTTTTAATTGAAATTTCCCTCGTCCATCTTCCAATGTTGAAGGGGCAGTCTGTTTCTAGGTTACAAAGATACTTGTGCTTTACAAAATGTATTAGTATCTGATGTTTTGGACGGTTTTAATTGCAGCATACCATCATTTGGAGTTCCAAAAGAGTCCATATCGGAGAAAGCTGGTGATAAGAGTTCAAGTCCTGGTCTTATATTTGGTACATCTGGGAATTTGTTTTCGTCATCTGTCTCAGCATCAACATCAACTCCGAGTTTGTTTTCATTTAGCACCCCTAGCACTAATTCAAATCTCAACAACGGATCTCTTGTTTCTACTACTCCATCTACTTTGCCGACTCCAGCCACCACCTTTTCTAATAATGTAACAAGTCAGAATTCATCCGTCAAACCATCTTTCAGTGCTGCCACTAGCAACAGTGAACCTGTCACTTCTACAAGTCCTCCTACGTCCTCTCCTATGCCATCCTTTTCAGCTGCACCAATTTTTAAATTTGGAAGCACTAGCGTTCCTTCTACTTCTACTTCTGCTCCAGCTCTATCAGTACCAAGTGGAGTTGGATCCGTAGAAACCAAGACCAAGCCAGAGACAACCTTCGGCAATTTAAGTGGCTTTCCTCCAAGTGACACATCTGCTGTTAAAGTTGCTAGTACTGGAAGCAGTGTTTTTCAATTTGGAGCTGCATCTACTACTTCAGATGCTAATAAAGGACCAGCAAATTCAACTTTTGCTCAAAACAACATTCCTGCATTTGGTGCCCCGGTTTCATTTTCTAGTAGTGGGCTTGCATCGTCTACTCAGAGTATACCTGCTTTGCAATTCAGTTCATCATCTACGTCATTTGGTTTGACTGGGAATACAGGTTTGGCGTCTGGCAGTTCTCTATTTGGTTCTTCAGCTCCAGCATCTAATCCATTCACTTCAGGTGCTACTTTTGGGCTTGCTTCCTCCAGTTCCTCTGCTAACAATTCTGTCAGTTCCAGTGCTGGTACTAGTTCTAGCTTCTTTAACTGGCAGCCTTCCTCAACACCGTCGTTTTCTACTGGCTTCAGCTCAACTCCAAGTGGAGGATTCTCCTTTGGTCTTTCGTCATCGTCTTCTGCTTCTAATAGTGCACCTATGGTCTTTGGATCATCATCAACTGGTGCATCGCCAGCCTCTATGTTCTCATTTACTTCAGCTGCAAGTGCGACGACATCACAACCTGCTTTTGGTAACTCTAATAATGCCTTCACTTTTGGTTCAACTCCTCCTGCTAATAATAATGAGCAAGCAAGTATGGAGGATAGCATGGCTGAAGATACCGTCCAGACAGCATCGCCTATGCCTAGTTTCGGGCAACAGCCCCTCACGCCTCCTCCATCGTCAGGGTTTATGTTTGGTTCAACAGCTCCATCTCCGCTAGGAGCAAATCCTTTCCAATTCAGTGGTAGCCAGCAAAATGTACCACAGAATCCCTCCCCATTCCAGGCTTCTGGTAGCTTAGACTTCAATGCCAGTGCAGGAGGGAGCTTCTCATTGGGTGCTGGTGGCGGTGACAAATCAAACCGAAAATATGTGAAAGTTAAAAGCAAATCAAGAAAGAAGTAGGAATCAAGAGAGAAGGTATTCAGTTTTTTCTCTTTTTTCTTTTTGTGTTTCTATCTCCCAGTTATTTTTCATCTAGGAAAAAAATTATACTACCATCTCCGTCACATCGATGACTGGAAAGAGGAGGGGTGGAGGGGTAGGGTATCATTTGTCACCTGGATTGTTTGATTTCGGCATGATACAGGGAAGTGCTAAAGCCAAGAATTGTTGGTTTTCGGTCTTCCAGTTAAGCGAATGGTTCGGTTGGCAAAATTTTTCGTGGTTCGATTGGTGGGGGAGCATAAGTTGAGAAATTTTGTAATAGCTTATTAGCAAAATGGAAGAACATTCTGTGTACTGTAGTTAAGAAGTAGTGTAGTCTGTGAATGTTTTTGAGGTAACAATCATCTTCTTCTATTGTGCTATGGATTCAGTTTTCCTGTAATCTTTTATTTGTATCATAACAACAAAACAAAAAAAAAAAGAGGAAATATATGCTGTTGTCCAAGGAAGCATCATTTGTTGCTTTCCTCATCATTCTTCTTCCTCCTCCTTCACCCTTTTCTTTTCCCTCTTTTTTCTTTTCTTTTCTTAGAAAAATAACTTTTTTTTTTCAATTTATATTTGTTTGTGTGAACATTTGTTTCTTTTAGTTCACATTAGAGGTTTATTTTTAGAATATAAAATAAAAACTTTATTTTAATGGAGATGAGGAAATCTAGGTGGTAAATTTAGGAAAGAGAAAGATATGGAAAGAAGAGTTGATAATAAGAAAATAATTAGGTGAAAAAGATAAAAGATAACAATTCCGTTGGTGCACTTTGTTTGATAACATAAAATGGATTGAAAAATATAGTTGAACTTAGTCCCTTATGGTTTAATCATATAAAGAGCATTTTAATTATGTTATTTTCAATTCAGTCAGTTCCATTCTTGTGTCTAGTAAAAGATATCACTACTTCCACGGCATACTTTAAAAATATATACATTTAGCCACATATTTTGGGTTAAAGTGCATATTATAATCACTTATTTTGAAGCAACAACTACTTACCTTAGACCTACTCGAGTTATTGTCATTTCAAACCAACAAAAGCCTTTAGATAGTGAGATGAAAGATTCCTACTTACCATTAAATGTTTGAGTGTTTTCCGCAAAATGGGAGAGAGAGGCCATAACAGCATACTCAATGTAAAATGGGAGAGAGAGAGGCCATAAACGCATATTCAATTTACGTTGACGTAGTATTCACTAAAAGTAGGTAAGATGGTTAAGTTATATGTGACCATAGTGTTGGAAATGAAATGTAAAGTTCTAACAGAAAGAAAGAGAGAGATTGAATGGTGATGGCAATGAGAGATTGAAAAAAATGTATCTTTGGTTGTATTGGTCTATATTATGGGTGGATTGGTGTGGTGACACATGCATAGAATTGGAAGTGGAAGAGGCCAACAATGAGAGGGAAAAAGATCATTTAAGGGCTAAGAAAACAAAAACAAAAAATAATGAAAACCCAAGTCTCAAACATTAAAAAATACAGAATTGACAATTGATACCATATTCTTGTTAATGATATTGAAACAATCTTTACGCATTCACACGCACACGCGCACGCGTGCACACACACAGATACATTAATTGTACAACTTTCCATACTTATGCAAGTCTCTTCCACAAAAAGTTTGCCTTTTGTCACGTCCAATGAGCCTTTCTTAAAAGGAACCACACTTTTTCTCTGGATTTCCGCAGTTAACAAATTGAATTTCAGAGATTATATGTCCCCCTTGACAAGACAACTCTAAGGTGCTTCCTTCATTAGCATTTCCACAAATAGTTTCTATAGTGACGGTTTGAATTGATACTTGTTGAGAATTCCCTCCGATTTCTTAAAATAAAATCAATGTGTTCATGCCCTTTGAAAGAAATGATCACAGAACATGATACCATCTTTGAGAAGAGTTTCCAAATTTTTTAACACATTTGTTAGGATTGTATGCACCTTTGTAGTCACAATTTTCACTGCAACTATCATTGCTAGCAATAAAAGATGGCCAATATCGACCTACTCTTACCCCATTTATCCAAGCTTGGCCCTTTTCCATTCCTTGAATGTCCAATGTTACTAGGTTAGTACCTTAAGGTGTCTTAAAGCTGGTTTTGTATCATGTCATTCGTCTTCCAATAGAATTGTTATTTAATGCTCTCCATTTTATCATCTGAGAGAACACCGAGCTGTAAAGTTTCTTAATTTCTTCAACTTGTCCAACCTTGTAAGACCACAAATTTGATGATAAGTCCATTTTCATCTCCAACTAAATGAACGAACCTCCCTCAATTTTTGTTGGAACTGTCATAAAATGCACAGTAATTAGCCAGTTTAACTGTGGCGTTCAAAAAGGTTATTACATTCTTTCTTGAGTTTAGAAGAATATGTTTCTCAAACACAAAAATCTATTCATCGTTCCTCCATTACGACCCGATATGCTTTCTATTTACAAACTCATGAAGCAAATGACCTTTTGTGTTCACTTAAAGAGTCACATTTTGAAGAGAAGATATTGCATTGCATTCAATCTTTGTCACATACCATAAATCACTAACATCAAACAATAGTTCATTTTTTGTTCAAAAAGAGCACTTGCCTTGAATTTACCCATTTCTTGTAGTGTCTCTCTCATGAACTCCAGAGCCCAAGTCCAAGAGAGTTTCATAGTTTTCTTTTCACTCTACTCCTTCATGAACATAAATGTTTGAGAATTAACATTTGCAATATTGTAAACCTCTTTATCACAACCATCACATCAAGAATGGTCCAAGCCATCACAAAATATTTTCCATCGGCCTGCAAACCTATGGTTGCATCGTTACTACCATTTTTGTTACTTAAAAAGAAAAACCTTTTTCTTGTTGATGAGTTGGAGAACTTTGTTAAAGTGATAGAGTTACCATAATCTTGGTATGAGCAGGTGCCATTAGTGAAAATCTTCTCTCCCAATTTGATGGATTCATGAAGTTGTTTGAGATGCCCCTATTTAGGTTGATTAAAGTTTTGTATTCGTCAAGTGGTACATCGTAATCATAAGACGTAGTGATGAATGGACCATCCGATGTTCTTCCAATGTTGGTGTTCCACGGTACATATAAGAATTGTTGAATACGCCACTAGATTGAAAAAATCTATGCTACATCATCTGCAGTTTTATGAGGGTCTTTGTCACCCCATTTCTTGAACCATTCCACCCAATTTTTAGTAAATATTTAGGCTATTAGGATTGTTAGGAGTAAAGGCATCTCAATAGTATCCATGACATGTATTAATAATAGGTTATGGAACTACATTCTTTTGGCACATGATCCATGGAACACCAATATTAAGAGATTCGGTCATTTAAGCGCACCAATTTGCATTTTTATAAGGTGTCATCACATTTCCATATTCATTCTCCATTTGAGCTAAGATTATTAATTGGTCCTTCGTGTGAGACAAAGAGGTTGGATTGTTTGCACACATTCACTATTTTATGGAGAAAGAAAATATTAAGCCTCTTCCGTTTGCGCATGATGCTTTACTTTTTACTTTTTGTTTTTGAGAAGTATATATGATTGTTTTCCGATCATCTTTTTTAGTGAGATTTTCACCTTCTTTAAAATATAATTAAATTCTAAACTTACTTTCAAAACACAAAATCTTACGAACTACCTACTTTATTTTGTTTTGAATTTCTTAAGTATTTTATTAAGAAATAGGGCGATAAAGTAATAAAACTATTTTTAAAAAAAAGATTAAACTATTGAGGTTGATATTGATATCAAGATTTCAATTTTACGGCATATAAATGAATATGCTGATATATGGACAAATATATTTATGCAATTCAAAAACTTATAGAATTTACATAAAATAAAAAATGAATTTTCTAATTGTTTACAAGGACCTATTTGCCGAATCAATTTTTAAGTTTATCATTAACCTCCTAATGATTTGTTAAATACTTATTAGTGTTTTCTTTAAATTTGAATCTTGATATTTATATTTGTATAATTGTAATAATATGGAAATCCAACTGTGTGTGATTTAATTAATTAATGAACTAGAAGGAGAGAAAAGTTGCTTGTGTTGAATGAGAAATTTTGACCAATTAAATTTCATCATGACATTACAACACAAGCTCATGTCAATCATGAAAATTATAAATGAATTGGGTCGAATAATTAAAATAGCCTAGTCCTAGCTAATTTAAGCCCATGGTGAGAATTTGGGCCAAAAAAGACATTGGCATAAGTCCAAGCACATCGGACAACTGGGTCCAAGCCCACCTAAAGTCCATGAATTTTTTTATAAATAGAGGTATTCCATTCCCAAAAATTGAAGACGAAGTGCTGAAGCACTTTTGAAGTGTTAAAGTTCTTATTGATCTTTAAGATTATTGCCTTCTGAAAATTGAAGATTTGAAAGATTAAATTTTCCTTGAATTCTAGATCTATAAAGAACTCAAGTTATGAAGATTAAAACTTTGAATTTCTCAAATTCAGAGGACTGAAGCTCTAAAGCTCTTAAGATCGAAAAGTTCATATGACCAAAACTCTGAAGACTTAAATAATATAACTCTCCTGAAGTTGGATCCAAGTAGATCGCAAGTCAGAGACCAATCCAAACTAATCATCTAACCTAAAGACCGATCAACAACCCTAACATGGCATATGAGAGCTAGTCTACAGACATAGGTAAGAGTGAGTTTGTTGCAATAATGGGACTGATTCCCCCTTCCCTACTTTGTAAACATAGAATGAAAGAGAGAGAGATTCAAAGCAGGTTAAGTGTCCTCTTTTGAAAGAGACCTCTTCCACACAATCGTGACTTCTCTTGGTCGAGGGCTAACTTTTCTCGTTCACTATGTTGAATTCATATACTATAAGAAAATATGTATTTTCTGATGCACAACACGGACATCGGGAGAAAAAGCTTCTCCCGACGTCGTAGAAGCTCCGTCGAAAAAAGTTGGCAATTTCAACGCTACATAAAGAGACGTCGGTATAAGATAATTTATTAAAAAAAATTTAAACTTTTCTCGATGCCATGCATAACGTCGTCGAAAAATGTTTTTTAATATTATAAACTTCTCTCGACGCCATGCATATCGACGTCGGGAAAAGTTTAAACTTTTTTTAATAAATTAAATTTCTCCCAACGTCGTTATGCATTGCGTTGGGAAAAGTTTATAATTTTTTAAAATATATTTAACTTCTCCCGACCCCATGCCTAATGACGTCGGGCTTGGTGCAGAAATTCCTGACGCATCCCGACCGACGTCTGGATTTTCCCTTTAAAACTCATTTTTCAGATGGTAAACTTATTTTCAAATAAGTCGAAAACGAAAGAGAGAGGGAGACACCCAACCGAAAAATTAGAGAGAGGAAGAGATTTCGGAATTCTGTCGCCATCCACCGTCTGGTGTTTGTTGTTCGGTCTTCACCTTCGTCTGCTGTTCGATCTTCATTTTTGTTCTCCTTCTGTAAGCCATTGTTCTTTTATCTTTTTTTTTTTTTTCTTTATTTTGCTTTAGGAACTAATTGTCTTTTTTTCCTTTATATACCTTCCATTATTAAATGGAAGATATTTTTTTTTTAAAAAATAGAGGATCTTTCGACATTGATTGTTGTGCATCGGGAGAGCTTCTCCCAACAAATTTTTCCAGACTCCGGTCTCGACGGTCATTTATGCATCGAAAGAGGATCTCCTGACGCTTTTCGTATAACTCCCTACGCTTTTGTGTGTCGAGAGATCCCCTTTTCTTGTAGTGATAACTGGAAAACTAAGTTAGCTAGAAAAATTATTAAGTTTGAAGATTGATTCTCCAAGAGATCAACAAGCCAACAACCGATCTAAGAAGATCATCAAGCCCAAAAATCAATCTTCTAAGAAGATCATCAAACTCAAATGTCGATATCCAAGAAGATCAACAAATTGAAAAAAGTCGTGTGAAGAGAGGGTAAATTTCCTAAGAATTAAATTTGTATCAATATGTCTATATTTTCACACTTTAATGGATTTGATATCAACATGAGAGATTGATCTATATTTTCATTATATTGTAGAAAATATCACAAAACATAAAAAAATAAGCAACAAAATATCATTAAAAACGCTTAATAATATACATTTTAATTGGTTTTAAAATCATAAAATATTTATCTACTAATTAATATCTACTTTTTTAATTTTGATTTTTTGTAAAACTTTTTTAAAATATTTATTGACAATAAAGTTTACAAATCTTGATATTTATGTAGACATCTATATTTTAAATCTTCTATTTAAACTATTGATATTTATAATATCAAATTTTAACACAAATTCTCAATTTTTTTTAAAGTATACTCTTTCAAAATTACTTAAAAGTTCACACTCAATAAAATTTATTAGTTTTTTGAATAAATATTTTATTAAAAATTAAATAACCATAGTTTTGTTATTTGCCTAAGGAAAATGAATTTAGTAAGAAAATTGTCAAAAAGAAAAACAAAAATTGACAAAATATTGATAATTCTAAAAAAAAAAAAGCAATAAAATTTAGAGGTAAATGATTGAGGGTTTTTAAAAAATATAACCGAACAATATCAATAGAAAATTTCAAAAACGGAAAAAGCCTACACAATAGAAAATTTAAAAAATGATCCAATTAATTGGTAATATATTTAAAAAACAAACGACAGTAGATTTGATCGTTTAAATTTAAAAAAATAGTCAAATCTAAATGATTTTTTAAGGTGATTTAGATGAAAAAAGAAATTACACAAAGAAAGAGCAGAATAGGAAGAAAAATAAAAATAAACATATAATATTTTTCATTTTGTGATAAGGACTATAAATATTTGACCTGTTTGTTACATTTATAAAGTTAACTGCCTTCCAAATACGGATTTATATTTCTCTCTTTTCTGGCGGCCGGTCCAAGTATTTATTGACCTGACCAAGTTGTCTTTTCCAAACCGGTTTCGAACCGTCTCGGTCGGACCGGAAAATTCGGCCTTAAAACTAAGTCGAAGTGTAATTGCCCTTACCACAAAATCGGAGGAAAATGTTGAAGAAAATGATGGCCGCCTCTGCGGTGGCCCTCCGGAGTGGCAACCGGCCGTCTCTCATGTTCACTTGCCGCCATTCGACCTCCGCATCCTCCGCCGTCAACTCCTTCCTCCTCCGCTCCCTCAAAGAACACTATCTCGAGATCACCAGAATGACGGCTCCTCCAGTATGATTTGCATGCTCTGTTCTCTCTTTTCAATCATTAAACCCTAGAATTAGGGTTTTAAGCTACGCGAATGTAGTTTTTATTTTTTTCTCTTACTTAGCTACTTGATTTTTATTGCAGAAAGTGAGCCCTCCTTCTTCCTTTTCTATCATAGTGGGCGCATTAGACGGCAATGGACCGGTGCTTACTAAGAACTACGGGAAAGAAGAGATTAACATTTCGGTTATGCGATTGGCTAATATTGTTCGGGGAGGTGGTGGAGGCGACGATGACGATGAAATTAACCAGTTGTTTCTGCACGTGACTGTATCGAAGCTGGAGCAGAAGGATAATCTGCATTTTCTTTGTGGGTTGTATCCTGATGCCTTAGGTATTCATTCCGTTTCGATGAGACCGAAAGCCGAATCTTCGGGGTCGGGGTTTCTCGTTGTTCCGTCCAGCTATAATGGTCCTACATTCGAGTAAGTTCAACGTCTTTTAATTTATTCAGCCTCAATTATATTGAAGTTTGTTGTCTCATGTTGTAGATTTTGGTGGTGGTTCATCAATTAAAGAAATGCTTGTACTTTAGATCCTGTCTTAATTTTTAGTATTATCAACTAAACTAACAAAAACAGAATCAGATAAAGTAATCAAAGGAGAAAGGTGTGAATTAAGATTTAATTGAAGGTTATGAGTTCAAGTTCTGTTGCCGAGTACAATTTACTGCCAAATAACCTGTAACTTGAACTGAACAGGAACAACACAACCCAATTGGTAATGAACTATTCTGATTTCTGGATGTGAGTTTGGTTCATAGGTTATAAGTATTCAGTTAATTTTTCTTAAGTAATTATTGTTTATTGCCTAAATGCTTATCATTTTAGTGCAGTGTTTGAATCTTCATTTGCAGCTACCTATTTTGTTCCTTCACTTGCAGGCTGCAGCCACTGATTCTTTGGCTACAAAGTTAGACTTTGTTTTTCACTCCCACAACTGATTTAATTTCTTCTCTTGCAGTTGATTTAATCCCTCATATCATGTTAGTCACTCACTTGAGATGCTTGCATCCTAGTACCTAGCATCATAGCATAGTGCAAATTTGCAGATTTTAATAAGTTATTAGTACCTTTTGGTTTGGTTGTATGGTGTTGTTCTAAAATCCTTTTTATTTTCTTTTTGTGAAAGCCATCTCTGATTAAAAGGTTTTGCTCGTAGAAACCTGTTTGGCTGTTCATCTTAATTGGTGTAGATATGGTATCTAAGGATCATGATGTAGTTTTTCTTTTCATTGTGTATATGTTAGTTTCTATGAACCCAAGTGGGATTGCGATGTTTTCGGCCTTAGATGATCTTTACTGGAGATGGCAAAACATGCCATAAGAAAACTTACACTTAAATTTTTCCTTGGATGACAGAGATCTGGATGAGAAAATGCGAGATATGTTTCACAATTATATAGAAGAGCGAGGTGTGAATGAGTCCCTTTTTCCATTTCTTCAAGCATGGCTTTATGTGAAAGAACATCGAAATCTTTTGCGATGGTTCAGATCAGTTGGCACATTCATCTACGAGCCCAAGAATGGTAAAAAGGATTGATAGTTAATTGGATAGAAAAACTGTTAGTCTGGATGCTTTGATTTTGTGGAATTCAGGGTTCCATCTTCAAAATTGGTTATAGGTGGTGTATCAGGTAAATGGTCCATTTCACTTTAGTTATACAATTTTGTAAGCCCTTTACGTGATGATATATCTCTTCTTGATAAGCCATGGTGTTGTTTTTCAAATGTGATTAGATTAACGTTGAATTCTAGCAATCAACGTTGCTTTGTTTGAAACTATATTTCTCTTACGACCCATGGTTTATGTGCCGCTAATGCAGCGGCTTGCCGAGCATTTGACTAACTCGCACCATCCATGTCAAATGGGATTTGTCTCGTGGACACACAAGCAATCCAACCCGTAAGGTTTCCTTTTCTTGAGTTGCTTTTGAAACTTTAAGCATTATTTTCTCATGATCAATCAAATCTTCTAAGGAACTGAATAGTTTTAACCTGCATTTACTTATTTATAAATCAATGCGGACATTTGTTGAATGCTGACATTCAATATCCGTTCTTAAACTTCAAAGTTTATTTAATTTTAATCTCTATACATTCATTTAAATTGTAAAGTTACTATGTATTAGCTACCTATTTTTATCCTACATATTCATTTTATTTTTTAAAAAGTAAAAATTATAATAATAGCTAAGATTTTAATTTTTTTAAAAGCTAAAAGTTTTGTAATAATATAAAATGAAAAAAAATCTTAAAGAGCATATCTATTATTTTAGGGAAAAAAAAAAGAAAATTAAATTATTTTATACAAAATCACACAATATCTCATTCAATTTTTTCCTTTCTAATTTGAGGTACACTCCGCTGTAACCTTTGGTCATTTGTGAAAGGAGGAAAAAAAATTATTTGGAGAGAATCTCTATGAAAGAACCTATCTTTTGATAAAAGGTGAATTTTTATTTTATGTTTTATTATTTTTTTTTCTAAGGAATCTAATTCTACTAGGAAGAAAAGCTTAGTTGGATGTTGCATTTGGTGGGGATTTATTCTCAAGATTCACACCTCATACAACGATTTCCTGTGGGATTTCAATCTTTATTTATTTTTTTCTTTGTTTTAAGTAGCGAAAAAATGTATAAAAGAAAATCTTATTGTTTTTTCTTACTATTTGTTTTTTTTTTTTTACTTATCATTATTCTTTTTTAAAAAAACCTTTAGCATTTTTCTTCTCCTTAAAAAAATAGATTGTATTTTTTATTTAGTGTTATTATCTTTTTTGTCTTGACCCTTGACTTTTATTGTCTTTTCTCTATCTTTTTTAGTCTTGACCCTTGACCTTTATTATCTTTTCTCTAAAAGTAGAGAGAAATAACAAGGGATAAAGAAAATTTTATAAATATTACCGTTTTTATTATGTTGATATTATTATTTAGGGTGGGCAGCAACAATTTATTTACTTGTTTATTTATCATTTTTTTTTCATTTCTTCCTTTTTCCCGTATTATTTTTTACTATTATTATGTTCTCATTTTTTCCTTTTCTTTTCAACCGTTAATACATCAACATTGTGGGCTTTGTCACATTTTCAACATGTTTGACTTAACTCCTACTAGTATATCATGCACTTATTAGCCTACACATAGTAAATAAGCATTATATTTATGATCGAAAATTTGACTCTACAACGGTCGCTATCAAAGTGATGAAGACAAAAGAATGGGGGAATTGTATTCCCATCAATTACCTCATCAATATCAATATGGAAGAAGAGTTTGTTTCTCATACTTGGAGAACTATGCTTTTTATTTGGATTTCTAGTATACTAATAATTTTGGATATTCTCTGATAAAATTTCGTGGAATAATGCAAGAAATACTATCAGAGAATTCAATTATGGCATTAGGATCCAAATATTCCAAAATTTGGAGTTCGGATGCGGTTTTAATGACAGTGGAAGTAGTTAGGAGAGCTCCTTGGGTGTCTACAATTTCCTAGACATATCGTTATGGAAAATTGGCTTTTATCTCACGATTGGGTTAATTAGGGGCATTGCTTACTCCCATCTTTTGGTACTACGCCAATTATGGGCAAAACAATTCACGACAATTGTATGTAGGCTAGAGAATTGAGAATTCTCATATGAGTTAGATTTGGAAAATAACAAAATTCATGAAACAATTAAGACATTGAAATTCATATAGAAAAGGAAGGTTTTGCGACATTTTGAGAGTACTACGAAACAATATGATAATTGGAGAGCATCTAGAGATTAAAGTTAGTACTATGTTAGAATCCTTAGTTTCAAACATAGTATTGAAGAAAAATCATGACAATAGAAAAAGAAATTTGAAGCGGTTAAGAAAAATAAATTGTGTTTTGAAAAAGCTTAGAGAAGAAGTCAAGAGATGGGTCTAGCAAGTGGTTAAAAAGATTTGGACGAAGCGAAACGAAAATGATCAGAGCTAGAGAAGAATAATGATTTTTTATACACTAAGGTAATCTAAGTGAGAAAAAAGAATAAGAGATTATTAAGGAACATTGTCGACTTTCATGAAGAGACAGTAGCTAAAAATGTATGCATTACATATTTGAAATAGGAACTAGATAGATTGAATGAGATTCTATAGAATCCCAAAATGCACTACATGAACAAGTCATATCTCAAGAGGTCGTTGCGGTAGTCGAGAGTCTATAACAATTAGCTAAAGAATACAAGTCCCAACTTATGCAAGTGGAAAGCAAAAATGAATTTCTTCAAGAAGCTGTTAACAGTTTCAAAGTTCAGTTGCTAATATGTCATAAGACAATGGAGGTCGCAACAGATGACTACGCTCAATTAGAAGATAAATATTAAGAAATGTTAATAGAATTCATGACATGGAGGGACATGCACGACATAAGGAGACACAAGTATGATGATGCTAGATGTTAGATGAAACAATGAGCTAATAAATTATGACAAATGAAGAAGATGACAGATCAATTCTTAGTGCAAGCTATGACGCTTAGACATGCATTATACCTACACACGACAACAATAGATAATTGTCTCGTTTTCTAGGGATCTATAGGGCAATAGTTTAAGCGTTTTGGATGCTACTATTAGGTGTTAGAGTCATGTATTTTGGATTGTACTTTCACTTTAAAAGTAAATTAAGTCTGGTCTCTGTCATTTTACATTCATTTAATCCGTTTTGAAATAAAAATATTCTACTTCTTCCTCTTCTTTCTTATCTTCTCTCTTGGTGGTTGAGTCATTATTATCTTTTTAAAAGATAAAAGATTAAAACTTGCAAAATAGCTTAAGGTTTACCTCTATATTGGAGCACAAGAAAGACTAAAATAATGGATGAACAAACCAATGATCAGGTTTAAGCAGTTTATCAAGATGTCGAAGGATAAAAAAATCAATTGGTAAAGGTTCTGGAACTGCTCACTGCTAAATGAAGAAAGAGTGTTGTGGGGTCTTCATCACAAGTGGAAGTTGATCTGAACCAGGTACTAGAAGACATGTCTGCATACCCTTCGTGTTTTACTCCTCAAAGGTCGTCTAGTCCACACATGGCAGATAGGACATATCCTACATCCTTTCTCGCGCAAAATGCTAACCCGACCTCACAGTAGGCAACCCACGTGAGTGATTCCATATCTACTACAATTATAGAAAGTGGTAAGAAAGTTTCAGAAGATTAGGGTAGTAGAAGAAACTGGAATTTTTGTAAGAAAGATTGCACGCGATTGAAGGTGCAGACATGTATGAGGGTGTCGATGCAACACAACTATGTTTGATATCAAATATGGCGATCCCTCCCAAATTCAAGACTCTAGATTTTGAGAAATACAATGGAACCACGTACCCAAAAAGTCATATAGTTATTTATTGTTGAAAAATGTCAGCTTACGCTCATGATGATAAATTTTTTATTCATTGTTTCCAAGACTGCTTAGTTGGTATGTTTTCTCGCTGGTACATGCAATTGGATGGTTTGTAAGTGCATAAGTGGAAGGATTTCACTTATTCATTCTTGAAACAACATAGTACAACATTGATATGACACTCAATCATTTGGATCTTCATAGAATGAAAAAAAGAATGTTGAAACTTTTAAGGAGTATGCACAATGATGGAGAGAGTTGGTTGCACAAGTGCAACCTCCCTTGATCAACAAAGTATTGACAACCATACTCATAAATACTCTTCAGGCTCCATATTATGATAGAATGGTTGGAAGTGCCTCGACTAATTTCTCAAACGTTGTAACAATTGTGGAGAGGATTGAATTTAGAGTGAAGAATGGAAGGATCACTGATCCTGCTTTAGAGACAAGAAGGATGATGACCCCAAAGAAAAAAAAATATGCAACACTTTTTGCACTTATAGCAGTGGGCAGTTCTAGGACCTTTGCCAATTGACCTTTCAATCTTCAATATCTTGAAAAATTGCTTGAACTTGATCGTTGGTTTGCTCATCCATTATTCTAGCTTTTCTTCTTGTCCAATATGGATGATGAAAAGGTGAACTTTGAACTATTTTGCAAGTTTTGACCTATTATGTTTTAAAAAGAGAATAATGATTCAATTAGCAAAAGAGGAAATAAGAAAGAAGTGGGAGAGTAGAATACTTTTATTTCAAATCAGATTAAATGTACGTAAAATGACAGAGACCAGACTTAGTTTACCTTTAAAATGAAATGCATAATGCAAAATACACCACTCTAATACCTAATGGTAGCATCCATAATGTTCAAGGTATTGTTTATGATTCCTAGAAAACGAGACAATTCTTTGTTGGTGTCATGTGTGGGTATGATGCCTTGTCGAAGAGTCATAGTTTGCATTGAGAATTGTTCTGTCATCTTTGTCATTTGTCTTAATTTCTCATCTCCTTGTTCCATCTGACCTCTAGCACCATCATACTTGCGTCTTATTATGTCGTACTCGTGTCTTCATATTATGAAATCTATTGACATTTCTTGATATTTTTCTTTTAATTGAGTGTAGTCATCTGTTGTGACATTTTTTTACTTATGACATATCAGCAACTGCCCTTCAGAACTATTGATGGCTTATTGAAAAATTTGTTTTTGCTTTCTGCTCCTATAAGCTGGGACTTGTATTTTTTAACTGGTTGTTGTAAAACCTCGACCACCACAACGATCTTTTGAGATGTTGTGGCTTGTTCATGTAATGTATTTTGGAATTCTATAGCAATTCCATTCAATCTTTCTATTTCTTGTTTCAAATCTGTAATGCATATCTTTTTAGCTTTTGTCTCTTCATGGAAGTAAACAATGTTCCTTAATAATCTCTTATTCTTTTTTCTCACTTGAATTGCCTTAGTGTTTATAGAATCATTATTTTTTTCCAGTTCTGATTGCTTTCGTTTCGTCTCGTCCAAATATCTTTGAGCACTAATAACTTGCTGGACCATCTCTTGACTTCTTCTCTCAACTTTTCGTTCTCTATTGCCAAAACACAATTGATTTTTCTTAACTGCTTCAAATCTTTTTCTTTATTGCTATAATTTTTCTTCAATACTATATGCTTGGAACTAAGGATCCTGACATAGTACTAACTTTAATCTTATCTCTAGATGCTCTCCGATTATCATACTATTTTGTAGTACTCTCACAATGTCGCAAACTCTTAATTTTTTTTTACGAAATTTCATGTCTCAATTGCTTCATGAATTTTTTTATTTATCAAGTCGGACTCATATGAGAATTTTTAATCCTCTAGCCCACATACAACTGACGTGAATTGTTTTGACCATGATTGACATAACCAAAAGAGGGGAGTAGTTGATGCCCCCATTGGCTCAATAGTGGGATAAAAGCCAATTTCCCGTAACGGTATGAGGGACTTGTAGGCATCCAATGAGCTTTTCGGACTACTTCCATTGTCGTTAAATGGCTGGAAAATTGCATCAAAATTTCAAATTTTGGAACATTTGGATCCTAGTGTACAACTATTGAATTCTCTATTAATGTTTCTTGCATTATGCCACGGACAACTGAGTTTTATTAGAGGATATCGAACATTATTAAAATACCTTAGATGATTAGAAATCCAAATAAAAAGTATAGGAGCACAGTTGAAGAATTTTCCTTTGCCTTATTTGACTATGATTGAGCAATATGAAAGTCTGCCATGATTGGGATAACGGGGATTATGCCTCGTTCTATTCCAACAAAAATATTAACCACTTCTTCTTCTACATACCCTTTAATTTTGGGAAAAATAACTATTTCGTAGATAGATGACGCATGAGAGACAAACCCCTCTTCCCTGATAGACAACCACACGCCAGATTGATGAGATAATTGATGGGAATATAATTTCTACCTTCTTTTGTTTTCATTTGTTTCTTTATCTCATATGCATGAATGTCACCCATAAACTTTGATAGTGATCGTTGTAAAGTCAAACTTTCAATCATAAATATAAAGCTTATTTCCTATGTCAGCTGGTAGACTAATAAGTGTTTGATATTCTTCTATAGTAGGATATAAGTCAAACAAGTTGAAGACTCCAATGTAGGGTCCCAAAAATGTGACAAATCCCGCAATGTCGATGTATTAAGATTGTGTATAAGATGTCACCTATGCTTTTTTAAACTCTGCTCTATGCTCCGACGTTAAGCTTTCTTGTAAACCTTTTAACTCCTCCAGGTTATTGTTGACGAATTCCAGCTAACAAGTCTTTGGAAGTGGAGAAAATTTCTTTGACCAAACTGTTCTTGACTCTAGCTGAAACTGTTGAGATACGTCCTCCCACGAGTCTTCATTAGGAATCAATTGGGCAAATACCTCAGACGCGTAAGTAGGACCAGGTATATCTAAGGATGAGATTAGATGTAAATGTCAAATACGAGTAAGAAAATAATCAAATAATGCAATAGTTCAAACAAACTTAGTGAAGTTAATGCTAGTGTCATATCTGACACAAGCCCTCAAAATGGTGTATAGCTACACTTGAACACAACCAAATTGAGTGAGAACTTTTTGTGTACCTGCACGGGAGCAACTACTCGAAGGTCAAACACTACTACATTCTCGAATTTAAACCTACAGGTACAACCTAGGTAGATGGCTTGTAATAGTGTGAGAATAATATAATAAGGCAGGAAAATTAACATTTTAAAACATATAAATTTATATGATCTGTGAATCACAATGAGTGAAGTTGAATATAGGTCATAAAGAGTAGAAGGCCCCCAATTTGATCACAACACTTGCACATGATTGTATTAAGTTGAACGAGAACTTTTCCTGTACCTGCACGTAAGCATAAGTTCTTTGAAAGTCAACACAACTTCATATTCGTTTCTAATCCTATAGGGAAGAGCTCGGACAGAAGGCTTGTGATTGTGAAACAATAATAAACAACACACTAAAACAAAAAGAAAATAAAACAATGAAAGAAAAGGAAAATAAATACAAAAAATCAAGACAAAAGAAAATATCAAACTCTTGAGGTGGAATCGTCGTGTTGCAGCCACATACCCAAGAAAGGGTTTATTTTAAAGGAAAAAGGGAGTCACCAATTTTTTTACGGTGTGATTGAACATCGAAATAAAAATAAATTTTTGAATAAAATAAATGGTTTGAAAAAAAAACTAGAGTTAAGTTCAAGAGTCATTTTTGTACGGAAAAAGTGTTAGCATCTCATATCACTCCTTCAAAAAATGATGCCAAATTTAATATTATAAATTGAAATCATTATTTAAATAAAATTCATTTAGAAAAATAAGATTTTTCTTAATGTCTTATTTCATTACTCATCATTTCAACATCTAACATTTGAAACATTTGAACTAGTGATCCCATAAAATAAGTGAAATACGTTTAATTAATTAGACTATATTGAAAAAAAATTCAAAAATTTCTTTCCTTTAAGAAAATCACGAATCATTACAATTTTTTAAAATCTATCATAGGCTAGTTTTTTAATAAACAATTTTTTACCGAAATCGACGTGAGTTAAAAAAAAAAGTTGATTAAAAAACTTTAAGAAATATAGTTTAATTTTGAACTTTGAATAAACATAATAAATTTAATTTTAAATGAAAATTTTTTAAATACTTAAAAAAAAATTAAGAAAGATTTCAAAATTACTTTGATTTAAGTTAAATTATTTTTTAAAACAAACAAAATCAAATACTTATTATTTCGCTTTCCTAAAAGAAGAAAATGCTAAATGTTTGGAAAAAATAATGATAAGTGAAAAAAGAACAAATAATAAGAGAAAACAATAAGATTTTTTTATATACTGTTTTTTCTCTTCTTTTTTAGTGAGGAAAAAAAAAATTAAAGATTGAGTTTCCAAAGAAATCACTATTGTATGATATGCTGATCTTTCTGATTATGTATTTCCTTCATTCTTTTATTTTATTTTCCTTTGTTTTTTAAATTAAAATTCTACCACATTTTATTTCAATAAACAATTTTATTCTTAAATTTGTATCTTATTTATGCTTTATATATGCTTAAATATATGCTTTTTACCTTGTATTTATTTTGACAATCTATGATATTATCTTGCATTATAGCTCATTAATTTTATTTCTTACTTTACATCATTTTTCTTTTTTCATTTTATTCTTAAAAAAACTCGACTACGAAATTAGAAATTTAGAAATATGTTAGAGTTCGTTATTTCTAAATTCTTAGATGAGGGGACCGGTTTTTTGGAAGTTCAATATTTTTTTTTTTAAATAAAATTTTATGTTATTTGCTTAATTGTTTTGTACATATTTGATATTTGATTTTCTTTCTTATATTGTTCATTATTTTCTATTTGACTTTTATTTAACATTTCTTGAGGTTTTAAAAAATATTTTATCTCAAATCACAAATAATTTTGAAATCTTTCCTAAATTTCTTTTTTTAAAATCATTTAGAAATTTTGCTTTAAAACTATATATTTTTTTAATGTTTTTTCAAAGATCAAAATTAAATCTATATTTTATAACGTTCCTAATCAACTTTTTTTTTTATAACTCACATTGTTTTCGTTAAAAGAAATGCTAGAATGGAATTTAAATTTTTTTTGGTAGTCCGTTATTTCTAGATTTTTGACCCGATGAATTAATATATTTGAGAGTCCAAAATTTGATCCAAAAAAAGGTGAATTTAATCAATGTTTTTTTTTAAAAAAGCTCTTTATTTAAAGACTAGTCTACAATAGATTTTGAGAAATTGTAATAATTTCTCTTTAAAGGCAATGAATTTTTCTCAATATAGTCTAATTGATGAAGTTTATTTCACTTATTTTATGAGATCATTGCTTCAAATGTTGGAGTGATAGCAAAAAAAACAATAAATATAAAAAAAATCTTATTTTCTTTTAAATAAATTTTATTTAAGTAATGATTTCAATTCAAGATATTAAATTTGGTCATCGTGAGTGCTAACATTTTTTCTATACACAAATAACTCTCAAATTCAACTCTAGTTTTTTTTTGCAGATCATTTGTTATTTTGTTTAAAATTTATTTACTTTATTTCGGTGTTCAATCACACCCTAAAGATTGGTAGCAAGTTTCTTTTTTGTTTTAAAATTAACTCTTTTTTAGGACATCGATCGTTCCATATCGTTTTGGGTACGAGGCGACAACTAGTTTATTGTCGTTTTTCATATAACTTTTTGTTATCTATTAACCATTTTCTTTACTAATTTCGATTAAAAAAAAAAAAAAAACTTTGAGAAACTAAATTTAAGATTTATTGAAATTTCATAACTTTGTATCCTAAGATGTCCAATCATAATTTACCACGTGACAAGGTTAATTACTTCACACAAATGTTTGAATCTTCCACTTTGAGACATAATTCAATTGGTTAAGGTTCATAATTTTTTTCTCTATCAACATGTACATATCATCAATCACTATTTTTGTAATCTTTTTAGGAAAGAAAACAAATACAAACACAAACTAGAGTTAAATGGTTTATAACGTCCTTACAAATTGCCAAGGATGAGTAATTTTCCATTCAAGACTCAAAACGAGTGTAATGAACTAAATTATCTGCAACAATGTTTTCCTTCAAATGTTACAATGAGAAAATTATGGATTAGACCACAACACTCTTTTTCACCAAACGACAACAAAATCTGTATTGAAATTCTTGAAACTTTAAAAATAAGAAAAAACCCAACAAAACTTGACTAATAAATGTAATAAATATTTTAATTTTAACTTGTTTAAAAAGCATAGATAAGTGAACATGTCAATTATGTTAAATCAACTTCAACAACAAAACACAAAAATAAAATTGGTATGCCATAAAAATCCAAAGTTTTATTTATTAATGAAGGGGTTCAATCAAATCTAACCAAAGAATATTAGATTAATTACATATCTAAATCCAGCAAAGTGAAAAAACCCCTAAAAAATGTTGTTGAACTTGAGAAGTACATGTTCTGTATAAAAGAATCAAAACCCAATTTACATAATCAAAGAATCAAACAACAAAACTCCGTGTTCTTCTTCAGCAGCAATAAGGACAGATTATCAATCCATTTTCATTACATTCTGGGCACTTCCTTTGTTCATCGCTCTCATCATCAACAACTTTTCGACTCCCATTGCATTTGTAGCAAAGCACGAATCGAACTCCGCCGCACCCTTCGCATGGGATCCCGGAGAATTGATCAATCGGAATACCTTCGAACAAACCCCGTAGCTTCCCCTGTTCATGCAGCCCCAAAACCTCCTCTGCTCCACCAATGTACTTTCCTCTTATGAACAGCTTTGGAGGTAAAGCTCTGTTTGTTTCCAAAACTCTCCATAGCTCTTCTTTGAACTCCGTGTGCATCGATACATCTCGCTCGTGGAATTTCACTTTGAATGTTTCTAACAGAAATCTTATGCTGTTGCAATCCTCAAATGTCTTCCTTATTCCTCTTAGAGTTGTTGAGTAGAGAATAACAGAGTCTGATCCCCCTGGTGGGCATTTTTCTTCAAAGCAAAACAGAGGACTCCTCTTTTCTTCTTCTTCTTCTTCAAATTTGATGCTACATTCGATCTCTTCTTCCCCAATTTTCATATATTCCATCACAGCTTGTTGAAAAACCTCAAGTAAATTAGGGTCAAAGAGGCTACCGGAGTTCATATCCGGTGGCCGGAAAGACGAGATATCAATTTCCGACAAAAGGGTTTTTCTTTTTGATCCCGCTAAACAATTCCCACTACTTGAACACAAAGAATCCTTATTTCTATATTCAACAAACGGCTCAATGTTCTCTTTTTCATCGAAACCAGACTCCTCTGTTTCTCCATCTTCAAACCCATCTCCGTTTTTCTTTCCCAAATTCGAAGCGATCTTCTGGATCGTCTTCTGAATCGGAATATTGGGTTTGAAATTCTCATTTCTAGTGAAGAAATCGCAGTACCCATCTGGAGCAATGGCCTGAAGAATTCGATCTTGATTCAGATAAGCTATGGCAGGCTTGATCGATTTGAGCTTCTTCATGAATTTTCCTCCGACCCCATTCATTTTTTGTGTCTGATTTGGATGAAGAAGGGATATTCAAAGCTGGAGATTGTTAGATTTTCTTCAGAAGTTGGCGATGAATTCAGTGGGAGAGAGAGAGAGAATGGAAAAAGGTTAAGAATGGAGTTCAAACGGCTAGTAAAAGTTCTTTTTAGCGATTTTTCAAGAACGTTAAGAGGGAAACTGTAATCATGTGTACTCGGTTACATCATAATCTCGTAGAGATGGCTCATGAAATAGTACCACGTGTTATGAATTTTGAAACTTAGTCAATTGATATGATCAAGTTGCTGCAGAGAATGACACGTGGAAATATGTGTGGTTCATGATGCGTTCATTGGAACAGATAATGTGGACGCCGGAATGCTTAGAATAACGGTCATAATTTGGAGATATTTGATGATTTCTGTCACCAATTATTTTTCTTCTCCTTTCATTTTACTGCCTAATTTATTATTCTTTTTCTTATTTTTTTTTTTTTAAAAAAGAAGTCTTCATATTTATAATTTTGAGTTAAATTATGATTTATTAGTAATTTAGTTTGTGAAATTTTAAAAACTTTTAAAAACTATTCCTGCGGACAATTTTTAAGTTTCAGTCATATTTTTGTTTGTACTTAACGAAATGTTAATAAACATCATTCTTTAAAATATAGGTACAAACAAAGTCCATTTTTAAAATTTATGAATCAAACGCACCTAATGATGAAAACTTGAGAACTAAAAGGATATTTTTCTCTTTTTAAAACTACCCTCAAATAACACTAAATCCCTTTCTCTTTTCATTTGCTATAGTATTCTCTAAGTTTCATTTGAATTCGACTAGGGTTGAGTATATTCTCTTGCAAAATCCTTTGTGTTTCTTTTGAAGTGGATTATGGGTTGGTTTTTCTCTTCCTATTTATGATATGAGTTCTCTTCCAATTTACTTGAATCAACTAGAGTTTAGTATATTTTATTTGGTTAAAATACATTTTTTTAATATTCTAGGAACTGTTTGGTAGAAAATCTGAAAACAAGAAATTCGATGAAAACATAATTAGATTTTATATTTTCATGGAGAAAGGTTCATAAAAGGGATTATAGTTTTTTAAAAAAAATTAATCTTTATAAAAGTAAAGATTAATTTTTATAGTTTGATAAAACCTCATCGTATATCGTCCTTACTGTTTAAAAAAATTTCATATATAAATAGTCCCTATAACATGACTATTTTTTATGATTTGTTCAAACCAAAGAACTAAATTTTAATTAATATAATAGGAACCAAATTTATAATTTAACCTAAAATATTTATATAATTATCAATTTATAATATTATATAAACTAAAATATATTACAAGAACATATTATATTAAAAATATTGAATTGAATTTATAACATAATATATTATATTTTTAAATATTTATATATATGTATTTAATATAATTTTGTAATTTAATTAAAATATAAAATTCAAGTTCTAGATACAATAAAACCATACAAATGTTGTTTCTTCTTATAATTTGCACGATTTTGATCACAAAATTATTTAAAAACTGTTTTTAGAAACAAAATCATGTTTATCTATTAAATTCATATCGATTGAATTGAGTGAATTTGAAAACATAAAATACAATTTGAATTCTCTAATAAAGATTTTAATATAGTTTATCATTATATTTTCAAATGTAAAATTTTAATCTTTATACTTCCCATAAATCTTAAATATAATACATATGATTAAAAAAAAAAAGTCCAAATGTATTATTTCAATATGATTATTTTTATCGAAATTAGATAAATAATAATATATTAGAATATTTTTGTTTCTTTAAATAACAATAAATTAACTAACTAAGAATAAATTATTTTAAATAACAAAATTTATAAAAATATAGCAAAATATCGTAATATATATGTGATAGGCCACATAATTCAAGATAGATTAGTATTTATATCTATCGTGATACATCAGATAGTCTATTTAAGATTTTTGTATTATATTTTGTAAATAGTTTCGATATTTTGATATTTATTGCTTCATCATTTTCAAAACTTTTTATTTTACTTTATTTATAAATATTTTTAATACGGTAAAATAAAAAGTATTTTATTTTATTTATATAAGTATATTTTAATACGTAAGCTAAGTGTCAATTAATCTAATCTTCTTTGAACCGATTCATGTTTAACAAATAAAAAATAAGGCTTCACCTTTTTTCTATGGATATGCTTTGGAGTAACACATAATATCATTGGATAATATTTTAAACTAATTATCAACTTTTATAATCTTAAAAGTGACATTATTGTTTGTTTTAGGTCAAATCTTCATCCTTTAATTTAAAAGGTTATATTTAGAGATATTAGATTGTATTACAATTGTACTAACAAAAAAATAAAAAAGAAAATGTTAGCAATTTTTATATTTGAGGTTATTTTATTTGTGTATGTTCTATATATTGGTGTTGTATTTGTTGTGATTTGTGATCCCTTCAAGATTACGTTGTTAGGTGTCTGTGACATTTGGTTCACTCCCTTATAGTTTCCTTTGTATCTTATTGGGATTAACTAGTGTAAGAGTACTTAAATTATTACCCGTGACTTTTATTTCTCTAAATTTTTAAATATTTATGATTTTTTTTTTTTTTTGTGAGTTATCACTAGTCAAAATGAGCATAACTCAAATTGAGATTAGTTACCAAGAGCACTAGCGAAGAGCCACGTTGGGGCTAGATTTTTTTGCAATTCTCCGGGTGGTGTAGCACTTAGGGGGCACACACTAAACCTTTAGAACGTTAACTCTATGTCAATATGAAAAAAAATGCTTTAAAAGAAAAGTAAGGATGAGATCATCGTTTTAAACAAGAAAACATTTAGATTTTAAATAAAAATCAATTTAGAGAACTATTTGCAGATCTTGGGTGTATATTAATAACATTCAAGATCAATTTCCTAATGCATGTTTACAACAATATCATTTTCAGCCTCATAATCATATTTTTCATTAAAAAAAATGTATCAATTTCAAAACACAAATACTCATAGAACATATATAATTGCAATAAGTATTAAATTAGTTAATTTATAGATATTCTTACCGTTTTTTTAATTACATGGTTGCAGTGTAAGTACCAAATTATTGGCTCCGCCACTAATCAAGAGCTATATCATTCGAATCCACGCCATTCGTTGTAATGAAAAAAAACTTAAAATATAGAAAACTTACTCAATCTTAGGTTTGTAAAAGAATAGATCCATCGTAAGTGTATGAATGATTGATTTTATGTTATCATTCAACACTCAAACGCACTTATAATTCCATAGATATATCCTACTCATTTTTTTTTTTAAAAAAGGCTAAACAAACATAATAAAAACAATTTCATCATTTATATAAGTGATAAATAAGAAAGTTATGTTTACTTTCTTTTCTAGTATGGTTTTGTTGTACTATATTTTTGTTTACATAGTAAGAAAGTATGATTTTGTTGAAATTAACTTGATCGTGAATCAGATATACAATTTTGTTGAATAATACTTAAATTGTAATTCTTGAAAATGTTTGAATTTAGGTAGATGGAGTAGTGTCCTACCTACATTGGAACAATCAACAAATATGTTGTCGAGGCATCGACATATATTTGAGTGATTGATGCACACTCAAGTAGTACTAAAGTATTATACGTATATAGTCTACTTATATATTTGTTGTCTATTTATGTTTTTTTTTTAATAATACACCCAATGTTATATGTTACTTTCCAGTATTACATGTAACAATTGGGTTGGATCCAAAAAAGTCTTCTACCTAAGGAGTTTTTAAAGATTGCGAATTAAAGGTGTGTAGGGTTATACCTCATATTTACAACACCCACATGAACTTCTTTAAGGTACAATGTTTTTTAAAAAATAGTTCAACATTTTTGAGCTAACACAAATTTTATTAAGAGAAAAAGAAAGGAAAAGAAAAGTGATAGTCCAATATGAGAAGGGCTAGAATAGTGAGGTAAAAATGGAAATAGAAGAAATAGAGTGGCAACAAAATTGATCCCCACTTTCACTCCACTCCCAAACAAACAAAGTCTCCATTTTTGCTTCACTTTC
Source organism: Cucumis hystrix (assembly GCA_025688845.1). Lineage (NCBI taxonomy): Eukaryota > Viridiplantae > Streptophyta > Magnoliopsida > Cucurbitales > Cucurbitaceae > Cucumis > Cucumis hystrix. The sequence goes on along the minus strand of CM046885.1, from coordinate 6,383,741 downwards.
TCTAGTGATAGTCTAATCTAATCTAATGTGATCCATTCTTTTTTCTCTCAACCATAATCCAAAACAAAACCCATCTTCTTCATCTTTATCTTCTTCCTTTTTCTTCTCATTTTCCTCCTCCTTCCCTAAACAACACACACCCATGTGACACAAATAAACCATCAATCCATTTCATCCACTCTCAACAAACCCAAATCCCTCTGTTTCTCTCTGTTTTTGGTGTTGGACTTTCCTTCTTTCTTGCCATGGTTTCTTCCCCATTTCTTCTTCCATTTGCTCTTCTTCTTTCCTTTAGCCTTCTCTTCATTTTCCCTTTCAACCAATCCCAATTTTCCTTCTTTGCCGATCTTCAGGACCTTGCTCTCTTCCATACCGCCACTCTACAGTTGCAGAACTCCCATGCCGCCGGCACTGCCGGTGGTGTTTCTTCCATTTCCCGATTAGGTATCTCTTCAAACCCTAAACCCAAGATTGCTTTTCTCTTTCTTACTAATTCCGACCTCTCCTTCGCCCCTTTGTGGGAACGTTTCTTCCTCGGCCATGAATTGCGTTACAATATCTACATCCACGCTGATCCTACCGTCCAATTAACCCCTCCCGGTGGTGTTTTCGACGGCCGATTCGTTCCCGCCAGAAAGACTCTCCGTGCTTCGCCCACTCTCATTTCTGCTGCTCGTAGGCTTCTTGCTCGCGCCGTCATCGATGACCCACTGAACCTTTACTTTGCCCTAGTTTCTCAACATTGTATTCCTATCCACTCGTTTGATTTTATGTATAGTTTCTTGTTTAAAAACTCAATCACATCCCTTAGATCCTTCTCCTCGAAGTCTAGTTACAAAAGCTACATCGAAATTCTCTCCGATGAGCCGAATCTGTACGAGCGATACGCTGCCAGGGGACCCACCGCGATGCTCCCTGAAGTGTCGTTTGAACAATTCAGAGTCGGATCGCAGTTCTTCATTTTGACTCGCAACCATGCGGTGCTGGTGGTGAAAGAGAGAAAGCTATGGAAGAAGTTTGAACTGCCATGCTTGGGCGAGGAACCGTGTTACCCGGAGGAACATTACTTTCCCACATTGTTGTCCATGGAGGATCCGGAAGGCTGCAGTCACTACACGCTAACTAGGGTTAATTGGACAGGATGTTGGGATGGACATCCGCACTTGTACTCGCCTGAGGAGGTCTCACCGGAGCTCATACACACGTTGAGGATGTCAAATTCGAGCTACTCTTACTTCTTCGCCAGGAAGTTCTCACCGGAATCCTTGACACCGTTGATGCAAATCGCCGATGACATCATTTTCCGGGACTGAAGTGACAGTCGACTCGTTTCTCTTACTGGTAAGTATTGTCTTTTTCTTCACAATTGCGTTATTTATTATTTTGCTATTTCATATGTCAGCATTTGATTAAATTTTGTTTAAGGTTCAAATCAAAGTTATTAAAAAAAATTGTTGATTTGGTTTCTTAAGATATAAAATCGATAATGATTTCCTTGAATTTTTTTTTTTTGGGTATGTTTCATTGGGCAATCTGGTTTGATATTAAAAAATCAAGTTTAAAAGCTCTAAATAGATTGAATCAAGTTGGTTTGATTATTCTGATAATATAATAGTGTGTTGATTAGGTAGCTGTTTAAGTTTAATTAGGTTCTTTTCAGGTTTGTAATAAACTTGAATTGATTAAAATATTTGAAGATTAAGAAGTATAAATGGGGATTATAGAATGGCATAAGGGGGTAGAAGGATGAAAATTAATTTTTAAAGAAAAAGTGTGGATGTGAAACCAATTGATTTTTCTAAAATCTTCAAATGGGGAAGAAAAGGACAATGTTTGACCAATTAAGTAAGGGCATCTTCTCAAAAACTCATTCTCTTATATATTACTTTATTTTCATTTCCTAAAATTTTTAGGGGTCTTTAGACAAACAATTAGCTATTATAATCTTAGTTTAGTTTGTGTTTGATTTGTAGATTATTTTAGTTTGGGTTATAATAGTATGTTTGGTGTATAAACTATTTTAGTTTGATAAGAAAATAATAAACATTATAACACATAATTAAAAAATTAAGAATGTCAAATAATAAATATAGTAGCAAATTTAGAGTTTTAAAATAGTGTTTAATGCAGTTAATTGAAAACTTTTAAATAATTTTTAATATAGCAAAAGTTAATTATTATGGTCCTAGATAATTTTTGTCAAACAGTCCTTTAGTTGTTATAAGAGAGTGAGGAGTCAATTGTTGGTTCAAACTTCGAACCAGGGTAATCCTTTTCTTAAAATTTAAGATCCTATCAGCTATGGAGAGGTCAAACTAATCTGAGTATAGTTTCATTGATTAAGATGTATCTTCAATCTGAATGTCACTTTGAATTCACAGTCACATATTATTGAACTAAAAACAATAGTGCTCATGTTATTGTAACTTTGATATGTTCTCATAGTTGTTTGTTTTGAAAAGATATTTTTCTTGATTATAATTTCCCTCTCGTCTGTGACGAGGAGGCGAAAAAGTAGTTGGTGCTGTTGCTTTTCTTTGTTCCCTTAGTCTAAAAATAAAATAAAAACATTGGTAAAAATAGTAGATGACTAGTAGATGTTGATGTAGGATGGCTAACCAGACATTCATCAACGAATACAAATAAAAAATAGAAAAGAAAAGAGTAATTGAGTTGGGTGGAGTAGGTTGGAGTGGTAGAGGAATTGGATGTGAGAAGCATTTTGTCGTTTTCTAAACCTCACAAAACCCCATAAACCGCGTCTATGGCCGATGGGATTGCACTGCATGCGCATGGTATGGTATGTTATTAATAATGAGTAGGCCATGGCCCCCAAGTGGAGTCTCTCATAGTCATTGGTCTTCGTTTCCTTTTTGAATCTTTCGAGGAATATTAATTATTAAGCGTTCTACCTGCTTCTGCTTCTGCTTAATGTGGTGATTTTTTGGGAGCTGCTAATGCTTAGTGTTTTCTTGGTTTTCTCCATGGCTCATGTGACCATTGCCTTTTCTTTCCATTCCCATGTGACTCTCCCACTATTGGTTTTCTACCTTTTTTTTATAGCATTTCTTTATCTTTTTTTCTATCTTAAGTTCTGGGCCTACTTACTACATGAAGAAGATGGCTAGGCAAGCTGCTCTATCGAAAACTAGATTCATTATTTTGAAATAGCTCAGAGAACACATCTAATATCTAAAGGGTATTTAGGCCCCCAACTTGCATTGGTTGAAGTGGCTATTATAGCCCACTTGATAGTTAAAGTTTTCAATTATTATAACTTATGCTTAACTGCCAAAACAGTTTGAAACCATCATCTCTTAGCATTTGTAAACCAGACTAAAATAGTTTGTACCTACTATTATCCGATAGACCACAATGACCAACTCAAGGCCACTAATAGCCTCTAAGTTTTCTTAGACTAATTAGTTTGTAACTTGGAAGGATATTTTTCACTGCCTTGGTGAAAATTCAGCTGCACAATCTGCTATTGTTTCCTTTACAATTACGATATTGTAGAAGACCACCCTACTTTACTTGAATAATGACAGCAGAATTGTAGTTTAAATTAACTATTAGATTAGATTGCTCTCTAAGGCCGGCGATGGAAATGAAACTCAAGTAATCATGAGATTAAATAAGAGACATCAAGAGTTCTCTATCTAAAAACAAGTGGTTGAAATCCATGTATGGCATGCATGATGTGGCTTCATAACAATGGACAGGATATAGGATTTAATGATTTTATATCCTAAAGATTTCTTCTTATTATTTTTCTAAAGCTTTATCCTTTTCTGGTCCGCCCCCTATTTGTTAAAGATATTTAGAGCTTTATCTTCTAGGACGAGGTTTTTTTTTTTTTTTTTGAGGGGGGGACTTGAGGACTGTGGAGGGTCTGGCCTTGCTAGGTGGCATGTAACAATTGGGTGGGATGCTTTCGTGGCTATAAGTCACATTCAGCCCACGAGAAACTTCTCTCTGTATTCTGTGTTCAATAATTCAATTAAGTTCTTTCTAAGGAATGAACTGCACGTTTCATTTGAGTAAGTCCTCTGAATTTGCATGGATTTCCTGTACTTTGTTTCTTGACTTCTAATCTCAAAGCTGTGTCTATTAAATCGATTTTGCTTTCTGACAACAATTCTTTTCTCCCACAATTTTCAGTTGGGTAAATACCCTCTATCTGATGGCTTATCTTTGCATTTTTTTAAGTCTTGCTCGCCTTATTGCATTGAGCTCCTCTTTTTGTGACTATTGCATGTGGATTCTAGAGCCTTTGTACATTCTTTCTTATAAATCTTTCTTCACCCTTCATTCTCTCTCTTCCTTGTAAGCTTAAAGTCCCTAAGAGTAACTCTCATTCGATCGTTATAGCAAGCATTTGGGTCTTTTTTTATTTTGATAATAGAATGTTGACATGGATTTTTTGATTTGCTGGATACTGGTTCGCCTCAAAATAGACCTAGGTTATGATAATGGAGATTGCTGCTAACTCATCCTCTCTTCTGTCATGGTGGTCGGAGTCTTTGGCTAGGCTTTCTTTAGTAACTGTACATTCTCAACAATTTTAGCCTATCTCAATTGGTTGTAAGTATCTGACCTTGACCAATTCGAATCTCCCTACCCTCCCTTGTTGAACTTAAAGAACGCCGCTTGGTTCAACCCCATTTTCTGCTATGATTGATTCATCGTTCACTGCTGTTTGCTTTAATTATTCAAAACCAGTTTAATGTTTGGTTTCTGCAATTTTTATATCTCAAAAATTGGTTTTAAATGACTAAGAACACGTTTGGTAAGTTTGTATCAACAATGTTTATTTATGAAGGGGAAATTGTTGATTGCTACAGTCAAATTTTTTTGTTTACAACGTTTACATGCTTTTAAAAATAGTATGGAGCCTAAATACATTAGTTTGGGGTTGACACATTAATTAAGATAAATCTTTAGCATGAAGAAAGAAAGTATAGAGCTCTTGGTATTAGAAATTTTCTTTAGAAATTTTCTTGTTTAGATAAAATTTAAACTCTTCATTCTCTTGATACTGATCAGTGGGTTTTGGTGTTAGGGCATTTTGAATTCTAAAAAGTTGTGAAGCATGGAAAGAATGCCACGACCCAACCCGAAAGTGAACGAGGTTCTAACAATTTCTATAGATTGAAGTGTGTTTTTTCTGTATAGTTCCTAGCTTCTCAGTTGATAAAATGTACATCTTTTTGCATCATCCTTTTTTGTTGTTGGTTCAAAATGTAAATGGAGTGGGAAAGAGAGTGTTTGATGTATGTGGAGTTGAAGCAAAGCAGTGTGAAGAATCACGGCTTTGGCTTTGGCTTTGGCTTTTGTATATGAAAAGTTCCATTTTTAGTTGGTTTGGTTTGGTTTCATCTTGAATGAAACATTCAATCCAGAGAAATTCAAGGAAGTTCAGCCTCAAGTCAATGAATGAATGAATAAATGTTTATTAATGTTAGCAAAGATTGATAGAAACAGATTTATATCAGGTTTAATATCTCTTATGAATATTAACACAATAAATATTAAAAAAATGCTCTATTTTAATTCTAATATGATCATAAATACTAATAATAAGATTTCATTTAACTTGAAACTAAAATCTTAATTATTTAAATAACTTTTACGATATTGAAAAAGTATTCTCAGAGATCTGGAGTTAGATTTTACTTTAAATCTTTTTTACTACTAGGTCAATCCATTATGGTTGTTATATTGTTCGACAGGGTATGAGCTTAGATTTTTTTTTTGAATCCAACCATTAGAGTTGGGTTTAGGTTTGGATCCCAACTTTTATTTGACCCAAGTTTGGACTATGTGCTTGAATTGAATTGAGTTCAAACTTGGGCTCCTATAACTTTTTTAACTCTTTCACTATTCCAATCCAATTTACAATTTTATACTCAATTGGGCCATCAATCATTTAAGCAACCACATGTGCCTAAATCACCATTGTAATTCATCAAGCTTGTTGCTGTGGTTAGATGATTTGATTGAAAACAATTCACATTTTTTTTCTTATTTGTTTGTCTCCAAATTCAATTTAGATCCACATATTAATTCTTAATTAGCCCTAAATTTAATAAAAGAAGTCCTATTGTTAATACATCACAAAGTTTATTCTCCAACAACTGTCCTATATTCGTAATTCCTTTTTTAAATGAGATATATCGATGTTAAGATTTCAACATTCACATCGATATCTAATATCTATATTTTAACGATTAATTATAATATTGCGTCTTTATAAACAAAAAAAAAAAGTAATGTAAGTGTAATAATCTATTTATATCAAAATATTATTTTATTTTTAACATTAACTCAACGAAGTTGTGTGTTTTCAAATGAAAGGTTCTAACTTTACTTATTTCACTTCTAATAAAATTCAAAATTTTATATTTTATTAACAATAAACACTATCAATTATTTTCAGTATCTATCATTGATAAAATGTACAATTTTACTATACTTTTGTACATATTTTGGTATATTTGAAAGCGATGGCTTACAATATTTTAACCAAATATTTTTTAGAAATATAAATGGCAGACTTGGAAAATAAAAGCCCATCACCAAAGCAGCTCGTACAATTAGGAGCCTAAAAAAGGCCTCCACTTAAATGGAAGTGAAAGAAAATCAAAACCATGTACATATGGACGAACTTGAATCATAAACCTTGTAGTTTCTAACACACTTGTATACTAACTGAGTTATATTCGATTTGGCAAACCTTCTTATTTCTTCAAGTAAACTATTCTACTTAAAAACGTCAAACAAAGTGACGTACGCCAACAAACAAAAAACACCCCTATATCAACGAAGAAAAAGAAAAGAGCGTTATAAGGAACTTTAGTAATCTTTCCATATCAAGTAAGCATGAGTTAACTAACATTCTCTAATGACGAACAATCTTACATCATGCACACCAATGCAAAGACCATGCATGCATACAAACAACAATAGAATACGACATTATATTATTCATACGACAAATATTCTAACACAAATATTTTTGTAGGCATGTATTTGTATTTTTTTATCCAAGAGTTAGTAGGGGACCAAAGTTTGATATGATGATTTTCCCCATTGGGACCATGAAATCCATTATCCAAATAAGAAATTTGAATGAAGACTTTGAGATAAAATTTCCCTATGCATCAATGGTTGTTGAAAAATATTTGAAGTCTTAGAATTATGAGTATCTTCAATACAAAAGAAGACGACAATAAACTTACACCCAACCTTTAAAACAACAAAAAACCAATGATAAAAGCTCTTTGCTACCTTCCTTCAATACAATGATTTTCAATGACTTTTCTTCTTCTTTTTTTCTTAATTCAAAATAAGATTTTTTTTCTCTCTCTTTCTTTTTAGAGAATATTTGACTTATGCAAATTGTTAATGGTTGAAGATCATTAGAACATGTCTCTTATGAAACATACTATTTTGGAATTTTCCCATTGGAATTATACAATTATGGTATTTGGTAATTTGGTTTTATGTATCAAATTATCCAGTTAAGTTTAAAAACGTCTCCTAAATCATCTTTTAACTTGTTTTTTTTTATAACAGATAGTGTGTCTCCTCTCATGCTAACAAAATTATTTAAAACATAATTGATCTATTATTTGATATAAAAACGTAACGGTTAGATTGCAAATTTGGTCCCTATAATTTAAAAAACGCACTATAAATAAAAAAAATCTTTTAATTGTTAGTCTTTATAGTTTGATAAAATCCTCGAGACTATTTAAGAAATTTTTATCAAGCCACATAGATCACTAAATTTTAATTATAAACCACAAGGACTAAATTACGGTTTTCTTCAAACCATAGAGATAGATCAAATTTAGAATTTAAACAAATACAAATTCCATGTTTAGTAATTCTATACATTAATTTAAAAAAGTGTGAAATGACCCGACTCATCAAACTCAATGCGGAAGGTTAAAAGTCTAGTAGAATAAAAAAAAATTCATAGATATATCTTTAAAAGTTCAAAAACCAAACGCACACAAACTTAAAATTTAAAAATTAAACAAGCAATTTAATCTATACAAACAGACATATTAGAAAAGTGTAGAATTATGAATATAGGGTTTAGGGTATCCTATATATATTCTCACATATGCTCAATTGAGTTAGTGTAAAAAAGAAATGGTACTATGGGAGTACCTTAGAATCTTTTCTATGTTGAATGATTAAATGCTAATGTTCACTTTTTTCTACTTTATTTTATAATATATATATATATATATATTCACTCAATTATATATATATATTTATTTGTCTTTCAAAAAATAAAGAGAGATAAGAAAAGAAAAGAAAAAAAAAAAAAAAAGGTATGATGAAGAAAAGATAGAGACCAAACAATGATTGAAAACAACATGATGGTAGCATTGGATCACTCATAAATTTATTCTTGTGTTAACTTTCATACTTCATATCCTTTCTTTTTGACTGCTCTTTCTCTCTTTCTTTCTTTCTTTCTATCTTTCTTTCTTTCTTTCTTTTTCCTCCTTTATACCAAACCTATTTCTCTCTCACTTTTCCCTTTAAATCACATACCTATCCTACCTACTTAATTATATTACGACCAATTCAAAAGGTTCCGTATTGATATTAGAAATTTAACCGTATCGGTATCTTAAATATCAATGTTAGCTAGTGCGAACGTACGATATCAACAAAGTTTAGGATAACGACAATGTATAGCACTTTTAGGACATTAATAAATAAGCGTTAGCAATTTTTTTAAGAGAAGGGAGAATAGCAAATATAGTACAATGCAAAAGAAAATGTAAATATGAAAAAATTTAGATTTAGTTTAAAGTGATAGACTATACACATATATAATTTATTTGCAATCTTTTTAAAGAAAATGTTGGTATAAACCTAATTATTATCTTTATCTTTGAAAGACTTTGAAATTGAACTTAAATTTTGTTATATTAAGTTTGGAGAGAGAGGAGAAATGGGGAAGTTTTGAATTTGTGTTATGTTCATTGGAGTGAAACCATTAAATGCATTTATGTATATAAATAAATAATTAGGCACACTAACCCACTAATTAGAGCACTAAGCTTAAAAAAATTCCCTAATTAACTCCACTAAGTCACTATTCTACACTGTCCCTAATTACAAGGCACTACCCTAAATAAGTGGCAGTTGAGAGTTACATGGAGTAATTCAAACCACAGTAGCTTTAAGAGATTATTATTTAAGGGTATATCTATACTTGAAATGTTGTATTTGTAAATGGTTAATGTGTAATAGTTTTAACTTTATTTTGGTATACTTGGAGAGAAGATTAATTAGTTAGGTTGATATGGATATATATTTAAGTGTCGGTTGAAATCGATTAGGGTTGGAGAGAGATAGAGATCAAAAGAAGTTAATAATTCAGTGATTATGAAGGAGAAGGGAGGGTGGGAGATCCAAGAAATCCCTTACTTTCATGTAAAGTTTTCACATACACATAAAAGAAAAAGAAAAGCCATATAGAGAGAGAGAGAGAGAGAGCTTTAAAATTTGTATGATGGTTTTGCGTTTATAAAAAACGCTGCCACAATTTTTGCTTTACTTTCTTTCTTTCTTTCTCCTAAAGACACTGCAAAAGCTCAACCCTATGTTCAAACTTTGTCTCTCCCCATTCCCATTTAAACCACCTTTTTCTCTTTCTTTTTTCCTTTCAATTTTTTTCTCATGTTTCTACGTAAACAATTCTTCTTTCAACCAACAACTTTTCTTTTTTATATTTATTGAATCAAATCAAACCCAAACTAAACATCGAAAAAACCTACATGTTATAGATTTCTATGTAAAATCCATGATTGTTGTTTCTTTTCTATACATCAATTATAAAAACCGAATTGAACCAAACCAAACCTAAGTAGATGGAAGAGGGTGATTGAGGGTTGTTTTTGGTTTTTGTATATAGTTGAATTGATAATGCATGGAAGATGGGTTGTCTATGTGTATTGAGAGACAGAATTGGCAGAGAAAGGTAGAAAAAGCAAAGAGGGTTTGGAAATTATTTGGAATTTGAATGCTTTTAAGGACATTCTCAAAAGAATAGAAACAAACATATAATACATTCACTTTTCTTTTTTTTATATATATAAATTAAACAATGTAATGATAGTTTTTTAGATTCTATAATTTTTACGATCCAAAGGATCCGATCGATCGATCCCATCATTTCTCTAAAAGAATTCTTTGCTCCTTGGGATCGATGTCCGACCATCATTCCTCTCTCTTTCATTTTTCTTTTCTTTTCTATAAAAACAAAAACCCCATTATTTTCCTCTAATTTCTTCCCTTTTCTTTCCTAACTATATTGTTTACCAATTCAATTTCCAAATAATAGGAGCCCATGTTCATTATTATCGAGTAGATTCATAGTCTGTAGTACAAAATAACAAGTTTATGTGTGATTTTTTTTAGTAAAATTGAGATTAGTGGATTAGAAGCACCATCATCATGATTACTAACATACTCACATATTAATAAAGTTAATGCTCGGTTTGATAATTTTTTTTTTTGTTAAACTAGATTAAAGCTTGTCACATAATATTCATTAAACCATGAGTTTTGTATTATTATTATTAATTGTGAAGAAAGAAGACAATAATTCAATAATTTTGTAAAGGACATATTGGTCCCCTTTCATTGGGTTTGGTGCCAAGAAATTTCAACTTTTTTTTTTTAATTCTTATTTTTACTTTTACTAATATAAAACAGCCCATGTGTTCATTTCCAATTTTACTGCCTCTACTTTTCTGTGTTTTTGTCACTAATAATCCCTTTTTACATTATGTTTTTGTCTCAACAAAACACTTTATAACATAATCTTTGCCTTAACCCAAATCAAAATCAATACAAAACTTTGGGATAATTTTTCTTCTCTTCTTTTCTGTATTAACATATATATGCTTGGAATTTCATTTCCATAATTATATATTATTACATACTTTCTAATTTCATTTCTAATACTTTCTATATAGGTCTTAGATTAGATTATTATAAGAATAATTAGATTTCTAGGCTCTTTGTAGCCAACTTCCATATCTCAAATAATATATGTTGTAGGATCAACCAATGTTTTTTTTTCATGAGATTAGCTAATGTGTGAATAAGCTAACTTGAACCATCAATAAATTTTCAAGTAGTTAAATAGAAATTTAATATGTTACAAGTTTAATACAAAGAATCTTAGAGGGAAGTATGTGAGTTCAATGATGATCATTTACTCATGATTTAATATTTTATAAGTTTTTTTAATACCAAATTGTCGTGTCTCGTGAAATTAATTAATATATGCACAATTTTAAAAAGTTTAGAAGATAATTAAATGTGTATAAGTAATTAGAGGTAGGGAAAAAAAGTTGATGGGTTGTTTGTTGTGGGTTGCATGAGAAAATTAGTAAAATTGTAATAATTAATTAGTGAGAGGGTAAAATATATATATGGAGAGTTTTGGTGTAGGACAAATTAAAATGGGACAAAAATAGTCAAATTGGTCCATACATATACATAATACATATATATATATATACAAACATATTATATTGAGTAAATGAATACTATTTTGTTTTGATGTGACATGCAATTATATAATGTTTGAAGAAGATGGGTAATTTCAATCCCTCAAATTTGACATTTTTCAGGACCTTTTCTCATGACTTGTACACTTTGACTTGTCATTAACACATGCTTACCCAATAATAGAATTATATATATATATATATATATATATATATATGTGAATTGAGATTTTTTTTTTTTTGTTATTCATAAGAATTTCTCTTTATTAAATAAAAATAACAATAATTTTTTTATAAAAATAATCATATAATTTTTAAATCTATAAATAAAATGCTAGAGGTTTTGTTTAATCAACCAAAATGACTAACATTGGTTAAAATATAACAAAATCTAAACTAAATTTTTATAAAATATTTTAAAAAGTTTTACCATATAAAATAATTATTTGATTAAAAAATGAGAATAGAGATAGAAAATAGAATTGACCAAAATAATATATGTGGGATGTAAATATTGGAAAAAGAAGAGAAAGAAAAGGTAGGGAGAGAAAGAGGGTTCTACGTTATTTATTCTCTCTAAAATGGGAACATAGCTCGAGGTTTCTGTCTTTATTACATTTTTGAACATTTCTCTCTTTTCTTTTCTTTTCTTTTTTCTTTTCATTTTTTAAAAATGCTTTAATTTGTATATAGAAATATAGGAATGAGGATTGAAGAATAAGCCAATTATTTGACAAGGTTTTATGTAATCAAAGTTTAAATTACTTAGCTTTTTGCTTAAGTGCTTTTAGTTGGGTTTCTTGTAGGCAGAGGAAGGCATATTTATAACTTTCAAAACAATCAAACTTTCTAAAGTTTTTGAGGACTCAAATACTCTCTTCTTTCTCTTTTTCTTTTCTCTTCTCCTTTTCTCTCTTTATATTTTATTTATTTCAACCCCTGTTTTTATTTTCATTAGTGTGTTTATTGAAAATATACTTTCATGAATTCATCAAATTCTTTTAACATTTATAAACACTTTTTTAAACATTTAAGAAGTGTTTAAGACAATTAGTAGAGTGGGTGGAGTAGGCTATAATAATTCATTCTTTATTTGAAGTTTAGGTTTAGTTTTAGTTAGGAATTAGAATTAAGATTTCAAATAACACATGTCATTACTATGTTATTCTTCAATCCTACGGGGTGTTTGTTTCAAGAGTTAAAAATTTTATTGATCAATTTGCAAACACCATCTCCGATGACATCTTCAGTCAATCTCCGACTACCATTTTGTGTGACTTCGATCTAGTGGTGAACTTCTAGCAACAACTCCAACCACCATCGTTACAAACCTTCGATCGCCACCAGTCAACCTTGAAAAAATTTAATAGTTTAATTATGTATAACAAACCAAATAAACTTATATATAAAAATACTTTTAAAAAAGAGTTGCCAAGCAGGTTTTTGTTTTTATTTCAAGTAATTTTTATCAAAAGTGTGTTGAATGAAAATGAATTCTTAAAAGACAAATTTTTTTAGGTCATTCCAAATACGCTTATATTACCTTTTAAAATACAATTTCTCTTTTTTTTTTTTCTTTTGGATTTTTTTTAAAATTATTATCATTAGGTTATCTTTTTAAAATTATCGCTCTTTTAAAATTAATGTTTCCTTTATTTTATGAGATAATGCTAGAATGTATATATATATAGTGCTAAATATATATCAAATAAACTTCACATTTGTATGATAAAGAATAATAGTACACAAAAAAATTATACACGTACGGTCTAAAATAACGTACATTAATTTACATACTGTTATTATTTAACACAGACTAAGATAATCAAGCCTAAATACAAATTATTATAATAACACCCAACTTAATTATTATAACATACATACTATAATAACTACAAACTATAATAATCCACGATGCATTCCAAACAACCCTTTAGAAAGTTAATTCAAACAATGTTGTTACTTTATTTGAAAAATATTTCTTAATATTGGAAGGCATTTCTTAATTCATACTTAAATAATAAACTATATAGTATACTAGTGCCACTATAGGCTTTGGCTTCTTTTATCACTTTTAGGTTTGTTTCTTGTTCTTTTTCCTAAATTAATATCATCCACTATTAACATGGATTAAGAACTTGATGAAGTTAATTATATGGAAAATGAACTTTTAGTCCTAAGGATATTTGAACTTTAGTTTAGGTTTGGTTTTTTTATTTGAATTTAATCTCTATTAGTTAACTATTCACATTCCAAATATTATAAGTTTATAGACTTCTAGTTACTATATATCAATTTCTAACATTGTTAGAATCTAAATTTTATTATATATTTTTTTTTATTTTGCTATATTTAAAAATGTTCTTATACTTATGATAAAATGTGTTTTTTTGAATGAATATAATTTTTATACTTAAACTACTCCGAAAATAAAATCAACATGAAGGAATCATTGTAATTCATTTTTAAAGTCTCGTTTGATAAAATTATTTTGAAAATTTGAAATTTTAGTCTATATAAACACTTATTTTATGTCTAATTTTTTTTTTCTTAGCTATATTTTATTAATATTTTTTAAAAATAAAAGTATTGTAAATATGAAAATATTTACAAAGATTTTAAAATACTAAAATTTTAGAATTTGACTAAAAATGAATCACTTTGTGTAAATAATGATGATGAAGTAGAAGGTAGGTGAGAAATAAGATTAGGAAGAACAAAAATATATTTTATAGCGTAATGGTAATTTAAGAAGAAAATGAAGTGGTGATTAAAATGATGAATGAAATAAAAAAATGATTAAATTGTTAAATATTAATGAGAAGAAATAGAAATATTCCTTTTGGGATTGTAAAGTAAGAATATCTTTATGAGTGGTTGGTGTTAATTGTTTTCAACAAAATTGTGTACTTTTAGATTCCTAATCATCCGCGCCCTCTCCTTTTCAAACTTCTCTCACATTTCTATTTTCAAACTAAATAAAGACAATTTTTTCTTTTTATTTCTCTCTCTCTCTCTCTATAATTCCTTCCTTTTCCATTTTCAAAACAAACACAAAAACAAAAATAAAAATAAAAATAAAAAATAAAAAAAGAAAAGTTGTAGTCAATAGTAGCTTTTTTATGTCTCCTCTTTTCATATTATATATACATATATATAGCTTCTCTAAACTTTAGGGGTGACCTCTAATTCCTCCAAATAATAACTATCACATAATTAATTCTATCAATGATATATATAACTACATTTTGGATGAATTTATCAACTCCATCCATCGCTGTCTTTTAATATTATTAATTTGATTTATTTCCCATATGCTAATTTAGTAATATATCACATGTACTATATATATGTGTGTGATGGGTATGTGTTTGTCTTGTAATATTTAACTTTTTTTAAGAATTGGAATGTGATAAAAGCTTGTTAGAAAGTTGATTTTATGATAAGGATTTGTATGATGATAGAACCTTTGAATTCTCTGCTTCAAATTATTAACATACTTGTTTTTTTCTTCTTACAAGTAACAGTTTGAGAAAAGGATACATCATAAGAAGACTAGAGAAAAAGGAATAAGGATAGTTGTTGCCAACTAACTCAAACATTTTATATTATAGATAGAAAATTAAGGTTTAAAATGTCCAAATCTTAATTTTATGAATTTATTTTTATTTTTATGAAAATTTGTGGAGAAACTACAAAAATAAGAAATTAATTTAAATGAGTAGATAAATGTTTAACGTTTTATTATTTATATTATATTTATCCTATGTGACGATGTTTTGTAGATTTTTCTCTTTGATATAAAGAAAATAGTGATTCAACCCACGTGACGAAGTCAAATCTATGGAAATATAGAAAGAAATAATATTGATGAAAATATCAATATTTTTACTTGAATGATATATTGCAGTCTATTATTGACAAAAAAAACAAAATTATTACGAGTAATCCTTAATTATAAAACTTTGTTTGAATTAAAAGCATATTTGATCTTTTAATTTAAGCAATATATCTGTTTTTTTTTTTTTTTTTTTTTTTTGGTTATGAAACTCTATCGTAAATTCAACTTAAATTTGTAAACTTTATAAATAATTTAGGAAAAATTAATATTTTCTAATAAATGCTAAAAACTACATTTTTTCTTTTACATTTTTAATAAAAGAAGTCCGAAGCAGTAGGTTCAAAATATATTTTTCCTTTTAAACGTTTAAATTCATCGTATTAATTAGGAATTTTTTATTGTGTAAATTAAATTTTTACCAAATTTAAAATATAGCAACTAAATTATATCATACTAAACAACAAAATAATTTTAGAAAAAAAAAATTAATTTTAAACCTAAAGAAAACTTATGATGATGATGATGAGATCATCACCAACGTCAATGGGAGAAACATACAATAACCCTTTTAGGCTTTTAAAAAAGAAAAAATTAATCCCATGATTACTATCTCTCATAAACATATGTATAGTTTAATAATAGTTCATAGGAAGCTACAATATTCCATTTTGAGAAATTAAATTTTAGGCCTTAGTTATTATTCTATGCTAACCAATACTGTAGCAATAATTTTTGTAACATTATATATGTGGATGAATAGAATATGAAAACCATACTAGCTTGAATAATTGTTATCTTGTTTTTCAGCTTAACAATTAGGATGGAAAGATTCAAACTATTTAATTAATATTAAGTTAAACTCGTTTGGTAGCAATAATATTGTTGTTTATGGAGGTTAAGTTTGTTACGTAATTAAATTTATCACACATTTTTTTGGATATATTACATTTTTAATGTGAATATTATTTTATGATTCAACCAAATTTAATGTCTTGTGTCGTAATTATTTTTTATTTTTTTCTTAGGCATTTTACATGTGTTTGCATAACTTATGTGTAAAAATTATTAGGGTCTTAACGAACTTAGATAAATAGTAATTGACATATATTCCAACCCTTATCTGAGGTTAAAAGATTAAATTTTAAGGTAATTTGTATAACCATGATTTGGTTGGTGAGTTCGGAATTTAATTTGTCAAAAATATCATTTTAACTTTGATGATACAACAAATGGTTGAAGTTATCTCACATTTATGATTTTCAAAATTATTATAAAAACATATACTTAATCCTTAAAAAAAATTGTCAACAAAAACTTAACTCAATTGATATTATAGTAGGGAGAGCACAGAGAGTCAAGAGGTTTATGTTTTAAATCTTACATCTCATTTATGCTTAAAAAGATTTACAAAAGAAAAAAAAAATCTTCAAAATTAATTTTGAAAACATGTCTTAATTAAAAATGTGAAACTAAATCAAACATTACGTTGATTTTGTAGCTCGAAATCTATACTTAGTTTGAAGTTTAGTGAAAGTGGTATGAATTAAGAGTTTTTCTAGCAAAATCCACACTCGATCATGTTCATCCATCAATTTTTTTTATATCCGTAAGTGTTCGAGTCAGATTGCACACACCTATGACCTCTTAGTTAGATATCGAGATTGTCTTCCTTTTTACTACTAGGTTAATCCATGATGGTTATGTTCATCCATCAATAACACAGTCTAAGTCTAATTGTTTAATTTTATAGCTAAATAATATACGAATCTTGTTTGCAAATCAATTTGATACTTAACCATAATCACTAACTAACTGAGTGAATTTGTTGGGTCATTTATGCTTGATGAACAATTCACCAAGCACGTAGATTATTCACCATATATGGGATAATTCAAGTAAGTGTTGGAATTATCCACTAACTCAAAGTAAATATTTGATTTTGATGGGTCAAACTTTCGAAAGGTCAAAAGTTATCCTCTTGATTTTAAACTTTTTTTAAACAAAATTTAAAAAAAAAAATCCTTTTTTTTCTTTCCTTGATGTGTTAATTTAAAACTAATTTTGAATAATCATTTTTAAATTAATTAAATTCCACCTAGGTGTGATCGATTCGATTTACCTAATTTTGAATCCTTATTCAAAATCTTCAATATTTAAATCATATTTAAATATAATTTCTATCTCACTTTGTAATTATAAATAATTATATCAAAATATTATTAACGATTCTATGTTTAATCAATTAGAACAATTCAAATTACTCGATCACATTGTTCTAAGTTTAGTTCATAATGAACTAGTAGAGGGATCTAATGGATTTACAAATCATGCGCTTCAACAATTTGAGATTAATCGATTAAACTCTTTTAACCAAGCTAATCAACATTTCGTTAAGTATTCGAGCTAGGCTACTGACTATGGCCCATAGCTGCACTCTTCTCGTTGTAGATATATTTGCGTTGATCACTTGATATAACAATGATTAGTAAGTCAACCTTTCACAAGTTGCTCATAATATCAGTTGGGTTCATTTACCGTTTTACCCCAAGACTACATCTTGTTTCTTAAGCCTCAACTGATCCTCTAATGAACAATTGGTTTGAGATTCAACCTATAAACCAAATCTATTTTAGGCTAAATGATAGGTTGGGGTCCCTTTGTTCAAGACCTGGAGTCAACACTTAAGGGAACAACTTAACCCTAAAAGCGGCATGAATGAGTTTCATTTTGCACCCTACGTTCCTAGCTATCCATTTGATCTTATCTTTAAAATGGAGGTTTATTGGGTCATGCTAATGAATTGTTTTCACCTTTGTAGATCTAAGAATAATCTCGTGTGAACTAGAGTTCAAAGTTAGCTCAAGATTAAATCGAGTTATCTAGGCCATATAAGCCAAGATAGTGAGCTTTAGACCATTAAGGGTGTTGTAATATAAAAGTGACTATTTTACTGTTTAATCTTATACAATCTCATTGTATAGGACGATTCCACTCGCATGTCTCTACATAAGATTCTCGGGATCACTTCACATGTACTAAATACAAAGTGTGGGTCGCATTCGTAATATTCCCATAATAAGACGCCCAATCTTATTCTTATACTATAGAACCGTTTAGATTATTAATCCACATTTATGTCACTATATAAAGTTTAAGTACTTATATTATAGTTTTAAAAAAACCTTATTTATTGGATTTTGAATTTATAACGAACAAATCTCTTATTCAATAATAACTTATTGAACAATACTTCAACAACTACTTTATTGATAATACAATAGTTTAACATTCGCAAATCACAAGATTTAAGTCATAAAATCCAACTACCATCTCAATCCTTAGCAAAACTCTTCTAACTAAACTAGCCGCCGGATTGACGAGTATTCAAATTTCAAAAGAAAATAAAATATTCTCTCATCTTTTTAAAATCATCACTTCTTCTAGTCAAAAGCTTAATAATAACCAATAGGAAACTCCTATTAACTAGTAAAAAAAATCTCTCAGTTTCAAAATTTATACTTATATCCATAAGACTTAACAATTACTATACGATGGAGTCCAAACTCAATAATACATTTTATAACATTTTATAACTTATTACCTTTAATTTTATGATTGTTGTTATTATTATTATTTTGCCATGCTACCCATGCAAAAACAATCAAGTCTCACAATATATACTACATTACATTTTCATCATTTGCAATAAAGTTTTTGATCAAATATAACAATTCTTTTCTTCAACAAAAAAATGTTTATATATAATGATTAATTATAATTTGATGATCATAATGAACCAAAAATAACTTTATAAAGGTAAATCATTAAATTTAAAATTATACATCAAAGCTGACACATAATTGAAAATCCCAAGAAAAAAAAAAAGAGAGATATGCAATATTTAATATTTTACATATTTACATTGATATCCTAAAACTAAAAAAAAACCACTACCAAATGCTTATCATTAAATTAAACAAGAAATTCTTCTTCTTTTTTTCACCCCCAGAAAAAAAAAAATGTCACCCAAAATTTTAAAAAAATTATGAAAATAAAATTTTCCCATGAACACATTCTTCCATAATTGATCTCAAAATCTTCTGATCTCCATTTGTATCTTGAATGGCAATGTTCAAATCCAAAGAAACAAAAGTTGTTTTTTGATCTTGATCTTCTTCTGGTTGTTCTTGTTTAACGGCAATCTGCTTTTGGGAATTGATGATGATAATTGCATCTTTTAGTGAACAAAATTCCCCATCTGAAAGCTTAACTCTTCCTTTTTCAATTGCTTCTTTCAATCCTTTTAATGAACAATAATCAA
Organism: Cucumis hystrix; assembly: GCA_025688845.1. Lineage (NCBI taxonomy): Eukaryota > Viridiplantae > Streptophyta > Magnoliopsida > Cucurbitales > Cucurbitaceae > Cucumis > Cucumis hystrix. The sequence goes on along the minus strand of CM046885.1, from coordinate 6,364,027 downwards.
TTTGTTCAATATCTTCAATGAAGAACACTCGATGAGGATTCTCATTCACTGCCTCAGCAAATCTCTCTAAAGAATTCCAACCCATTTCATTTCTTCCTCTTTTCTTCATTGATTTTACTTCATCAGTTCCTTCTTTGAAATTGCTTAATCCAATGCAAATCATCTTTGATTGTGACCCAAATATGATTTTGGCTATTTCTCTTGCTGTTTTTTCCTTGGCTTCATCATCATCATTTCCTATGAATGAAAGGCAACAACAACAACTTTCTTCTTGAAAATGCTTGTTGTTGTTGTTCTTCTTCTTCTTCAGGATTGTGCTTGAGATTTCATCTGCTTTGTGTTTTGGACAATTTGGGATGGTTTTTGAAAGTGAATCTGATATAAGTTTTAAATCTTTCAAATAGTCTCCTTCTTCATCTTCTTCTTCTTCCACTTCACTTGATGAAGCCGAGTTCGGGCTTGAATTTGGGTTCGAGAGTAGATCTGGTTTTGAAACCACGATGTTTTCTCGTCGTTCGGGGTGCTCGTCCGACGACGAGGAAGAACCCCAGAATTGGTACTCTTTTGGAGACGGTTTGAGACCAAGAAAATTGAAATGACTTGGAGATTTCTCCATAAACATTACTCCTTGTTTCACACTTGAATTTAGTAACTTGGCCTCAAATTCACCATCCTATATTTAAAAGAAAGACACATAAACATTAGACCCAATTAATAGGAAGAAAAAACAACAAAAAACTTTAATTAAGCCTTGTTGGGTAATTAACACTTCTACCATCTTTAATTTTCTCTCTCATTATCAAAATTCAATAAAAAAAAAAGTTAAAAATTCAACTCTTTTAACTCAACAAAAACAAAACAATTACATAATCTCTCAAGACAAAAAATAAAACCATTACCAAATGTGAAAGAAGTAAATAATTTTAAAATATACAAACCTGTTGATTGGTAATTGCACCACTTTTTCTAGCATCCTCCTTGTACTGTTCTAGACATAAAGGGAAAGCCATGGCAGAAGTTGTTGGAAAATTACCTTCTTTACTGAAATAACACACACACAAAAAAAAGATATGTAATTTCATGTTAAACAAAAGTAAAAAAAAATAAAATAAAATAACCAAAAGAGGTTAAAAAAAATTACCTTTCAAAGTTGAGACTTAAGCTCAAACTCCCAACAGGAACAGTAAGTGGATGAAGTGACCAAAGCGAATCCAAAGAAGGATGACCAACTTTACACTTCATATACATTTGAAAAGTTGCAATACCCAAAACCCAAAATTTCCCATAATTTTCAGAATTATTATTGTTCACCATTCTCTTAATCTCCATTATTAACTCTTCAACATAACTATAAAACCTTCTTTCTTCTTCTCCATAACAATAATTTGACCAAAATTCTGAAACCCATTTAAGATCACCCAAATAGAAAATTACCCTTTTCCCCATACAACTTTTCACAATACATCTCAACTCCAAAATCTTCTGTTCAATCTCTTCTTTTGAAACTACGTTCCTTAATGAAAACAGAGGGTTAAGGCTTAAGAATTCAACATGTTTTAATTCCTTTGGTACTTCCCCTTTCTCAAATCTTTCCATTACTCCTCTTACTATTGCTTCAACTGTCCCTAAACTCTCTCCAACTATTATTGTGTTGCTAACTCTTCTCATTTTGTTGTTCATTTTGTTTGATAGCTCTTCCAGTACATGTGTGACTTCTTCTTCATTGTTGTTTTCAAAGTGCTGCTTTGTGGAGGGTATTTTTGTAATTTGGGTAAAGGGTATGGATTGAGAGGGGTTTATTGAAAGATTTGGATGTGTTTTGTGGGTGATTTCTAGGTTTGGTTCTTGAAAGTGAAACTTGTGGATTGAAGTGTTTGTTGGTAGCACGTTCCACTTTTTCTCACAAAAGTAGTGTCTTTCATTGGTGTAATCCTGTCAAAATAAACAACAACAATTTTCTTTTTTCAGTAATGTTAAGTAAAAAAAAAAAAAACGAAAAACTGTCGCTAGACAGATTTTTATTGGTATGTAGTCTAGACTGGACAAAGAGATAAGTAGAGTTAATTAATAATGTGATTTGTATAATTGCATTATAATAATGAGTCACTAACCTCCAAGGAAACAGCTTTCTCAACTCTATTTTTGACTTGAGTGCTAGAGAAACCAGCTTCTCTCATAACTCTACTAACACTTGGGTCATCCAAGATAGAGATTATGAGTTGTTCCAACTCAATCTTCAAAGCCAAAATGGGTTGTTGTTGTTGATGTTGTTGCTGTTGTTGGTTTTCAATAGAGCCACGACGTTGGTGCGCCTGAGCTCGTTTGAATGCAGCAACCAACGCATTTGAAAGACAAGGATTTTGATATTGAGGACCGAAGAGCGGGCTTGGTGTCGATGTAGGGAGACGGTTTAGGGCAACGTTGAAGCAAAGCTCAAGAGCTTTGCATTGTAGAGGATGAGAATGACAATGAAGACAAGCTCTACGAAGGAGGCCGGAGGAGGAAGCGAGCATAGCACTAGCAACATGGAGCGGGGTGACATGAGAGTGGCCTCGTCGACGTGCAAGACCGATCGCTTGCTTCACCGTCGCTTCGGCCTCAATACTAAGAGCTTGAAGTTGTATAGTGCAAATTCCAGCTCTCATTTTGACAAAACTAGGGTAGAAGAGAGAAGAATAGAGTGTGTAATTAATACTTCTGTTGGTGTGTTTTGTAGTGGTTAGTATATAAGTTGGATGATGAAGAAGGAAAGGAAGAGGAGAAAGGGTTGTATTTAAAGGATGAAGAAGGAAGTGGGAAGAAAGTCGTTGAGTATATAAGGAGAGTATGTTTTGTTCCTTTCTTGGTTATGAGGGAAATTTGTTGTCTTTAATAACAAGTGAAAAAAGGATTTTATTTTTTTTAAATTTAAAAAAAAAAATTGAAAAAAAGAAAAAAGAAAAAAGAAAAAGTGGTTACCATGTGATATGCTAACTTTGTTTTCTCTCACATAAAAAGTATAAGAGGGATAATCAAAAGTAGGTGTGTTAAACTTTTGTTAAGAATAAGATCAAAAACAAGCTATGTGATGAAAAAATGGAAAGAGAAATTTAAAACAAATAAATAAAAAAGTTTAAAAAAAATAAATAAAAAAGATAAAGGGAAATGAGAAAGAAAGAAAGAGAGGGGCAGTGTCTGCAAAATACTAATAATAAAGGACTTAAAGTGAAAAGAGAGTAGGACTATCTGTCCATTTTGAAGTGATTGGGAACTGTGGAGTTTGCCTCCCTCTCTCTCTCTCTCTCTCTTTCTCTTTCTCTTTTCCTTTCCTTTTTTTTTTTTTTAAAAAAAAATTCTTTCCTCACGTTATTTTCAAATATTACAAAATAAACATAAATGCATCGATGTCTATCAATAACTATCAATGATTGATCGTAATTGTCTAATAGACAGTGACATTTTGTTATATTGTCTATTGATACTGGATAATAGCAATCTATCAGTGTCTATCGTCGATAAACAGTGACATTTTATTATATTTAAAAATATTTATATTTATGTTTTCTTTTAAAATAATGATTTGCTTTTTCTTTTGTTTCAAAATTTTTACTGTTTCTAAAGTAGAGGAATAATATTTTAGTGTCTTTTTTAGGATTGATTTGAAAACATAGATCACAACAAAATCAAATGAAAAAAGAAAAAGGGAAAGAGAAAGAGAAAGAGAAAGAGGAAGAAAAAAAAAAAACCAATTAAATTGGCAATCCATATGGAATGGAAACAAAACATTCTCTTCCTCACTCTTTCATCCATCCTATAAAGTTGTCTTTATTCTTTAAGCCTCTCTTTCTTTTTCTTTTCTTTTCCTTTATTTTCCTTCATATTGGAGGCTATTGATTTTGACAACTATATCTTTCTTCTAAATCAAGATTACAATCAATATTATTGTAATATCTTTAATTTCATATTTCTTACCCTGAATATTCTACTATTTTCACTTTCACTTTACCCAATTCTCCTGTTAGTTGTAGCTTTTTATACGGGAGAAACATCAACAAGTTGTATCTTCAACTATACGATACGTAAGATTAGTATAAGAATGCAAAGAGAAATGTGAAACAAAATAACTTTCTTCTCATTTCAAAAGTATTCAATAGCCTTCGAATACAAGGAAGTAGGGCATTACACTCAACTGAATTGAAACAAGATAATGAAGCTTTATACTAGAATATAATTACTTTATTCCTAGTATGAAATATAGAAATGAGTACAGTTATGGAAGGGTGAAAAAAACTTTGAGTGGCTCGTCATGATTTATACTAAATTAAAATTTGTGGATGGAAAGGATCAAGGGAAGATAATGAGGTGATTAAAAAAAAATACTCCACTAAAAGAAAAGTGGAAAAAATTAATTAATTATATATAAGAGAAAGCTTAAACTAAAACGTTATATGCTTATACTTCCTCTTTAGAAATATATTAAATAAAGCATTTCACTCGGTTGTTCCATCCAAATGTTATGCTTAGTTAGCTATGAACATATCTATTGGCCCAGCCTACATTTGGGCCATCTCATTTTTTACAACCTTTTGGGCTTTGGCCCAAATTCACCCAGGCCTCATTATTATCTTATATATACTGTGAAAGTGTATTCACATGAATTTGATATGTTTAAGTGATGGTTGAGAGTTCATAAATCAAATAAACATAACTTAAAATTTAATTCGACCAAATTTAAAATGTAATGTTATTCTTTCATTGCAACAGAAATTGAATAAACATCTCATTATTTTTCATCAAAATATATTAATTTTGTAAGAGTTAAAGGTATATATACAAGTGGAGAAGTATGAAGTTAAGTTTAAGAGTGTAATAAGGAAAGAAAAAGAGAAGTATGAACACAAAGAAAACACGATTTAAACGTCGCATCTCTCCCGATCATGGCGCTGTATGATCAAATCATCGGAAAAAATGGAGGTGGAATCCGTAGAACCATCGCCGCCGCCAAGATCAACAAGCAAATCAACAAAAGCACCTAAAATATAACCATGATTCTTCATCCCATTCATTCTCAGATACCAATTCAACAACTCTTCCAACCACTCCCAATTCCTAATTCCATGGCACTCCACCATCTCCTCCATCGATCTTCTAAAATCCAGGTACGGATCTTCAGATTCCATCGCCATTAACACAACCACACTTCCTTCGAATCGAATGGATTCTTCACACTTTCCACCTTCTTCTTCGCCTCTGGATTTCTCCAAAATGGAATTCGTTTCACCAGGCTCGAAGATCAACCGCTCTGATTTAGCGCCTCGGATCACCAACTCCAAATCGTCCTCGAACTCGGTGGAAAGCGAAACCCTGGCGGACTCGAAGAGAGAGGAGGTAGTGAACCAAGAATCGGGAGTGTGGATTGGATCGGAGAGGAAATTGTCGAAGAAGATTGAGTTGAGTGTAGTGAAAATTTGGTGCTCGTCGGGGGCGGCTCTGAATGATGGAGTTTTGGAAGGTCCGCATAAGGGCCATTGCCATGGGCGGTCCGGCGATGCTCTGTTCTTGAAAAGAGAAGGAAGTAGCTTCATCTTCTTCCCCATTGTTGTTTAATTTAAAAATTTAGCACTCTATATTCTCTTAATTTGATTATCAGCATCTTTCTCTCTTTAAATAAATATGCATACACACTATATAGTGAGGGACACAGATATTATATCTTATCATACTCATCATCATTGCTTTCTTTAGTCTTATATGGCATTACCCAATCAACAAAAATGTTCAAAACGTTAAAATGTTATTAAAAATAATTAAAGAATTAATATAACATGGGGTGTTAGAACTTTGAACCTAAGGTAAACTCACTTTGGTAGTGTTTTCGTCATTACAGGCTAGAGATTAGAGAATTAGAACATGTTTATAGATGATGATGAGCATGATATAACAAAAAGGATTGAATTTTGGAAATAAAAGATTCTTATTGGTAATGATACGATAGGTAGAAGTACATGAATGGCACATAAAATAATGGATATGGAATAAGAGATTTCCAGAAAATAATTGATAAAAAAAAATCTTATGGTCTTTGAATGAAAAGATTCTTATGTTTCAAATTAAACCCATAATCATTGGTTGGTAAGGTTTATTGTTCCCTAACCACTAAGTTGTATGGCATATAAAAATGAGCTCTGTGTTGTTGCACATGCTTAGTTGACTCTTCTTAATAACCACCTAAATGTGATTAAATGTGATTATTAACCCCTAATTCAAATTTATTCAAATTCTATCCAATTACTTACCTATTCCATTCTTTTTGTTTTGAAAAATCAAAGTAACAAATAATCAATTTTCATCATTTAAGTTAAAAATTGAAAATAAAAATAAAAAAAAAAAAGGAAATTGCTTATCATTTTTTATTTTAAAAATGAGTTAATTCCCCTATTTGAATCCTCCACCCAATTACTAAAAGTAAAGAAAATAGGTCGATAAAGAAGCACATACGTTTTTACTTTTCTTTTTTTTTTTGTTCTAAAAAAATTGTTTTAAATTTCATTTAAGAACATAATTTAGAAGTAAAAAGTGTGGCCAAATTAGAAAATTATAACACAAAATTTAGTTTGTGATTTATTTTAATATCCACAAATGGGCTAATACAAATATATAATTAGTTTTTAAAAAATAATTGAAATATGATTTTAGATTGAGGGTTAGTTAATGAGATTTGATTTAATTGTTATTTTGTTATGATTGTTATAATGTATTGTTCACCAATAACACTCTATTTCACTATCACCCTCTAATTCTCAATTTTGAAAATGATGATTTTTCACTCTCATGTTTTCCATCTCTATTCCTTTCCACCACTCATTACTTAGATAGTGCACTAAGTTTTTAGATAGAAATTAAGGACGGAACCGTTTGAACGGAGAGAATTGAGATGAAAATTAAGGAGGTATGTGTTTGGTTATGGATGGAAATTTTATTAAAAATGTATGAGAATACATTTTTTTTTTGTATTTCATTTGTAAAATTAATCATAAAAACACTATAAAATTTTAATAAACAATAAGCCTAATTCAAAATTTCGAGAAAAAATAATTATTTAACAATTAAATAATAGTATTAATTACTCCTATATTTTGATAGGATAAATTTGATAAATTTATATAACAATGAAATAATTAATTAATGATAAACTAACTCTAAAATTATTAAGAAATAAATTCATATTATATCAATCATAATGAGTGTTAACTAATTATAAATATGATTAATTAATTAATAGTGTATCTATTGCATCGGTTCTTTACCATTTATTTAAAAATAAATATGGGTATATGTGTGTATATATAAACTAATTTATTAAAATAAAATAAAAATAAGTATATATTAAATTGTTTTATCCCGATCGAACAAGAATTAGGATTAGCTCGAGAACTCAATCTCAAGCTTTATGTCCTTTATCTCGACTGAAAAATAATAAGATTAGTTTTAGAAAGAGAATTATGTCCGTTGATTATACTCATTTATCATTTATGTCCATCGATTTGAAAGAGTATAGTTAATGAATATAAATGAGGTATGAAAATAGCTTATTATTTCATATCTATCTTACTTAAAAAAAAATTGTACCAAACAAGGCTATAAATATGTCATACCCATCATTTCCCTTATTCTCATCCCAAATCTCTCAATCCAAACAGCCCCGTATTCAAATGTTCAAACTTCAATTTTGATTTTTAATTGGATTGAATATCAATATACTTATATTTTAATGTTTTTTTTTTAATTTTTCAAATTGCTTATTTGTTGCCTTGTATATCTAAAAAAAAAATTTGAGAGTCTAATTTAGTGAAAAAATATACATTTTTCTAAAACTACTTTCATGTATTAAATTAACAGAACTATTAATTTTTTTTCAACTTTCATTGAATAGTGAAATTAAACACCTTATAATTTTATAAGTATTGTATGATTTAGATTTTGGATACATATATTAAATAATTGCAAAAAGTCTTTTTTTTCCTGTGAAACTACAATGTTCATTTTTCAAAAATTGGCTTCTATTTTCAATATTTTTATATCATTTTTTTTTCTTTCTACAAAAAAGAAACATTGTCTTCCAAGTATATATCAAATAATACACCTATGAAATAATAATTAAGTTCTATTATTATTGTTTTCTATCATTTTTTATTCATTCGTTTATACTTTTTTTAGATTTAATTATGTAACTATCTAAAATTTAAATACAATTATACACCTAAATTCATATTTTAAAGATTGTATTTGTTTTCAAAGAATTTAAGCAAAGAAAATTAATGACATTCAAAATATCTCATATTTGTTATAAATTAACTTGAAGCATAACTTAAGGCACTATTTTTAATTTACTTTTATTTCATCTCATGTCAAATATTTACTAATTAAACTTCATGAATATGGAATCAAAATATTATTATTATAAAATAACAATTAAATCACAATTTAAATTTTACTATGAAAATTGTAAGCCAGGAGGTGTCTTCTAACTAGTATTTTAATAAAATGAAGAACAAAATCACTAGAAATTGAGAATAATTTCAGTTTAATACTCATACATATACATAGTTTAATTATTTAAATCTGGACCTATTTTCTGCTAACATTTAAATGATAGTGAGAAGGTTAAAGTGAAAATAAAATTAATTGATTTTAGATGAATTAAGTTAACTCCAAATTAGTTGTACCAAAAAAAAAACATTTAACGTTTTATACAAAAATTAGCATCAAAAGAAAAGTTTACTTCCTAAAATGAAGATACAATAGCTTTTAAATTAACATAAATATAAATACACCTTTAATTAATAATTAATAACCAATTAACTTGAGATTATACCCTAAACAATAATCAAATATTGATTAAATGTGCAACGATCTTTATTGAATTGACACTTAATTTAAGAACTAAGTGATCATAAATTCATTTTCATGTTTTTGGCAGCCTCTCCATTCTCCTTGCTCACTGCATTTACTTCATTTCATATATATTTCACTTCAAAAAATCCTATCCCTCCAAAATTCATTTAAATTTGCTAAAATTTATTAAAATGATGATGATGATGATGAATTTTGGGATAGGCTTATTCTAAACGACCCTTCTCCTAAAAGGAAAGGGACCAATGTTGGTTGGTAACTTCTCAAAATTCCCTAAAAACAAGGCATTATTTGGTTCAAGAAACACAGCAAATATGGTAGAAAGTTTAAGATACAGGTAAGCTTCAGAAAAACTCACCAAATTAATACCTGAATTCCTTCTTCTTCTGAAGAGTGTCCTGGTTAAACCAGAGCTCAGCTCCTACACAATCTGTTGCCCCTGCCTTTACCCATCTTGGGCACGAAGTTTTCCCTGCTGCTTATTCTTCTCATTTAACAAGAAAAGGAAATGTGCACAAATGTCTTCAACAGAGTAAATGGTACGAAAAAAAAAAGGAATAAACTCTCTATGATTTTCCCAAACAAAGGAAAAGTTGTAATGTCCTTAACAACAGAGATGTCATAGTAACTTAAATGTGTTGGTTGTGTAAAAGAGCTGTTTTGAAGACCATATCTATAGGGATTGGCCTTCTCAAAAGAAAGAGCAAGATTGCAAAAAAAGAAACATAAATTATATTTGTTTATTATTTTAAAAGATGCTATTCTGACTCCCCAAGTGAAAAGATGGTGGTATATCAGTTCAAGAAAATAGCAGAAGGTGCATCAGTTCAAGAGCATATAGTGGAGCATTTGAAACCAGCCACCATGTATACTCCTGGAAAGGAAACTCAGTTCTTTCTTGATCGCTTCACCTGATTACCACGAAAAGCGTCGAGCAAGCCAGATCTTTTGCATTTAGGGCATCTGGGATCTGCATCGGTCACCATGACATAAAGCAGGCAAAAAGTACAACCCATCACAATCAACGGTGAACTTTCAACTCGAAGGTTATCCTCCGAGTTCAAATTTGACTCGACCTCCGCTGATATGCATGAGTCTTGAGATCTTGGGGATGATGATTTCGATTCATTCGACGATTTACCCCTTGAGTAGACCCCTGGAGGTGACAGTTTGAGATCCAAATATGCATCATTTTGATTAGCAGCCGTTCCCGTTTCCACAGCATACCTTCTTTTAGTTTCCTTCTATAGAATTTTTTTTTCCAGCACCACCCCACAAGAAATAGGAAATTTATTAGCATTCACCTAAATATGCCTAAATTATGAGTAGATTTTTCCTTAATAGGCTAAAAGATTTATATGAGGAAAGGAAAGAGATCATAATCTTTCTGGCAAGGGAAAAAAATAACAAGATGAAAACAATACCACCAAAATTCTTTTATTGAAAAAAATTCAACACAGATTATGATATTTACAAGTTGGAGAAGAAGTATACCTTGTCAGTATCTGATTTCATCATAGTCTGATTAGAACTATCCTTTAATTCAATTGAGGATGAACCTTTAAGAACAAGAGATTTGTTAAAGTCTTGATTGAGTTGATCGACGCTCAAGGAGAAATCCTCAGGGCTATGAACATCGCTCTCTAGGTCATCACCACAACAATCCTTTGCAGCATCAGCATGCTCCAGATATTGAGTGGTATCCTGAGGTTTTGAACCCATACCAGAAATAAAAGATGTGAGTAATGGTTTCTATAAATTTCCTCAATTTATATGAAAAGAGTGTGGCTTTGCAGTAAACTGATTCATCAGGTAAAGTCTGATCTAGAGCTTTGCCAATAATTAATTGAATCAATTTGAAATGTAAGATTGTGCAATTTCAAAATTAAAAACAGAAGAAATAATAGTAAAATTAATGCATAGATGCATATCAGTACAAGTATACATAGATGCTCAACTGGAAATCTGTATGCTGCAGATATGGTTTCGTAAAAGTAAATAAAAGCAAGTAGAGTATCCTTTTTGGAAATTTTGTCAAGTTCTTAAATGAAGGGAGAGGAAAGGGAACTGTAGGGAAATCACACGGTTAAGCTGTCTTTAGGTAAGTGTTAAACAGAGTCTGCACAATTAATTATAAAATGCTAACCTGCGTGGATAGTCACGTCGAAATTTAGTAACCGTTACAATGCTAGAAAATAAAGTGATAATAGCAATTTCTAAAATGCAAAAGTTGGAATATCTGTTACCATTACCACTAGGGTGATTTTGATTACTTAAATTAAAGACCCTGCGTTGTACAAGTAGATGGAAGTTAGCCTCTTTAAGAGCATTCCTAAACGAATGAAATTGATTGCCAAGAAAAGAAGCTATCATTTAAGTCTTTCTCGAAGCCGAGATACTAACAAAGAAAGCGTTAAAACAATAAATTAAATTTCGAAACAATGATAGTAATACGTAATATAGATGTGGCCTATATAATTTTTTTAAAATATAAAACTTAAATATTCAATAGTAAAAGCAAAGCAAAGAAACAATCACAATGATGGCAATATAATGAAATACATGATATGGTATGTATTTCAAAAGATTAGCAAGAGCATTTATGCTTGAGAACTTTTGGCTTATTCTTGTCCCATTTGAGAAGGATACTTCCTTACCAAGTATTTGTATGCATGAGAGTGAACTGGTGTATGTAGATCATAAATTTCAATCCACAATATTAAAATCAAGGTTTCTTAATGTTTGAAGTTCTGGCAAGGGCATTAATAGAAGTAAAGTTTTATTAATATCTCCAACTTCAACAAAATAGAGAGATAAAAAATTGTAGTTACCATAAACAGTCAGGAATTCTATAATTCTGTACACTACGTTGCTTCTAATTAAATGGGTATCAAATGTAAACAAAAAAACCTAAATCTAAATTAGAATATTTATCAATAGGAGGTTAAAAATAGTCCAACTGAAAGTCCAGATGCCAAATACTCCTCTTCAGAATTTATTGACCAAAAATTACAGTAGAGTTAAGGTATTCAAGGTAAAACCCAAGGGAGGAGAACACTAATGAATGGAAGTAGAAGTATAAAAAAAAGCCATTTTAGGGAAAGTGTTTCAACAAATTCTGTAATTTAGTACTTCCATGAAATCCACATGGTTAATGACATGAATATTTTTTAGTAACCGTTGCACCATTTGAATTATATACAAAAAAGAAGGGATTCCTTTGGTGCAAATATAGGAGCCAATCTGGTGCCATTATTGTTTGGTAGAAAACAATTAATAGGTTTGTCTTCTAGTGGTAAATGCTACTTAACCTCTAGAAGAACAATAATAGAGAGAAGATTATTGCCAAGAACAGAAGTTCTTCATCTAGGTTTTTCCCTGTTTGGCTTCAAATTAACAGAGAGAAAACCTTAGGAAGAAAAACTTGATTAGGAAAAGAAGATCATAATCCATGGTGACCTTTTCTTTTTCTTTTCTTGTTTTTTTTTTTTTAAATTAGAAGTAAATTGACAATAACAAAGCACCAAGAATAAAATAGAAAGTGACTAAAAAATTTGGTAGCAATAAGAACAAGATGAACAATCATGGCCACTAAAAAAATGAAGACCTCCAAATGTTCTAGAATAGTTCAGTAGTTAGCCTTGTTTTTTTTATATGCCCTTGTTATAAGTTCTTTTTTCCAATAAACGGCTTCTTACTTAAAAAGAAAGAAAGAGGGAAAATTAATTCTAAAAAAAACATTTCCTAAGTATTACTAGCATGATAGTTTTTAGTATTACCCATTAAACACTTGAAATATTCATTTTATTTTATTTTTATAATCCATTACAGGACAGCATTAAGAACTAATATAATTCAAGGTAGTTTGGACCAACCACTTAGAGGGATAAATGTCCTAGAGCAAAGACTTGGGAAACAACCATCTACACTCAAATATGTAGCTATTAGGAAACTTGTCGACTTTTAACATCCTAGGAAGGTCGCCACAAGTTTCAGCCCATGTCCCCGAAGTTCTTTACTTCTTTACTTGTTGCAACTTGCACACAGTACGCAGCGCAAACTGATTCTTGATTCCATGTTTTCATAACAATAAATTCAAACCTAAATCGATCACATGCACAAAGTCCAAGTAGAGTCACAAGAGTAAGTAAGCATACATAGATCCTTCTTCACTTACATAATGATTAACCTGGTTCATATTTCAACTTCCAATCATTATGATAGATGATCAGTAGAGCTGTGATAATACAAGTCAAATACTTCATACTATCCTAACAATAGCAATTATCATGAAGGGACAAATTAAACATTTTCTAATTCGAGTACTACAAAGTACAAGATGGGTGATGAATAGCATATGAAACATCAAAAAATTGAGAAACTAACCAGTGGCTGGGTCATTCCATACTCAATTGTGCACGCTTCCTCATATCCTCTGTGAATCAAAAGTTCATAACATCACAACATGATGGTATGCAACATCAAGTTGACACTTTACATTTACTTTTCAACAAGGCTTTAAAACTAAATCCCATAATAGTAAATTTTACCTTAAAGGTGAACCCAGCAACTAACTTCAATACTCCAGAATTCTAAAACATGAAGCTTCTTGACTCTTAAGCAGTGATATCATTAAGATAAATGACAGAAGACCTGAATTTGAGAAGGATGAAGGTCACATGGTAGATACTAGCATGTACGTGTTTCCGGAAAATTTTGTAAGTACGTTATTTTCAACGGTCATATGGAGATTAGTACAAGTGGACTAAATTTCAAGGTTGAATAATCCTGTACTTAAATTCACTTTCTACGTTAACTATTTCAAGCACTCATTTATTTCTTATGCTTGCACTCTGTTTTAACACCAGTAATGATACTCAAGACATAACAATATCTTCATCATACATTTTCATTGAAGAAAGATATCAATTGGAAACAGAAGGTGAATATTGTTTCGCCATTCTCATACACCATCTTCTCAAAAGTTCAAATGAAAGATCCTGTCTCCGGTATCACTAAAAATTTATTGATCTTTAACTTTGTTAAGCACATTCAGAAGTTTCACTGTATCTTTCTTTCCTTTTTTTTTCTCTGTTTCTTGTGATTTACATTCAAACTTTTCGATCTCACTGCAAGACAGCTAAATACTTCATGTCATTCCAACAAAGCTTACACGATTAAAGACTCGAGAACTCAACTCTTACCATTCCCCAGAAGCTACAATCAAGGCTAAAGACTTCATAGACACTCATATGAGAAATCTACAAATAATTGTCATGAAGGTGGGTTTCTAATATTCGAGGAGGCTCTGATAGACGCAAGAAAATCAACAATGAAATCTCACTAAATTTCAGCCAACAAAGCTTTAGTCCAATCAGAACCATAAATCCAATTATCCAATTCTAAATATAATCTCCACCCACGATTTCTAAGTTCATATCTCCCACCCAAAAGTTCAGTTACGTCAAAACAAACCCCACAATCTAAATACTGTCTTATTCACAATCAAAACAAACAATGCTTTAAAGGGGTTCCCCAAATACCTTTCTGATCAGCTACAAGACGCAGTCAATCGATCGCCGACTAACCAATAGAAAGCCAGCCATATCGCCACAACTTCCTCCTCGCTAACTTGAAAGCAGTCGAGAATCCATAAATGCCGATAACCCAAAACTCCATATCCATTCTATTGGTAAAAGAATCGACAACCCTTTTGCGGAAATTGGAATTAAAGACAACCCAAATCGTCCTTTTCTTCCATTTCTCCACTTTCATTCTCATTTAGTCGTACATATCTTCAGGTAAAGATATGGCGATTGGTTCTTCTAATGAGTAAAATGGAAGAAGATAGAGATTACCCATTGCTGCAAACACACCCATTTTGTAGAAAACCCCAAATTCGGATTCAGAATCCTCTGGTTTCGCTAATAAAAACGAGTGCAAGGAAAAGCCGCTATTTTCCTTCTCGTACGCAAAAATGGTCTTTTTATACATATGGCCAAATTTCTCGCACCAAATACATAAATTCATAATACAAAAATAGAGACTCATCCTTTTTTTCTTTCTTTTCTTAGCAAATCAAACTTAGTATACTTCATTCAAAGGTAATTAAGAGTATAAATTAAATAACTTCTAGATTGTATTGTTGAACCTACTTTTCATGCAAATGATATCGTAAACATTGTGTGTATTTTATTATGGAACACATTTATTGATCTTTTGGACATTAAAAATAAATAAAAGAGATAGTAATTAAAATTCGATAACAAAGATTATATTGATCTTGATTTTGATCCAATAATGAAATTAAATTTTGAATGAAGGCAAACTTTGTCTAAAAAAATAAGTGAAAGTTTTGTTAAGAGTGCCATTTAAGTTGAATATAAATAAAGTTTGCAATAAAAAGCTATTATATTGTCTCTAATTTTAAAAAGAAAAATATATGCTTTTATCCTTTAAATATGAATTAGGTTGTAGTTAGGTTATTGAGTTTTCAAATTCCACAATTCTACTAATGAAATTTTGTATCTTATAGGACCTTATGACTTAGGTTCCTCTATGAGTTCTTTTTTAAGAAGAGTTTTCTAATAATTAGTGATAGAAAATTGATGTGAAACCTATTTTCTAATTTTAAAAAAATAAAATACATGTTTTTCTAATTTTTGTAGTTATCATAATTTTTAACAAAAAAAACTTTTTAATATATTTGTTAACCCTCCTTTACCATCAATGGTCGCTAACTACGACGAGTAGTCGTCACCAATTACCATCAATGATGTTGATACTTTTTTTCCCTTCTCATACCCTTTCTCTTTCTTCTCATTCTCATTTTTCTCCTATACGAGGGTGTACATCAGTTGATCAAAGTCAATCTTGAAAGAAAGATTCATGTCAATTATTGACATGTTGATGTCGGTCTGCTAATCGATGGTGGACAATTTTGAAATCTTTCATCAAAACGATCAACTGGAGACATGAACAATCAGTTGATTCAATTTGATTTGTTTGAATCGGATTTTGATCTATATATGCCCATGTGTCATTCCTAATTCCAACTCTTTTTTTTTTCTTTTTTAATATGAGAGAAGAATAAGGATGAAGGAAAGATAGAAAATGAACGTAAAGAATATAGTTGCTCTTGACAAATGGGCATTGAAGAAGAAGGAGAAAGAAGAAGAGTAAAGGACCATTTGCATTGAGGGAATTGGGATGGGAATAACATTGTTAGAAATTAATGTTATCAGGAAATAATAAGTGTGGAAATAAGATTGGAGGTATGGAAATAAATAAATAATCGAACGACGAAGAGATGCCCCAAAATGCAAACACGAGGATTTAGATTTTAAAACTCCAAGATGAAAAACATAATGATTTAGATTTTGAAACTCGAGACAAAGTTGTCATGAGATCACCCACCCCAAGTTTGAGCAAAGGAATCACAAACCTTTGCTTCTCGACCGGATTGAAAATCCTCCTCTTGTGTTGAATAATAAATAACCCTACAATGGGGAGGGGGGAAGGAATTTGTCTGACCGAAGAAGATTTACATTGAAAATAGGCATTTTACATCTATGAATCATAACAAATTATGTTGAAAAAAATTGAAAAGAAAAAATACTCGAGTCTACTTCTACATCTCAAGGGATTTGGAAAGGTGAGGAGGCGACCAAATAAATCAAAGAGGATTATGAAATTTAAAATCAGCTGCAACAAATCATTTGAATTCATATTTTGAACTCATCTTTGATCCCATTGATTGAGTTGTTAGTGATGTATTGCAACAAATTTGGAGATTAAATCTAATAGTACATTCTGAAAGCTCCTCAATCTTGATAGATTGCATTTTGAATATGTGAATCTCATTAACAATAACTCTTGATTGAGTTGATGGAATTTTAGAAACGGTTTGACTCTTTTAATTAAATTTATTAGTTGATAGTATAGAAGGAAAATCATATCAAACTCTGAAGTCTAAACTCTCTCATATTTGATATAATTTTTTCGTTCATGGCTTGACAATTTATGAGATATAAGAATTTCATTTGAAAAAATGTGATGTTTTGTTCAGACAAAGTGACCATGCCCTATAAAATCAGAGCCTCCACAAGAACAAAAAGAACACATCTCATAAAACAAAACACTAACACAATAAATGAAAGTATACATTGGAACATCTATCTCTATAACACACATTGAGGTTAACACCAAATCTAATCCAAAAATCACAACCCATATCATTGTAGTGACTTCGCACAATCATATGATAAATCAAATGGGGATAGAATTGAAATCTTATAACTAAAGATTATAATGCACCCCACATGATTTATCAAGAGAAAAGCCTTGAAACATAGCCAGATTAGAAGAAGCTGAACTAAACGAAGGCATGGCAATTGTGAAATCTGACTAATAGCAAAAACGTTTACTTCAGAGATCTTCAAAACTTAAAACAAAAGTATCATCATCCATGTCCAAAATGATTTAAACATCCATTCAAAATCAAAACTAAAAAGACAAGTCAAACATTTAAGGACCAATCTGATAGTAACTAGCAACAATAATATCCATGGCCTTATGATATTGAATAACAAAAAACTTCTACTTCCCAAAAGCTGTTGAGTAGTCTCAATTACCTTACCTTAGTATCTCCTTGGGCCACCTGCACCTCTTCCAAAAGCTTGGGGAGGAATCATAGCTTGTGGCTCAACCTCCACAAGTCCAGGAATCTCCGACATGCCGAAAGCAGCAAGCATATCAAGTGTCTCCTTATCAACCTTAATTTCGTCGATCTTAATGGCTGATTCATCTGGGACAAAGTCCATACGGCGTTCACGCTCTTCTTCTTGAAGCTTCAATGAGATGCCCCTGACTGGACCCTTCTGAATTCTCTTCATCAAGTGGGTTGAGAATCCAGCAATCTTGTTTCGCAGCCTTTTGGAGGGGATGATTGCAACCTCTTCCAAGATCTTCTTGTTCGTGTGAAAATCCAGTGTCATTTTAGAGTAGTACTTCTCAATCACCTGGCGTGAAGACTTCTTCACAGTCTTGGTTCTAACACGACCCATCTTCTACCAAACTTTACCTAAGAAAAAAACCGTAAATAAATAAGAACAAGAAATCTAACATAGATCACACTACATTCACAGATCTTTGAAGCATACATCTACATTAAAAAAATGACTTTTCCATACACTGTAATAGCAAATCCTCAGGAAAAAAACAACATACAATTCAACACTACACTTGGAAGAAAAAAATTAGAGAAACATACAACCTTCTGACCTACATTATTGAAAAATATAGAGTGAACACCAGAGAGCTACAAGTTATTGAGCCATTCATCATCAGAAACAAGTCATAAAAACATCCCAAAGGCTTAAAGTAGACAAATGAATGAGGCAGAATCAGTATACCTACAATTCAATTCTCCGAAACATGAGATACGAATCAAACAAACTTGATAAATGATAAAAACAAAAGAATAAAATGAACAAAGAATTGGATAAGAGGGGCGATCGGAAAGCGAATTAAGAACCCTAGAAAGAACTGACCTGAAGAAAGGAAGGAAAGGGTTTGGAAGAGTACGGTGAGGTGAGGTGTGGTGTGGCTGCCGCTGCTATTGAAAACCCTAATGCGTACATATCAACTATATATAAAAGGGGCAAGGTGTGGAATTTCCATTTTAACCCTCATTTTTAACCATATGACTAATATACCCCCACCTCTATTTTGTAATCAAAACATTCAAATACATTTGGAATTTTTTCTTCTTAACATAACATGTAAAATATTTTTTTATATAATAATAATAAATAAATAAAATTATTTAGGGCATGTTTGGATTTTCAAAACGTTATTTAATAAGAAGTCACTTGCTACATTTTTCCACGTCGTTTGGAATACATTTTACATTTTTTAGTTTTATAGATGGTTAAAGTGTATAATGTACTATAATTGAAACGTTCTGAACTAAAAGTTTCAATTTTAGTTTTAAAACATTTTACGAGCTGAGTTTTCTTTTTAAATTTGTTTAATATATGATTGATGAAGTTGGTCGTTAGAGTTAGATATTTGACATGATCAACGAAATAAGGAGTTGGCCACCTAAGGTAATTGTCGATATTGACCGCCATAGTTGAGCATTAAAGGTGGTTTTCATTGGAAGTGGTTGCCAAAGGCAGGTGCACGAAAGTGGTCGTCGGAGATAATCATCAAGAAATGTCGCCATAGTGAGATAATGATAATTGTCAACAGTTAGCGACAAGTGAAACATTAGAAACATCATAAAGGAAGAGAGTTAAGATGAGTTAAGGGTGAGTTGGATTGTAACTCTATTAGGGTTTGTTCTATGAACTCGTAGTTTAAAATTTGTAAAGAAGTTGTTATATGAATAAAACATCATTTAATTTATAAATAAATAAGTGTTATTCAATTATTTACATAACTCAAATCCAATCAATTGAATAAGTGTTATTCATTTATTTACATAACTCAAATCCAATCAATTAAGCTTCAAGTCGAAAAGTATGCGATTGACATACAAGTATATCGTGTTCAAGTAATAACCTGAAAGATTTGTTAGGTGCGTTTCTTTCTTTTCGTTCTTTCGTATTCTACCATAATTTACTTTTAGTGAATTACTGAGATTGAACACATTTTTTTACAACTTCGTACACCCTATATATCATATCTTAGTTTCAAATTACACATTTATCTGTCTAACAAAAGGACAAGTACATGAATCTTATGAAATAATTTTATTTTCAACATCTTTATGACTTATTAGGACTGCCAATAAGTTCTGAAAATCCAACTTCTCATCACTCTTCACTTAATCAAACTTGGAAATAAAGAGCTCAATGAAGATGAATGAATTTAGAAAGAATAAAACTTTTCAACTTTCAACCACGCTCGAGAAAAAGTAATCCAATGGCTTCAGGGCTTCTACCAAAAATCACCGATTCTAGCAGATACTTACATACACAGTTATGCTTCTATGTCAATATATAGAAAAGCAAAACCATAAAGAATTCAACCAACTAAAGGAACGGAATGATATTTCAATAAACTGAAGATGGTTCACGTTTGGCCTCCTTGGTTCTAGATGTTCTTGTTCATGTATGCTCTAGATTGGTATTAGTTAAGTTGCAGCTGATCTATGACAGAGTGCCCGAAAGAATACTGCAAAGAGGATAGCATGAATTGCACATAGCTTTTTCACCAATCACCCACTTCGTACTCAAGCGAGCACTGAGATTTGATGTCAACACGAGCGCATCCAATGAAATTGGCGAAACTTAAGAATTATTTAAGAACCACTTCTTCAATAGGTAAACATTTCATACGGAATATTCAGAAAAATTTGCATCCTTTCTTCATTCTTCTAAATGTATTCACAGATGACAAGTACATTTCTCAAACGGGATCTAGTGATCTTAAAACCTAGTCCATAAAAGATAAGATGCTCAGAAAGGAACAAAGCCATTCTTCATAACAGAACAACAGCAACTTTAAGTTGAAAGATTGCTGATTGCATACCAAAATCTAAGGAATGGCAGCCTAGCTCCAAAACGTGCAAATCAGCAACGTTATCACAAGTGCAGATACCGTATCTAGAACAATAATTCTTTTTTTTTCCCCCTCTCCTACAAGGGGATGAAACTCAAAGGGGAGGGAAGGTGAGAAATTCATCTAGAGAGGGGTTTAAAAATTCTTCCATGGCAGAAAATTAAAGATACTGAATAGCAATAAAATGATGTGGAAAACTCTACCTTCAGTTCTCTGGTAGTTATTTGGTAGCAATTTACTGATAATAATTGGTTCAAAATTGAACTAAATTAATAATTGGTTTTATGGTTTTTAAGCTAAAATCCCATAAATATGTGTATTAGTAGTGTTTATTCTCTTGTTGCATAAAAAAAAGAGTAGTATTTGAAACATATCTAATTTTAAATTTTAAATTTGAAAGCATTTTCTATTTCTATCTCAAATCAATAACTATATTTTTAATTAAAAAAGTGAAATTGAGTAGTGTCCTATTTTGGAATTTATCAATTCCTTAAATACATGAAATCTCCCATCGAGATTTAAAACATCAACATTTGATGCGGAAATTATAAATCCAAAATAAATTTAAACATGGCTCTTATGCCACTCATGCTTTATATGTTTAAAATGTGACAAAGCAAAATAACATTTGGTGGACCTTGCTTATTATTTTAGTGAATAATAATAGATAAAATTTGGTAACCATTTTCATAGGGTGCTTACACCTTTTCTATACACAAATGACTCCCGAACTAATCTGAATTTACTTCCGAACTCATCTGAATTTGCATAGACCAATATTTTTTAATTAAGTATGTCACACATTTAATATAATCGATGGCGACTCCAAAACTATTTATGGTAAGTGACCCTCAAAAGAGGGATGTCGACAACAAGAAAACATCATTACTCCAAATTGTGATATCTCATGAACTACTAAAGTAGAAACTGGGATTAACTTACCTGGAAAAGTTCTTGTTGGTAATCCTGCAGTGGTTAAAAGATTGTGCTTGAATGAATGATAAGAAGAAATTTTGGTTGCATGATTAGAACTTGGAAGCATGGTGTTCAGTGCTCCAAGAACTCACCTCTAAGGACAAACATGTTAACAAGCTCATCTCGATCCTGAAACAGCCCAAACATTTTACTGCCTTGCACATTTGATTAAATAAACGATCACTATGTACTAGAATGATGCGTTGGACCAGAAGCACTTCAAAAGAAAACCAATATTCACCAAAAATCCCCACAGGAACAACACCCATTCTTAAAATGGTGGAATCGGTTGGTGTCCCTGACTATGACATCCCTACAAAAAAAAATTGAGGCAAGCTTCATAAAAGAGTGGCAGTCTCCACAGATTCTAAGGTTTTTCATAATCCTAATAGGTGCATTGGGAGGTAAAAACAATAATCCCATAGTAAAAGCGAGTTTCTCACTGTGGTGCCTCAAAAGTTCTTGTTTAATGCTCTCTCCCACTTGATGAAGATCATGCTGAGTCTCTACCTTATAACCAAGCTTCTGTAACTCGTCCATTACCTCATTCAATTTTGAGTAAATTTCAACAATCTTAGGATGATTTCTCTCTCCGACCATAAACAAGTGAACCTTGTCCTTAATCTCAATCCAACTCTTGCCACTCTCTTTCTTCACATCACTTTCTTTAAGGAGCTTCCTCATCTTTGCGACTTCGTCCCACTTACCATTTGCTGCATACATGTTGGACAGCAACAAATAGTTTCCTGAATTGTGTGGTTCGATGTCAAACAAAGTTTTAGCAGCAACCTCAGCAAGTTCAAGATTCCCATGGGTCCTACAAGAAGCCAAAAGAGAACCCCACATAGAAGCAGAAGCATTAAAGGGCAATTTACTAATCAAATCGTAAGCCTCAAAGATCTGCCCTGCCCGGCTAAGAGTGTCTACCATGCAAGAATAGTGAAAGACATTTGGTGCCAAATGATGTTCTTTTGTCATCAGGTCAAAATATTTCTGTCCTTTTTTAACCAAGCCCATATGACTGCAAGCAGACAAGACAGAAACAAAAGTAACATCATTTGGACTCAAGCCCATCTGCTGCATTTTCTCAAATAAAATCATCACCTCAAGTGAACGAGCGTGTCTCGACAGGCCAGATATCATAGCATTCCACAAAACAACATTTCTCTTTTCTACATCTCGAAATACTTTATAAGATTCTTCAATCCCACCACATTTTGCATACATGTCAATAAGAGACGAAGCAACAAATATATTAGAACAAAAACCAGATTTAGATAGCAAAGCATTCACCTGTTTCCCTTCAATCATGGCTGCCAATCCAGCACAAGCACAAATCACAGATGACATTAAAAACTGGTCATGTTTCAACCCAGTTTCCCAAGCTTTTCGAAACAATGCCAAAGCTTGCTCATACATCTCATTTTGCACATATCCTGCCGCCATTGAACTCCATGTAACAACACTCCTGTCAGGCATGGACTCAAAAACACAAACCGCATCCTTCATCAAACCACACTTTGCATAAACATCAAGCAATGCCGTTGCAACAAAAACATTCAAATCCATTGCAGCCTTAATAGCAAAGGCATGAAGCAACTGGCATTCAGAAAGAGCACATTTAGCAGCACATGCACAAAGGACACTTGAAATGGTGAATTCACTAAAAGGGGTTCCTTCTCTTTGCATCTGCAATAAAAGACCAAGAGCCTCGTTCTCCTCTCCATTCTGAGTAAGCGACCCAATCATGGTGTTCCACGACACCAAACTTCGGCTGGGCATTTCATCGAACACTTGGCGTGCAAAATCAACTGAACCGCATTTCGAGTACATGTTGATGAGTATATTTGACGTTAATAAGTCTGTTTTCAACCCCATCAGCAGAATTTGGGCATGGCAAGCCTTCCCTTGCAATAACAACTTTCTTTTTGCACATAATTTCAGTATTTCATGCACAAACGAAACGTGGGTAGCGTTGAAATCCTTTGCAGTTGGTTTTTCACATTCAACAATGCATGACGATGATGATAATGATGCAAAAAATTGGGTGGTGCAAACACGAAGACTAAGAAACTGAAAAATCCTTTTCCCTTTCCCTTTCTCTCTAAATCTTCCGGAATTTGATGCAAAATGGCAAACATGGAGAAATCCCATTAACTTTTCCCGACGAACATCTCAGGCAGCATCATTGATAGATCATAATCTATTTCTACAATTCCACTCCGATTTGGAAACAAAATAAATAAATCAATAAATCAATAAAAATGGACCGTTTGAATTTTGGGTCTACCTGATGAACTGATGAATGGAGATGACTTCATTTGAAAACCCCACTTTAAATTTTGGGTTTTGCTTTGAATAATCGTCAAATTTAACATCAAAATCTTGCTTTTATCAAATGAATAAAATTTGTGTCTACAGAGCTCCTCCACCAATATTTCTTTACTCGCTAAAACACAAACCAAACAATTAACAATAAATAAAAGAAGCAATCTTGCAATCCAATATAAGATGATGGGTTGTCAATTCAAACACAATTCCATCTCTGCTTCTATATATTTCTTGAAAGTTCTAATAATATATTTACACACTTGAATCTCTAACTTATATATTTATTGAATGCAATAATAATAATAGTTATAATTTTTACCTAATGCGTCCATCCAAAACTTCAATAAGCATTCAAACCAATATTTGCATATCAATAGATATTGTCATCTTCAAGAATTTTGAAGGGACCCGAGAGATCTCATAGTTATTAGTCCAAATCGTAGTCTTTTTTTTTTTCAATTACTACTAAATTCACAAGTTTTTATGAATTTACTATAGATCCAAAAGCACAAGTCCTCCCTCGAAACTTTATACTCTTTGTGTGTATATAAATCATATCACATAATATTAATACTATTATGGCTATTATGGCTACTCTAGTGGTAAATCTACCATTCAAGTTTCAGCCCCCTCTATACCAAAATTTAAACACTAATCCTTGTTCCATGAAACCTTCAGATTTGTCACTGTTTTAACATTGAACGCTCGTTCAAGCTCTTATAGATTTGGCATTTTTATAATTTCTTTTTCAAAAAAAGATGAATATCAAACAACGTTTTAGTATACTATATTTCAAGGGATTTTTAAAAAAATATAATAAACCCCCCAAATAAACATATAACAATTTCGAAATTGAAAAAAATCACTCACCCTATAAAATACCAAAAATGCCACACATTTTTTTCTAGATTCTTTGCTACACAATATTTGGCTATCCAAATCTAAACGAGCAACATCCAATTTTTTTTTTTCCAGAATTTTTAGATTTGCTACATGATCTTGAATCAAATAACATTAGAAAAAAAAATACAATATTTATGATTGATTGAAAATAAAATTCATGATTTCAAAAAAATACTTTAAAAAAATGGTAGAAAAAAAGAAGAAAGAGAAAAGAAAAAGAAGATGGAAAGAAACGACAAATGTTAAAAGAAAATACCCGACTTCATGGTTTTTGATTTGTTACAGGACTTAGAACTATGTTTGAATTGATATTATCAATTTTGTTGACGTATTTAGTAAACTTGGTTTTTATTAATAGAGGTATAACTCAAATAGATTAACACATAGATTCACTTCCTTTCATTTAATCAAAGGTTGGAATCTCTAATTTCACATCCTTTCATATTATATTGAAAAAGAAAGAAAGAAAGAAAAAAGGAAGGTTCATTTTCAAACTCCCACTTGCAAATACTCTCCCCAACATATATTCTCTCATACCCCACTTTCAAACAATATGGTTTATAGATAATATGCCCTTTCACAAGTTGGGTTTTCATTTTATGAAGGATCAAATCACCCCCTTAACCTTTTCACCCAAAACCGAAAGTTATTATTATTAAAATATCATCTCGATCTTTATATTTTAAACATTTTTTTCGTTTATTCCATATACTTTCAATAAAGTTGTAAAATTGGTATTTTAAAAAATTAACAAGAAACTAGACGTAAAAACTAAATTCAAGATTTCTTGAACGTAGATGGACCAAAAGGATGATATTACGACTCAAAGAAATAAACAAATCCCAAAAACGAAAAAGATATTCAAATCCTTCTTCCCCCCTCATCATTTTGATATCCTCATCTTTGTTTTAAATAATTCCTTCACTTTCTAGTATTGTACTTTATTTATTTCATTAACAAACCAAAGTCAGATAGGGTTTGAGAATTGAGAAGGAAAAAGAAAATAATAATAAAGAAAGAAAGAGATGAAAGATTGATTGATTACAAGTAGTGGTGGGAAAAATCTCAATTGGATTTTAGTGGGTTTTTTGGGTTTTGTGATGAGAAAGAGAACATTTTCATTTGGACCCTACTTTCATTTTTTTTTTTTTTTTTCTTGACAAAGACTCCCCACTTTGCTCCATAGAGAAAAGGGTTTGGCCAAGTAGACAAATTTATAACAATTCCCTATATATAGATATAAAAGGGGAATGGGGAATGTGTATATAAATATACAATTTTCCCTCTTTGGTTTGTAGGTATATTGAAAAAAATGCACTAAATGAACAAGTGATGTTAGATTTTCGGAGTTTTATATATGTTATTCCTAATCATACCTACATCACACGCATTCTTATATAAAAACAACAATAAGTTGTTATGTAAGAAATTCAATTTAAAGATCGTAGCCTAGATAACTGTTGTTGTAATATAAGATTTCAATATGTACGTTGACTGATGACAGTGACTTTTGAACACCAGACAAGATTTGAGACATTAATCATAATTTAAGGTACATAAAAATATATTATTATATAATATAGTTTTGCTCGTCAAGATGTCAATTCATTGGATAACTATAATGTAACATCATACTATAGGTGAACTCAAATAAGAGTGGAGAAAAGGCAATGCTAAAAGTAAAGGTTTTTTTTTTTTTTTTTTTTTTTTTTTTTTTTTTTTTTTTTGCCTTTCTTCTCTAAATCACTAACAACAAAGTGAAAGCAATAGGTATAGTATCTTATTTATTTTGGACAAATAAAATGCTAATCACAAATTTAATCTTAATTTATCTTTCTTAATCAAAGGACAAAATGATAAAAGGGGATTTGGAAAAGACTAAATTAAAAGGGAAACAAAGACTAATTATTCTTTTACACGTTACTAATTTTTATTTCTCTAATTTGATTTTGATAAAATTTGATTGGAGATTTTAGTGTCAAATAGCACTTAATGAAAAGACAATATTAGGGATTTGTTTTGAGATATATATTAGCTTATTAGGGTTAAAGATGGTTTCAAATGTTTGGTGTTTGTTTTCTTTCTTTTAAGTAGAAACAAATCATAGACAACACTATATATATGTGTGTTAAAGAAACGAGAGGAAATGTTTGTTTGGTACCTAAGTTTTAGGTTTAGTTTTTGTTTGGTATTTAGGTTTTAACAATGTAATTATATTTTTAGCCTTTAGTTTAGAATCTGGTTTTAAAAATGGTAATTTTATCTTTGAGATTTGAGTTTTGTTTTATTATAAAAATTATAGCAAAAAGATATCTCTGAACTATATATGGTCATAATTAAGCTTTTGTAAAGTTACATTTTTACACTTGAACTTTGAATTACATAATAAATAAAAAAAACTTGAACTTTGAATGCTTCTAAAAACGACAACTCACCCTAATGTGGCACTCTCAAATTTACAAGGAGACTTGGTCTCTATTAATATTAGTCCTTTTTGTGATGGCAGATGGCATTGGCTCTTTGATCACATGCATCTCCTCCATGGAACGATACCATTTGGGAGGCAAGGAATAAGATGATATTGTTTCAGTTCCAACCGGTGGATGCTAATTCCATTTGTGAGTCCACTAGTCAACATATACAGGAGATGAGTCATGGTGGTGTGTGGTGGGGTTCGATGAGAAAGATTTGTTGGTGGTCCATCTACCTAGTACATAACATTTACTACTCTTGTTAGTTGTCAACCACCTAAGAAAACACAAATATGTTTGGAAGTTGAACACCAATTATGTTGCTTTAAACCTTGTTTCTAATGCAAGGGCGACATGAAGTGAGTGCTTCGTAACCATGTGAGCCATATTCGTCTTTCAAGATTATAATTTTTCAATTTCTTCATTCTAACCTCTTGATTGAATATGATAATCGCTTAGAGGTGATCACTTACAAAATAACATTGTGGATGATATCAAGGATGCAAGTGAAATGCTTTGTGTGTTGTCTCTTTCTCTCACATTCATCAATGTCAAAATGCATCTAATGCTTTAGAGGAGCACAAGTTTTTCCATCTTTACTACCCTTTACATTCTGTGGTTTTCTATATTTGTTTCACGTGATGTAATCTTTTAGTTTGTTTGTATCACCCTAAAAAATAGACGTGAAAGATATTACTTTATATCACTAAGATATATAATTATTGTTATCACTTATTTCAACTAAGAAATGTATTGTTTAAAATTATTTACATATATAATGAATTTATACACATCAATTTTCGTGAATGATATTTGTTCGTACATTTTCAAATTTTTACTTTCTAGCAATCACGTGATTTCATTCATATTTTAAACAAAAAGTTAAAAAGATAAAAATGAAACATTTTGATGTTTTAGAACATAAACCGAAGCTATCTAGAAATTCACAAATATTTTAATTATAAAAAGATCATATTATTCCCACCAAAGACATGATATGATATGACTTGATCCAAATTCAAAGCTATAATTTGAGTGATAATTATTCCCAAATAGACATTTAAGATTAAAGAGAAAAATAAAAGTTATTTGTTCCAATTAATTTTCTTTATTTATTTTTTCTTTTATAATGGTAATTTATGAGCTTTATTTAATTCTCTGACTTGGAATCCAATGGTGCCATCAGTTGAAGTCCACTTGTACTTAAGCATCACAGCATCAATCTTTTCAACTATGCTTTCTCTCTTACTCTAAATTTAAAATAATAAAATTAGTCTAATATTCTTACGTTAAACTTACCTCTAAAATTACCCCAATTTCTCATATTCTAAGAATATGTTAAAAACCCACTTCACTATTTATTTGTTCAAACTAATTCCTTTGCCTAAAGTTATCAAAACATAAAGTCAAAAGAGATACCAAGATTCAACCAGAACAAAATCCAACTAATTCTTCTAATCTAATATTATGTGTATATATTATATATACATATATACACACATTAGAATCAATTAAAAATACTTTCTTTTTTTCTACTCTCAATTAGACTAAGGATATATGATGAAGAGAAAGAATGGAATAACTATTCAAATCAAAAGATAAGATATTTTTCTTTTAACAATCTAATCTATTTCTATTTCAAAAGAACATGTGACACGCATTCATTTTAGAACGACGAATAATAATTTAAAACAACATGAATAGAATCTTAGAAGAACTCAATCACAAGTCTATCTATCTATGAAACATGAAAAGAGCGAAAAAGATTTGGTCAAAATTCTCCCATTTTGTTGTAATTATTTTGTGAATTACAAGCTAAGTATGGCAACCCATTTTTGTAGATTCAATTAAAAGTTATTTATTTATTTGGGTATTTTGAGTTTTGACCAATAAAATTTGTGAAGGAATAAGAGGGAGATAGAAAGAAAAAGGGTTTGATTAGATGCAAAAAAAAAAAGAGAAAATAGGTGGGGGAAATTAAAAAGAATAGTACAAGAGACAAAAAGGATTAAAATGGGATATTGAACACCAAAACAAGATACCAACATCATGGCCCCATTATGCTATCTTTTTTGCTAGTTTTGTCACATACAAAAGAAAAATAAAAGTACTATTTTCTTTGCATCTAAGCCCCCCCTTTTTTTTTCTCTTTTAAATATTAGTGTTGATTTTAAAATTTCACCCCTAGTCCTACCCTTTTCATCATATGCAATGTTTATCAAATGTTAATAGTTTATTTTATAATATGTGTGAGTGCCTAAACGTTTTGCACCTCTCAACTATTTTAACAAAGATGACTCTTTACACTACTCTATATTTAGGAAAATATTTGGGGCGAAGAGTGAGTTATTATAGTTGTAAGTTTGGAGTGTAAACGGTTTTAATTTGATAAGAAAACAGTAAACACGGTAACAAAAAAAAATGAATGTAAAAGAGTAAAGACTGTAGTAAGTACTGCAACAAATGGAGTGATTATTATAATCTTAGACAAATTTCTATTGGAAAGAAAAGAAAAAGAAATGATTTATTTGTTTCCTAATAACTTCATCCCACTTCTAACCCTAATATAATAGACTTCAACAACATTCACACTGAATTTCGTCTTTTTCTCGATCTCTTTTCACACACTTGAACAAAATGTAAGATCAAAATGCTATTGGCATATAGGATGAGAAAGTGAGGATTTTAAAATGTTAGACCAAATCATAGGGGCTATAACTTTTTAAAAACCATGCTTAATAAACTAATGTTTAATTTAACCAAAAAGAGAGATAATAGATTAGAATAGAATAGAAGAAACCAAAGCCAAAGTTATAAAATTTGCCAAAATGGGTCTACGTAAACACTTACCCAATAGTCAACATCCACTCTTTTCCCTTTACATATAAATAGGCTTTGCTTTTTTTGTCACTTTTGGTAAATGCTTACTATCCCCCTTCTTAGTGTTTCTAAAAAGTCACCAATCTTGTGAAGATTCACAATTGTATAAACAAACTTCATTCGCCCACTGGTTTAAGTATACATCGAAGTTGAAAAGTTTCGAAAACCTAAATATAATTCAACTTAGTTTAAACATAAACTCAATTATATTGTTTAAGCATAAAGTTTGAGTAACATAAATGGAAGCTTCAAAAGTTTCGAATTGCCATTTCAATATAAAAAACATCAAATGGGACTCCGCCATCCAAATAAACCATTTTAGCTTCCAAACTATATTTACAGCTTTGATTTCCACTTTGGCAAAAACTTGCTGTTTCCTTTTTCTTTTTTAACCTTCTTTCATACTACAAGGTTTTAATTTGTGTGAAGAGAGAAGAAACTGTCAACATATAAGCTTACTTCTTCTTCTACATTTACTATACTTTGAAGTTGTTGTCTAATTCCGGAACCTCCCTGTTCTTTACACATAGGGAACCGGCTCCTTCTGCATCAGAGCTTGAATGGACGCTGTATAGCACGTATATGAGTACGACCAGGATCGAAAAGAACACAAATCGTATGTAAGATGTGCCATCAAGGGCCCCCAGCAAGAATATGTTGAGGAAAATTGATGCACAGGGAATCCATGGCATTAAGGGGACGCCCCAGAACTCGGGTTTCCGTGCTTGAGGTACCACGCCGTGGAAAATTAGCGAGATAACAATGGCGACAATGGCAGTAACACTGAGTAAGGTGGTTTTGGCCTTCCCTGGAGTTACAAAGTGCCAAATGAGAGTAAATATGATGGCAGTGAGGGAGAACGAGCAGAGGAAGGATAACGTTGGTCGAGGATTCGTGCTTCCTATCTCAACGTAACGTCGATAGATGACAGCGTTGGCAACCATGTAGAAGACGAAGAGTGTACCAATGCATACAAAGTTGAGTAGAACATCGAGGTCAGCAAAAAGAGCAATGGCAGCCGTGAAAACCCCTGAATCAAACCAACAAAATTAGATTAGGAACAACACCAAAACAAACAACAAATTGTGCAGAGTCCCAATAATTGCAAAGAGATAAAGTGGACTCACAAATGAAGGAAACGAATTAAAGGATAGGATCCTCTCAAAATATGGTACTACTTTATAGGTCATTTTCCTAAATTTATCTAGTAGTTGAGTTGGGCCAATCTAGACCACCCACCCCTTACCAATTAAATCAGTTGATCAAGCTAAATGATGAACACAAACAAAATACCAAGTACAAGAGCTTATCTTGTGAAAGCACAAATAAATCAAAAAGAAAGAAACTGCACAAAAAAGATCAACACAAACAACTCAACACGACGCGGCGTAACGCAAGAAATACCGAAAAGTTAACCATGGTTAAAAGTGGAAGGGATTAAGATAACAAAGCAAAGGTTAAAAGATAAGATGAGGAGGGAGTCATTAAGAAAGATGGTTGAAGGCAAGAAAGTGAAGGTAGGGACCCACATAGTTTTCTTTTCCCCTTTGGAACCAAACACAAGAAAAGTGCAAGAAAAACAGTTAGAGAAATCTTTTTCTTTCATTTTCTATGGTGTTGAAACAACAAGACCATCAAGTATTATGTATAAATTCCTTTGCTTTTTTTTTCTTTTCTTGAAAGACAGAAAATGCACTTGAAGCCAAGACAAAAGTGTTCCTATCCCATAAAAGTTTAAACCCTCTCCTCCACTATTCTTAACAATATCTTAATTCTCAGTCTTAACCATTATGAATCACAAACTAATGCTAAGTTTTACTTCTCTTTCTTGGGTTTTAGCCAATGATGTCATACTATACTATAACTAGTGGGGTCCTTTTTTTTTTTTCAAATAATTATCATAATAACTCAAATATACTTTTTTTTTTCAAGGAGGAAAAAAATGGTCTTCTTCTCCTTCTACCAAAACCCATGGCCCCAAAAGATTTCTTTTCCCCCTATCCAAACACTCCCATTTGGAATGGCAGATTCTCAAGGCCCCCTTCAACATTCATTTCCCCAAACTCTTATTAAAAGTATTTTTCTAATATTGATTGATTCTAATTGGTAATAAATTTATTTTATATATATATATATAGTCTTTGCACTAATTTAAAAACTATGTAACGAATATTAGAGAAATAACAAAAAAAAAAAAAAAAAAAAAACAACAGTGATTTAACGTAAACCATTCAATTTACCTCAAAATTTTACAATATTGATTAGAAATGAAGCTAGATTATATAGAATACCCTTCAACTAAAGTAGCTAGTTTCAATATTGTTCACAATATTCTTTTTAGCTTTTTACTCCAATATTTTAATCTATATAGCTTTTTTTATATATTTTTCTACCAAAAAAAGAAAAAAGAAAAAACCTTTGATCTCATTAGAGACAAAATTGAAACCATGTACATACATTCAAACAAAACCAAAACCAAATAAATTATACAAAATATACACCCCTGGTTTGATTTTCACATGCCTAACACATCTAAGCTCAGCAATAATTAACTTGTAAAGTTCAAATCACCTTATCCAAATTCGTTATAATACTAATAATTGACCGAAGTTGTCATCAAGACTATATAGCTCAATTGGT
This sequence comes from Cucumis hystrix, assembly GCA_025688845.1. NCBI lineage: Eukaryota > Viridiplantae > Streptophyta > Magnoliopsida > Cucurbitales > Cucurbitaceae > Cucumis > Cucumis hystrix. Next base: position 6,331,367 of record CM046885.1, on the reverse strand, counting down.
TTAATCATATATATCAATTTAAACGTGTAGGTGTTCGTGTTCCTTCGACCCACTTGTTGGTTGGGAGAACTTAAGAAGTTCGAGATTTAAATTTGAAGTTGACTAGGTAATATAGTGGAGAGATTTGAGATTCAATTCTAATAGGAAGTTCGAATTTCTCCCAACACTCTTATTGGCTAGGTGAAGTGAAATCTAGAGGTTAAAGATTCGAATCGAGCCGACCCCACACCCAGAAATGGTTGAATTAGAGAGAGAGAATGGAATAAGTTACCAAGAAAGGCGGAGGCGTTGAGAGGAGTGGAGGTTTTGGGATGGACCTCGGCGAACCACGCGGGGACCACTCTGGACCGTCCGATGACGCACATGTACCGAGCCTGTCCCATCATCGCCACCAACAGTGACGTCAATATTCCGAAGCTTGCCCCGCCGCCGATCACGTTCGACACCCATTTCCACCGACCAAAAGCCGCCGCGAACGGCGCCTCCTTCTTGATCTGCCGCCACAACGCAAACCAAACACAAAATCATTTCAATGTCATCAACAACGATTTCCCTTTCACAGTATATCGGACCGTACAATTTACTGTACCATATCGTAGGGAAGGAGCTTGGCCATTGAAGCCGCCATTAAGCAGTAAAGGACGGTGACAAGCACTACGGAGCCTGAGACTCCGATTGGGATATCCTTCGCCGGACTCCGAACCTCCTCTGCCATCGTTGACACGGCGTCGTAGCCGATGTAGCTTAGATAAACCAGAGACGCGCCTTTAAAAACGCCGGCGGCTCCGTGAGGAAAGAATCCGGATTCATTCTTCGGATCTCCTGGTTCTGTGAAGTTCTTCCAGTCCCCTTTCCAGAATCCGAATACAATCACAAAAGCTATGAACAGAATGTGTATTGCCGTCAACGTCATGTTCACAACCGAGCTCTGTTTTGTACTGAAAAACAGAACATACACCCACACCGAAAAAATGAAAAAACTAACCCTATTTACTTTCAGAACGAATTCGATCACGATTTTCGATTTCTTACAGACCTATAGCAGATGATGATTGTGATGATTAGAACAACGGCGACGGCGATTAAATCGATTTGATCAAATCCTTTAGGTAGTCCAGGGATGTGGAGTCTCCATTTAGCAGTGGAGACACCGATTGCGGCACCTAGGTATTGACTGAAACTCCTCGCGACGGCGGCGTTAGACATCACATAGTCCATTATAAGATTCGCACCGGTCAAAAACGCAGCGAATTCTCCTGCGTACAAGAAAAAAACAAAACAAAAAAGAATCCCCTGAGTTAGAAAAAGCACAGAAATCAACGAACTGAAATGTACACATTGGGAAATTGACAGAAACCATACCGAATGTGACACGAAGGTAACTGAAGGCTCCACCAGCAACAGGCATATCAACGGCGAACTCTGTGTAGCAAAAGGCCGATAAAAGCGCACAGAGACCAGCAATGGCGTAAGAGATAACAATGGCGGGTCCAGCTTGCAGTGTGGCTGGACCGGTGGTGACGAAGACACCAGCACCGATCATCCCACCAAGGCCAAAACCGACGAGGTCGAACCAGCGGAGGGTCCTCTGCATGTGGACGCCGGAAGTGGATCGAGTAGTGGTCATTTCGTCGAAAGAAGTGGAAACGGAGAAGGCCCGGCGGGAAAGACGAGATGGGGTTTGAGAGAGAGCATGAAAGTAAGCGGAAAAGCTTGAAAAGGAAGAGGAATGGGCGTCCATGGCGGAAGGAGAAGAAGAAAGAAGAAGGTGAAAAGGGAATTAAAAAAGAAAGAAAAACAGAGTGAAAATGGCGAAGAAAGTGAGAGTGGGACTGACAAATGTGGGGATTTGTAATGGAAGTGGTGAATTTAAAGCCACGGTTCGCGTCGCCGAAAATCTCTCCACCTTTTTGTTTTCTTCTCTCTCTCTCTCTACTTTTCTTTTTTCTTTCTTTTCCTTTGCATTTTTATTCCTATGGTTAAAATTCCTTTCTCTTTTCTTTTTTTTTTTATTTTTTCATCCCACTTTCGGTTTTAAGTTCCAAGTCTTTAGGTTCCATACCTACGAAAGGAAATTTAGTAAGTTTGATTTAGAAAGTAAAAGTTAGAATTGTGATTTATTATTATGTTTGTTCGTTTATATGTTCGCTGTAACTTATTCCTTCAGGAGAGAAGTTACTTTAATCTCATTTCTATCTTCATTTTCATCTTAGGTTTTGAGATGACTTTTGATAATAATAGTTTTTAAATTAAAACACTTCTTATAAATTATAATTTTTATTGTATTTGTAGAATGCTTAAGAAAGTTCTGATTAGCTTACCCAACAAAGTATATGTTTTTTAATACTATTAATATTGCAAAAGTGGTTTGTATCTCTTGGACACTAAACCACTTGTTTCATTCAACTCGAAAACGCTACTTTCAATTGATTTCTTAATTAGGTTTTTTTAGTATGTTAACTAACAAAATTAGTTTTTGAAAATTGACCAAGAATTCAAATGTTTTGTCAAAATAATAATAATAAAAAAAAAAGAGTTTGTATGAAAACAAACACAAATTAAAGAACAATCATCCTAAATTCACTTAAATTCAGTTCGAAAAGACGGTTTGTCCCATAAAATTAGTAGAAGAATATGGATACTCAATATATAGAGGATATTTTTTTTGAGGAAATTATTACATATTTTGTAGCATAGAACTTTAAACCTCAAATAAATAGGTTAAAATTTTGCATGTTGACACAATAGTTTGATGAGATAGGCATATCTTCAAAAAGTACTTTCATCTTTTTATATACTAAAAACAAATTATTTATTCACTACAATTAAAATAATAAAAAAGGTAAGTTACTTGGAATCTGTTCATCAATTGCCTTCCATCTCAATATCATTTTTGTTTTTTTCTCTATACAAAATTATGTTAAATTTCCAAAGTTTTTGTCTTCCCCAATTTTTTATATAATAAAAAATCTATTTCTAGAAATGAATAATTTATTAACAAACAAACTTATTTTATCCTCATTATATATTATTTTCTTGGTGAAATTATAAGTTTAGTATATGAAGGTTGTTTTTACCTAAATTTATCCTTAAATTTGTAATTTTAAAATAAATAAATGAGACACTTCCAAAAATAGTAAAAAAATTATAATAATAGAACCACTACATTTTCTAAATTGCAAAATAGCAAATTTAAATATCGATAACCCTATTTGATAATCATTTGATATATTTCTAATAGTCGTCTAATATCACTAATTACTTATCATATTTGTTATATTCTCAATATGTAAAAAAAAAAATGCTATGAGCTTTTTTTTCTAAATGTTTTTGTTGATACAATTTTTCTCTTAAAATTTCATAGACTAATTTCACTTAAATTAGTTAAAGGATATTTTCAAATAGTAAAATATTTGATCTATTTATAAAATATAGCAAATTTTTGTTTGCTTAGCTTAATTACTCTAAATAACAAATTTAATAACAAGTGATTCAACAAAATGCATGAAGGTTCATTTTGCAAAATTGCTAAATAAATAAAAATCTGTTTTTCTATTTTTATATTAAATCAGCTAAATTTTCCGTTTTTGAATATTTTTTTAAAACAGAACTTTCAACATTTATAACATCCTTAAATTATTGCATAAAAAAATCAGTATTAAGTTGTTGATCAAAGTAATTAGAGTTTTAAAAAATAGTATAGAATTAATAAATTCCAGCATCCACTTTCTTAGAAATTAAATTATGTTCAAATCATAAAATTAAGATTTTAAATTTCAGTTTCCAAAGCACCATTTATTTTATACCAAAAAAGAAATATATATATATATATATATATATATATAGTAAATGGAAAAAAGTTTTTGACTGAATTATTTTATGAATTAAATATTGATTATATATTTTATATTTCCAACAAAAGTTTCTTATTTCTTACTCAAAGCTTATTTACCATTTCAACGTTGAGAAAAAAAAAATAGAAAATTTTAAAATTGTTTATATTTTATTTTATGTGAAATTAATTAATTGTGGTAACGGGTTGAGGGTAGATTAGTCATTTGGCGAAGTGCTTTGTTCACAAGTCACGCGAGAAAAATGTTACTTTCTTAACTTCAAATTTGTAACGTAGACTCTCTTCCTCTCACACTTGTCAAATATTGGTTCGGTTCGGTTTGAGTCGGTTTTTCTTATAGGATAATTTTTACTTTTTGCTGCATAGGTTTAATTTTTTTAATATTGTATATTCGATTAAGTCTAATTTTTAGTCTTACATACTCTCAAAACTATAACTAACTTCGTCCTCTTTGTAGTTTCAAGTCTTGAGTCGGAGTTGAAAGTGCATCAAACTCTCAAATATTGGGTTTGTATGTATTGTTGATCATATATAATGTGAAATTTCTTGAACCCTAAACCTACGAGTGAAAGATGATATTTTTTTTAAATATTGGGGTTTGAACTGTAGATTTTTTTATTTTTAGCATACAATGGTGACAGTTGAGATAAAACTCTTATTAGCAGTGAGAAAGAGTGTTGTCAAACTGTAAGAGAGATTTTTCCTACATAGGTATTTGTGTGCTCACTTCGAATAAGATTTTTAATTTAAATAAAAAATGAATATTGAAACTACGACACAATAAGACTTTGATAGTTCAAAAACTTATTTTAAACAATAAAGAGACGTCATTGTTGTCGATCCCATCATACTTAAATATGTGTCTAACATTTACTACTATGTACATCTAGTTCTGTTTTGAAAATTTTTAGTTCACGTTTATATTACACATCATGTTTTAAAAGAAAAGAAAAATCTAAAACCATATTTCCTATTTGTCGATGTGGGTATCTCGTTCAAGTTGGGATACATTGCTAGAGTAGACTCACATAGGTATCGAGAGTTGACCCAACATAAATAATTGTTTGTCCTTTGAGATTGATGGTGTAGAGCTATTAACAAGGTTTATTTGATCACTCTCATTTAGGATATGTATAATATCAATCGTATTATAGTTAGATACGATCTTCAGGGTACTACAAAGTGTCATCAAACAAACTCAAGTTGTTTTTGTTTTCCTTTTGACGAAATTAGCACGATCGAGTTGCATAGGTTGATTCAAAATCTAAAAACAATTTTGACTTTTCATCTCGAACACGTAAACCATGCATGTTTTGAGATCCCCTCAAATTAAACTTTGATCTTGGGTTAATTAGAATGCCCTCTCGATGCAATAATTCATTTTATAAACAACAAAACGAGTATGTGCAAAAGAAGATTCTTACATCTCTGTTTTGCCCTCAAAAGTTTGATAATATTATAAATTGAACTTAGCTTGCATCATGTGGTATAGTAAAAGGGTCTAATTACAAATCTAGAAGAAACAATAACAATATAAAAGAAAAAAAAAAGTATAGAAATGAGTTTGAATCACAAGTTGTGAGGCTTAGGAAAAAGATTCTATTAAAATGGATGTCACATGGGGGTTTCTCTCTACTTTTACTTAATTGGCTAAACTAAACAAATCCCAAATTATTTTAATTAATTTGACCATTCCAACTTCTCTCCTATTTTAAGAGCAAAAGTATATATCATATTATACCCATGCATTTATGGTTATTTTGTATATACACACAACCAAGGATAATTTTCTCGAATCAAACTTTATATGTTTAATTTTAAAAATATATATAAAGTTTACATTTTTATTTTTATAGTATTGCTGGGTGGTCCTTATACTTTAGAATATTGCCTTTAATTACTCCCTTCATCATTAATTTGTATATAAACACACTTATTCTTTCCCATGTGTTATATATATATATCGTTTGACTCGTGATTTGAGCCATACATTTTGAAGTCTAATCTTAAGTATATAAATGAGTGGGAATATGATGATTTAGATATTGACTAGAATAAAAATCTAATGACGTAAAATATAGCTAATCATTCAAATTAGGGTTTTTTCTTTTCACATATAAAGAAACAATCAAGTTGTGCTTAATCTAGCTAGCGTAGGAACAAAGACACCCTAGAGATGAAAAGTAAGTAATCTCTTAACGCTAGCAACGTATACAACAACGGTTTCTTATTACATGTGTTAACGATTTTATGGAGTAGAAGTAGATATGAAAACATGTATTTTATTATATGAATATGATAGATGAAGGATAAATTGAAAATATATTAAAAAAGAATATCAAATCAAGAATGTTCAAATTGGATTGAAAGTAGAGAATGGGGAATTTGGTTGAGGAGGAAAATTGTGACCACCATATATAAATTTAATTAGGATTTGGTCCCCTTTTCAAAGAACACAAAGAGGTGGGGTTTTAATTAATTATAATTTCTTTGTTAGTAAAAGAAAAGCAATATGATCATACTTTGATAGATAGAGGAAGACAAAGATTTTTAAGATCATTCCTTACCCACCAATATGTTATTAATTATCTTCTTTCTTACCTTATATTCATATCTAATTTAATTTGACCATACCAAATCCCAATTCAAATCCCATTTTCTCATTGTGATAACCACAAATCACACATTATATTGTCAATTTTAAATAATAAACCTTGGCTAATTAAGCACTCAAAACTCCTTCTTCAATACAACCATTTATCCTATTTATATTGTTTTGTCCAAATGCAAGTGTTTATATGTTCAAACATATATTAAGTTTGTACGAATTAGTATTAATCTTTTGAGAAGATCTTTATTTGAAAATGTGATCGATAGTTGTTAAAATTAGAAACTGAAGTAAAATTCATTGTAAATAAAGTAATTACAAGAAGGAAGTAGACATTTGAAATTAAAAACGTGTCATTATCAAAACTTTTTTTTAATGTGTTTGATAAGTAGTTGTAATTACTAACTAAATATTAGAATTTTCTTTTTATAGAGTAGGAGATTCGAACAACAAACCTCTTTGATTTAAGTTCGGGTTGAAATCAACTAGAAATTTTATAGATTAACAAAAAAAAAATCCGGAAGTTGACATAAATAGGTCCATATACTTTTTTTTTGGCCCCAACATTTATGAAAATTTCAACAAATACCCTCAAGCCCAACCTTAGATTCCTTTTTGAATGGATCATAATCCATCTCTTAATTCTTGTGAAATGGGCCTTTCACAATCTTTAATGGGCTTCAATTCATCAACACAAGCATCTTTGGGCTATTAGGGCACATTTCCATCGGGCTTTTGCCAAGGGTTGCCCATGATCATTGGCCCAATCCAACCTATTTTTCTCTAGGCTCTTTCCAATCTTTAGTTTCAACTTTCAGCCTCTTGTTCACTTTGTTGTATCTAAATGTCAATTATACATTTTCATTCAAAATCACATTCAAACTTAACTTATCATACGAAATTAATTAAGATTAAATTTGATTGGTCTAATTTCATTTTGAGTTTACTTACTTTTTATATTACCTTTTAATCTATCTTTGTCATGTACAAATTTACCCACTACCATTATTTATTTATTTTAAACAAACTACTAAAGTTGGTTAATCAAATAATTAATTTAATTTATAAAAAAGATTACACTATCTTAGTACACCCTTCACATAAATCCAAATTTGTAAGATTGGATGTTGATGTTAATAAAATAAAATAAAATAATAATAATTTAAAAAATCAAATCAAACCTAGAACGTGAATAAGTTATTGACCTTTTTTTAACAAATTCAATCCAATCATCACCCAAATAATGAATTTGTGTTACCTTTTTTTTTTAGATTAGGATGATGCTAGCACTTTTCTAATAATCTTTAAAAAAAAAAAGCATATATTTTGTAAAATCTCACCTGTAAAAACACTTTTTTCTTTTATATTCGTATGCTCAAAATGTTATAATTACTTTATTGTTAAATTTTAATACAACACTTTAATCACAATAATATTTTATCATAAAAAAATAAAAATTAAAACGTGTATATTAATTTCATTGAGCTTTTTATTTAATTTAACAAACCAATTTTAAAAATTGATTTAGTTAAAAAATGTAATTATTGTTTGAAGAAAGGAAAAAAAAGAGAAAAGAGAAAAGAGGGGGGGGTGAGGTGGCAGTGGGTTTAGGGTTATCCGAAGTAAAAGGGAGGCGGAGAGGGAGTGGCCAAGTGGAATACACGTGTCGTAAAGTAAAAAAGCCACGTAAAATGAAAGAGGAAACCATAAACATGACTGCCGTGTGTTATGTAGGACGGCGACGTTCTTCGGCCCACCTCTTTTGTTTCCATTATTCACTTACCAATCATACATCACCATCAACCTTTTTAATTTTTCTATCTATCTATCTATCTATCTATCTATATATATATATTGGTTTAATGGTTTACTACTATTACAATTTAACATTTCCAGCTTCTTTATAAACCTGATCTTATCTTGAGTTATGAGTTTAAGCACGAAGGGGAATCCATGTTGTTTCAGAGGGGGTGAGGTTTTGGTGATGATCATATATCCACATTGCGTCTCGTTGTTCGTCGGGGAAGGGGAGGGAAGAAATCATTATTATTTATTTCAATGCATTGGCTTTATAGTTTTTTATTTAGTCATTTCGACCCTTTTTGTAACAGTTGTTGCCATACTTTTCTTTTCTTTTTTGCCGTTAAACCCTTACGAAATTGACCCTCATATAAGGCCTCTCCCACCATTCATTTTGGATATGCAAAAGAAAACACTTCTCATTCCTGCTTTCCACACTGTGCTATGTTGTTATTTGTTTTTGTTCATAATAAGTTTTCAAAACAAAAGATCAATTCTGTTCTCCACACTGAATCATCATGATCAGTTCAGTGCAAAACTAATCAAAGAAAGACAAATGGTATCTAGGTTGTTTTATTCGAGGATGTCTTGACAACTTTCAAATTGCTTGCACAAGACAGAAATGTGGAACAACTTTATCCACGACTTAACTCTCTTCATTTCTTTGCAAGTTTATATTTTGTATATATTGTTCCGAGCTATTCCAGAATTTTGAATTTTGTGTTCATCTTTCATTTCACTGTAGCTAATCCAACAATTTATTACTAGCATTGATAGGAATCTATCAATCACATTCATGGTATATTCTCATTAAAAATTATATTTAAAAATATTTAAAAATATTTTTTTTAGTAGTTTTACATTTAAATCGATTTAAATTTTAATTGTGCTTTAACATTATTTGATTTTCAATAAACCTTGAGGTAAACTTACAAAAGTCAATAGTTTTTTTTTCCTTTTAAAAAAAGGTAAAAATGATATGATAAATATTTCAACTTCTAATTCCAACTTTATTCTATTTTGATTGAAATTTTCGAAAACCTATATTAATAAACAATTGATAAATCAAAAACTAAATAATTGTACCTAGCTAATAATTTTTTAGTTAACAAATGTACAAAAAAAAAAAAAAAAATATTATCAATACTTGACTAACTAAATTATACCAAAATATATATACCAACTAAATTTCATTTAAATTAAACTAATTTTCAATATATATTGTTAATTATCACAAGCATATACATTTATTTTCGTTGATGAATAACATTTATTTCCGTTGATGAATAACACGTTAACACCGATGTTATCATGATACACACAATTTAAATTCTAAAATGAAAAACATATCATTTTCAAAGTATTTTTTTTTTTAATTTTTGGTTACTTGTGAGAGTATGAATAATATTAAGACTTTTGACTTTGAAATGTATAATTGTTTCTTTTAATTAACATTTCATTAAATATATGTCATTCAGTTAAAGTTTTTATTTATATATATTTTTGTTGTGCATTTAAAAAAAATGTATAAAGATAAATCATTTAACATTCAAATTGAATGGAGCAGTGAAATGTAAGGAGAAAATGATTGAATGGTGCGATGTGTCAGCATAGAGTACGGACACGTAGACATAGTACAGGCGGTTGCCGACATAAAAAGAAAAGTACCAAAACGTCGCCGTCACATTGATACCGGGCCTTTCTCTATTTTCTTACTTTTTTTTATTTAGTTAATGGACGCCACCGGTAGCCGGTAAAAACGTGGCTGCTAATGCCTAATTAGACGCATTTCCATCTCTTTAAGTACTTCCCTTCCTTAATTACTTTTCAAACTTAATCATCTTAATCCATATTAATTATACAAAACTCTTTATTTATTAAATTCCCCCACTCGTTTTTATTTAATTTGTCGGCCCATTCATTATTTGGTTTTAATCCTTTTTATTAATATTAATATTAGTAATAATACTCACACTTTATTTATTTTTTCTTTCACTTTATCTTATTCTGCTCTAATCTTTAAAAAATTTAGGATTGAGGTTTTGTAAGAAAAAAAAAAATTAAAAGATCACTTTACTTTACCTTTAAGAATTTGATCATTCTTCTTAACTTTCTTAACTCATATTATAAGTGTTTAGTGTCTCAAGTTTGTGATATTTTATAATTAATTTATGTGTTTTTTCTCTCTTTCTCTTCTCTTTTTCTTTTTCTAATTTTGTGATTTATTGTAGAAATATTTATCTATAATTTCGTAGAGTTTTTTTTATACATGTGTTGTACGTATTTTATTTTTTAGTTTATTTTACTTTGTTGTTAATGTCAACACATCAAAATGCTAGTTTTTCATTTATTTATTTTTTATGGGTGGGAGAGTCATAAGTGGATGCATGAAGTTTGAGTTTTGAGAGAGAAAAAAACAATGTTTTCGAGTGTGTTGATTACGTTTTAGTGTTGGGATAAAAGATTTATAGAATAAATTCGTAAGATTTTATGCTTATTTATCAATCTAATTAATATGATGAATAATCTAGAGTCTAATAGTTCAAACATAAAAGTCAACTCATTGTCATTTTAGTAAAGAGTTAATGAAATCCTAACAACAAGGACAAAAGTAAGTTTTTTTTTTTTTTTTTAACCTTAGAGACTAAAACGGACGTTTAAAAGTCATTGAACTTTTATACAAGAAGATACAAAGTTTAGAAACCAAAATAAGAATCCTTAATCTTTGTAGAAGGTTTTCTATCGCACCCCATATCGAAGTCTCTTTTATAACTCCTTCACTATATTTACATTTTAATCAAAATAAATCAAAATAACTTGTATAGACGTAAAAATTTAACCACTAAACTTTAGTTAACAATAATTTATCTATGTCATTCTAAACTTTGCAACAATTGAATTTTATTAGGCGTCTAACTTTATTTTTTTAAAAACACATAGTCAAAAAATAGTTAAGATTAAATTCTAAGTTTCACGCCTCAAGTAAACAAAGGGTGGATTAGAAAAACGAACTAAAGTTTCAAATATTTCATCCTAAAAAAAGACTATATAACATTTTAATTAATTAGTCAAACATCAAAGTAAAAATAGATGAGGTCCCTATTGTGTCTTTACTACCAATATACTTATTTGTGTTTGTAAGACTCATCTATTTCATCTGACAATTATGTTGGTTTTATTATTAATAAATATTTTCAATTAATCATTTAATAAATAAATAAATATATATATATATATATATATATATTAACAATATTAAAAATTCCTATTGGTTTATATAGTTAACCTAAATTTTTAAAGTGATAAAATTATAAAATCTGTTTACGTTCTTTAATTATAATTAGTTTGTTTGAAAAATGTAGTTTCTTTTATATAAAGTAAAGTATGCTCAGATTCATTATTGGAAACATATATTCACATATTTAATTCAATAATAATTTATCTATTTTCATTATAATTTTTAAACATTTTAAAATTTTGATATTACCAAATATTGACTTCTGCTTTTTGCAATTTGACTAAAATAATTATATACAGAAAACTATCATTAAAACAAACGTAGGATTCAATATTAATAAGCCAACTTTGGCCTCTATATTTATATTATTAAATCACTATAAAAACAAGAAAAATACTCAAAATGATCAATCAGGCAAAATACTTTTTTTTTTAATTATTATTCTTAAAAAATCTCTCGAAACAATTTAATTTGTTTTAAGTTAAATTCCAAATTTACCAACAAAAGATTCCCATCTCAACTTCAATTTTTTTTATAGTAAATAGGTTCAAAATGAGAACCATGGACATGATATGTTTATAAAGTTACATCCCAACTCAATAGAGATGCATTTTGTAAAATTAAAAAAAGAAAGTAATTAGATAAAATAATTGTTATGAATAGAACAAAATAAATTATTTTATTTATATTAAAAACAATTAAATTAAGATTTTTTTTTTAAATTAACAAACTATTCACTTATTTTATATGATGCATAAATGTTTGGTTGAATGTTATATTCTTCAAAATTTCTCTAAAAAAAATAAACTAGAGAATTTAATAGATTTTTTAAATAGTTGTATTTATTATGATTATTATTTTATTATTTTTTGCTATAGATATATATTACATAGTAAGATCAAATTATCTTAATCTAACTAAGAAATAAAAAAGGGTTGGATAAATAATATACAAAAGCTTCATCAATATTGTATTTAGAAAATCACACATACGCATATCACACACACACACGTATATATATAAATGATTAAGGCGTCACATTAATTAAGAGGGCAATCAAATCATTGATGTAACACCCTAACATTAAAAATGTGTTTATAGGAAAAGACCCCTATCATTAGCCATTTTGTTTATTTACTTCATATCTTAAATCAATACAAAATAATAATTTGATAAAACAAAGTCCATCAATAATAATTTTAGAAAATTTGTAAAAATAGAAAATTTAACCAACAAAATATTTACTATAAAAATAAAGTGAAATAAGTTCTATTTTTTTTAGTAGTTTTGTTATATGGGGAGTGTAAATAACTTGTTAATTTTTTATATTTTTGAAAAACTCATAATCTTATTTATTTTAATTTAGGGATAGAAAATCTTCATAATTATTCATTATTTTTGTTTGTGTAATTTTTGATGGACAACTACTTACAGAGAACCCATGCTCCTCCCACACTAACATATTTAACGAGACTCGTGTTCCCTAGCTATTAATTTATCCCTAAACTAATAAACCAGCAAGAAAATCAACAACCAATCTCTCTCCACGTTTCAGGTAATTCCTGTAACGAGTTTAACATACTTTTAGTAAACAACTCACTCTCGAACTTTCTATATATAAAAGCGATCAACACCTTATAATTACAACTAATCATACATTACATTGTTTCACAACACGATAAACTCTTGATCGTTACGATATTAATTCGGGAAAGAGCCACTAGCAAGTAGCCACAAATGCAGTGGACATGGTAGCAAAAAACAATTAAAAATAAATAAACATAGAAAAAGGTGTACATTTCCCACATTCATAGCATAATTCATATAGAGAAATGTATGTCATAACAACCAACAAGATTCTTTTAAAAAAAGAAATAGGAAAAGATGATAGGGAGAGTTACAACGTATTGCCTTTTTTATATTTTGATTGATACAGAGACTCAAAAAAGTTCATTCCTTTTCATTCACAGCTACTTATATTTATCATTACAAAATAATAAATACATTTCATTATTTTCTATAAAATAAATTATTTTTATTGGTCAAAATGAAAACACACCCAATACAATATTTACACGTCATTAGCTAACAAATACATTTTTAAGAAAAAGAAAATTTGAATGAGTATGTGTGAGATCATAATTCCAAAGGTTTATCAATATTCAAAGTATCTGCATTGAAACTCCAAACATAATAATATTTAAATAAATTATAAAAATTATATTTTCATATCCAAACAAAACTAAGAAACCACCAAAATAAAAGGAATACAAAAAAAATGCAAAAAATGGAAGTTGAAGGTAAAGGTTAGAAGAGTTTAAAAGACAAATTTTAGCATTAGGGTAGGGATGAATATGGTTTGTTTATGTATTATAAAAAGAAAATAAAGTATAGAGAGTTGAATGGGTGAAAGATGGTATTTGAATATAAAGGAATGGAAGAAGGAAAAGAAAAGAATAGGAATGGCCGTCTTGTATTTGAGGTTTGGAGCAACCAAACAAAGTGTAAAAGTACAGCTAAGAATGAAGCCGACAGAGTAAAATCCATTTTAAAAACAAACCCAATTATACCAAAAACGTGTTCATTTCAAATTCTCCCATTTTCTTCTTTTTCTTTTTCTTTTTTCTAAAACCCATTTCCCAAATTTCTTCCATATCCAATCCATTCTCTTTTCTGCATGTAAAAATCCTATATATACAAACCCACAACCTTTTCAATCCTTCCCCAACAAAACCCATTTCCTGATTCTTCATCAAAACTCTTCTAAATCCCTCCCATCAATCAAATCAAATCCCTTTCTCTCTGTTTCCCCTTCTTATGTTTCACCACACTCGGTGGACCACCATGACTCAGTCTTCGACTCACTGGACTCGGTCCGAGGACAAGCTTTTCGAGGAGGCTTTGGTGGTTGTTCCGGCCAACTTACCTGATCGGTGGCAAAGGGTCGCCGACCATGTCCCTGGTAAGTCTCCCAGAGAGGTTAAAGATCACTACGAGGCTTTGGTTCACGATGTCCTTGAAATTGACTCTGGTCGAGTTGAGTTGCCGAGTTATGCCGATGAATCGGCCGTGGGTTTGCCGGAATGGGACTCTTCTGGACAGATCTCTTTTGGATCCAAGGCTAAGCATGGTGGAGATAACGAGAGGAAGAAAGGAACGCCATGGACTGAAGAAGAACATAGGTATTTATTTTTCTAATATACATATCAACACTTTTGCTTCAATTTTATGCTCTCTCTGTTTCTGTTTGGCAGCTGTGAAAATGGTGGGAAAAGGGGAGGAATGAACAAACAGAGAGAATTTGAACTCTAATCTGGTTTTGGGTTTTGTGTCTTATGTGTTTGGTTCCTTGTTCCATCTTCCAATTTGGGAATTCCTGAGATTTAATCACTTTTTTTTTTTTTTTTTTTAAATTTAGAATTGCTTGTTTCTTCTGTATTATTCACCCTGATTTTCAGTTTTGTAAGGGCGAGGGGGGAATTTTGAAATTCCATCTTAAGAAATTGAGGTCCCTGTGATTTTGGTGTTCCTAAATTAGGAAGAATCTCATTAGAATGAAGAGGTTAAGTTTAGGGATGGAGTTGTTGTTCTTGATATGGTTTGTGGGATGCAATTAACAACTCAAACCAGCTGTTGAAATTGAATTGTAGAGCAAGAATTTGACCAAGAACACGAAGATTGGAACTTATTGATTTGTTATCTTTGAGTAAGCTTGAGTGTTTAAGCTGGCTCTTGCAACAACCACTTAACCTTATGACATTGACATTCAGAAAGTTGACTGGCTGGACTATGTTTAATATCTTAGTTAGGTAGGTTACATACATGACAACTGGTTTCATGATTTCCCCTTCTAAATTGATGAGTGTTAGTCTAAAAGCTCAAGCTAGTGTGTTGTTCTAGAGATCTGTTGTTGCAGCTGTTGCTTCCTAATGCATACCTAAAACTGAGTTCAAAGCTTGAATATAGACCAATGAGGAAAACAAAAGCTAGCAAATATGAAAATGATGTTATTGTAGGGATTTTAACTCTTTACTTTATAGGTTTTGTGATGCAATAGTGTGTTTTGACATTGTTACAGGCTATTTCTCCTTGGACTGAAAAAATTCGGCAAGGGAGATTGGAGGAGCATCTCAAGGAATGTAGTGATCACAAGAACACCAACACAAGTAGCAAGTCATGCTCAGAAATACTTTCTCCGACAAACCTCCGGTAAGAAAGAAAGGAAACGATCAAGCATTCACGACATCACAACAGTCGACAACAACTCCATCCCCATGCCTATTGACCCCAATTGGATATCTCCAGCCCCCAACAATCCAACCATTCAATCAACTATGCAACAGTTGAGTCCAACAAGTCACGGGCAAGACCAAGGAGCCTCACTTGGGTTCCAAAACTACCGGTTCCCAATGTAGCTGTCAACTAGATAACCCTTAGAAAACTACTTCCATTACTACAATGTAAATACACCAAAAAAATCTGTAAAGACAAACGTACGTACGTGCCTGGGGTTTGGTTTCGTCGTTCTTTTGGTTGCCACAGTTTAGAGAGAACCCTGTCTGTAAGTAAATAGAGAAGAAAGGAGTTAGAAGGTAGTAGTAGTGAATGATTGTTAGAAACAGCAGTTAAAAGCTAATTAATGTAAAAGAATTAGGGGAAAACACAGTATATGAATGGAAAAACAAAATTCTTTGTTAGATTGTGACAAGTCCTGCAAGCAGATTTTAGTAGCAGGAAGTTTCACATTCATTCGTTAGATTACTGTTTGTTGGGCTGAAGAGTCAGCCTGATCACTCTTCTTTTATGGAATTGGGCTTTGACTTTATAAGAGTTTTTCTTTGTTCATTCATCTTTTTTGGTCAGAGAAAAAAATGGGGAGCCTTTAATTGCGCCGCCAGTTTGGAGTTTTTAAGATCTCATCTTTCTCCATTTTCACCAATAATTGATGAAAACAGGCTTTGGCCGCCAGTTTGGAGTACGCATAAAAATGGGGGGAAATGATTAAAAAAAGGCTCATTCACATGCATGAAGAATCTTTTTTGGTTGAAATCTTTAATGGTATACTTAGAAATCTTGCTACAAAAAAAGGATTTTTTTAATGTTGGAATAACAGGAATACATATGAGGTCATGTTTACTTCATGTAATAAATGGGATAGGTCTGTAATGAGTTTTAATTTCAAGATGTTTTTGGAGGGTCAAATGGAATGAATTTTGAAAAGTTTTTGTTTCAATTCCATGTTGAGGTTGAGTGCTTTTGTTTGTAATACAAAACTCACTCTTTTCATAGTATTATTCCATCCTCAATTCTTCACCCGTTTTGACATTTCTTCAAATTTTAGATTATAGTATAACCTCAACCCGTTAATGGTAATGTTACGTATTAGGCCATATCTAATTGGATGACAATTGCATTTGGAAATTATAGACGTTATTACAATAAGAGAATTATGAATTTATTGACCACTATTGTCATCACCGCTTAACCCTAAACACTTAAATATAATCAAATTACATGGGACTAAGTAAATGTAATTACAAAAAACCAACTAAATTTGACTCATTAAAATTGGTCTGGGATCCCAGTAAACATAACCTTTTAAAAAATGGAAGCCTTTAAAAAGTAGTTCCGTAAACAATTTTTTTTTCAAAAAAATAAATTCTATTCCAAAATATTTTTTTAAAAAAATATTTTCCAAAATGGCTGTCGTATTAAGTAGCCGTGAAGCATTCAATAACGTCCCTTCGCTATCACCTGAGACGTTTTAGACCCTATAATTGTGAGTAGTTGTGTACTTTGTGTCACTATATATATACATAACATTATTGAGAGCATTGAATAAATATATTTTTTTAATTCTTTTAACAAATGGGACTCTTTTTGGCTATCACTTACAAGGGGTTGTTATATCTAATTGTTAATTACTCAAAAAATTGATGGTTTGAATGGGCAATGAATTTATGTTTTGGTCATACATAACGCTGGAAAACTTGGGGTTCCACTTTTGACAATTATCCAAAATAAATCCCAATCAACTCCTTCTCTTTTCTTCTTTTCATACCTTTGATAATCGGATGGAGTTAAACCCGATCAATTCCTCACACTTTTCTCTCATTTTCCATAGATTATCCATTGCATAATAAACACTAGTCCCTTCCATCTATCACTGTCATCAAGCTTCTTGGAATCTATCAACTCTATCAACTCCCTTCCATAATGTCTATGCCTTCTCATTTAAGTTATTTAATAGTGAGGGTTTAGTGTACAAGCGAGTTGTGGGGTTTTTTTTTTTCCTTCTTTTTTTACCAACTTGAAACAGTTGATAACCCCAAAGACCCAACCCAGGTTGGGTTGTTATTATGTTTCTTGTTCTCATTAATTTAAAATACTTAAACATATCTAGTTTCATAACAACAATCTAATATGACTAACATTAAATACTAAATATCCATGAAATCTATTACAAACTTTAAACAAAATATAAGTATTTCCAAAAAATACATTAGAATTTTTTTTTAAAAAATCATCAATCCAAAAAGTTTCTTTTCTTTCATATATGTGTGTGTGTAATTCAGGATGGATGGGATCAAATCCATGAAAAAGAACATTCAACGTGAGACCCAACTCAAACTGACAAAAATAGAATAGTAAGAAACCCTAAAGCAATCCAAAAACAATTAAACAAAGCAGGGGAATTTTTTTTTAATTGGGTCCAGATGAAACCACTGGTAGCCTTTTGAGATTTGAAAGAAAGGTGAAGAGATGTTGGTCCAGACGCCAAAACTAATTCGTGGTAGAAAATTTGCATCTAAAAACAAAGCAGAAATACGTATTTCAAGTTGGAAGGAAGTACAGTTAAACGTATGGTTGTTTATCTCTATACAAAAGACCAAATCCAGATTTAAAAGTCAGTTACAGAATTGAGGCGATTTGGGGTGGGGGGGTGAAATCTCACATTTTATTCCACGCGATCAAGATCAAACTTCAAAGCAGATGTGCCCACCGTCTTTTTTCTACTGGGTCCCTTCATGTTTCTGCAGATATGAAACAATGATGAGAAAAAGGGTAAACGAAGTTTACAAAATGAGAAAGGAGAGTTAAGTTAATATTGAAACATTTAAATTATGACATTACAACTTTTTCCTTATAGATATAGTGAGACATCATCATTATCAAGCGGAGGGGAATCTCATGTCAACCCATATTAGCTAATATGGGCAAGTATTAGGTCCAATAAAAAAGAAATTGAAATCGAACACAAAAGAGACATCATCTTAAGAGATATGTTGAGAACCCACATTGAAAAAAGAAAAACCAAAAGGCCTCACACTGAAGATAGATATGCTACTCCTCTCATTTACAATTGGTTTACAATTGATTTTGAAGTGGAATCTAATAACTCAACTTGTACATTTGTTTGGGAAATGGTAAAAGTACAAAAATTAGTGAGAAAGTTTGTCATCACAAGAATAGTACCAAAACCTTGTCATATTTAAAGTATAATCCGATCAGTCTGATGACTAGAGACACGAAGCACCGAAAGAAAGAGATAGGAACAAAAAGGTGCTTCGGCATACTGCCATAACAGCATTCTAGATTCGGGCTTTATTTACAAAATACTTTAATGGTGGTAACAAATTTCTGCAGGAGACAAGAAACGAAGATTCAAGGATTAAATCCCATTAAATTTCAGCAGCTATGAAAATCGTAGTTCCTAATGAACCACTATTGGATTGGAAACAAGCAAAAGCTGACCATAATAGCTTGCAATCGATATCCATTTATCAGAAGCTTGGGCTCAATTTCCATATAGATACAAGAAATCAAATACTGATCGAACAAATAGTCAGTGCAAGCTACTCAAGCGAAGAGTTGGGAACAAACAAAGGATGATGATGGACCCACAAAGCCATAAAGCATGATGAAAAGAAATATTGCATAATCACAAAACACAGTTTTTCACTGTCATACATATCACAAATCAACTAATAAACAATATTAGACAATTTCAACCAAATTATAAGAGTGATGAATACCTTCTCAGACTGTTCTTTCTCCTTCTGAGCCTTTTCTTTCTCTGCCTTAAGCCTCAGCTTCTCCAACCTTTCTCTTTCCATTTTCTACAAACATTAGGAAAACAATAACTCAAAATCGGAGAACATAGATTCCATAACTTCATTTACAGTCCTGTGCATTTCTATTAAAGTTTCGAGAAAATGGAAATTCGACAAGCCAACTTCTACTGCAGTAAATCAGAGATCACAAATTCCTCGCAAATACCGTCTGACATAAACAGTAAACATGCTCCCACTCCAGTTCATTTTTATTAGAGTTTCGAACAAGTGAGTATTCTGTCAAACAGATTGAAGACCATACTCCGCGATAAATCAGAGAAAGCAAATTCCGCGCACAAAAAAAGAAAGTATCGAAACAGTAATTTCGCTTTCGCTCTAGACCATTCCATCTGAGTTTGTAACAACTGAACGTTACAAAAACCGGTCGACACTCGGCGTTCTACTGGTTTCTACAAACTTTTCTCGAACATTCGAAACTAATAATTCAACCTGGATGTAGACGTTCTCGGCAGCACGCTCCTCCTCACTAAGCACTCGACCTTTGCCGTCGGAGAGGAAGCGGAATCCACCGGCACGCGCCGTCGAAGGAGTCAACGATGAACGAGTGAGCACCGATCGCATGGCCATTTGAGCTTATGGGAATCGAAATGTTCTAGAGAGTGACAGCACTGTTTCGTGGGTTCATTTTTATAGCCCTAACACTAATTGAGCCTTTCTCCATTTGTAGCCGGTTGAACAACTCAGCTCGGACCGGACCGGGGGCTTAAGTTTAGAAATAGAATATAAAGAAAAAATAATAATATAGTTTTTGTAGCTGCATTTTCTAGACGAACTAAGAAACTCCACCAGGAAAGAGACAGAGACACAGCATCATGCAACCAAAGAGGAAAATCACAAAACCAAGAAACAGATTGGCCTTGAGCACCCAACTTGGCCATACGGTGAGCAGGATCGTTCAATAGCATGCATGGGGAGGTAACAAACTTCAGCCTTAGATAAAGAAGCCAAACCAATACGAATTTCTTCAAGCCACATATCGACTTCTGCAGCTTGAGACAATCAGAAGCGACCACAATAGACGACCCAAGCAGCA
The DNA here is from genome assembly GCA_025688845.1 of Cucumis hystrix. NCBI lineage: Eukaryota > Viridiplantae > Streptophyta > Magnoliopsida > Cucurbitales > Cucurbitaceae > Cucumis > Cucumis hystrix. Next base: position 6,310,700 of record CM046885.1, on the reverse strand, counting down.
TCTCCTGGGCAAGCCACAACCTATGCAACACAGCACTAGCTTAAGCTAAAAGGAAGTCAAAATCTCATATTCCAAAGTTCTCACCAATCAGAGAAAATATTTCCAATTCCGTCAACAAACAACAATAACATTAAAGAAAAATAGAAAGATTTTCACAAGGTAACCAACTGTTATGTATATCTTTTCACAAGATTTTCACAAGGTAACCAACAAAGATTTTCTTTCGTGGACAACCTTCACGGTCTAGGTTGGCCATGCATAATGTGACTGTTGGAATGACTGGTATAGATGGCTACATGGATGACTGTTATGTATATCTGAGATATGTTATGACCGATATATGTTATGAATGAGACATAATATGATTTAGATATGTTTTGATTGAGAAATGATATTTATGATATGTTACATGTTAAAGATCATTGTGTTCTATTAATGTTGTCCGTTAGAGTCGTACCCATATAGGTGTTCATCGAGATCACCACCTATTTATGCATGTATGGCTAACCTTCATGAGTGATTGGACAGAGTCACTTTCAGGCCAATTCTCTTAAGCGTTACTTCAGGTCGTCGAAAACCAATTTCTTTTAGGTGTGCCTTCGAGATCACTAGATAGCGTGTGTTCGGAAGCACGATAGTTATGGGATACTTTCTTACAGGACCATAATGAAAAGTTAACAAACACTTAGCGGGACTAGTAGTGAGTCATTTATTGAGTACATGTCTATACTCACACTTTCTATGTTTGATTTTTCAGGCAAAGGTAGAGGTAGAGGAAAGCTGGCAAAGGACAAAAAGTGACCGTGGTTCAATATAGAGGAAAATTTATGATTGTTTTCGCCTTTTATGTTTTCAATATTTTGATTTATAGTATTTTATTTCAGTACTCATGAGTACTCTTATGATATTTTCTTTTTATTTTAAATAGGGTTCGACCTAGTATTTTATTTATTATTGTATCTCTATGTAATTTATAAATGAATATTTGGAATTTTTTCTTTAAAATTTAGTATATTATTTTATTTTAAATAAAAACATATTTATTTGTTTTAGTGTAAATGACCTCAGCTTAGTATAAAGAGTTGAGTCGTTACAATTGCTATCAGAGCCCCAATTTTTAGGTTATGTACGACTTTTATGATGTAAGTCTTTGATTTTATCCCTATGGCTAACACGGTCTTTCGTCACTTGCCAGGTATGTTTTATGATTATGCATATGCATATGACCTTGCCTATGTTAAACTACATAAGAATGAATGTTATTAATGTTATGACTTAAAAGTGAAGGACTTTTGGTGATGGAATTTAGGAAAAATGCCGTCACACAGAAACATTAGTAGAGATAGTAGGAAAGGCAAAGGAGTTGGACATAACCAACCTGAAGGATAACCTGTTGTACAAGTTGTCGACCCTGCCACACCTGTTACTCATGCAGACCTTGCTACCATTGAGCAAATATACAAAGATTTGTTATTCAAAGTGTTGACACAGTGCCAACTTGTACGGCAAACCGATTCAGAGTTTGTTCAGACCCCAATTGCAGGGGTTCAAATTCTAGATGCATGAGTTTAGACCCCCAGTTATAGCTCATAACATACCGATCATCTGTTAGCAGAAGCCAAGCACTTGAGGGATTTCAGAAAGTATAACCCTCGAACTTTCGATGGATCCTTGGACGACCCTACCAAGGAACATATGTGGCTGACCTCTATGGAGACTATATTTCACCATATGAAGTGCCCTAACGACCAGAAGGTTCAGTGCAGCGTGTTCATGTTGACTGGTAGAGGCATGACCCGGTGGGAGTCTACTGAGAGGATGCTAGGTGGGAATGTAAACCATATCACCTAGGAACAATTTAGGAAGAATTTTTATGTTAAATTCTTCTCTGCTACCCTAAGGGATGCCAAGTGTCCTGTGTTCTTGAGACTAAAGCAAGGCAGTATGGTTGTGGAGCAGTACGATCAGGAGTTTTATATGTTATCATGCTTTGCTCTTGAAATGGTAAAGACCTAGGCTGACAGAGCCGACTGATTCATTGGATGCCTTAAGATGGAGCTCCGGAGTTTCGTTCGAGCTTTTAGGCTAGATACCCAAGCTGATGCACTGTGTCTGACAGTTGATATGAGTATGCATGAGAGGGTGGACCTAGCCAAAGCTTTAGAGAAGAGGGCAACTTCAAGACAGAAGATGAATGTTGTGCAGCACCCTACAGTAGCACCGCAAAGGAGTTTGAGGTTAGATGGTATGTTCTAGCGGCACCGACAACAAGTAACTGAGGCAGACAAAACATTGAGAGAACTACCCATCTGTCCTAATTATAAATCAGTTAGTTGTCTAGCAGGGAGTGGAGTATGTTGCAAATGTAGGCAAACATGACACATAGCTGGTAATTGCCCTCATAAATCGTTTGGGGCTGTCTCGAACCAGACTTCCACATCGGAAAGATGTTCTAAGGGAGTGGAGTATGTTACAAAGGAAAGCTTTAAAAACAATTGAACTTTAGAAAACCGCTCACTACCTTTTTGCTCATAATGCTTTGCAACCCAAAAGATTATTCTCGCCTAATAGCGTCTTAGTAGTGTACAACAATCAACTCCTTCTCTTAGTATAATCATTGAATAACCTCATCCTTTATATTTAAATTTTGGTGGGAAAATTTTCAATTTACCTCTAAAGCTTTTAGGACAGTATTATTTAAAATCTTATAATAATTTAAACTCATATGCGAAAACGATTATCATCAATAGATCTCTAGTAGAATAATTAAATAAACCAAAATACACATGGTAAATGAATGAACGCTTACTCGATTTCATTAAGAAAATCTAAATTCTAATGTTATCCAATCTCAAAATTTCCTTTGATGATATATAATGGCTTGTTGAATTCATTAAAATTAGCAAAATTTTTGAGAGAGCAGCCACTAAAGAATTTTCTATCATCTATACAAAGGCAATGACCACATCTAAGGTAACCACTCACTCACCACCAACTTCTCCGCTACATGGATCATTACCCATGATCTTAATTAACTACCAAACTTCTCCACGGCATGGAAGTTACACATGATCAAAACAAACAACCACCTCTATTTTCAAATTTCACATAACACCACTCAAACTTATAAATTTCTTACATAATAAATCTTAAATACTGCACTAATCATGGTCGTGTGTAAAACCATAACCGTTACATAATTAAATTATAAGAATCAATATTTTAAATTGAAATCGATATTTTAAAGGAGAATTATCAAAAATAAAAAGTTTAACAAAATATTTACTATATAACAAAATTTTAGATTATATTATTGGTAATCTAAAACTTGACTCGATGATAAATATTTTAATTTATTTTTATTATTTTAAAAATGCTTCTATTTTAAAATTGAATATAATACCTTTAAAAAAAATTATAAGTTGTTAGAAGAAAATATCGTTGTTATTAATTTAAATTTATACTTATTTTCTCATTTCATTCATTTTTTTTTTCCTCAACCTGACGCCCGAGTGGACTGCCCGGGCGAAACCCAGAGGCCAAAGAAGATAGTCTCAAATTGCTGGTCGCGACCATAAACTCCGATCATGTATCATCCTACTAGAGGCGGCGTTCGTGGCGGTCGAGATCGTAAGTCATATCATATTTTCTACAGTTTCCACTTTTTCCATTGTCGTCCTTTTTAGTTTTTGTTGGTCGTTAAAGGAGTAGGTTTTAGCAGGTCTCGATTAGCGGCTGTCAAATTCGAGAAGCGTGTTGGATCTGAATCCGCTGTCTAGGGTTTTATTTGTGCTATTCCGATCTTCGGATTCGCGTTTCTTTGATGGTTGATTGTTTTCATTTCGAAATAGTTTACTAGGGTTTTTGAGATGGTGGTTCGAAACAGCCGTCGATTCGCATTAATTTGTAGATTTGAATAATTTGGACAGGAAGTTTAGATGTACCATTAAGATTTCGATGAATTGTTAGTTTCGCGATAGATTTATGTAGTTATGTACGTCTATTGTGGTGAATGTAGACAAATATTGGGTCATAAAGATTTTAGGGATTTGCTAGTTTTTGAGTGTTGTCGCCACCGGTTCATGATTCGGAATCTGAATTCGGCACCTTATGGCTCCGGCGACTCATCCTAGCTTATTTTGAATGCTGAAAGTTGTCTTCAGTCTACATTATCTAGAAAAATTCCCATGCTACTCAATCAGATGGCTCCAAGCTCAGAATGCTTTAACTTCGGATCTCTTATGATTGAGTCACTGAAAAAGAGTTCACCTTGTTGGTATAGTTTATAACTTTCTATTATTTCAAGCCTTTCTTAACCATATTTGATGTTCTCAAGATTACTCTCATCCGGATGTCAGATGTGATCTCAGTCTCCTAAACTTAGGGTGTTATAATAGTTTTGTTGGGTTTCAGTTATTTTTTAAAATTTTGTTATGTTTGTATCGGCCATAGCCCAGAACAGTTATATCTTCACATTACTGTCTACGTTTGGAGTGATATTCGTTCGGTTTTTCTTCCTTTTCCTCTGTTAAAATATCGTCAGGCTTCTTTCTTTACTCTATATCTTCCAGTATCTTATAGGGTTTCCGTAACAAATGGATTCAAAAGGATTGTGATTGTCGGAGTTGGATGTTATGAAGAATTTCATAGTCAATATGCAGATAACAATGCACAATAGAGCTGGATAACTAGAGGCTAAAGTGTGTAGCGATACATTCCTATGCTCGAACATGCTATCATATACGAGAATGGTGTTTTTGTTTCTATGAATATTTTCTATCCTCTCTGTTTCTTTTTTTCTTTCTTTTTTTTTGTTCTGTGATGATTTAGACTTACTTGTCGATGAGGATAGTCCCATCCTCTCTTTGCTAACTTTATATATCTTGAAACTACTGTTTGATACAACATTTAGGTAGTAGAGGAAGTCATGATTACTTATAAGGGTGTAAGGATTTATTTCAAACCCTATGACCTCTTGTTTATTCAATATATATCCTTTAAGTTTTCTTAACCAATATTATCCATTCTCCAACCTTCTAGATTGTTGAATACTCGAACTTGTAAACATTTAGCGACCTGTTGAAGTATCTTTCCTGAATTTAGCTAGCGACTCTCTTAACATAGGAGGTTTTGCGTATTCATTGCTCTTTTTTTTTGGGTACTTTCTTGATGTGCAGAATTTAGTTGGGAAGATGTGAAAGTTGATAAACACAGGGAAAACTTTCTTGGCCATAGCATCAAAGCTCCTGTTGGAAGATGGCAAAAAGGTAAAGTATCGTTGCAGAAGTGTATTATGGTTATGTGAAGTATGTAAGTCGAGCATTTGAATCAGTTCTATTTGTTTTGTTTAGCTGTACAGTTTGTCCTTAAATGCAGTAGTTATCTGCTTTCATTACTTGGGTATGTTTTTGAATGCGGTTATTTGGGATGCACATTATTGTTCTTTTTTTCTAGAATTTGCAAATTATTTTGGCCGATTTTTCATTTTTACTTGTATATACGTCAAATGGCTTAAATTAGAAGGCACTTACTCAGGCTGATTTTTATGTGTTGGTTGTGGGTCATCCCTCGCATATCCTTGTACCTGGAATTGTTTGCTTGGAAAAAATGTTTTAATTTTCAATAACTAAACAGGGAAAGATTTACACTGGTATGCACGGGATAAAAAGTCAAGTTCAGATGTGGATGCTGCAAAGGAGGAAATAAAGTTGATCAAGGAGCAGGAGGAACAGGCGATGAGGGAGGCTCTTGGTTTAGCTCCTAAAACTTCCGGCAGATCTCATGGAAATCGCCTTGATAAGCACGAGTTCTCAGAACTTGTGAAGCGAGGAAGCACTGCAGAAGACTTGGAAGTGGGGCACGCTGAAGCTGCACGAGTACAGGGCCTCGGTTTTATGAGGTTAGTAATTATATAAGGAAGTAATACTTATTTGTGGTTTTCATCCTTTCAATACAACTTCAATAATATGGAAGTTTCCATTTTATCTTGATGTGCGGTATCAGAGTTAGGGATAGATGGAAACTTTGCCCATCAATCAGCTATCAGAATCAAATTGCTTCTTTGTAGATACGACCCTTGGGATTTTAACCGAGTTTAACTAAACAGGCTAGCTAGACAGTGTTTAAAGATTAAACATAAGTTACTTTTGTAAGTGGTTTAAAATTTGTGAATGGTCCTAACCTAAATTAATTATTTGTTATTGTTAGCATCAATATTTCTTGCATCTCGCACTGCCTACTCATTGGTCTAAACTCTAACCGTTCCTGTTATATATTATCTTTGGCCTGGTTGCAGGACGCCGCGTGCGTGGGAAGAATCTAGTTCTCTCCAGCCTGTTCAAACAGGTTCCTCTGCTGGTCTGGAGAAAACAGATGTCCCTGACCTGCCTGCTAGGAATGCAGAAGAAGAGGAGGTGGAGGATGAAAAGAACAACAAGAAAAGGAGGCGTGAAGAGAGACGGGAAAGGCATGAAGAGAGACGTGAAAGGCATGAAGAGAGACGTGAGAGACGTGAGAAACATGAAAAGTACGAGAAGAGACACTCTCGTGATTCCAATGATAGGAAGAAATCGAGTAGAGACAAAGATAGGAGGAGACATGACTCTGATTGAACAGGGAACATGGTTTTACTTTACACCACGCCATTTACTCAGTAAATTGACATGTGATGAACCAATCCATTACTAGAAATTAATCGAGTGTGTTTTAACTGATTATTTGCTCGACATTTACACTACATGTATTAACAATGGTAGTTATGTAAGGTCAAAATCCTCAATGTTTAATTACATAATCTTTCTTTCTCTGACTTCAAGTTGTAGGTACAGCCAGGTTCACTGGAATCTTCCATTTTCAAATGACCTTTGCTTTAGTGACTTGTATATGGTTGGCGAAGAAGAAACAGACTCCTTTTCGTAAGAGAATAGATCTTCCTTTCTATAATCTCTGGTTTCTTTATCTTTCAGCTTAGTTATGATTTTTCTGTTAGACTACTGATGTGGAAAATGTGGTTATAGTCTGATTTTATGACTTCTAAAAGCCTTTATTTAGAGTTTGACATTGAGGATTTATGAACGTTTCTTGAGTCATTGGAAGTCTCCCTATGGACGATGGTGAACAATTGAAAGGTATACCTTACAGGTTACGTGGAGCAATTTCTTTCCATGAACTTTAAATTGAAGGTGTATTTGCATTGACTTTCAAAATGTTTAAATAAGTGTTTGTAAATGGAAAAAAAAAAGTGTTTATAAACGCTTAGGAAAATCAATCCAAATGGGCTCTTAATTTGACATTTAAATACTTATTCAATTTACAGAGGTTTTTCAGGCAGAAAGATAGATAGGAATTTCTTCATTGGGGTGATAATTTGACAATTTTATTATATGTGTCTCTATATATGTATATATGTTCAAATAAAAATTGGAAGCTGTATTATTCATTCATATTCATAAGTTTATGTTTGTTAACGTGGAGTAGATACCACGTTGTAATTAGGTCAACAACCTTATTATTTATACTTATTAATTATTTTTAAATCACAAGTTAAAATTTTGAACTTTTAGGTCTTAGAAATTTTTATATTGTTTCTAAGGAGTAGTTAATTTGGTATCTAACATATTTTTAATTCATAATGATTTAAATTTTTAGAAGCATGGAAAGAGCATATCAAATATTATAAACATATTTTAGGATTTAGTATTATTATTATAATTACATAATTAATTATGATATTGAATAGAGTGGCGGAACATGAAAATTAGTAAAGAAACTAAAAAATGTTTTTGAAAAATTAATAGCTTTAAAGATTAATTAATTTAATATATATTAAAATGGTTCTCTACGATTTTCCATGTTTTGAAATCGATTCATGATAAGTTTATTATCTAACTTACTCAATAATTATGGGCTCGTTACCAAACCTTTCCTGTTTCTTGTTCCATGTTTTCTGTTTTTTTTTTTAGAACAAAAAAAGGAATGTGTTTGATAAATGTTTCTGGAAAAAAAGAAACAGAAATAGAAAATGGGTTTGATAACTGTTTCTTATTTTTCTGGTTTTTTTCGAGATTTGTTTTTTATTTTATTCACATCTAATTCAATTAAACATTAAATAAAAACACATGTCCCTCATTAAACATAAAAAACAAACATTGATCTGCGAAAAATTATAGATCGAGTAAAAACCCACAACGAAACTCAATCTGTGCAAGGAGGAAGAGGACAACTCATATCCGACAAAGAGGAAGATGTCGTGCAAATGAAGGTGATGAGAGGCGAAGAGAAAGACGACGAAGACGATGGAAGGAAAATGATGGTTATTTGGGAAAGACAATGGAGATAAGAGAAAAAAAAGAAAACCACGTGGAGAGTGATTTATTTGGGGAAGATGATGGAGATAAGAGGAAGAAAAAGGAAATCAGGTGGAGAGGAAAATGGAAAATGAAAAAGAAATAGAAAAATAATTGAGAAAAATAAAAAGAAAACCAATAGAAATAATTGATAAACAAAAAGGAATAAACCATTTTTTCCCAATAATTTCTTATAATATGGGAAACGTTTCTACTTTTTTTAAGAACGGGAAACAATGAACATTACCAAACGCCTCCGTTTCTTAAAAAAAATAAAAACATAAACATGAAATGAAAACTTTATCAAACTGGCCTCATAAAGTGAGGGCATAACTATTATGCTACAAATATACTTTATTTAAAACAAAATATTATTTAATATATATATTATAATATGACACTTTAAAATTAATATTAAAATACAAAAATCGATAATATAAAAGACTTCCTTAATAAATTTTTAAATAGAGTTTTTCTATAGGGTGTTTGTATGATTGAAGCATCCAAAAAAGTTTGGTCCTAATTTTTCAAAATATTATATAAACAATGTTCCTTTTTCCCTTCATATTTTTCAAAACTTTGGAAAAAATATATTTATGACTTCTTTACTTTTAAATTCATTTAGTCAAACATGCTTTAACAATCAACGTTTCTACTTTCAAAATATATGTATATTGAAATTGGAATACTTAATTACTCAGTTGCAAATGTAGCATAATTTGCTTTTTGTTGATGCTTTACATCATCTCTTGGTTTAGACTAAAATATTAAACAATCCTTAAATTGATAAATAATCAATAAGTTTTTGTTAATTTATTATATAAATCTTTTATGTTAATATAGTGAAATAAAAATATTTCATGTTTTTAAATATGAGTTCCGTAACATACTTAGAAATTAGATTTCAATTTCTTTTTAATTGTGTGAAAATATATACGAACTATAAGACTAGTTGTAGTTACTAACTAAATATCAAATCAAATACAAAGCATTACCGATTAAGTAATTTTTTTTAATCTTTTGTATTATAAATTTTTTAAGATTTTGAATTCACAATTTAGATACATCCAAAAAATTTAAAACATTGTTTTTAAAAATTGCAAGGTTTGGATCACATAACCGGACTATCTATCAAACGTGCATTCACTTCTAATAATCTAAAACATAAAACAAAAACTTAAATAACTTATCCAACACATCTTTAGGGGTGTTTGGAGCAAACACTATCACAAGACTATAATAAACATTTATTGCTATAGCAAAGTCTATCACGTACTCTTTAATTAGCTACAATTAATATTATTTCAAACCCCTCATTTGTTACGACAATATTTACTATTCAACTTGAGTCTAAAGGAGATTAGAGGACAATTTACCAATAGGCTAGATGATGTTTTCAGTATTATTTCAGTTTTTATTTATATATATCACACAAAGAGCATAGAGTTATGAAAGTTCAAGCCTTCCTAAACCTATACTAAATCTATCGATGATTGAAAATAAAATAATAATATTACGAACTATGGTTAGACTATATATATATATTAAAAGAAAGAAGAGCCCTAAGAAAAGAAGCAATTGGAATAAAAACAATACTGAAAAATGGAAATTTATATTTTATATACAAATAAGAAATAAATAAATAATTGTCATTGCCATCAGAATAAAGTTGCAAAAGTGAATCTTTTGAGAGGGAGAAAGCAAAGAGGAGAGACAAACAACCGCTCTCTTCTTCTTCCTCTTCTTCTTACCCTCTTCTTCCTTCTTTTCTGGTCCCTCAATCATTACACCCACCAAATTCCTCTCAACCCCTTTCTTTCCCTCCATTTCTTTCTAATAATTCCCTTACAAATTCATCATCTTTCTATTCATTTTCCCACCTTGTTCACTTCACTTCTTTACTGATTACAGCCACCATGGTGTCTGCCAACATAGAGATGGTTGTCTACTGTTTCGATACCCTTCTCGCTCACTATAACGGCGAGGAAGCCCCCCCCCCTGCTTTCGATGGCGGTCAACAGTAATATTTTTTTTTTTTTTTTTTTTTCATGTGCGATCATGTACTGGGATTTCTTTGTTTGCATGTTTAGGTTTTGGGGTTTGATCGCGTCTCTGGTTTTACTTACTGATTTTGACGATGTTAGTGGGTTGGTTTCGATTTTGTGATCGTTATTGGTTTTTTATTTCAGGGTTTGATTTTAGTTCTTACTGGGTACTTCAAATTTTAGCGGATTGTTCATTTTGTTGTTTTTTCTTTTGGTGATTGATGAAGTGCGTGTATATATAAATATTTTCCCCTTGGTTTAAATAGTTCAATACATATGTTTCATTAAAGGAGAGCACAGAGGGTGGGAGCGTTTTAAGTATTTTATAAATAGTGATAGTTCCATTGTTAATTCAATTTGTTTTGTTTTATTTTTTAATTGGTGAATGGTTTCTGTTTTGGCTTCGTTTGCGTGCTGTATATCCTTTTATTTTCTCTACAAAGTATGAATATATTTGATAGATAATGATTGAAAAATTGGGTTGTGGTTGGTGGTAAGAAATGGTCAGGGGAATAATAACTGTTTTCTGTGTGGCTTCAAGGAAATCCAATTTAGCTACTTCTTGCTACGGACACTGAAAAGAGCAACTTTTAGTGAGCATCACTGAGGAAAGCTTAATAAATTGAATGCGCATCTAATTTGATGTCTTTTTTTAAACTAGATCTGCCCAGGAACAAGAAGCTTGTTCTTGAGCTTTAAATATTTTTTTAAAATTATTTTGCCATATATTCTCAAAGTCCGAATGGAAGAAATAAGAACATTGGGTTGTTTCTCATGGTAATAACTGATAAGTCTTTGTATGTTATTTCTAGTACTATTTTTATAATGCTGAGGATCTACTTCAGTGCTGTTGACGTTTTTGTTTCTAGTTTTCCCAGAAAAGATTAGGTACCTTCTATGCTGATGTTAGTAGATTATATTTTCTGTGTTTATAGTTTCTCGTTCAAGAGTTGAGGCAATGACACCAAGTCCCATATATACAAACAGGCTGTTTTGACACAGCATATGAGCTATAATGGTTGGTTAATCTGTATGATGAAGTGTATTTCTGCTAAACTAAACATTGGCTGTCTGGAGGCTGTCTTCTCTCTGTTTTTAGCTTATGATTATGTGTTTTTCTGTATTCTTAGCAATACTTGTTGGTTTGACCGTTACTGAGTAATGTTTTTTTTTTTTACATTTATTGTTATGTGATTATATCTCACTTTATTAATTAAACAAAAAGGAAAAAAGTTGTCACTGGTTTTCACACAAAGCCACTACCAATTGGTAGTTCTATTTTGTCCTCGCTCTTGCAAGAATACCAATTTCATTTAAAATAGTTTCTTCCCTCTTGCAAGAAGGGTACTGAAGTAGCGAGGACATGTGTTTATAATCTACCTGAATAATCTTTTCTTAAAGAGTCACCAGTGGTAAAACGTGACTGAATGATAAATGTTTTATAAGATTTATCTTTAACTTTCTTATGATGAGTGTTTTATAGGATTTATCTTTAACTTTCTTATGATGTCCATAGGGTTATTTCTTAAAGGTTGCTGAAGATATTCTATATAAAACATTCATATTTCTACATGCATGTTTTTCGGCCATTGCTATGATACTTTCTGAAAGACTGAAACTATTTGTGTCTTGTGATATTTTTTATCTAAATAGATAGTGGGCGTGCATGTTTATTGAGACATATCCAGCTATCAGTCTGTAGTTTCTTTACCTTTTTTGCATGTTATCTTGTGGTTAGCATACTTTTTTTTTCTTTTTCTTTTTTCAAGTTCAACCATTGTGGGGTGGGGATCAAACCATTGACTTTGAGATGGTAATTAGCATCAGTTATCCACTGAGCTATGATTAGATTGGCTGGTTAGACATACTTTTGTAGATGCTTTTTGTGATGCTAACCACTCAAAAGCCTTGTGCTTCACATCTAGTATCTCCTTTCTGTAGATTGCACCTATGTTTACTTCATGTGAATATCTTTTTTCTTTTTTTTTTATCAGCCCCTTGTTCGTTACCTGGAAAAAAGTGGTCAACGGTGGTGAACCTCGTCTGCGAGGGTGCATTGGAACTCTAGAAGCTCGCTGCTTGATAAATGGCTTCAAGGATTATGCTTTAAATAGGTATTGTTGCATAATGCATACTCTACATCCACAGCTTTATCTAAAAATTTTCCAAATCAGGTGTTTGATCTGAATATTATAGACAAAGTATTGTAAGTACTGATCTCTAAATGCATAGATTGAAATTCTCGTTTGAAAGTTATGTAATGATCCAAAAGTCTGCCAACGGTGTCCTACTTTGCTTGTATAATGATGGTGGTGCATCGTTTCCAACCAGTTTGGTCTAACTCCAAGAATTTGTTCCTCACTGCATATTATTGATTATGCTTGTGTTTGCACATACGATAAAAGTCTGGTTCTGCTTACCTTTGCTCTGGTAGTGTAACATAAATTCTTAAAAATATATATGAGATTTTTTGGTCCTTTTGAGTTGGGGTGGGAGTTAAAACTGCAAGATTTTTCATGCAGGCCAAAAGCGCAGGAGTGATTGTGGATTCTATTGTCCTTTTTTACTCTAGTGACGAAGTCTTCCACAATTTTTTCCCATTTTCTATTTTACTATTGGAAAGCTTTTCTGCAATCCTTTGGCTTGTGTTGCTTCCCTACTTGATTTCGGCTAGTGGTTAGATGGACAAGTAGTAAACTGTGGTACTTTTTAAAATCTGTGGGTTTAATTTTTGACAGTCAGTTATTAAAGGTATCAATTTTCTTTATAAATAAAATTTTCAGTTACAACATTATGGATGAATAGTTTCATTTTTTTTTAACCCTGTGGCATTTTGAATCTAGTGCGTGTGTGTGCATTTAATACAAATGCTATCATGAGTCCTTTGTAAAGAAAAGTTTCAATCACAACATTATGGATGAATAGTTTGATATTTTTTTTGAACCCCGTGGCATTTTAATCTAGTGCGTGAGTGTGTGCATTAATGCAAATTCTGTCATGAGTCCTTTATCACGTTGTTGTGCTTTCAAGCATATCATGGAGTTCCTGAATTATTACACATGATGTTGGATGTTTTTGTAAGTTGTCAAAGCAAAGGTTTCACTTAAAGTATTATGTGATGGAGCAGACTTTTTTACATTGCCCTTTCCTTGGCTTTCTTAAATCAAATTATATGGGAGAAAGTCAATGGGTGAATGAGAAGTCCATGCACGTGACATAAGTGATCCATATTGTTGGAAGTTTACTTCATTTATAAACTGATTTGATAACTTATTTTTCCTTTTGACGAAGGAAGTAACCTTGGTTCTCTTGCTCTATCTTAACTCTTGCTTTCTCTTTTTCATTGTCATGACTAAATGCAAATTTATTTTTCTATCTGTTCAACCAGCCCTACTTCATTGGCCATCTAAGGTGTTAGTTTGTGAATACTTTTTTCTGAATATGTTGCAGTGCATTGAGGGACCGGAGGTTCCCCCCAATACAGCCTAAAGAATTACCATATTTGGAATGCACAGTTTCCATTCTAGTTGATTATGAAATAGCTACAAATTATCTTGATTGGGAGGTACGTCTCTGTTTCTTTATTTTGATCCAAGGTTTGTGTTTGTGTTCAGTGAGTATAGTAGCGGCTTTGGTTTTCTTCTCTCTCACAGAATCTGAGCATCTTTTTTTCTTTCTTTTGATAAGATACAAACATTTCATTGATAAAATGAAATAAGGGGAAACCCCAAGCACCTAAAGGTGATTACAAAAAGAGTGTCAGTTGGCAACTAAGACTGATAAGCTAAAGTTCTTAAAAGGGTGCCCAATTTTGTACCAATAAAAAGCCTTCTTTCATTATACTATCTGTAAAACATCCAAAACTAAATTGTGTGTTATTAATGATTTAAATGTCTGGCAGGCTTGAGCTATATTGTTAGAGTAGGATTCGTAAACTATCTGCTTTAAAGGAATTCAGATGTTGGGCCTCCTTTTATGATCACCTACCCAATAAGGGTCAAAAAGGGGATTAACTCTTCTGAGAGTTGGTTAGAAATATCTGGGCACTAGCAAGAGCACTGTAAGGGTATTTTGGGTTAAAAGGTAGCATATCTACATATTAGAAAGGTGTTAAGCCTCTGATTATACATCAATATAAGGGGAAGGGTAAGAAGGTCATAGTGGAGGGGACCAGTTATGTGCATAGCTATGTTTAAAAGGTTGGGGAGCATCTTGTGAAGACTAGTGGGGAGAATGTTGGTGTAGGGTGTTCGTTATGCTGTTTGTTAGGTGGAGGGCGGTATTTAGGGGGAGTGCAACAGTTTTTCATTTTCAGGTTCTGAGCATTAGCTAGTTCTTGAGAGAGAGGAGAGATTACCAGCCCTCTCAAATTGGCTGATAGAGTTTGTTTTGCCTTAGAGCTTGTTCTTTCTCACTATATCTATACGAAGTAAGAGCAGTACCTTACTGAAGGCTGGGTATTTTTCCTGGCTTTTGCTTTTGTAGAAAGTTGTGGAAGAGGAGAGGAAGGTTATATCATCAGCCCTCTCCTATAGGCTGACTAGTTAAGTGTTGCTTTATCTGTTTCTTCCTCTGAATATCTATATAATATTATAATCTGAGGAATACCTTTGATCAGATGACTGGTACCTAAAGCTTAAACGCATATAACTCAATGTTTTTTTTTTTTTTTTGAAACGGAAACAAGCCTCTTTATTAATGTTTATAAGAGATACTAAAGCTCGAAGTACAAGAGAATTATACTAAGAGCAAAAAGGATAGAAAAAGGCTTAAAGAACAATCACAACAAAAGTACAAACGAGTTAACCAAAACCTTCAAAACCCACCGAACAAAAAAATTGTTCTTAGACAATAACTAGTTTAATCTAACCCTTTTTCATTGTATTGGCAGTTGTTTTGCTGACTAGAACCGTGTGCTTATCAGGAAATAATTTTTTTGAGCTAGTTAGCTACTAAATACATCCATGATGTTTGTATGACAGGAACTTTCTAGCTATATACTATCACAGGCTCATAGGCATAACTTGCAAGTGGATTACTCAACTAGGCCTGCTAAGAAGTTAATGATAATAGGATTCCAGATGCATGTTTAGTTCATAGTTAAGTACCATCTGATTAACAATACTCTTGCATATATGTATATAAGAACTCACTCGGCTTGATTGTTAGAAATTCAAAAAGTGCACTGCTGTTATGGCTTGCAAGGATTGGTTGAGCACGTTTCATGATTCTGCCTAGTTTTCCTAATGTGTCGAGCTGGTCATGTCATGCTTTTGGCCAGTCTCGCAGAATAGTCAGTCTGGTAAGCAGCTTTACTGTAATCAGGGGCTTCATGTCTTATTGCAGGTAGGTAAGCATGGTATTATTATTGAATTTAACGATCCCGATTATAATGCTAGACGAAGTGCTACGTATCTGCCCGAGGTCGCTGCCCATGAAGGTATGCTTGCTGTGCTTTTTGTGGATGGATATTAGTCCTCCTTTCCTTTTATTTTGAAATCCTGCTATTTGCTTTGAATACAAAGTACTTGTTGGTTATTAAATTTAGACTCCATATCAAATATATAAATCATATATGTTAAATGGTAGAAAAGAGAACAAAAAGTTTGTGGAAAACCCTAGAACAAGGAGAAAAAACCACGATAGAGAGTTTCTTTTATTATTTTCACACTATGAAAGTGACAAGAGAAGATAATTTATAAGCAGCAAGCCCTAAAACAAAAAAGGAGATAAACTTAGAGGAAAGTGAAATACTAAAATACTCTCGGGGCTATAAACTATTAACAAAGTTCCTTATTTCCAACAATATATAATGTTTGGTAACGTTCTCGTTTCCTGTTTCTTGTTTCTGTTTTCATTTTTCAAGAAACGGGGGTGTTTGGTAACGTTCACTGTTTCTTGTTCTAAAAAAAAGTAGAAACGTTTTTCATTTTATAAGAAATTATTGGGAACAAAAAAAAGTAGTTTCTCAATTATTTTTATTGGTTTCTTTTTTCTTTTTCTCAATTGTTTCGCTTGGTTTACTTTTTCTTTTTCTCAATTGTTTCCATTGGTTTCCTTTTATTTTTTCTCAATTCTTTTTATTGATTTCCTTTTCTTTTTTCTCAATTCTTTTTATTGGTTTCCTTTTCCTTCTTTTCAATTCTTTTTCTATTTCATTTTCCTTTTTCATTTTCTTCTTGTGATTTCCTTTATCTTCCCCTTATTTCCATCTTCTTCCCCAAATAACCAGTCTCCACGTGGTTTCCTTTTTCTCCGTCTTATCTCCATTGTCTTTTCCAAATAACCATCCTCTTCCTCTTCCTCTCATCATCTTCGTTGTCTTTCTCTTCGCCTCTCATCGTCTTCCTCTTCGCCCCTCATCGTCTTCCCTCTACACGACGCCTTCCTCTTTGCTGGATCTGGGTTTTCCTCTTCCTCTTTACGTGAATTATTTTTTCGTTGTGGGTTTTCGCCGAATTTGCGGGTTTTTGTCAGATCTATGTTTTAGCTTTCAGTTTTTGTCTTCCTCTTTTTCGTGGGTTTCAGTCCTCCTCTTCGTCGTGGGTTTTCGTCTTCCTCTCGTCGGCTATGTTCTTCAGATCTCAATTTTTATCTTGTTCTCCATAAAATTACAAGAAGACATTCCTATCTAGGTTTGATAATTTTTTTATGTTTAATGGAGGACATATATTTTTGTTTGGTGTTTAATTGAATTAAATTAAATGTGAATAAAATAAAATAAAAATTTCAAAGAAAATCAGAAAACAAAAAACAGTTATCAAACACATTTTCTATTTCTGTTTCTATTTTTCAAGAAACAAGAAATAGAAACAGTTACCGAACACATTCCTGTTTCTTGTTTTAAAAAAAGAAGGAACGAGAAACCGGGAACAGGGAACAAGGAACAAGAAACAGGAAACGAGAACGTTACCAAACGGGCCCTTAACGTCTAACATTTTAAGCATTAATCTATTTTGGTGGATGAATTCTTAAATTTTTATTTTAGTCCGTAAATTTTATCCAAAATATCTATGTTGGTTCTCACAGTTATTTGATGACTATACTTAGTTATTAGATAGATAAATTGGTGCATCGGCATGCCAAGTAGGCAAATTTGATGTTGCAAAATAGTAATGACATTTTTAAATTTCAAAAAGCTCCTGATTGATAATCATTTGATTTTTGTGAAGTTAGCTTATGAACACCCTCACTTCCACCAGTAGGTTCCTTTGTTTTGTTATTTATTTTTCAATATAACTTTTTCCAAAATAATCAACGCCAGGTTTTGAAGACAAGCAAAGCAGTTTTGCAAAAACCTGTTTCTAAATTTTATTCTTTCTAAACAATGAAAACTGTGGTAAAAGGAATTTAAAAAACCAAAAATAAAATTCTTATCCAGCGAAGACTAAAATAGATATTTTGAGAGTTATGGATCAAAATGACTCAAAATGATTAGTTTTTTGAAGTTTATGAACTAGAATATAGGTTTGGGAAGAAAACCAAATGGAACAAGGATTCAAAGGTGATTTAAACCAAAAATGATGTACGGCCCCTCCACAACTTCTTTAGTCTAGATCTGCTCCTCTATGAGCTATTTTATCATTCATATAATTTATCTGTTTCTGTATACGAAATTAGCATATTTCTTTTTAACATTCATTTGAGTTACACCAGCAATTCCTACAATTACTTTCTTGACTCAAGGATGTTAAATAATAGTTTTTACTGTACATGCTTGCATTGTCTCTTATTCCAAGTATCGTATACTGATACATCTTCTTGTTTTCACTCGAAATTTTTTCATTGCCATGTATCTTCTGTGAGATTGACAAGTCATCGAGCAGTTTGAGATACCTTGTGGACTTGTATTAGACTCAGACAGCATGACCTGATTTATGCACTTCAAAAGAACAAAATATCATTTAGAAACAAAGTTTTTTTGGCTAAAATGTTGCCGAATTTGTTTAGCTTTATAGTTCCTCCAGCTGACTAAGGTTTTGGGTTTGGCTGCATCTTCATTTTTAGGTTGGACAAAAATTGAGGCGATTGACTCATTGATGCGAAAGGCAGGATATAATGGTGCTATCACGGAGTCACTGCGTAAGTGTATTCGATTGACCCGGTACCAGAGCACCCTATTCACCATGCACTACGGCGAGTATGTCTCCTACGTTAAAACCACTAGGGGCTTGACTCCTTGCGTGGTCGGGGCTAAAGCCTAACAACCATTTGATTCTTCCAAACGGCTTTTGCTAATATCTGGAAAGCCTAAGTTTGGGTACTGAACAAAACTATATATAGGATGCTTGAATGATGTATGTCTTGTCTTCCATTCTTCCCAGATATTTCTTTTGAATCACTGTCTTTTCAATGCCATTCAACAAGAAGAAAAAAAAAAATCTGAAGAACCCCAATAGTTATTTGGAAAACTTGACCATTCAAGCTTTGCAGCTCCTCTACATTTGGCTGCTCTGTCATACTTACTTTCCTTGGCATTTCTAAGTTCTAATTATCAATATTGCTATAAGCTGTTTATCTATCTATTAGAAAGCACTTCATACTTTGATGTTAATCCTTAACATTAAAATATGAAGTGCTCTCTTCTCTTAATTTCATTTGGGTAGTATTACATTATTGGATCCTACATTATTCAATCATGATTAATCGAGTTGAGGTGAGTAGAAGTTTACTTGAACATTCTTAGATATTAGAAAGAGAAAAAAATAAACTATATATATTTTTAAAAATGGATTAGCATTTTTTAAAAATACATAAAAAGGTGTAGTGGAAAAATAAAAGATTATTTATTAAAAATATAACAAAATATCATAGTCTATCGATAGATTAAGATATGTTATTATAGATGTCTATTTCTATTGTGATAGATATAAAGATTATGATATTTTATTACATTTGTAAATATTCTTTTAAAAAGTTACAAATTATATTGTGATATGTCACTAATAGATTATGATATTTATTTTATTATTTATAAATATTTTTTAAAAAAGTTATAAATTATACAGATAAAAAAAAAAAAGAGTTTCAATTCTTACAAATGAAAGTTAATATCTTTGTAAAGAATAAAATGAGTGATAAAAACAGAAAAATAAATTAGTGGAGAAGAAAGTTTAGAGAAACAATTTTCTTTTTCAAAGTCGATAAAGAAAGGAGAACATCAACTTAATGAGTAATAAATGTCCAATTTTCCCCTTCTTTGGTTTATAAATGGGAAACAGTCTTAATTAGTTAAAATGTTAATATTAACTAATTAAATAACTAAATAATATTTTGAAACATTGTTTTGAATGATAAAACGACCTATTCGAATAGTAATAAATATTAATGAACATTATATGTGTTAATAGTGACATTACTTTATTATCACTAATGAACAATAATATTTCTTTTATATTTAAAAATACTTTAGTCTGTTAATTATATAAATATAATATTTATTACTTAAAAAAAAATCACATAGGTTATAAAATAGTTAAATTACTAATTTAGTCTATAAACTATAAAATTTATATCTACATAGTGCTTTGAACCTAAGAAAATTGGTTATCAGTTATATTTTTTTAAACACACGAATCACTATACACAAAATTGAAAATTTCGGATTCTATTGAACATAGTACCTAAATATAAATTTAATAACTCGAATTTAAAAAAAAAAAAAGTTTTCTAGAATAAAATTTAAAATAGAAGAACTTGGAAAAGAATAAAAATATTTATAATTAATAATTAATAATTTTTATGTTATAAATTTAAATAGGATATTTAAAAAATGTTAAATAATATAAAAATATAATTACACATTTTGTATAATATAAAAGAGTTGTTCCTAAACGGAGTCGGACGGTTAAACTGATTGAGGCTTTGGCCTCCTCTATATATATTTACTCTCCTTTTTTCTTTCCCCCAATTTCATGTTTTCTTCAAACTGATCCATCTTTCATTAGCTTCAATCTTACGTGAAGTTGACTACAGATTTCCAGTTTAAGGTTCGTGATTTCCCCTTTGTTCTTCCGATTTTTTCACTTTCTGATTCGATCCTCGTTTTTAATTTTCTTTTTCTGAATCTTTTTTGAACAATCTGTTTAGGGTTTGATTTCCTCGTCCTTCCTCCTAATTTACAATCCTTGTTTTCTTTTTCATTTCTTGTTATTCATTATCTGAAGAAATGTTGGGGTTTATTTGATGCAATTGTGTATTGGGTACTGTCATTTGATAAATTAGTTGTTGTGTTTCATTAAAATCTTACTGCCATACAAAACAAAGTCTACAACTACCTCCTGGTTCTTGGACTGGTTGTTGCTACATACTCAAACATTCGTGGCCTTTGTTAGTTTGGGCTCAATTTGTCTAGACGGCTAGTATGGAAACTATAGGAATTAACAAAGCTGAACAACCTTCAGCCGAGACCTAGGAATTTAAATGATGAATGTTCATACGTGATTTCAAAAAGAGTAGTCCCAACAGGCAACATTGACTGATAACTGAGCTCAGTTACAAACCGAATGAGAATAGAATAGCGGAAAGGATAACCTCATATCATGTTATTAACTAGATTTTTTGGGAATTTTTCCATGTTTCATACCACTGGGTTGTGAATGAATTTCAATTAATTATATCCATTTTTTATTTTTTGTAGGGTACCGCTGCAGTTTGTGACTGCTATTACTTTGATTCTTCTCAGTTAACGGCGAGAGATGAGTCAGAAAGGCCTGATATATAGCTTTGTTGCTAAAGGGACTGTTGTTTTAGCAGAACACACATCATTCTCAGGGAATTTTAGTACCATTGCCGTTCAGTGCTTACAGAGATTGCCTTCTAATAGCAGCAAATGCACATACTCATGTGATGGGCATACATTCAACTTTCTTCTTGACAGTGGATTTGGTATTTTGCTCTCTTAAGTATGATAATTTAATTGTTTTGATTTCACTGGCACATGTTGCTAATTGTGTTTGGATTTCCAGTTTTTCTGGCTGTTGCGGATGAATCAGTTGGAAGGAATATGCCATTTGTATTTCTTGATCGTGTAAAAGATGACTTTAAACAGCGTTATGGCTCAAGTATCAAGGACGAGAATCCTCACCCACTTGCAGATGATGAGGATGATGATGATTTATTTCTAGACCGATTCAGTGTTGCATACACTCTTGACAGAGAATTTGGGTATGCCCTTGTCTATTATCAATGTTTGAACTTTATGTCATATATTTTACCTAACAACCTCTGATATTCATGATAGGCCAAGGCTTAAGGAGCACATGCAATATTGCATGAGCCACCCAGAAGAAATGAGTAAACTCTCCAAGCTGAAGGCTCAAATAACAGAGGTGAAAGGAATTATGATGGATAACATCGAAAAGGTTAGAATTTTTGTTTTATGAAATTATGCAATTTCTCCGCAAGATTTTCTATTGAGGTTTTGAAAGATGATATATGTTCTTTTGCATGATCACTGTTGTGCATAATGTATAAAACTAAAAGCACGTTCTAATATCATACCCTCCACCCTCTAATTCTTCCTCCTTTTCCACATCATCTTGGAAAATGTAACAAATTTCATTAAACATTTATCTTGGCATACCTCCGGTAGATCAGCCAAGTAGCAATTTAGCCATGAGTACTGAACAAAATTTTGCTCCGTCAAAGTATGCAGAACATTTTAGACTTTCAGTGATTATGTTGCAAGGAAGTGGATATAAAAAATATTACAAGTTTGTTGCTTGCTTGTTTTCAAAGGACCAGATTCTTATCTGGATTTGTTGAAGAATAATTATGCAAAGAATTTGGCACTTGTTAGTTATGGTTATGAATAAGTGGATTGGAAATGGTTAAATATCTCTCACACATTCCTCTCTCTTCCATGCTTCTCCATTGGAAATGATTGTGGTGATTTTGTGCAATATGGCACAAATTTGGCATTTTGTCTTAGACACAATAAAGTGTCAATTTGATAGGATTTACATTATATTGTAATTGATTTTCTATTTGAACCTACAAGTTTCTGAATACATACAAAAGATGTGCTGTTTAATTTACATGCATGCAATAGAAGCTTTATGTCAAATCTTGGGGATAAATTTGGTGGCATATCCTCGAGTGGGTAATAGAAATTTGTTAGAACGGACTGGCTATCCACTCTTTAACAATAAAAGCTAAGTAGTAAAATATGATTATATGATAGCTGACATAAGGATTCAATCTTTTCAGTTTTTAACTGATGAACGAAACATATTTCATTATTCAATTTTTATTTTTAACTAAGTAAAAAAAAATGTTCAACCACCTATGCTGACTAAAGTCACCGAATTGAGATATTGCTTGGGTTTGGCAAAAGGGAGAAAAGAGGGAGAGAGATGGGTTGCCCATGCATGGCTACTTTTGTTTCCTGTACTAAAGAGGGGGAGAGATGCTTAGATGTACCTTCTGCAAAAAAAAAAGGCTGAAAATGAGGAGTTTTCTTCCAGCTAGCTGCACTAGTCACTAAATTGTACGTTCCTAAGACAAGGGAGACTCAGGGATAGGAAATCTATAACTTATCTCTCTCATCTGTCTGTATTGATATGATATCGATTTCCTTCGCTTGTAGGTTCTAGACCGTGGTGAACGGATCGAGCTTCTGGTGGACAAAACAGAAAACTTACAATTTCAGGTACAAATCATTTAATCTATGAGAACATTGAATGTAAACTAGGAAGATGAAGATAAAAGAATCATATAGCTTTCTCGTTTAACTTTGGGATCTCTGTTTAAATTTAGGCCGATAACTTTCATCGACAAGGAAGGCAACTTCGGCGAAAAATGTGGCTTCAGAGTCTACAAATGAAGCTGATGGTTGGTGGAGGAATCTTGGTCTTGTTCGTCATACTTTGGTTTATTGTATGCGGTGGTTTCAAGTGTTGATTTGGTAAAGTTAGTAAGAGATGAGTGTTTTCAGTTGGCTTTGTATGGAAGGAAACTATTACCAAATCGATAAATATATAATATATAATATGCTTTGTCTCTTGTTCTAATTTGTAATTAGCATTCTATAATTAAATTTACCTGTTAAAATTTATTGTGGGACAGAACAGGATTTGTTCTAGCAAAAGGGTCTCCTTGTAATTTACCTTCCTTTCTTAATCTTCATTAACTTTGAAGACTATGTTGATGTTCACGTCTGATTATCCTTTCCTTTCTTTGGTATTACTTTGCTTCCATTCTTAATTTTTATTAACTTTCAAGACTATGTTTGCATGTGATTATCCTATCTTTTGTATTATTATTATTTATTTATTTGTTCTTCAGCCCTAATTGTTGGTTGAAAGGTCACTCCATAACTTTCATTTTGAAAACATGAATACAACAAAATAAATTAACTCATGGATGGTTTTGTAGTCTTTGTGTTTTACTAGGTGTGGTATTGCACCCATTAATTGAAAGGAATTTTCTTTTTGGTCAGAATTGAATAAAGATAAGTGCAATGTGCTCACCCATTCTTCTTATGAAATAAATCAAATCCAGTATGATATGAATCCACCAATTCAAAATTCCAACTCTGCAAAGATTTGACACCTTTTATCTCTTGAATCCTTGGTTGTAAATGGAAACTCACGACTAACGTTCACATTAGCATCTTTATTTCTTGAATCCTTTGGGGAATCTCACGACTCGTAGATGAATTGCATTGTATTTTATGAAGATTATAAAAATAGACGTTTTTCCAAAATTCTTTTTGTTTCCATTTTTTCACAAAAATCAAAAGAAGCTTCAGATTTGGTTATTTCCTCCTCCAATTTCTCCAAGTTATGTGCATGTATTTTTATAGACAATTTCTTCTCATTATTTTTTCTAAATTTTGGACATGGTAAATTATGAGGCTCTTTGACTCCATAAATTTAGAAGTTCATTATTTTCTAAATTTAATTTAATTCTTTTCTACTTCTGATGGGATGATATGTACAACGTGACATCATCCTTTGAATGATGGATGAGCTGTTTTCATACCATACCCAATTCCAAATTAACACATTAACGGCTAGTTCATGTATTTTTAATAATAACAAATTAAAAAATAAAAAAAATAAAGAATAAAGAATAATCATCCAATTATTTCCATATCCATTATTTTGAGTTTTGAATCTCATTAAAAGCTATTGGTTCAATGTTATCCAACACCCATTTTATATCATTTTGAAAAAGACATCCAATTATTCACATTACAAAAATTGTCAACTATATATACATTTTTTTGAGTACATCCAAATTATTTCTTTAAAATTATATTATATTTTTTAATTTCTGATTCCCAATTATGGAAAATGTGATATTTGAAAAATTATTCAAAATTAGTTTTCATTAATTTAGAAAGATGAGATAAAAAAAAGTAATAAAAATTGCCACGTCGTAAAAAATTAATAAATAAGATAAGAAAAAGGCAAAAGTTTTAAAATTAGTTTACTTGTCATCTTAAATTTGAGGTTTTGCCAATTAAAACAGTGATATTCTACCAACTAATTTGAATATTTTTTCAAACTTCAATCATCTATGGTTAAATTATTATTTTAGATGAAAGAATTTTTATTTTCAAATGGGTTTTGTTTTAACTTTTATAATTTTCTTTTTTTGATGGAGGTGGTAGTATTGTGTACATATATCCAATAACTTTCGATATCCACTAATCATAAAGGACAACTCGTTTAACTATACAACATTTAAATGTTAGGAAAATCATAAATTTAAGGACTCCTTAATTCTTTGAAAATGATGTTTGAGTTTTAAAACTAATATTGAAATTTAAGCCCTTCTTTATTTATTTATTTATATATATATATATATATATATATATATATATATATATATATAACCTAGTTATATAGAAATACATTGAGGGACGGTTTGGAAGTGTAGATAAGAGAAATATTAAAGGTATGAAATCATAGATGTCTAATACCTTTAGATTACATTTGTTTTGTATTAAATTTTTTTTTCTAGATATTTAGGAATATTATTTTGATTAGTGTGTTTGTGTTTTGTAGGACTTCTACTCGAGAATGTGTTAAATTTACGCAATTGTTCAAGAACTCCCAACGATAGTTTATTAATTTATAATTAATTATATATAATTTGAATTTATATATCCTATTTGTTTTTATTAGTTAAATTTCTTTTTAAATTAATACAATTTATATTATTTTTATAGGTTGTTTTCCTAGCAAAATAATATTTAAATTTATATATTTTGATAAATAACAAAAACAATGATATAACAAAAAAAAATGCTATAAATGATTGATAGTATTTATTTTAATTATATAATCCAAATTAAGATTAATATATATGTGTAAAATAAAAAAAAAATGTAAATGACAAAAATGTAAAATGTCGTCCTGAACACGAAATCTGAAACACCTATGTTTCAAAAGGACACTCAAAGCTCTCAAATGCCTTCCATCTAAGCATTCTATAATATCCAAGAATCTCCGAATGCTAGTAGTATCTTATAATATCACAAAAAAAAAAAAGTACGACAATCCAAATATCAACTTCATGATATGCACTATATGGTGTGATTTTTAAAGAAAAGTATTTGTTTTTTATTTCTTCTTACATACCTCACATTTAATAAGAAGATGAGAAAATGTGTTAATTGTGGGATTGTGTTCATATTGACTCATCTATCATATCTATATACCATAATTAGATTAAATTTTGTGAACATTAATTGTCAATAATAATAATTTAACCAAATTCAAAATGAAGTTCATGAATTTTGAGCATTGCATTTACTAATTAATAACTAAACTTGAAAAAAGTGGTTTTAATTGCATTCTCGAACTTTGAATCATAACATTTATTTAACCATAACCCCTACACCAATAACAAAATAACAAAAATGTTATCTACTTACACATTTAATTTAATTAGAAGACTAAATCATGTATTTTTTAATTGCTCACTTCATTTTTGGTTTTCTTATATTAATTACAGTATCGTTATTTTAAATTCATGTGTTTCTATTTCCTATGCATCATCTCTTTTCTTCTTTGTTATTATGTTTACTATTTGCTACTCATATTAAAATAGTATACATTCAAGTACGAAAAGGTATGAAACATTATAGATTGTATTAGAGTGGATTCTCATACTAAGACGTGGTCCAAAGACGACGTAAGAATATTTAGTTTGAAAATTTTCTTAGAAAACATGTGAGATCACAAAGGAATGTTAAGGCCATTGAGTATCGAAATTAGATTGTATTTTCTTGATGGTGTCTATTTGGTTTAATTGTCATCCAATTCTAAATTTTGTAGACGAATAATGATTTGGAGTAGACTGGAATAGAATAGAATATCATATTAAATAAAATAAAATGATCATCTAAAAATTGATTAACAAAAAAGTTGAAGATGGCATGTTATATAAAGCGAAGAGAGGCCCTAAATTCATTATCCATTAATTTTGGAGAATAAGAAAGAAAGAAAGGAAAGAGAATAAAAGAATCAAAAGAAAAAGGACAAAGAAGAAAGGAGCGTGGGGTGTCCACTTCACCCAACTTCCTTTATTTATTTGATTCTCTCTTCCATTTTTCCCTCAACAGAATACCCTTTCGTTACAAGCAACCTCCGCTGCCGCCGTTGCCGCCACCGCCGCAAAACCCCTTCCTCCCCCCCCCACCTCGTTTCATCTATCCCACTACTTCTCTTACTTTACCTTCCCAATATTCATTGCATTATTCCATTCATTTTCCTCTTTGCTGCGTTTCTTGAAGATTTCTTCTTCTTCTTCTTTGTTGCTTTATGTAGTTTAATCCACTTTCCTTATTCTCACGCATTTTCATTTCTTCTTCACCTAACGCTTCTTTGTTAATCACCCGAAATTGTTCCTTCAATGGGGAATAATTGCTATGGGAGTTCCAATAAATCGGCGGCGGAGATTGTGCCTCAGGAGTTATTCAGAAGCTGCAACAACGATTCCGTAGCCGCGGCTTCTAATCCGACCGTACGCCTTTACGGCCCTCCGAATAATGCTCTAACCTGCTACATTCGTTTCGCTTTGCTATACAAGTCTGTGAAACTCAGTTTCATCCCTTCTGAGACCCCGCATTTCGGCTCCGATTCGCCGGCCATTCGGATCGGGTCAGAGACCATATCTGGTTCACGTGAAAGGATGCTTCGGTTTATAGACAATAGGTTTCCTCATCCGCCGTTACCACTATCGAGTCGCCGTGTTGACGAAGACGAAACGTCGTCGTTGGTTGCTGTGAGGGTGGTGGCGCTGCAGCACAAGAGTGTGTTGTGGCATTTGGAGAGGATGTTGAGATGGGGAAAGGACCTGGCTAATCGTGGAGGGAGAACGACGTTCGATCCGGCGGTGGGAACGCCGAGGATGGAGCTGAGGAAGTTCGGGAAGAGCTACTCTCAGCTGCTGGAAGTGATGCTGGAGCATGCTCAAATGGAGGAGAGAGTCCTCTTCCCGATCTTGGACAGGGCTGATCGAGGTAAGTCCCATCTCTCTGCTTCTGCTCTGCTTTACATTGAATAGAATTCGAGCTTATGTATATGCAATCCAAACCCTAAATATTCTTGCATCATGAAAGAAAATACATGAAAGAAGAAGTGTTTGTGATTCTGAGTTTACATCAGATTTAGTTCAATTTTAAAAGTCGTTATTGATTCTAGGAAAGGTTGTTTTAGATCTATCAAACTAGCGCAGAAGATTGAGATGATCAGTAAGAAACAGTAATGAACTTCAATAACTTTCTTGGTTATCCAATCTTTTCAATTTAGGGTGAAATAAAGAGGTTGGTTGGCTTATTTTTGAGTACTAACAAGTGGGGTATTTTGAATTTGAACTTTTGATCAAAGAGTACTGCTGAACTCACCCACTTTGACATTTGGCTTCTTTTACTTAATTTTATTGAATTTTGCAACTATTCACATGTTTAAAGGAGAAACTGTTTTCAGTTATTTAAAAAACAAATCACATGAGAGGAAGCTAAGAACAGCAACTAGAAGACAACCTGTACTCCGAAACGAAAAAAGACAACCCATGTAAATGATGTATGTTTCTAAATTTTCGATTTACATGTTATTTTGTTCCATTGATTTCTACATCTATCTTGTTTTAGTGATCAAAATTTCAAACGAATTATTTTACTCTTTATTTTCTTCTTTCTTTCTGAAATGTAGTGAAATTTTTTTAATGTATTGTTTTAGACCATAAACTATACAAATGATATATTTAACCGGAATTTTCATTTAATATATGGCATTTAATCATAAAGTATTTTCTAATATAAAATTCAGGAATTAAATTATTTTAAAACAAAAATAGAATAAATAGGGTATCTTAAATATCAACTGAATTGAGCATTTTTTTTCTGATGGTCCTTTCATTGTTTTGGAAGTATTTCACCTGTTTTTTTTAGACAGTATTTAATGTGTCTAGAAAAGATGGAGAAAATTACAATCTCAAGGTAAATTTGTTTTCTTTTCACATGAAAAAGGTGGGAATTCAAACCTATTGCCCTTGTGAAAATAAAAAATGCATTACCTACTAAACTATGCTCACATAGACAAATTTGGTGAATTCTAAACAAATATACTAGTGATGGTTTTTTCTGCTATGGGAATTTGGGATTTATTCAAACAGAGCCCGTGTTATATATATAATATATATATATACGTATTAGTACATTACATATATGAGGAAAGATGAAGGAACTAATTGGTAGGTGCCATAATGCAGGATTATGTAAAGCTTCAAATGAGGAGCATGCAAGGGATCTACCCATCATGAATGGCATCAAAGAAGACATCAAGTCCGCTGTCGTTTTGGACTTGGGAAGTTCAGTTTGTCAAGAAGCGCTCTCCAACCTTTCCAAACGTCTTAAGCTGTTGCAGGTAACTCCATTCAACCCTTCTTTAATCCTAACCTGTTCATAATTCACAGGGTTTAAGACCTTATGCTTAAGATTCCAAATAAAATGCATTGAGTCTTAACCACAGAGCAGATTCAGATTAAAGGAAGACGATGGATGAGTGATGGATTGTCAAATCATAACAATGTGATCTGTTTTTCTTTGTTGGGTATGGGAAGAAACCAAAGGTCTTTGACTACAGATCCCATAGAAGTAGAACAACTGTAAAGATAAAAAGAATTAACTGTCAAATTTTTTTATAAAAAACCTTGAACAAACAACTCAAAAGAATTGATTGACGTGAATCTAAGCATAGGTTAACTGGTTAAGATAACCATCGACGAAGAGGACAAAAGTTCAGAATTTCCTGTCCGGAAGAAAGTTAGTGATGCGTACTTGTTTTCTATTATTAATTTCCAAATTCCAGTTCCGCTCTCTCAAAAAAAAAAAAAAAAAAAAAAAAAAAATCCAAATTGTAGTTGCTTCAGGATTGTTGTTTAAGACTTAAATTTCTTCACGCACATTGATATCTTCGTCAGAAACATTTATTTACTCTGGCCGTCATTTAGGTCGACCCTACTTAGTTAGACTGAAACGAAGAAAACTCATCATCGTGACTTTATGGAAGTAGATAAAGGGAAAGTAGGAAATAAAGATAGCCATCTAAACCATGTGGACTAAAGGAGGAATCAAATAACTCTCTGCCACACGAAACCTTGTGACCACACTATAAGATTAGCTGTTAGCATAACCCTTTTTGGCTGAGGTTATTAAATTCTGGCTAATGGATCTACATTACTTTATGAGAATGTATTAAGTTTACCACATTTATACAAGTCAAGCTTTTGAACATAATGATGATTTAGTAGACTTTCAATAGCCAAACCACCTCTAAGTTCTACTTTAAAATTTAACTACTTATGATCATGAAATTCATTTATATCTGCTTCACACTTCACATGTATTTTCTTTATTGCACTCCAAGATTTCCTGCTCATCATACGCTGATTTCTTTTTCCTTACCCTTTTCTTTTTTCCCTTCACATTTTTTGGGTGGGGGCAGGAACATTGTAAACATCACTTTTTGGATGAAGAGAAAAATCTACTACCTTGGCTTGAAGCTGTAGAGCTGAGCAAAGAACAGCAAGACAAAATGTTAGAGCAGCTATTGGATGTGATGAAACAAACTCATTCTCATTTACTAAATTTCTTTCTTGAAGGTCTTCTCCCTCTAGAAGCTCTGCAGTATTTGGATCTGATCACGAGCAGTAGTGATAGAATCCGAACGAGCTTTGGCACAATGCTGATGATGGATGCTGTGTAAGATCAAACATGTATATAGATTCTCTTTTTTACTCCCATCTAGATTGGATTTGCAACATCCTTTGTGTTAATAGGATAGAATGAATGCCTGTTCTTTCTTTGGCATCTTGTGTTTTAGTTTGGAGATGAAGTATAGTCATTTATTTTCATATTTTTTAGCGCAATGTGTGGCATAAAAATGGAAAAAAAAAAGAGGTAAAAAATGATTGTAGATTGAGATTTTCTCTTTTAGTTCAACAAGTGGGACTTCAACAGATTTCAACCTCTAACTTTTTGATTGGAGACATATGACTTAAGCGATTGAGTTAGTTGTTTGAGGCTTGTAATTGGACTAGTGTTGTTTTGGTCATACAATCAGTTTATATAGTAGAACATCATAATCATCATATATGAGAACAAGAACGAGAGTTAAATATTTTGATTTAGTTTGATATGGATGTGGTACTTGATGTGTGATTGTTATTTATATATAAAAGTTTAGTTTGTTCGGATTTTTTTGGTCATTGTAGTATTTGACAATTTCTTGCTCTGTTTGAATTTGTGCTATGTATCTAAAACATGTTGAATTATAAGTTCATATATCACAAGTGAAATGAAATTGGGTTTAAGTTGCATTGCAATTTCCTTGATTTTTATTTGTACTTATTCAAGGTTAAGATCCAATTTGTTTGATATAGTTGATAAATTTAGAGTTCAAATTTGAATTTATTTTGTGAAGTAGATTTAAATTAGGTTAAAATAAATTCAAATTAGGTTAAGAGATTCTTAAACTTTTGTTGAAGCAGTACTTTAGTTTCTCTACTTTTTTAAGCTATATCAAATTTAATCTTTGATTTTATTGTAAAAATATATCATCAAAATGAAATCTAAACGACTTAAACGTTATAGTCGAGAAAATTTTAGTTCATTATTAGTTTATCGATATACTTATATAATAAATTTTATTAAGAATAACATTTTATAATAATGACTAACCCAATACAAACTTTGTAGCACATTTTAAAATACAATAATCTAAGTTTTCTGACTAAAGTGTCACAATTACAACAAATATTTCTAACCTCAAATTTGATAAATTTAGAAAACATTAACAAAATTTACAATTTTGCAAAGTTTGTCATTTGTTCAATAATGGTTGCATAATCACCTCAACTTTTTCTAAACACCCACAGATAATTAGAATTTTAAAATTTTGTACTCAATCAAAACTTAACAATATGATATTAACCTTAATTAGCATAATGATTCAATTTTTATCTCATTTTTCATTCTAACGATAGTTTTAAAATATTTCGGATCGAAATGATATATTCACTTTTGCATTAATTTTTTTTTTTTAAAAATGAAACATTTGTGAATATAACCATTAGATTCAAAGTATTGACATATATAATAATATTTTTTAAAAATTATATTAGAGTCTATCAACAATAGAGTTTAATATTGCAAATATCGGTTTATCAATATAAAAGTATATCGCTAATAGAATTTCTTATATTTGTAATTTTTTTTAAATGTTGTTGTACACTACAAATATAACAAATATTTGCTATATTTATAGTTTTTTAAAATATTGCTACATATGTCAATACTTTAAATTTACTTTTTATATTTGTTGAACGGTCTCTTTTTAAAATGTTGCTATCCACTTAGGTGATGTTTGGAGATAAAAGAAGTGGGATAGTGAATAGTAATAAGTTACGAAGTACAAAGAGTTGTGAAGTCTTAGGAGCCGTTTGGTTTAGGGTTTTCTACGTGAAAAATTTCAGTTTTCAAACTTTTGCTTAGAAATAACTTATTCAGAGGTATCTTATTTCCCACAACAAAGATTTCTTATTCCCTTCCAAAAAAAAGTGGATTTTCCATCTTTCTCCTCTCCATCTGTATTTTATTTTATATCTAATTTCATCTCTTCATTATTTAATAAGAAAAATTGTTAAAAATAGCAAATTTTACAAAATATTTACAACCTATAGCAAAATTTTTAAATTCTATCACTGATAGCTACCGATATGCTATAGTGATAAAAGACTATAAGTGACCATCATCGATAGAATCCAAAATTTTGTTATAGCTCGTAAATATTTTAATTTATTTTGCTATTTTTAAAAATGTCTCATTTAATAATAACTTAAACAAATCATGTTAACTAATTTATTAAAATATTTACCCAACTTATTTTACAATAAATTTTAATTAGCTAACAATATATTTATTTTATTGATAAACTAAGACTAATTAAATTTAGTTAGTACAAAAATTGATAATTGAATACTTTATTGTTTTTTAATAATCAAGCAATTATTTTGTGAAATTAGTTTCAATCTATATTACTTCATTCATTAAAAATATATAATATTTATAACACCTTTTTTAGTATTCTTTATTGATAGATCATACTTCTATCTTTTCATTTTTATATAATATATTGTATTAACATATATTTTCTTACGTTATTTAATTGGAAAAAAAACTAGTTATCAATTAATATTATGTTCAATAAATATATCAATAAGTTAATTTTAATTATCACTTCCTTTAAATAAAATTATTATGTATTACTGAATTTTCAAGTATTTAAAGTTAAAAATTATTATTGATTCCAAATTAATTAATTTTTTTATCAATATATTGTTTAATTAATCAATCTATTGAATTTATATAAGTCTTTTCTGCTTAATTTCATAAATTAAATTCAAACAAGATTTTATCCATAAAATTTTAATAAGATTTCCAACGCACAACCAAACTCTGTCATATTTGATTCCCAAACATCTTATTCACACGTATTCAACTCCCACGTATATTTTATTATCAGACGTGTACAAAACCTTAAACCATAATACCTTTAGAGTTCATAGTGAAAAAAATTGATAAGGTATAAAAGTGATGTTTTAAGGTGGACGACCTAACCCAACTGCTGTTTCGAAATTCTTGGGCCAAACACACGTTGCTTTTTGGGCCGGCCTTAGAATGTTGCTCCTCACTGTAATTCAATTACCTAAGAAACGCCCCCCCCCCGTTTTTGGGCCGGCCCAACACAGAAATAATAAGAATTCCGGCTTCTGTTATAAATACTTACCCTTCAGGCGAATAGCTTCTTTCCCTTCCAGCCGAAGCCCTTGGAACTCTTCACTCAAACCCTAGAAACCAAATCTCATGGTGAGTTTCTTTCCTCTTGTCTATTCGATTAATTTGTTCTTACCTTTGATTCCTCTTTCGTCTTTGGAACTTCCGGTGTACTGATTCTACATGATGTGATATCTTTTGTTGTTTTCGTTTTGAATCTTAGGCGCCGAAAAAGGACAAGGCTCCTCCACCGTCCTCCAAACCTGCTAAATCTGGTGGAGGAAAGCAGAAGAAGAAGGTAAGCTTTTTAAATTTAAGTTCTGCTACCTGTTATATGATTAGTATGCCGATACTTGTTTAATCTCATCGTTCAGGATTATTAGATAAGATTTAGTCGTTTTAATTTCTTCTTGTGTTACTGCATTGATAGCATTAAGTGCTCTTTCCGAAGTTAGTAGCGTTGTATTTTATTTCGATACTGTAATTTGGAATTATCTTTCGTAATTTGATCTTCTTACGGCGTGTACCATATCATTTTTTCGTCATACTGATAACGAGATAGTGACGTTTATATTTGATTAGAATTGGAATGAAGGGACGATAAAAACCCCTAAACCTTGAAAAATACAATGAGATTTTAAAAGATGGTGATGTTTGTTGAGTTTGAGGAAGAGTTTGATTTTTGGTATTCGTTGTAGTATGGCCATTCTTGTTATTTTACATGATCAGTATCACTTGGTTTGCAGAAATGGAGCAAGGGTAAGCAAAAGGAGAAGGTGAACAACATGGTTTTGTTTGATCAGGGAACTTATGATAAGCTCCTTTCCGAAGTTCCCAAGTACAAGCTAGTCACTCCGTCTATCCTTTCTGATAGAATGAGGGTATGTCTTTTTCTTCTTTTCCTATCCATCAATTTCCCAATTTTATTGATTTATTTTGTTGTTCTTGTTTAGAATATATTGTAAAGAAGTTGAGAATTGTCCAAACCTATCAAAATGAGTTTTGAGCTGTAGTGGTGATTGGACTGGTGGTTCCTGACCAGGATCAACCTTTCCTAGGGTTGATAATTAATTAAAAACCTCCATCCAGTTAAGTGTACTGATGACCATGGAATTTATGGTCAAGTCCCCCTTGAAAATTAAGCCAATAAACATCCCTTCTACTTCTAAATATCCTTGCTTTTGTTAACTACTTTCTACCTTTACTTTGAAAAACCAAGTGAAACTTTGAAAGCTAGAAAAAGTACAAATCTGCTTTTGTTTTCCGATGTGGAATGAGGGTTGTTAAGACCTAAAGGGTTTACCAAATGACTGACTGATTTGTTACTAATTGCACCCTCTTATAGCAATTTACTAATGGTTTCCTTTGCCATGTGCAATTACCAGGTTAATGGATCGCTAGCAAGAAGAGCAATTAAGGATTTGATGGCTCGAGGTTCCATCAGAATGATATCAGCTCACTCGAGTCAGCAGATCTACACCAGAGCAACCAACACCTAAGGACAACAATTCATTTCACTTATGCCCGAAAGGGTATATATAATAGATATGTAGTTTTCTTTCCGTTTTGCAATTCCAAATTTTGTTGAGTGGTCAAATTATCATTTTAGTCTGTTAATGGCGGAATGAACTCTAAATTTGACGTTTTTAATTTGTTTGCGTTGCGGGTCTTAACTTGTTTGATGAATTGTGTCACATTAGCTGTTATTTGCCTTCTCTTTTCTACTGCCAAGTACTAACAATAATGTTTGTATCTAGAATCTCGTTCTTGATGAAAGTTGGTAAACTAATGTGGCCTTGACATTATCGTTGTTTTCGTTGTTTGAACAATTCTTGGATTTCGTCTCACTATGTTGAGAAAAACATGATGATTTTCTTTTGTTTAATTTTTAATAACAAGTCATTTTTAAGCGAAATAAATCAAAAATAATTTTCATTTTTGAAAAGGTATTTTCAATTGCTTGAACTTGGATAAACATGACTTTAAATAACTATCCTATCATGAATATCTCTTGAATTTATTTTACAAAAATTGAAATACTTAATATAACGGTAGACGTGTGGTACATCGAATATTTGGATTTGTGTTATAAAGACAAATGCCATTCTATTATATTATAGTTCTAACCAAAATAATCTATATAACTCTGGTTCGAAAATGGTTAAACAGAAAGCTAATAAATGTTTAATTCTTCAATAATCATGCTTTTCACTCCCCATCTTAGATGAAAATAAGGCTTAGAGTTGATTTCTTCAATAACATGCTTTTCACTCCTCATCTTAGACAAAAATCAGACTAAATTAAACAGGAATGACGACAATGCTTTAAAACTGAGGAAGACAACAATTGATGACGTGAGTAAGAGTCAGAGATGGAAGAGAGAGAGAGAGGAGACACCCGCGTGCCTGAGATGGAGAGACAGATGAGAGGGAGGACGAGCTTGGGGGATGTGGTAATCACATAAACTACCAACTAAAATGCCCTAAATTATTAAATATTCCTTTCAATTTTTCATTTCGTTTCAAACCGTCAGCCGAGCGTCCTTCGGTCCGAGCCTCGAGCTGAGGCTTCGGTCGAGCTGTGAGCCGAGCGCTACTTCAGTTCGAGCCTAGAGCCGAGCACTACTTAGTTCGAGCCTTGAGCCGAGGGCTACTCAGTTCGAGCCTTGAGCTGAGCGCTACTCAGTTCGAGCCTCGAGCCGATCTCTCATTGTGCCCGAGCTGAGAGCTGAGGGCTACAAGTTCGACCCTCGAGCCGAGCGCTACTTCAGTTCGAGCCTCGAGCCGAGCGCTACTTCAGTTCGAGCCTTGAGCCGAGCGCTACTTCAGTTCGAGCCTCGAGCCGAGCGCTACTCAGTTCGAGCCTTGAGCCGAGCGCTACTCAGTTCGAGCCTTGAGCCGAGCGCTACTCAGTTCGAGCCTCGAGCCGAGCTCTCATTGAGCCCGAGCTGCGAGCTGAGGGCTACAAGTTCGAGCCTCGAGCCGAGCGCTACTTCAGTTCGAGCCTCGAGCCGAGCGCTACTCAGTTCGAGCCTTGAGCCGAGCGCTACTCAGTTCGAGCCTCTAGCCGAGCTCTCCATTGTGCCCGAGCTGCGAGCTGAGGGCTACTTCAGTTCGAGCCGCTAGCTGAGCGATCCTTCAGTTTGAGCCCCGACTTGACCGCCCCTTCCGTCCGAGCAGGGAGTCGAGCACCCCTTCCGTCTGAACTTCGAGCCGTGGGCAGAACGTTCCTTCCACCCGAGCCCAAGATTTTAGAATTCTTTGAGCCACTTAGTAAGTTTTGGATGTATTTTTTTTTTATATATAATTTTTTTGGCTTAAAAATACTTAAATTTTTGTTCTAATTGAAGTTTTTTCTTGAATTTTTCGATTAACTAATTTTAGAGGATTTAGTTTGTAGAATTTTGTTTTAATACCTAGTATCTACAGCGGAAGAAACGTAAGACAAACTTACAAATTTCTGAACTAAGTTGTAGTCCACGACAATTTCTCTTTAAAGTTTCTCAAATTTTCAGTTATATTTAATCTTTAATGTTTAATAAAAATGCATATGGACGGTAAAATTGAGAGGAATTGCTATTTTTTTTAATTTAAATCTTTTCCCATCTAAAACTAACATATTTTATCAAATGTATTTTTATGAAATCTTTTCCCATCTAAACTTTGGTAAATTTTAGTTGAAACTAGTGTTGGGTAAATAAAGACAAAAACATTTTATATTATTGTAATTATTTTATGATTATAACGTAGACTTCTTATTTTATAAAAATGTTGTCTCTAACTTGTTAATCAGTTTGTTTATACAAAAAATATTTAATTAAATCTTAACACTGATTTGTAAAATGGAAATAAATATAAACATCAAAATGTGACAGTAAAATTCAGAACGATTACAAGAACTAAATAGTTGTGAACTAAAATTTGTTGCCAAATTGAGAAACTATAAATTACTTTTAACCAAAAATTTAATAATTTTTTTAAATTTAAATTTTAATAATTAAACTTTTTTGAAAAAGAAAAACAGTCTCTGAAAATTATGTAAACTGTTTCTTTAAACTTAAAAAAAAAATTAAAATTATATAAATCTATATTAAAAAAAATCATTACCATATTCTGTCCATTTTCGGTGCAAATGAAGTGGACAAAATTGGTATCTTATTCTATGAACGTGAGAATAGCAAAATAATAGATAACAATTTGAAAAATAGCAAATTCCAAAAATATTTTGATTTTTAGAAAAACTAGCTGAAGTAAATATTTTTTGACAAATTTTTAACCGATTTTATCCCTTCATAAACTGAAACTCACTTTTGTCAAATACAATGTATTTGTGCAGAGTAAAATAATGGAATGTAATACAAATTACGAATACAGTGTATTTGTATATAATTCAGTTTTATAAAAATATTAAATAAATATTTATTTTCTGGATTGATCTCATTTAACCAATATCTCCTAGATTTATGCCTTCAATTTATACTTGATTTTCAGATTTGTAGGCTTAAAATCAAATGATTAACAATTTATTTTTATTAATATTATATAAGAATAACTATTTAATTCATACTCTTTGATAATATAATCCCTTCATATGTTTCATAAGCTTTGGTTAATTCTTAGTAACATTTTATTATATTATACAAATACAGAATTTTTCATATAATGATTGATAATATAATTTATTCATTGTACGTTTCTCAAGGTTTGGTTAATTCTTGGTAACATTTTATTATATCATACAAATACACAATTTTTCATATTTATCCTTTATTGTTTTCGAATTATATATATAATAATAAATATTTATTTTATCATTTTATTTGATAATTTTAGTTGGAAGATCCCCAAAATTTGAATTTAGAATTGTATCATTCCCTAAAATTCTGAATTTGATATAATAACTTCATATTAACATTGGATCCTTCCTATAATTATGCATGTAACAATTATTCCCTATATTATATAAATGTCATTTGATATAATAACAACTTCATATTAAGATTGTATTTTCCCGTCTATAATTATGCATTTAATGATCCTTCCATAAAATTGTTCATTTAACATAAATTGAAATTAAAACTTCAAATGGTTCATTTAAGATCCTAATTGAAAACATTCAAATTTAGTACTAAATTTGCTATTTTGTTGGTAGACAAGATTGCAACAACCTCCCATGTAATAATAACAAATATATATATAAGATTTTTATATTTTTTATATTTTAAACCATTTATTAAATAAATTTTAATATATATTTTTAATAACAATTTGAATTTGAATTTTAGAATTTAATTATGCTTCAATGACATTTTTGTAATTATTTGAATCTTCTTCCTTTAGTTTTATTAGATAAAAGAAAAGAAGGAGATTGAGAAAGGGGACAACCGACAAGAGACAAACACAGTGAGAGAAGAATTGAAGTATCCCCATTTGTTTCCGTCAAATGTTGTGGCAAATTTTTTGATGAATTGAAGAAGAAGTTGGTGATTCTTGTGGAATATCATCACTTTTGGTTCTAAAACTTTTGGTTCTAAAACTTTGAAGAACTTCTTTTCTCCCTCCATTACCTTTTTCGTTAAAGGAATCCTGATAATAAGGACGAAAATAAGCTATTTTTAAATGTTAAAGTACTTAAACGTGTGCTTTTAGACTTAAACATGCATTTACTATTCATAGTTAGAAAAAGATGTAATGAATTTACTGTGTAAATAGTTAGTTCTTTATTATTTTCGAAAAAGCCCCCATTTCTTTTCAATTAATAAAATTGAAATTAAAATAACCAATAAATTTATTTGGAAAAATGGAAACCAAGAAATATTTTATCAAAGCAGAATAGAAAAGCAAAGATTTAACAATCCACTTTCCCACCCTACACAAATCTATTTTTATTTCCAAATCGTCAAAACCTTTTTTTTTTCTTTGGCAGGTCAATCAAATTATTTACTAATTTATTATTCATCCATTTTAATGACCAACCAAATTCCTTTTTATGGCAAGTAATGAATGAAGATGAGACACTTCATATGCATATGCATATGCATAGTTACTTGAAGCCGATCTGGGAACTTAATGTCCATTTGTCGGCATTGAACTTTCACACCTTCTCTTAGTCCCTAACCATAAACTAAAACAGATATCCATTATTCATGAATGATGTTCGATACTTCGACTTCCCCTAAACCAGCATCTTAAATTTTGCAGTACTTCTGAGCATAATTCTTGCAAAATAGACATTCAACCTCAAAAACTAAGCCTAGTCTTGGAAAGTGTAGCATGATGGAAGTTCAATCATCAGATTCAACTGACAAAATACACACAAGCAAACAAATTAGTACAGATCACCTTCCTTGTGTGTGTGGATCACGCAATCGGATTGTGGATATGCGACGCAGGTCAGGACATACCCCTTCTCCATCTGCTTGTCGTCCAAGAACGATCCATCTGTCTGGTCCACTGTCCCGGACACTACTTGACCGGCACAAGTAGAGCAAGCCCCGGCCCTGCAAGAGTACGGTAGGTCCAATCCAGCATTCTCAGCTGAGTCGAGAATGTAAGCATCATCAGGGGCCTCGAACTCATTCTCTTCACCGTCTGGTCCAATTAATTTTACTTTGTAAGAAGCCATTGCTGACACTTTGAACTGAGAAGACTTCAACCCAAATGATCTGGATACGCTCCTAAAGGAACACAAAGAAGATGGCCTCTGCACCAGGGCATTGGATCTCCTTAGTGTAGGAGGTTTGATCAGGGAAGATGTTGGGAGTGTGACAGTCGACATGTTCGAAATAGAATAGTAATACCTGAAAATAAAAATAGAGAATTATCGAATGTCCTCAAAGGGACTAAAAATAGAGAATTTGACAGAAATTTGCAAAAATCTATTAGACAACAGAATATCAAAGCTACTTAATCACACATTTATGCGGCAACCTGATCTACTTCACTGCAAAGTTGGAAACCATACGTATTTATACAAGTTAAAATTCTAAAATGAAAACATTCAAGCAAAAATGGATGATAAAAGATCTTGTCTACTAAATATCATTCATAATATTTCATATCATAGCGTCAAGATATTGCACATTCATCAGCTACGCTCACACCAGCAATTGATGAAAAAAGACAATTGGAGGGTATGAGATAGTTCCAGTCTTCCAGGTGATGAATAAGACATGGAAAGTTTCAATAACATTTCATTCTTAACGGAAAACTAAGTTAGTTCATTTGATGATCACAATAAGAAAGGCATGTTATAGTTGGTCGCACCGATGAACAAGTAATGCAAAAATACGTTCGAGGTTAGTAAATCAGACATACAATAGTTCGATACCACAAAAGTTGAAAGGAAACAGAAAAAAGGATACCTCAAAGTTTTAGAAATAACGAAATTGAGCAAATGAAAAGAATACACTAGTCTATCGATTGTTCAATCCACAACAATCTGAGCAGCACAAGGAAGTAACAGTAAAGAAATAAAAATAAAAAACGGACGAGATCCTAATTCCTAAACATTTTCCACACCGTCGTCCCGCAAAGAAAACAGAACAACTTAAACAAAATCACCAGCAACAGTTCATATGGAATGGAAAGAAGAATCAACAAGCATGCAAGGCGATAAAATGACAACAGAAGCATCAGACCTCGTGAATATCATATCATATCATATCATCAGAGCAGCAACAACCAAAACCTCGAACAATTCAAAAATTGAAAAAACGAAAAAGAAAAAAAAAAAATCACTAGTGTGAAGCGTTCATTCATTCATCATCAGCGGAGCTTCCAAGACAATAGGTGGAATAAAGGAAACGAAACAAAGAGAAAACAAATCGAGAGAAATCAAAAGGTGAAATATAAAAGAAAAATCAAGAGTATTAAATACGCAAGAAAGGTTGATCCAGTAAAGAAGCAAAGAAAGAGAACATAAAGCGTAAGAAGAATGGAAGGATCCAGAAAAAAAGAGCGAAAACTTAGAGAAAGAAAGAATGAAAAGGAGAGAGAAGTGATCTTACGAAGGAAGAGAGAGAGGGATCTGAAGGAAATGGAGATGGAAAGTGGAAGCCCTAAACGGCGCTGGAAGAAGAGAGAAAAGAAGGGAAGAGAACAAAAGAGAAGTACGTGTTTGTTTGTCACTGTCTATTCTTTCCTTTCCTTTCTTAAGAACAAACTCCAAACGAAGACGACTGAGTTGGTGAGACCCAAGGGTTTGGTTCTCTATCACCCTTTCTATTTTAACTAAATTCTTTCTTTCTTTCTTTCTTTCTTGTGAAATTGCTACGTAGCCTTCTTTCCCATGGGTCCTCCAATTGATTACCCGATCCAAGTCCTAAGGGTTGGTTGAATTAGTTTTAATCTCGGTTGTATTGAGTTAATTTTTTTCTTTTTTTCTTTTGTCATTTTTGAGATTGGGGGTTGAGTTCACGTTACATTTTTAAGAAGATAATTATAATTTACGACAATTTTAAAAATAATAATTAAGTATATAATAACATTTTAAAAAAATTGTCAAAATCTAGTTGTGATAGACTTCTATTAATAGACTCTTATGAATAGATAGACTTCTGTCATTGATAAATTTCGACAAATTTTAATAAATTTTTTTAAATGTTGATATATATTTAATTATTTTGAATCTAATTGCTATATTTGCAACTATTTCTTTTTAAAATTTTGGATTGACCCAATCCAATTGAAAATTTTAAGATTATACATACATATACATATAGATCTATACACGCATATATATGCCTACATATATATTGATATGACATTTGTTTGAAGTTTGTTATAGTTGGATTGAATTTTAATATTTAACTATAACTTTAATCATTATATTGTATGGGTTGTAGGAAAATTTAAATATTTTAAGTTTATATAAAATATAAAATATACTTAAAAATAAAAATAAATAATTAAGCAACTCAACTCAATTCAATTTTTGGATTGTAATGAATCGAAGATCTTATTTGGGTTACCAACTCGACCATCCAAAAAATGTGTTAGTCCACCAACCTCTTTAACCCAATCCAACTTATGTGTATCCCTAGACCTTACACTTTTTGAGCGGTTTGGAAAATTAAATATAATTAGGCCGATTAGAAAGTATTTGAAATGGGTTAGAAAAGAGGGTTAAGTTGAAAACTATGAAAATGAAGTGAATTAAGTACTATATATCGAACCCAAAAGACTTAATATAAACGTGGTTTGGATTAGATTACATTAAAATATCATTCTATTGTGAACTCCCAAACAGTTCTTTTTTTAATTGATTTTAGCATAACCTAGAGAAAATAAGATAGAGAATTCTTTTTTTAAAATATATATATATATATTTTAAGGTTTTAGGACTTGCTTGAATTAACTTAAACAACAAAATGTTTTTCACGAAGATATTTTTATTTGAACTCTTTTCATAAAAAAAAACTGTTTAAAATGGGGAGATAGAGATGAGGGATAATGAGCCTATCAAAGTTTAAAAAATTGATGTGAACCGTCTTAAATTTATGAAAATATGTGATATAAAATATTGAAAGTTAAATAGTGGTTTTTTTATAGAAAAAATAGAAATTATAAAAATGGAAGAAAACTACATTTAAAATATTAAATGAATATTTTACAAATTTAGTAATTTTCTATTTTTTAGTGGCATAAACAAAAATCCAATGTCCTTTTAATTAAAATCCCTTATGGAGATGGGAATGGGAATATCAAAGATTTGAATTTGTACCATCATAAATATAATACTATATAAATTGTTTTCTTCATTTCTCTTTATTCTTTTCTAAATAATGTGTGGATTCCCTACCGTGTTTGGATTAACTTATTTAAATTTGAAAAAAATAATTATTTTAAAAAAAATTGAGATCTTTAGTGACTTTTCAAAATGCATTTTTAAAAAGTGAGATTGAAAAATAATTCATTTTAAAGAAAACACTCTAAACTTGTTATACATCCATAAAATGATTTAATCAAAAGTGTAAGTGTTTAAATTTTAAACTTATTTTAAAGAAAGTGATTAAAAGAAAATGTATTCTTGAAAAACATTTTTTTCCTTAGATAATACATACGCACCCGTAATCTCTAAATAAAAGTAATAGTTTTAGTTTTAAATAACGTATGAATTCTCTAGATGTAATCTCCAAAGAAAAGTAATAGTTTTAGTCCAAAAAAAATTCTCTCTGAGAAAAATGATTGTGAATTTACCTTTTAAGTAATCTAACGGGTCAAGGAAACTTAAAGAAAACTAATTCATAGGTATATGGTCACCATGAATTGAGTCCATGACCTATTAACCGTTTTATTGAAACCGTGTCTTCTTGTTTTACCAAGGTGGTCAATGGTAAGATATTAGGAACTTGAATAGAAAGTTTGAATCATACCTTTTCAAGGACAAGAATTATAAAGATAGAAGATCAAACCTCTCATCTCAAGAAAACGTTGAGTTCCATCAAGTAAGATATATATAATACTATTTTGGTCCTCATATTTTGAGTATTAGTTCATTTTGGCCTCTATACTTTTAAAATGTTTATTTTAGGACTTCTACTTTCAACTTTGGTTCATTTTAGTCATGGTACTTTTGAAATATTCATTTTGGTTTTTGAACTTTCAACGTTTTTATTTCTACTTCATTTACAGAGATCCAAATTGTCGCTTTTTAAAATTTCAAAGACCAAATTTGAAATACAAGAACCAAAATAAGCCAAAGTTATAAGTATTTGGATTAAAATGAACATTTTAAAAGTTCGAATAACAAAATGAACCAAACTCAAAAGTATAGGGATCAAAGACTTGCGTACTATTTTAAACAAATAGTGTTGTTTTTATTACAAT
The DNA here is from genome assembly GCA_025688845.1 of Cucumis hystrix. NCBI lineage: Eukaryota > Viridiplantae > Streptophyta > Magnoliopsida > Cucurbitales > Cucurbitaceae > Cucumis > Cucumis hystrix. Next base: position 6,266,188 of record CM046885.1, on the reverse strand, counting down.
CACCACTTTTCTAACACATATTTTCTCAAAGTTACAACATGAAGAGAGAAAAATGAAATAGAGCAGTTGTTTCTCAAACTTGAGCTGAATCATGAGATTGAAAAAGAATACAGTAAAAGCTTATAGGTTTAAATCAAATAGCGATTTCAGCGATTTCTATGTTCATTCCTGTCTATAAGACTATATCTACACTTCAAGGCTGAACTAACCAACTTCCAGGCAAAGGGCAACAATGGCAAATGGAAGCCACAGAAATTGAACGACTAAATCCAAGATAGAAAGATGAAAACTTTTTGTTACAAAGTTTGTTTATCTATTAATATTACTAGTACTCAATGATGATACATCAAATGCACATCCAAGCAATAAAATATGCAAGATTACAAGGGGAGGGGTTTGGAATGGCCTATTAGGTTCATGTTTTTGCTATTCAGCTACTAGAAAGAAGCTTAGGACTCACATCGGTGTCTCTCTTCTTTGGAGCGGATAGCCGATGTTTCGACCATTCTTCCAAGGCTTTGCGATGAGAAGAATTCATCCGGATGCAAGGTCGTTTTTCCTTTGTTATCTTCTCTGCATCTTTCCAATCTTCTGCCTCTCCTAGAGCCACTAACGCTGCACACGCAACGGCAACACTTCTTCCATGACCTGGAAAACAGAAAGAATGATGTTGATATTGTTACCTTACGGTCACTAGTGGAATGTCACAAGATATTTGTTTCACAGACATTGATTTCAAATATAACAAGAACATGTCTCATGTGACCTATGAGATTTTCGACTATAGAAACTGTGAAAACTTGAAAATGTCATATACAGAGGTTGAATGGATCGTTGGTAAGCTCCTTGGGGGCATTCTACAACTAGTTTGAGTTAAACGGCTAAGGCATCTCTACTAACTTCGAATCTCCATTCTCATATTTATAATGTACTATTCTTTTAAGGTGAAAAAAAGAAGAAGAAAGAAAACCATTGAAGTTAGCTCAGCATAAATGTTGCTATTCATTTGTGCAACCAATGCTATAAATTTTGTGAAGTTATAGAAAATTGGGTGTACTTAACTTAAATATGTTTCGTTTATGGATTTGTGATTTACAAAAATGAATATGTAGCTTGAGAGGAGGATATCAAAGGTTTAGTTTATGTAATCCATCGGTTAGCAAACTCATGGCCTGAGATACCAATTTAACCCATGAACCACGGACCAAGTAATGTGCAAGAATAGAGCCAATGCTTAGCATGGTAAAATTTTCTACTTGTCAGAGTTTGAGTTTCCACCAACACAATAGCAACATTTCAGAATAGGATATAAACATTAGAAGGACAAAAAATGTCAATTAAAGAAAGAGTGCAATCAAATCTTGTAAAAGAACTGGAAGGGAAAAAAACAATCAAGCATAGCAGCATGGTTTCTGTGAAGGGCATTATAAACAATTAGGCAGGGCGGCACAGTAGGATAGGAGGTCAAAATCCAAGATTGTAGGAGGACATTGAATAGTCAGCCTAATTTATTATCATTATTTCAGCACACTTGCTGAATAAACCTACGGAATTTGCAAAAAAAGAATCAAGTGAGAAGTGGTCAAAGCAATAAGTTCAGGTTGAACAAAAAAACAAGCCTTGAAGAAGAAGACAGCTGAATTGTTGTGGGTAAACGCAGTAAAAGCTCTCTCAGTTGAAGTTTGGTTTGAAAGAAATCAAAGGGTTTTCCAAGATAAACCATAGACTTGGATGGAATATTATGATCTTGCTTGTTTGAATACATCCTCATGGTGTTCATTATCCAAATCTTTTCAGGAATACTCTTTGCAGGAAATTTTGTTAAATTGGCCAGCCTGTATAGCCTCCCCACTTTGAAGTACTCGAATATTATGTCTCCTGGATTAGCCCTCTATTTCAACCAGATTTCTGCTCAATCAAGGATTATTCTTCCTTTGTTCTTGGCCTGCTGCCTTAGTTTTTATGTTTTGTATGGACAGATTATTATTATTATTATGTTTGGCCTTACATTTGTGGCTTTTGTTGTTGATCTTGAATTGAAAATAGGAGCTTAATATAAGGGTTTTTATTCTCGCTTCTTGTATATGATGAGGACGCTAAGGGGGTGTCAACGTAGTTGAGATGCTCGGGTGCACCTACTGATCCTTCCCATCGCTTTTTGTATAACCCTCATGTACATTGGGCTTTTGTCTCTCTATTTTTCAATATTAATAATAGTGAGACTTGTTTCCTTTTAAAATAAAAAACAAAAAATGAAAGTGCCTTCCATCCATCAAAGCACGAAAGTCCTAATCTTTCAGAAATTCCTATAATGAAGAGTGCATAACTACATGCAGGATAGGGGTAGAAAAAGAGTTAAAAAAGCAAAGTGAAAACATAAGCATCATAGCGGAAGCATAGTCATTCACTCAGATCCAGTTAACCAACCGGGGATAAAACAACTAGGGCAAACTAGATGGAAAACTTCAAACTCCTAAACTTATTTATACAACTTTTTACATCTGCTAAACACTCTAAGAGCAAGTTTGGTTAAAATCACTTCTACCATGTTTAAAATCACTCCTTTTAAACACGCAAGATCAATTTAATGTTGAATTTTACACTTTCAAGTGTCATTTTCATATCATCAAAATTGAAAATCACTTCTACCTGAGAGGGCAATGAACCCCCTTCTCCCTCCTTTACTCCATCCCTATAAATTGCACATGAAAATCCAAGCATTTTAATCAGTACAGCAAGAGACGTTACCATAAGCACAATGGATGAACACCGGCTTCTTCTGCTCTCTCTTTCTACAAATCCACCGAACGGCCAATTCAATTTCTCGAGGCTGAGGAGAGCGTGTATCCCAAGTTGGAACACACAAATAACCTGCCCTAGAGACTTCTAAACACCTTGGCAATTCACAAGTACAATCAACAATGGCAGGATTACAAGGAGGCAATCTATCAGGTGAACAAGGCCACCCCCCAACAAATAAACCATCACAAATTTCACTGTAAGGATCATCTTTACGGTACAATCCACGCAATGAAGGAAGATATCGAACGAAATACAAAAATGGACCAAAAATAATGACGGACCAAATGGGAAAAGTCCCATCTGATTTCTTTCCCAAAAGCAGGGGAAGATTGATTGATGGAAGAGAAGCAACTGAGACCAAGAAAGAAACTAAAGAAGCATATAAGAATTGAAATGATAACAATCTGAAGCCATAGAACCTAAAAAATAGAAATAGAGAGAATAAAGCTACCGCCTTCAACCCTATCAAAGATGAAAGTCCTGGTTTCACCATTTCGAAACCTCAAAAACTTAGATTAGAAAGAATTTCAGATCAAAATATCAAATGGGTTGTTACGATTTGGAAATTTCTTACGATCATATGAAACATGAAAGCTGAGGAGGACTGTGACCCACCAATCCTGATTGAAACGAAGCCAAGGGAAGAAAAGATGGATTTTTTTCTCCTTTTAAATTTTATTTTATTACTACATTTTCGCAATCTCGTGGATATTGCCGATTAAATATAAAATTAATAGTTATTTCAAAGATAAAACAAGATATAAGTTTATTAGATATTTCAATATATTTGTAAAATATAAAAAGATAATTTTTACGTAAATGTAACAAAAATTCAAAATATTTACGACATCTATAACAAAATAAGAAAAGTCAAAAAGTGATTACACGGTGTAATCACTTTTCATAAATTTCATATATGCCTTTGCGTTTATACCTTCTTTGATATTTATTAATCTTAGGCCATTTCGGTGCAATTAATGCCCGAGATAGAATAACTAAAGGAAAAAGTCTTTCATCTCGAAACATCAAGGGGCAATGTATGCCTGAGATTGAATAAAATAAAAGCAGAATTCTTTCATCTCAAGTCATTTCGGTGCGATTAAGGCCTGATATAGAATAACTAAAGGCATGAGTATTTCATCTCGGGACATCTCGCGCCAATGTATGCTTTATATCAAATAAAATAAAGGCAAAATTCTTTCATTTTGGATCATCTCAGTGCCACTAAGGTTCGAGATATAATAATTAAAGGAAAAATTCTTTCATCCCATAACATTTCGGTGCAACTAAGACCCAAGATTGTGTATCATGATCTACACGATCGTTTAAATTTGAAAGTCATCGTTTAAAATGAAGTACAAGATTTTGTATATCTACACTTCTATCTTTCATCTTGGACCATTTTGATGCATTGTATGCTAGAAATCGTGTATCAAAATCTACATGATCGTGTGGTCAATTTATCGTGTGTTAACTGGATAATTTTGGTATTTTACATCGTGGATTTGTAGGCTTTTTCTGTTTTCGAAATTATTCTATACAATATAAATATTTTACCAGATAGTTATATTTTTTAAAAAAAACCTCATATAAAAATATATAATATAATATAAAACTAAAATATCACTCGGAGCGAAAACATATTGGACATGATATTTTGCTATGTTAAAAGTAAATATCATTTTTTATCATTTTAAATAATTTTCTTTAATGATAAAGGTTCAATTTATATTGGGTTAATTAATTACGTTATTATCTACTAAAATTAATTTTAACAGATATATCCAACATAAAACCATATTCAAAGTGAATTTATCAAAAGAAAAGACTTAGTATCAAAAGCATACGTATCTTTCAAACTCGAGACAAGAACAAATAGTAAAGATTAAATTCTTCTTAAGCCAAAACAAGCACGGTTGAATTGACATACGAATTAGCAACTATGAGGTGTAAAGTTTACTTTAAATATCCTCATCTTTATTATATTAAAAGGTGATTAAATTATTAATTCTTAATTTAAGATAATATATGATGGTTTCTTTACACTAATTGAGAAACATAATTGAGACTTTTTTATACCCTTACTAGTTTTTAAAAATAAAATATTGGTTACATAGTTTTATTAAGAAAGTCAATCACATTTAAAATAATCACATTTTTAGGGTTTTAGAAGAATTAATATTTTGTTTTATTCTTTTTAGAAAATTCGTTGTGTTTATAATAAATGTTAAAAATAGTTCAAAATTAATTTATAGAGAATAAATGGATAAAAATTATAATCAAACTATTTATATAAAAATTAAGAGAGATGAATAATTGAATGAAGGAAATATAATTTTGGTATTTAGGAAAAAAATAAAGGTAAATAAATAATATTATCTAAAAATAATAATTTATCAATGGTGCTGGGTTTTCTAACACGTGGCTTGCACGTGATGTTTCAATTTTGTTAATGTTTGCTATGTGAAACAAAGTAAAAGAGTTTTGGTATTAAAGAGATCCATGGGGTTGTCTCTGTTTTTTTCTTCTATTCCTTTCCTTGTCATAAGGGAAATAGAAATAACAACTTATATAAAAGTAAAAACATTGGGTTAAAAATCTAACTTCACTTGTTCATTTTTTAGATTTGTTTCATCGAGGAAAAAAATATTAAAATGATTGATGCAGAGTGATTTCATAACAATGTACAAATAAAAAGTAAATCATTTTACAAGTACTAAAATTTCTTTCATAACTATTTTGTTTTTTAAAATTTAAAGCTACAAACACTACTTTTACCCTCAAATTTCTTCTTTTGTTTTAAACATGATTTTAAAAAACTAAACAAAAAAAAAGTGTCTTTTAACAAAAACTAATTTTATTTTTAAAATTTAACTAAGAATTCAACCATTGTATTTAAAAAAGATACAAATCATTGCAATATATAGAAGTTAATTTTTGAAAACAAAAGCAAAAAAAAAACGAGATGGTTATCAAATGGAATCTAAAATAGTTGTTTAAAAAAAAACTCAAAAACTAAAACATAACATGTTAATGAAAGTTAATGGATGAAAACAAAACAAACATAAATAAGTTTAAAGACCACTGATAAAACAAACCATTTAACAAATAAAATAGAGGGGCCAACATGTGGATTAAATAATCTATTTACTAAACTCAAATTTAATTGATTATCTATGTCATATACTCAACTAAATAACTATTCAACAACCATTCTTCAACATCTAGGCATGTCATTATCGTCTATTCAAATATAGCCTAGTAAATAAGATATCTATTACACATTGAAGTTGAGTTCAAGTTCGATTTAGCAGCAGCCATAACTTTGATACCACTCCCATTCTTCTGAGAAAAGTTGAAAGAAATGGTTCAAAACTTAGTACAGTGTCTTTCTGAGTATTCTTTCTAATGGCCAAAGCCAGACAGATAAGTCAATAAAATAATGAAAGGTAAAAAAAACAACAACAGATAGGATTGTAGGGAGCTTGAACATCTCCATAGGTTAAAGCAAGATGATGAATCAGAACAGAGGATAAAACTAGAAAGAAATTATAAGGTTTCATTTTCTTCTGCTTCCACCATCCCTCTCACCAACATATGTTTTATTGAAGCAATTGCTGCTGTTTTTTTACCTCTTTACAAATTTAGACATTTTCAACTTATTGGTAGCGTTTGCTGTATGCTGAACCTTCTTTTAATTTCTCTCACGACGGAGATGCAAATTCAACCACACCTATCAGGTGGGAATCAGACGTCATGGAGCTTCAGAGGCCTGGTCCTTCTAAGATAGCAACTTTCCTTTTGCCTGTGGACGATTTGAAATGAGAGTTTATTCAGGGTTTCAAGTAGTAGGGACATGACATGTTAGAGATAACCAACATAAGGTCAACGAAATGAGATTGGCAACTCAAATTCTTTTGTTACAAATAAAATTACCTATAAATATTGGTTCATACTAAGCAAATGTACAAGCAAAAAGTGATCAGGGAAGTTTCAAGAAAGACTAAATGATGATACAAGATAAACCCAAGATAAACCCAATTATAAGGCACTTGGAACCTCCCTCTTGAGTACTCTCACCCAAGCCCTAGATCACTCCAAATTCTCTCCCCTCTCACTTCCCTCCCTCCATTCATAACAAGATGTAACCACCCTAGTAACCACACTTACACAATAACTACTAGTAACCACTTACACAATAACTACTAGTAACTTCCTAAATATCTAATTATCCTTATACTCCTGACCCTATAGTAATCTAAGTACCTAACATAAACCTTAAGTAGGTGACCATCATGGATTAAATCTATGACATCTTGACCTTTTACCAAGGTCATGCCCCTATTTACCACTGGACCAATCCATGATAGTTAATAGTCATGTTCACCGTTCAATTAACCAGATAGGAAGGGAAGCAGAAACCAAGATATAAACAAACTCACATGAACTTGGAAACAGATTATCAAAGTAAATAAATAAAAGGAAACAACAAAATATGGTGCCCCTGCCATAGCTAACCACATTTTTTCCAATTATTCAGGTGCAGTTACTAAAATGGATTTAATAAAAGAAACAGCTCATCAACATAACCTTTACTCTCCACCAAAAAGGTACCTCAAGATGCAGCACCACAATTTTGGAGGCACATGTGAACTTGACGAAGGAAGAGAGACAAATATTCATGTAAAAGAATATTCTGTTTCGGTTGTGATAGGGAATGTAGTTATTATTAAGAATGGCTCGCAGGCCCATGCTGTAATGCACAAACAGAAAATAAATCCATACAAGTCAATCATAGATGAAGAAAATCAGAACATTGAGAAAATAATTACTAATTAGCTGCGGGAACTTTTTCTTGTTCTTTCCCTACGTTCAATTCCTATCTACGAAGGTAGAGAATCGAACCAGTAACCTTTAAGTTAGTAATTGATATTAATGTTTTATCCATTGAGCTATAGTCAATGGTAGAAACCACAAATAAAGTACCGAAATTGTGAAAACCTCACAGGGATCATGCTCCTCAAGCCAATAGCTCTACTCCACAAAATGAATAAAAACTGGATCTGTAAAAAAAATCTTCCAAAAAATCTCCTGTCCGACAGATGCGATACACAAACACTTCCATCAACAACCTTAGCATGAAGCTTTCTCCTTTGAAGGATTTGCAAAACAGATGAAAGACTAAAGGAAAGGTGGAAATGGATGCATATGAAACCTAAACCTGGTAAGGCTAAGTTAAAAGAGGGTAAAACGTACAAGATCCACGGTGGAGCTACCAACCAATCCCATGATCATTTTATTGAGAGAGGAAGAAAGCAAGAAATCAGAAAATAAAAGAGAAGCAAATGAAGATAAGAAAATAACTAATTAAGCCTTGTGAACAACTCCCTGACAGCGAATCACTAGTAAGCAGGGTCATATAATCGTAAAAAGTGTGCATCCAACTATGACAGATGAAATTTTAAGCCTTTTCCTTACTCCATGCAAGAGATAATGCTTACGTCGGAAAGAATAAAGAAATTAGCAGAAAAACAGGACAAAAGTAATTAATGATATCATTATGAAATAAGTGTACAAAGAACCATACTATATATTAATTGTCTACATAACGCATAGCAATAACGAAACAATATGTATCTTACCACTTGTTTGAAGAGACTTCGCACTGTGACAAGCAGTAGCGGTAAACAGCAAGAATCTTCTGCTACCAACTGGAAACGGGCAACCAAAATAGAAATCCTGAAATTCCCACAATTTAACTCAAATAGAAGGAAGAAAAACAACTTTCGGACAGTTATGCAATGATAATATTTCTGGCTAGTTCCCCGACTTCAATGGCAGGGTATTGTAGCAAATGAAGTTTTATTCCATTTAACACCAATTCGTAAAAGAAATCATAAAATACAAAAAGAGAGAGAGAGAGAAGAAGAAGAAGAAGAGAGGAGAGGAAACCACCCGACGGCCAAAATAAATTTAAATTATGTTCTCATCCAGGGAATTTGGTTCGATCATCATAATATGAGTGACCTCAGGCTTTCATATCTTCAGCACAAGTGCACTAATAATTGCATTACTCTGCCAGAGGCCCTGTGAAGTTGCTGAATTCCTAGAATGGAGGATATAAGAATCAAACGTTCTGCAGAGCTCACAATCCAAAGAAGAGCAAGAACCAGCAAACAATGTAAGTACTGAAATACCATCACTGACCACATTCTGAACTGGCATGCAGAAGGACGAGGTTCCTAGAATAATTGTCCAGGAGTAGTAAAAGAGATTATGTAATTCAAATAGCCTAAACATCTACAGCCCACTGTCAACTAGTTTACTGTTATAATTGTTAGAATTACTTCAATAGTTACTAAATAACTAACTTGTATTACATTTTCCTCAATAAGTAAACATCTCCTCTCACATTGAGAGATAAGATTTCATTCTAACACAAAGATTAAGATTTGGTTTTACACCAAGAAATGAATGGAAAAGAACATGATAGACAAGTCTTCCGAGAAAATTCTTTTGTTTGCATATAAAATAAGTTATCTGGTTACATGAACAATTATGACCCTCCCCCCCCCCCGAAGTGAAAGAATTGAATGACAGTGATAGCAAATGCCAATCTGTCAAAGGCTTAACTTATACATGAGAGCTCCACCCAACTAAAGTATAGAATTCTAAAACCCCAGTAAATGGGAAAAAGAGGTACACTATACAATCACTATAAAAGCATATTCAACTCAGAGAGGTCGTCCATGGGTATGTCAAGGCCCACTGCATCATGATCTTGTAATCCATCTTCGTCAATGTTCAACCAAGAATCCAGATCTTGAGGGCCACCAAGTTCATTACCCACACCTAACTCTATTGAATCTAAATCATGTAACTGAAGGTTTGTGAAATCTGTACATTCACCAATTTCCTTCGATGAATCCTCAGTAGCATTAGTAAGGGGCAATAACACTGTAAATTCCTTTTTTATGTTGCCATTGCCAATTTCATTGGAAACCCTACTTCCAGGGTTATCAGAATAAGTGCCATCCGTTAGATTGCCTACAAGTCTATTTCCAGCAGGAGATAGCTGAGCTGTCTTCTGCTTGGGTTTTGTTTTTGCTTTTCGCTCAGCCCTAAAGTCCCCAGCAGATGAACGGCCAGCTTTGGTAACACATAATCTAGCTGACATATCTTTATCCCTTTCTCTCTCACTTCTTTTCCCCTTAGCTCCACCTAATGAATTGTTACCCACGGTTGATACAGGTCTCATGCAAGCACTTCCTACATCATCAAGTAACACCTCTTTCTTCTTCCCTCTATTCACTATAGGCCCAGTTCGAATGAAATCCTGGTCAGAAGAATGAAGTAAACCTCTTCCACTTTTATGATTCTGCACTCCATTGGGATAAGCTTCACCAGAAAAGGAACCTACAACGATAGACAATAGTTAAGAACCAAACATACGAGATGAAAACATTGATTAACGTCTTTGACGTTATAGCAGAGGTCTGCATGAAGCAAACAAAAATCATTTGGACAAATTCATGAACCGTATTGTTGCTCAACCACCATATATAACCCATTTGGTTACTGTATTTTTCCTTCTTTTCTTTTTAAGGAATAAATAAAATATTAAGTTCAACAAGACAACAAACAAAATAGGAAAACGCAAGGCATTAAAGCTTCTGCTTTAAGAGTCAACTAATTGGAAACAATTGAATCATTACCATTCATAACATCTGTATCAATTCGGTTAGAAGGTCGAGTTAAAATGTCTCGGAGTGCAGGATCACTGAAACAACTTTTTTGCGTATCATCATATCTCCGACACCTGGCAAGAGTTCTTTTCATGAAAGCTGAAGCAACTTGTTTTGATACCTTGGGGATCCCTAATTTTGCAGCACTACTGCCTCGAGTGGCCTATCATATCAGCCATATAAGTTGAGTTAATAAATGAGTTTAAGTTTTTTTTTTAAGAAAATGTTACAAAAAGTTCCATTATTTTTAATGAAAAGAGGCTAATGCACAAAATACAAAGTAACAAAAGAAATAAATACGAATACATAGAGCACAAAGATCGGGCTGTAAAAGCAAAGGCTTTCCAAAATAAGCATAAATCTTGGAAGAAAAAGACATCAAATAACTTATAGAGAACACCAGATGGAGGCATTAATATGAATGACTTCCAAAGGATCAACCAATACGAGAACTTTCTGATTTTCTCCTGGACAAATTGATTTTCTCTTGAACAAATTTCAGCAAGGAAGGCTTTCACATGGCTGAGGCACGAAGGTTAATCTCAATGGATGGAAGAAAATCTTCTACAGCCTTTGGATGAAAATCTTCTACAGCCTTTGGATGAAAATCTTCTACTCTAATTTCTTCCCCAACAAAAACCTCCCTTTTGCATTTTCGCTTCCCGATAACAATAGACCAATTTCTGATTACTTCAAATTTGAGCTTTTTAAAACTGACAATAATCTGCAACATCAGTTTAATACTTCCAAAAGAGTACTCAATCAAATAAAAGAAAAATAATGCATGTTCTGTTCAAAACAGCACATTCCATATTCATCTTCAAGGCACACTAGTTTGCAGAAATTAATCCATGCCAAGTATATATGATGATAAACTCTAACACGTCTCAGCAAAGGTTTAAGAGTGTGCAGCTTATCTTTTAATATAATTTTCCAGTTACTGTCGACCTATCGGCTGTATCCCATCCCAAATCCCAATCAGGAACATTGTTCTGTTACCCCACTATGAAATTGGTGTTTCTAAATATGTACAACCCAAAGAAAAAAAATGGAGAGAATTTAAAAAATCCATAATAACCAACCTTATTTATTAGGACAGAATTCACTTCAGCTTAGAAAGCCAATACCTGGACTAAGAGAAAGCAGTTCTAGTGCACTGTGCAGTATGTCTTCCCAATCGTATCATGAATCTTCTTTTAGATCGACCTTTTAAATAATTAGAAGGCAAGCCCAAAATGTTGCCCTTCGCGAGTTTAAGGGTTTGTGGGTGCTATTTGTTGAAAAAAAGTCCAGCTTTCCCTTGATTGGGAGGCCAAGGAATTAGCAATCTCAAGCAAAGAATCTCACTTATCTAAATGCCTATAAATTTCCATTTACAGAACGATGCAGTTTGCAAGAATGATGTTGGACTAATTTGTCTCTACTCTCAATGATTTTGGGCTTGACGCTGTTCTCTTCACTCATTTAAGGGCCTCGGTATGCCCTTTATAGTCTGAAGCAGCACTTTCGTCCAAATTGGAATGCATTTATTTCTTCGGTTCAACTTTTGTATTGTTCTTACTGTATTTTTCCTTTGAGTTTGGTATCTTGTATATATATATAGAAACACACATATGCTCCTTAAAGAGATTAAAGGTCTTCTCAAAGAGAACTAAATTTTCTTGTTGGTTCACCCTCATCCACAAGCTTTTGGAATGATCTTTGGTTAGGTGAGACTCCCCTTTCTTTATTCTATCCAAGGATACGGCCAAATTGAAAATCCTCACTATTGCAAAATCACTCAGCTCTTACTCACTGCGAAGGAACTAGCTGAACGACGAACAAGAATGTATAAAACTTGGCTCTTTGCTGTCCTTGTTTTCTTTCAACAGCTCTCTAAACAAATGGATGTGGAGGGTAGATAGCTAGGGCATCTTCACTTGCAACTCCTTGACTTATTTGGCAAACATTACATTTAAATAATGAAATATAAAAATGGTCCAAACCAAAAGAGATTACAGAAAGCTCTCCAATTGTTTGGAAGGAGAATATCATTTGAGAGGAGTGACGCTTGGTCAACTGGAAGGTTCAACCTTGATGCCTAAGCAGATGTGATATAGACTGTAATTCAAATGATAAGCCTTCCCTGTAGAAGTTGGTTGGTAATAGTAGTAGGCTAACACTTCTTTGCTATCAGTTTAGCTCGAACTGTACACAACTGTTATATTATGTTAGATCCCCAATCCTTCTTACATATACAAAAAAGGGTAAGAAGAGAAACTCACAGAATATGCCAAGGGAGAGCTGAGGAGAGAGGGTAAGAAACACCTGAGGGCCCAACGGGAGACATGGATATAAATAAGGAATGTTTTGGGTATGAAAACTAGGTCTAGATTTTGGTGAAAGCTGTTATAGGCTTTTAGGAAAAGTTGTTGCTATTCTCGAAGGAGCTGGATTTGGCTTTTACTATTCCTATCATCTGGTTGCCTTGTTATTTTTTATTCCTTGGATCATTTTATTAATATACAATTTCAGAGTATTGTCTATGTTTGGCCCTTTGTTGAGATCTTTCTGAGTTTCAGGTTTAGAATCTTAACATATTACGGTTAATAATGTAAGCACCAGATCGGAAGCATTGCAAGAAAATGAAATCTTTTACTTCCCTACTCCAGGAACCCAGTTTTCACCGAATGAAAATATTCTTAAGAAATGATAAAAGCCCTTGTTTGCAAGGGGAAAAAACATAAAATACCAGGGAGATCATTTACATCAACCTTGACTAAGAGGGAAAAACAAGAAAAGGACTGAGAGAACACATTTGCCTGAATATAACCAGTGAAAGAAATAACAAAAGTAATTAAGCATAAATATTCTATGTTTTTACGTACCAACTGCTTTAAACAAGCCAACTGAACAAGCCGGTCCATTGCAAACTGTTCACGGGACCTACGAGGTTATAATAAGAAAAAGAAAATTTTCACAAAATTAATAATCATGTTGCAATATGTAGACTAAAGAAAGGAACAGAGATACAAGTAACTGAAAACCCACCGTTCTTCTGTTTTTCTGCCTTCCTCAATTGTTTTAATTATTTTGTTTCCGTGAATTTTTGTTTTAGCAACCTATAAAGCATAAGTCGAAACCTTAGCGCCAAATATAAAGCTTAGAAATGCCAAAGAAGATTGCACAATAAGATCTTACGGACACCTAAATTAAAAAAAACATGAAAGGCATTATGAAAAGTGCATTGCAACCTGTTGGTTAAGTTTCTTCTCTAGTTCAAGAATTTCTTGATTCATAGTTTCCTCTTCCCCATCTGCTAGGTCAGGCTAAGAAAGATACCGTTGAAGAGTTAGAAAGGATAAGGCAACGACACAGAGAAGTATATAACAAAGGTACAATCTAAATACCGAAATACATACCACTGTCTCTGGATACAATCCAATACTCTGGAGCTCCAGCATGAGTCTATCCTCTACAGACATCTGTTCATACTGGCAATTAAAGACAGAGACATTAGACTCCTTCAAAGGCATGCCTAGTGGTCCATCAAGACCATTTTCATGAAGCTCAGGGATGTATCCGTTATCTAATTGTTGATATCCATGATCTTCTTGATGCACATCAGCATTAAACGACTGATTGTCACGCCTTGATCTCCCATTGCAAGAAAATCTAAGACCAGCAATTTGCGGAGTTTTTAGATTCAACTCAGATTTAATTCCCATTTCAACGGATTTTCCAGGCTCAAAATCAACAGAGGGATACAGAACACCAGAAAAGTCATCTCGCCCATATTGTGAAAACATATTTGTCCCTCTACTGTCTTGAAAATCCTCCATTTCCTCTTCAATTATTAAAGCTGATAATACTCTTTGGTAAAGTGGAGTAACAGCTTTCCTCTTTTCTGATTCTAGTTTTCCACTTATAGTAACAAAGTCCTCAGCTTCATCGATCCGATCAACATTTCTAGGCAAAATTTGTGGTTTGCTTTGATTAATTGAGAATTGGCTTTTTCTTCCAGAGCCAAGTGCTTGAGGTGATAAATCTTCCTCTACCCCAAAAGCACCCTAAGAAAATACACACGAGGAAAAGAAAAGAATTATTATAGACAGAACTACTAAAGGAATGAACACAATGATCGTAGAAAAAATGGAAAGAACTACTTCAACAGGGCTATATGTAGTTAAACAGACAGCTCCGATAGTTTAAAAATGAAACACTGCAAATCTAATATCCATGATTTTTTAATTCAAAACCAAGCTTTCATTTTTTTTTTATAAGAAACCAACATTCATTCATAAAATGAAATACGGGAAAACCCCAAGCACCTAAAGGTGATTACGAAAACATTGCCAAATGGCAACTAAGACCGATAAGCTAAAATTCTTAAAAGGGTACCAAATTTTGCACCAGTAAAAAGCCATGGACAAAACAATGTCAAAATGAACTAAAAGATGAAAAAGAGTCTTTAAATAGATGCCTATTACGCTCGCCCCATAAAGTCCAAAAGAGAGCCTGAAAACAGCCTAACCTACTTACAACCAATAAACGGGTGGCCCACCATAATAGAGTTGAGGATGTCTGAAATGTCAACAGACAAAACAGTAGACAAAACAGTAGACCAAACAAAAGCCTCCAAAATGAGATAACAAAATTGTCGAGCAAAAGGACAATGAATAAAAAGGTAAGGGGGGATTCAGCATTAGCACAACACATAATACACGAAGGAGAAAGAGACATATTAAGGCATACGACGCTGGAGACGATCGGTGATGTTTATAGCTTTATGACTAAGCTCCCAAAGAAAAAATTTTAATTTTCTTCGAGAAGTGAACCATCCAAATGATCAAATAAAAATCCCCTTTAGAAGGCTCGAGAGCATTTGTCAAGCCATCAATCATATATTTCACAATAAACATAGATGAGGAGTAAACATCGATGAGGAGTCAATAGTCCATCACTAAGAATCAGGCACCACATGAAACCTGATAGAAGACAATAGTAGACAAAGATACCCATTCCTGATTTTCATGATCAATAAAATTATGTCGAAAGTGCAAGCCCCAAGTCTCAAAATCAACGAGCCACGCATCAGCAGGAGTACAAGAGAGACGGAACAAACGAAGAAAAATCACAGAGAGAATACCACAACCATGCCATCGATCTTTCCAAAAAGAGATAGTGTCACCCGTACACCAAGGCAATGTTGAGTCTTAGAAAATACAAGGTCAGCAGTATGGCAGATCGAGCTCCACGGGGAATTTGGTGACCTAACAATATCGGCCAAACACAAGCGGGATAATAGTACTTAGTCACTATGAGCTGACACCACAAAGCATCCCGCTCGTCTAAAAACCTTCAGATCTAATTCGCCAAAAGGGCTGAATTTTGATAACGAAAATTTCCAATGCCAAGACCACCAAGAAGCTTAGGGCACTGAGTAGTAATCCAATTAACGTTATGCATACCATTTTCATCACATGAACCATTCCAAAAAAATCACAAATCAGTTTCTCCAAACAATTAATCACATCATTAGGGGCATGAAAAATAGAAAGGTAGTAATTAGGCAAGCTTGAAAGGGTGGCTTGAATAAGCGTAAGACAACCACCGTCAAATATGTAGGCATATTTCTAGTTATGGAGTTTTTGTTGGAACTTCTCAATAATTGGTTGCCAGAAAATCATCAATTTGGAGTTGCCACCAAGGGGAAGGCCAAGATAAGAAGCAGGCTATTGTTCCTTCTTATACCCAAAAGCAGTCACCATCCAATCCAGATCATCATCAGAGATATGAATGCCAAGGAGATCACTTTTAGAGAGATTAATAGATAAACCAGAAGCTTGTTCAAAGACATGAATAACCTCAAACAAGCATGTAAAGGCAGCAGTCAGCAGTGGAAAAGAGAAAAGTGTTAGCAAATTGCAAGTGATTCAGGATAAAACTCGAAGTACCAATGGGGTGAGTGGCTATCAAATTTTTAGATAAACTATGATCCAACAGACAACTTAAGCAATCAACAACCAATATAAAAAAGAAAGGAGAAAGAGGATCACCTTGTCTAATGCCGTGAGTAGGGATTATTTTACCACAAGGTCTACCATTAATAATAATGGAAAATTTTGCACTAGAGACACATCCATGAATCCACTTACGCCAAATCCTTTAGCCTAGAGAATTGCATCTAAAAAGCCCCAATCAACCGTATCAAAAGCTTTTTCAAGATCAAGTTGAGATACATTCAGAATCTGTCTATTTTCAACGAAAGCAAGCTGATTTAAAGCAATGGTTGATGGAAGAACCCGTTTCAAACGATTCGATAAGACCCGAGCAATAATCTTGTAAGCACACGGGATGGGCTAATTGGACAATAATCAGAGGCCATTCTAGCATCCAAATCCTTGGGGATGAGACAAATATAGGTTTCATTTAGGGAGGCATTGGTAATTCCAGAGTCAAAAAAATCATGGACCATATTCATAATGTCATCTTCAAAAGTAGTCCAGAAAATTTTGAAAATTGCTGCTGTAAATCTATCAGGACCAAGAGACTTGTTAGCACCAAGATAAGAGATAGCCAAGAAAACCTCCTCTTCAGAAAATGGGCATTCAAGATCAGTAGCATTATTATTCGAAATCGGAATCCAATTCACATTTATGGGTAGGAACTGAGAACCAGCCTTCTTAGTAAAGAGGTCTTTGTAGAAATCGTCAGATTCAAAAAACCAAGCTTTCATTTAAAAAAACCAAAAGATACAGAAAGGCAAACAGGAAAAAAAAAACGCATAGGCCAACAGAATAAAAATGACCTATGAAAAGACACCCCAAAAGGAAATGTTTGGGGTTTTCCACCGCTTTCATTTATCAATGAAATGTTTCTTTCACCAAAAAAAACCCCAAAAGGAAGCCAGAAAAATCCAACCTATCAAGAAAGAAGTGCTTACTCAAAAGGACCTAGAAACTTGTATATACAAACAAACAAATAACTGATTGCTATGAATCTTATGATAGCTGTCCGAAGCGGCAGCTGAAATGAGGGCATCAATAGGTAGCTAAGATTGAACAAATAATAACTTTTCAAAGCTTTAAGCTCAAACAGCGGGTTAAATAATATAATATGATGCATTTTCTTCCCTAATCTTATGATGGCTGTCCAAAGTGGCAGCTGAAATGAGGCCATAAATAGGTAGCTAAGATGAACAAATAATAACTTTCCAAAGCTTTAACCTCGAACAGTGGTGTTTAAATAATATAATATGATGAATTTACTTCCCTAATTATCATTTTGATTCCCTACCATCCCGAGAAATTTATCAGCCTAACCAGCTCGCACCCTACAACTTTACCCAATCGTTCAAGATTTGTAAATACATCAAAGAAATAAAGATATCTGCAACTCCCAGTATATTACCCAAAGTTCAAATTTATCTAAATGATCCTATATTAACTTTTTTTATAAACCCAATACCTTCACCTAAATTTTCTGCCAACTTAGCAAAAACTTCAGTTCTGAATAATTTATACATGCTGCTAAACAAACGAAAATCCACACATACCGAAATTGTATTCTCGTGGTCCAGTACTTCAGAGAAGCTTTCATCATTCTTGTCTAGGGATATCTGCAGAGTGCAGATAAAGTTCATTAATAATTTAAGAATGTCTCTTTTAGTGACATTGGGAAGTACTGATGTTTACAATAGAATACTATAGTTCTTAAGTTTAAGAGTATCTTTTATTGAAATTGAGATCTTATGATGTTTGCGGTAAAACAGAATATAACAGTTCTTACCTGCTGCTTCAAAAAGGACTCATCCTCTTGGCTGAGGGAAGCAAATAAAAATTCCATTTTCCACCAGAATGTACTAGAACAGCAAACATCTGCAATAGGAAAAATAAAATAAATATTACACATTAGACATTCATACATCCGTACACACCATTCTTCATCTTTAAGAGATTCAAAATTTGAAGAAGGATAACTTACAGCTCGGATTACAAGCATAATTTGCAGCATCTAGAAGCTCTTCACGGTCATCATCTGATTCACCTATAAACCATGTATAAGAATACTTATGCACATGTAACATTAAGGAAGTGAATCCCATTTAAATATACAATCATTTGTCATCTCAGTGGACATGCAGAAACTGAACAAGAAATAATAACTTCTTACAAGAATATTATCAATTCCCACTCCTAAAGCTCATTATCATGTTGCACGTCAGCATATCACACACGGGTTAAACTTTTACTTCCTCTTAAGAAAAGAAAGGAAAATGATATCATTATAGAAATTATCATTTCAACTAGAAAACTTTTCTTTTCAGAGAAAACAAAAGTCTAATCAATACACATAGCATACATCTGAACTTCAAAAGAAAACGTGTAGTAGCTTTCAACAAAATGAAGCACTGGAAGAATATTCATATAGCTTCATGCTCATGTTTCACAGAGTTACATTGCAAGTGAGGGTAAAACTAAAAGCTTCCTTTCTAGGAATAGAAACTATTATTTCAACTGAATTTTTCATAGAAACCAAATGTCCGCTCAATACCTAAAGTCTACATGCATTCAAACCTAAACAAAACTATTGTGTAGCATTTATAAAATTGTTGCACGGAAGAATATTTTCATAGATTAAAATTTAAAGTCTTACCCACCACAATTATGCTTTCTCCCCTCTCACAAATATACTTCTACTTTCTCCAAAAAAAAAAGTTGTTTCATGTAAAATCTTCTAACTGAAAACAGGTAATTTGAAGTAGGAAACTTCATGCTAAACCCTAAAGAACTCTACCATTAAAACTATTACCAGAAGCTGTATCCTGTTTCTTGGAGAAACCCATCATTAAACACCATACGTATCAAAGATAATATACCTGTACAATCAGGGGAACCACCAGCTGATGTTTGTGAAACTCGGGTGACGGCCTTACGATCAGATAACTTTTTTAGTGGGGGACGACCTGACTTGCTGAATTGTAATATATATCAATAAGATAAAGATCATTGAAAAGAATAATGAAAGAGAAAAAAAATATTGACAGATATATCACCTTCCATTTTTCTCGGAACCGAGCCTTGCACTTTTAAGTGGTTTAGTCAAGATCGGAGTTTCCAGTTTCTCCCTCGCTGGTGAAACAGAAACCCTTGAAAATGATGAACCCCTACCGCTCCTTCCCTGTCTTCTAGCACAGTCCCCAATTTCTTCTTTGTCAAGTCCCTTGTTCTTAACTGAATGAAATATGTTAGAAGCATTATTCTGAGCAGAAGGAACCAACATTCTTTCTTCAGGTTCCCCATTCACTGATCCTCTCTCTTTCAACTGACTCTCATGATTTTCCCCAGCTCCAGATTCTTCACTCTCAGATAACCTGGCAGGAGATGACACGACTTCCTGTTTCACCCTAACTTGTTGACTACCAATAGACAAGTTCCTTGCAAGAAATGAACCACCCGCCACAGGTGAAGCCATTCTACCACCTAAATCTGAAGGAGAACCTTCAGACCCCTGCACATCATCGTGGTTTGAAACAGGTGTTAATAGATTAGATCTTCTAGTACGGGACATTTTCTGTGGCCTCTGGCCAACCCATTGAGCCATGGGAGGAGAAGATGATCCACTGGGAATGGGACGCTTGCGATTGTTAGCCCCATTTACTGATTGAAATTTATTTGAACTTGCAGGTTGTTCCCAGCCATCAAGACCTCCAGACATACGTGAAAGATTAGGAGATGAACTTCCAGCATTACTAGAGCCAGATCTTGGTGCCCTTGAACCCTTTCCTTTTGCCAACGAATAAGGACCAGCTACATGATTGTCTTCACGAACATTTAATCTGATAATAATTTTACATTAATCAAAAATAACATATGACATCTTGCTAACTATATGAGAGCAACCATTAACTACTCAAAAGAGTAGATGGAAATATGACAGTAATAAACCAAAAGTCCAGATTTCAATTGTAGCAAAGCATAAATAATTTATGAAGTTATTGTCAGAAACTGCACCCTCCTAATTGTCATGGAAATTAAGGAGGTATTTAGGGCAAGGAGTGGAGTTGCAAACTCCAAAAAGTTGTGGAACTCGTAGAGTTGGACAAGGAGTTAATAAGACATAAAATTAATGTTTTTTAGTTGTGGGGCCCATTAACTCCTTGGGCCAAAGACTCAGAGAGAGAGAGCACTAAAAGGAAGTCCTATAGTAAGCACTAACTGAAAAAAAATTATGAAGTTTTAATCTTTATTTCCAGTCCAACTTCCCCTAGAAAGCTATGTCCATAACATCTTCCCTTTTTGTTTGAAATTGTCGCCAAGCAACAATTAGAAGATGCCTTGGAAATGAAGAAGGGGAGCACCGACCAATGTTGCAGAAGATTGGCCCACAAGAAAGTGAAAGAAAATGATGATGGTATTTGTGTTTTTTATATAATATCGTTCCTTATCATAAAATTAAAATAGCACCAAACATAGTAGACTAAAACAACCGACATACTTGTTATTTCCTTTAACTAGTAATCGGTCCTTTCCTTGTCCACCGGCAGAATCCCTAAAATGAGTGGGTTTTTTTTCAGGCTCGGCCTTGGGAATAATCCGCACGCTTGAACTAGTAGGCAGAGAACTTCCATCACACTTGTTTATTCCACTAATACCGCTGGAAGAACCTGATCTGCAATAAACATCACATTTCAACGTTTATCCATCTTATACATTAATAATTAATAAACAGGTAATGACAATGAAATAACTTATGTCCAATAAGTATCCTGTCCACTTTCCAATAAATTGAATATTTCAGGTAAAGAAAAGGAAAATTTCAAACTGCAATATATAGAAGGAATTGTCCATGAAATAAGAAATATGTTCATTTATAAAGACAGAATTGAAATTGTACAGATTACACGGTAAATGGTTCACGTGAATATGACTTGATTTAAAATTCTTCAAACCTACCTCAAATATTGCATAAGTGCATGCCGCACAACTAACTACTCTACTTCAAAATGTTCCCTTTTGCTGGAGAGGGAAGGGAGATTTAGAAACAATTTCATTAATACCAACACCAGACAAAGGGGCTACTAACTCAAATCTGCTCGAGAGTTATAAAAAAATAATAGGAAAATATTTTCAAAAAAATATCAGTTAAGAAGCTGCATGAGAAGGAAATAATCATGTGACGTCAGTTTCTAGGTACAATTTGGATAATTTTGGGGCGGCTTTTGCTTGTACCAGGTCATATCAGTCTATAATCAAGGATATGTCGTTGACCTTAATTCTAAAGACAGGAGGTCCTTGACGGGTTAATTACTTTTTGCAAACCTTTGACTTAGAGAAATAGGAGAGCTTATAGAAGGATAAACCGTCCTTGGAGATCGTTTGCACTGGCTAGGATCTATGTTTCCCATTAAATTTCTGTAACTATCTGGGTGCTACAGCATTGTTTTTGGTACTTCCGATAAAAGAAATGGACTGGTATCACACCAAGAATTGGGCCATCCAAGGTTAAGCAAAGAAAAGGAGTAAAGGGAGATCCAACCCAAATTATCTGCAGAAAAAAAATTGTTTTATAGAGATACTTTTTTTTTAAAGGAGACAAGCTTCTTTATTATTAATAAACTCAAAGTACAAGAGAGCTATATTAGAATAATAGGGAAGCCAAGAAATGGGACAGAGAGGGAGGATCCATAGGTGCACCCAGACATCTCAACTAGGTTGACACCCCTATAGAACCTTCGTCAAGAACAATACTAAGGTCATGAAAAGATCAAAGTAACAACCAAAATAACAACAGAAGCTACCTACGGTAGACAGAAGCAAGGTTGAAAGGTAAAAACATAACGGCAAAAATACATATTAAAGCCCATCCAAACTACAGAGATACAACTGAAAGGTTTGTAAAGTTTGAGACTATGTTCAATTAAAGTCATGGTAAATACGCTCGTGATTTTCGAAAATGAAACGGCTCCAACAGTGCTAAAAATTAATCACAAAAGCACGAGTTCCCCATTTTTGGACTGGACATTTTTTTAGTAAAGATATGATGACTTCATTGCTACTGAAAAAGACAGATATGAGGACAATGGATTGAACAAGATTCAACAATATAACCAGTTGATATTTAGCCACATAGCAACATTTTCTTCATGAAGTTGAAATTTAGAGGTCCACAAAAGGTTGAAACTTATCTTAAAACAAAAATCAATTATAAGATCATCTCCGAACAATCTCCAAATGTCAATTCCATTAATAAGTTAAGTGTTCTTTGAAAAAGAAGATATAGAAGTCCAGATCAGCATACAACCTTGCCAGTTATAACTAATAGAACATTACTGACAATATCTTTCAGTGTGGGAAGTGCATAAAAGGTTGGGATTTATTCTAAAAACATGTCAATTTTTAGACTCGTCTCGCAACCTGTCTCAAAAGGAAAATTCCAAGACAAATCAACTTGTTATTGGGAAAAGGAGAGGGAGGAAACTTTTTTAAAAAAAATAAGAAAAAGAATAATAATGATATTTTAAAAAAAAAAATGTTACATAAAATCCTAGCTAGATTTCTCATCTTTGAACTGTACAAGATTCATCCATGCATGGTAAGGATGAAGTAAATCACCTGACACTTTGGGACTCAGACGATTGCAGTCCTGGCTCATTATTTAGCTTATGAAGCATGGCACGTTTGAGCTCTCCTTCACCATCCAAGGGTCTGTTTAAAACTGTACCCACAGACCGCTTCCTTTTCATTCTTCTGTCCCACGATTCTGCAGTTGGAAGTTTGCGAATTTTTTCTTCAACTAGATCAGAAGCTTCACCTCCATCCCTAATCAAATCTCTCTCTCTCCCCAAGGAAGGAGGTTGCCTCATGACATTGTTAGTCCGGCCTTCAGCCTATTAAAAAATT
Source organism: Cucumis hystrix (assembly GCA_025688845.1). Lineage (NCBI taxonomy): Eukaryota > Viridiplantae > Streptophyta > Magnoliopsida > Cucurbitales > Cucurbitaceae > Cucumis > Cucumis hystrix. Next base: position 6,242,757 of record CM046885.1, on the reverse strand, counting down.
GAACAATATTCGCTCAGGCAGTCTTAAGTTTAAGAAATATCAAACTAGCATGAATTGAAAGAAGAATAGATTTATGAACATGATAGTAAATGTGTAGAGACTGAATCATGGGGCTCAAGAAAATTCAGGACAGCAATAAAAAATCACAGTAATACGAAAGGAGACCTCTGAAAACCTAGAGAATGCAGTAAAAATGGATCTATCAACAGATGTTGCATGAAGATACATCGCTTGCCACTTGCCAAAAGGGCACCTCTCAGAACTTTGCAACATCAAAGTTATGTCTAATTAATCATGCTATTTTGTGACTTCTCAAAAATTCTACTAATTCTTGTTTCCCAACACTACGGGTTCAACCTTTTGATTCAGTTCTCCGCCTTTGATAAGAAACTTTCTTTTCACTTATATAAACCAATACCTAAGTTGAGGTAATTATGTTCAAACACTTCATTTCTATCAAAAAGTAATGACACATGTCATGTAACTTTTTTTTCCTGAGCACCACACTTATCAAATTAAATTTGTCCTTCATATCTGAAGACCATATAGGGGCACACAAAAGTGAATTGTACTCCAAAAACACCTGAAATTGCAACATCTCTCTTAAAAGACTATTACTTCACATTTTCCAAATTACCAAAAATCAGCGCTCAGAGCATTATTCAATTAGTCTTTGCTCTCCACTAAATCTCTGACTTGGTCACTAACAATGCAGTATAGCTAAACTCTTCTAAAAAAGAAATAGCAAATGATTTTAAACCATGGGAAAACAAGATAAATTGAATTACATTAAATGCATGCAGAACAAATAAGTGATGACTAACCAGTAATAGTACTGTCTTCCTAAAGATTTGTATTGCCAGAAAAAGGACTAACACAAAATCACCATAAGTAAAATGGAATAAAAATCCTATGATGTTGGATTGATTTCGTTGGATTGGAGTTCTTTTCTATAGTTAGCTATTGGGCTCCCCATTTTATGTCGGACTTGTTTGTATGCTCTTGTTGTTCTTTCATCTTTCTTGATGAAAGCTCGGTTTCTCAATCGATTGGTTTGTGAGGAAGTTCCCATCCTTACCTGTTACCTTCCTTGTTGGAAGGAGAAGGAAACTCTGGACCATATTCTCTAGGGTTGCATACTAGCGAGATCCATTGAGAATTTCTTCTTCCAGCCGTTTGATTTTCACAGCTAGTCACAAGGATTGTAGTAAATAGTAATGTGTGTGTGTGTAAAAACAACTTTCATTGGTAAAAAATGACCAAATATGATCATGTAGTAAATAGTAATATGATTGGGTTGCTCCCCCCCCCCCCCCCCCCCCCTTCCTCCATCTCCCCAAATAACCTATGGGAGACGGATTGTTTTTATGGTTAGCTGGGGTGTGTCATTTATGGTGGATGATTTGGGGGGAGTGGAATAGTAAGCATGGTATTTAGGGAGGTGGAAAGGGATTCTAAGGATGTTTGGTCCCTTGTTAGAATCATTATTCCCTTTTGGGTTTCGATTTTGAAGACCTTTTGCAATTATTCAATAAGCACTATTTTGTATCATTGGAATCCCTTTCTTTGGGAAAATCCCCTTTCTGTGAGTTTGGCTTTTTGTATGCTCTTGTATTCCCTTTTTTTACATTGAAAGTCATCATTACCGTCAATGAAAAGAAAATGTGAAGCTTGGTTTCTAACCAAAATAAATAAAGAATTTTTTTCAAAATGAGAACAAAACAAAGATATGCAACAATTTTCATTATATGGAAAGACAAGTGTATAAATAAACGCACGTTAATATTGAAAACTAGAACAGAAGTAAAAGGATAAATAAAATTTCCAGACCCTTAATTCAGCAACTGAAGTCCGAACCCGCTTGTTAAGAACGTTTTTTGCCCTGTCTTCAAGTCTCTGATTCACAACATCTGAAGAATTTCGATGAACCTGACTTCCCTTCTTCAACATGTTAGGCCCGACTGGCCTTTCAGTTAAGATCTCATTCCGAATTTGCTTCTTCTGGACCTGGGACTCACAGTACTTGTTCAATTTGTTCAAGGAATCATCCATCCTTCTTCCCCTAACCCTGAAAAGTATATGTTCATCAGAATCAGTATCCTCATTCCAGATTGTTCGGATGAAAACTTTTTTGAAGGACTAGGCCTTAAGACTGAGGAGGAAGTGGAGTTTTCAAATCTATTGGGGACAATCAATGGCCACATCCCCTCCCAGTTTGCTGAAAGGAGAATCTGGATTCTTAAGAACTTGGGAGAAATCTAACACTAAAAGTCTAAATCTCTAAATCATACTCTTGTATCTATCCGTAACAAAGGTTTGACCAAGACTGTTGGAAGAACAAAATCCCCAAAACCGCTAGTGTTCCTATAGATCCTCGTTCTTGGAAGACTGAATAGTAATGACAAAGTTCAATGGAAGTTTCCTATTATGCAGTTTCTCCAAGAGCTGTGTGTGTTATTTTCTAAAAAAATATATTATTTGATGTACATTTGAGAAAACCTAGAACCTTCTTTTCATTCATTGAGTTTATGCTACAAGCCAAAGTATTTTGTTAGATATTTCCTACTTCGGAGCCAGGGCCAGCCATCCACTGTCTATAAGAGGATTCTTGGGATATGCTTTCTTGCGAGCAAGCAGATTAAGAGAAATGGAAGATCCCATGGGAAAATGGTCTCGTGGCCAGTTGAGAGTTGAGGAAGGACAAAACTAGAACTAGAAGTAAAGTTTTTCTTAATAACAAAATAGTGCTTGATAATACTTCTAGAGATTTTGAATCATTTTTCCCCAGGACAAGAAATTGATTTTTTTCCCATTTTGAATAATGTTTTAGTTTTAGCATGCTTGTAACTTCCCATCGATTTAACCCTCCAAGCCAATAGTCTTTTATCATTTATGCCACGCAAGTTCCACATCAAAAACTTCCTTTTGGTTGAAAGGTTCTTCCCTTCTTTTTCTTATTTTCTTATTTTTTGTCTCCTATTAACACAAAGTTTGCTATTTATATTCAAGAAAACAAACAACAATGTAAACAAGAGATAAATTTATGTAATCAAACAGATCATTGCAAGCCAACCCGCTGAACAGATCGTTAGCACCCAAATTTAAGTTTGGAAAATGTACTAATAGAATTTGTAACCAACAGGATTCCCAACTGTTTCATACTCGAGGATTGCAGCATCATGACATAAAATAAAAGAAGAGGGAAAACAAATATGATGTGTCTGGTGAATATGAAAAATCAAAACCATAGGGTACCTAGCCTTATTAGAGGCTTCCAGGACACAAGCTCTGAACCGCTTTAGCTCCTCCACGGCCACAGGATGCTTCACACGAGCAGATCCAAATGTGCTGTCTTCTACATTCATCCCAAATGACATCTCGAGAACCTTTTTTAACTCTTCTGAACGAGGATACTTTTGCTCTCCCAACTTTATAGGATCCAACAATAAAAACTGAGATAGTGTAGGCAGATCCCCAGTTGATGAAGCAATACCTCGGGATGAACTAGAACCCAAACCAAACATCCGGCTCTCTCCTCCATCACGATAGTTTCCAGACCTATCCAAACTGCTACTTGTCTGGCTCATCCTCTGTCCATTGCCATAGCTCCCCCCAAATGCTAACTCGTCTTGAATAGCTGAGTTTGAGGACTCAAACCTCACATTTCCAGCCATCACTTTAAGCTACCTGAGCAAAAACCCAAATAAAATAGCTTCCCTATAATTCGTAGACTCCAGAATCCAGCTCTGGAGCAGCAAACAGCTCGAACTATCTGCAGTAACCATGACATCAAATTATTTCCAACCTTGTTAATTAAGTAACGTCTTTGAAGTGCTAACTACGTTTCCCTGAACATGGACAACAGTATGCATCCAATGGAAAACTTGGGTAGTGTACCCAAACAAAAGAAAGAAGAAGAAGAAGAAGAAAAGGGGGAAACCGGGATGATGTTCCATTCACAATCAAAGCGGGTAGCAAAACGAAATTCAATTTTAAGAACCCATAATTTTCATGTGATTAAAGTATCGGAACAAACAGAAAAAATTACCCTCGCCAATTTACAGTACCTTTGTACTGCCCCCTCGACAACGATCGAAATTTCCCAAACTAGATTACGGTTTCAGACAGAGACAAACAAAAACAACAATTCGTCTCAAGAATTGAACCAATCTCAGAAACCCTCCCAAAAACAAAATTAACAAACTAGGTAAACTCTAAACCCTAGTTGAAGCAAAACCTCTAGGGTTTGTCACCGACTTCCCAAAGATCGAATCCGCAGTTCCCCCAGGAGAAAATCGAATAATTCAAAAGCACAGAACTCCAGATGACAACCATCTACCTGCATTGACCGATCAAACCCACATCGAACAGTAACAAAGATAATTCGCGATGGCAAACAGCACCGTTCAAACACCTTGAAAAATCAAATAAAAGAGAAAGATAGAGGTACACGATGAGGGGGAAAGCAGCCGCCGTAGAGATTCCGATGGAGAAGGGGGGAGAGAGAGAGAGAAAAGGAAAAAGATTAGGAAGGTCCCGCTGAAATTTACTCGGACAAGGCAGTAATCGGCATAGTACACCGCCGCTACAATCGGGGCCCTTAATCGGGCTTTGGTCTTCGTGGGTCCCTTCAATTTAGCGCCAAGCTTTCGATAGATATATACTTTTACGGAAAAAAAGATCAAAACAAACGCTCTCACCTTAAACTATAAACTCCATGAAACCCTCTCCTCAAATCTCCATCGTTGTCCCTTCCATCCAACTTCTTCGCCAATCTTTCTCCCGTCACCGTCTCCGTCTCCGTCCGCCGCCCGCCGATCGATCGGTTGAGGGAATGCTAATTCGATTATCAAAACAATACCCTCTGCCTTTGGTCGCGGAGAATTGTGACTTGTGAGAGTGAAGTGATGTGGGAAATCTTGGTCGGAGGCGACCGGAAGGAGCGAGATGATCGGTGAGTGACGGAGAGTGGCGGGCAGGAGGAGGACGGCAGCATATATACTCGCGTTGAAATTATATTCGTTTATCTTTCCAACTGACTCAGTCGTTTTGACTGAGATGAGATTCTAGTCAACGCTCTTGTGACATTTTTTTCTATCAATTTATGCCCTAATCTATCTTAATCCATTTTTTGTTTTAATTATATAAAATTAAAATGTAGTCAATTCTTCGTGTTTATGGGTGACAATAGTTGCTTATATATATAGACTCGTAGATGATAGTAGTATATAATTGTAGATTGTCGATAGAGACGGTCACATTTGATTGCATTTGCAAATAAATTTGCTCATTTTGCTAAATTTGAAAACAGTTTAAACAAATTGAGAGGATGGTCAAATCAATTTTATTGTTTTTTTTTAGCCAACCAATTACTTTTACATGGAAGGAATCTAAATTAGTGTACAATAAACAACAAAAACCAATTGATTGGTTTGATTTGGTTCTTAGTTTTTGTGTTTTGTTTTTTCTTTTATATTTTTATTCTTACTCTCCACTGTTGTTTTGAATGGAGGTCCTTTTTGCTAACTTTAAATTAAAAGTGTGTATTTCCTTTTTAATAAAATTGAAATTTGACTTCTTCTTTTTTTTTACACCTTTCTAATAAAAAAAACATGCTGCATGTCACATAATAGTTTGGTTTTTTTTTTAAATAAAAGATATACATGCACCATAATAGTTCAAATACTAAAAGATACATGATGAAAACTTTAATTTTAAAAATATATTTATACAATTGAATTGATTCAGTTTTCATTGATTTTATGAAATTAGAAAAATCCTAGAGATGTTTGAAAACTATAAAACTCGCCAAATGTCCCTATTTGTAGGTAATTTAGCGGCATGAAGTATATACATAGTGACTAAGAATTAGTGTATAATGTAATTGGAATGTGGAGGGAGGATACATGAGTGTAGTTATAATGTGGAGGAAGTGACATGTGACAATGATCTATAATAATAATGGGCTTTAATTTTTAATAATATTTATAATAATAATACTCTCCTTTAATGTTCGTTACGTATATGAAATCAGTCTCGTAAAAGCTCAATAGTAAAAGAAAAAGAGTACATACTTCATATAATTTATACTTAAAAAATACAGTTTACTCTATTTCGTAAAAACATTACTTGAGATATTTGAGTCGTCGCATATCAATATTGTGTAACAATTTTTAAAGGTTGAGATAGGTAATGATTTTGTAAATAAGTATACTAGCGTGCAAGATAACATGTCCTCGTACATATGTGGAAAGTTTGGTTCTCATCAACAAAGGCCTAGTAATTAATTGCAAATGTTTTATAATTGATTATACTAAATCATTTTGTGTATGAATGTGCGCTACATGATGTTCAAGATTCATCTCAATTGACATATGATAATTATCAAAAGTTTGAGATGTAAATTTAATAACACTATCAAGACAAGTAGACTTAAATGTATAATCATGAAACTGCGTACTTAACTTAATTATTTAAGCAAGCAACATTGAACGTCCAAAGTTTTCACTTAATAATAAGCACATGTGTGACCATTTGTTGGATGCATCTATTAATACCGTTAAATACTCATGCCTTTTGGTGGACCTGATCGGAATCAAATGCATGAGAATTAGATGCCTATGAGCTTATTTGATGGAGTTATGATGTAGGGAAATTACCGATGTTTGTGTTTGGGTCCAGGATTTTGAATATTAATTTATGATGTCTATATTTGAGGTGTTGGTTTTGAATTATTGGATTTAGCTAATTTGTTTCGTTTCTTAGTTATTAACTGTACGTCCTAAATTTATTTTGTATCAAATTTTTAATTGATTTTTTTTTCATATTTTGTACATCTAATTCAATTTCTTGACTCTACTGATTTTAATGGCAATAATGTAAAAATGAGAAATTTTAATATTCGATAACAATAAATTTGATTACAGTTACATTAGCATGAATTGTCTAATTAAAAATATTACAAATCATTCACAAAATATAACAAATCATGTAATCATATGAGTTTGCGAAAGTTATAGTTAAGAAACATTAAAAAAGTTCTAATAGTTTTCAAAATAAGCATAACCAAGATAGTCATGCAAAAGCGAAAGTTTTGGCTATTGATCATGGCTATAAATAGCAATCAGTCATCAAGGGTCATGGACATCGATAATTAACGATAATGATTTGGTTGCTGTCGATCAAGATGTTCACCCACGACAGTAACGCCCAAAGTTGTGGGTCACCTGCGATCAAGGTGACTAGTCACTAACGGTCAAGATGATTGATAATCGACGGTCAAGACAACTTGAAGCCGACGATTGAGATGATCCGAAGTCGATGGTTAAGACGATCAGTTGTTGTGACCGTCGATCGATCATGATCGGTCATCGTGGTTGATTGTGAAGTTGGCTGACATTTGTTGCCAACAATCATTGATAAGATGTTAAAGTGAACAAATTTCTAAAACATAGGACGTTCAATAATTTTATTATTATTATAAAAAAAAACCATATTTCAAATCCATAGGTTTTGAATTTTAATCCCATACATTTTATTCCAAATGTCCAAACATGGGTTTCGCTTCCCTAATTCCAAACTCATGGGCAAAACACCCTCTAAATGGTCTACTTGGTGAGCTAACATGTCTACATATATCACGATGAATTTATTATAAAAATATAGGTGATTCAATTTTTACTCGCTGACGTTGGTCTAAATATTAATTTGCCCTGAGAGCAAGCATATAGGATGATAATTCTTAAATTGAAGAATCTCGTGGCTTTTCAATTGACGTACATGGTAAAATTTCAATAATTATTCTCATCATTATACATTACGAATGACCCTGCCAATCATGTCAATTTATAAATATGTCCAGATTCACAAATTTCAAATTCATTAAACGTGTTTCAATTAGTCGTATGAGAGACAAAGCATACAATTTTTGCAATATTTTTTTTTTTTTCATTTGAGATAAATATTATATAAATATATTATATCTCATTCTTTCTCTCGTTCATATGATGATGCTATAGTTGGAATATAGAAGGTATGACAAGTGAAAATGAACTCTAATCATAATCAGGCACATGTTTTTAACGATGTTCATAATAAAAAAAATTGTATGTTGCATTATTCTTTTAATACAAACATTTATATTTTATATTTTATAGGATATGTTTTGTGTAAAATTACAACTAATTTTAACCTAAAACAAAAGAAGACTACATATTGACTTTTTTAAACAAATTTGAAAGTTGGATAGTAAAAATTATATATATTTGTAAACTTTGTGGTAGAGAGTTTTTATCCCTAGTTTTTACCATTGTTATATTAAAAAATGATAAAAAGTGTTTTTTTTTTAAGTTTACAACCTTAATTGAAACTCAATCTGAACTACGTAGTATCTCTCATAATCAATTTCAAAGTTTACAAAAATATATATGTATAGGTGTGATTTGTGTGTTTTCTTTTAAGTTAAAATGACTAAATAATCTTCGTATATACTTAAAATCACGGGTGCCTATTTACATACGCATGTCCTATTTCTCAGATTCTTAAATGATAATTCATTGAAGCGATAAACTATTTCAACAATACCCTTTAGTTTCATACGTTTACTTTACATATACCACCTTAGTTAGCTATGTTTTATACATTGTCGAATTAAACAATACTTTAGAAATGGGTGTATATCTGTGATATTTGTGTGTAGTTTGTCTGTTTATATATATACATGTACACACATACATGTACACCCACATGTGTTTGGTTTAATCCATAAATTATGTATCTTGTTTTATTTTGATCATTGAACTTTTAAAAATGTATGTTTTGGTCCTCAAACTTTTGAAAAAAAACTTACTTTGGTTTATGCATTTAACTAAAAATTTAAATCCTATATTTATTAAGAGTGATTATCTTATCTAGTATCCCAGTCATTCAAACACACAAGTTAGCTACTTCACCGTTCGAGTTAACAAAATCTAAACGGTAGGGACCAAAATATGCTATTTTTAAAAGATTAAGAGCTAAAACATACATTTTAAAAAGTTTATGGACTAAAATAGAACATCATACAAAATTTAAGGACCAACATGAAACTTAAACCTATTATATGTATTGGACAGCCGCACGAATCCAAAACTATAATAAATACAAGATTTTTACTTTATATTTCAATTGAAAAAAAAACACACAGACAATTAGTTGAATGGAGTGTTGTTGATCACCATACCGACGCTTTGGTTTTAGTTGTGATATAAATAATATATATATACTACTCTATCTTTTACATCTAGCGTTCAATCTCTCGATAGTGTATATCACTACCCACGAAAAAAAAATGCAAAAAAGTATAAATAATAAAGACATTTGCAAAAATAGCAACAAAAATTATGATAATAGGTCCATGTTACTGTATTTTATAAATTACAAAAGTAGCAAATTAGACTTTCAACTCTTTTGAGAAGACTACGATCATAAACGTATTTCATGGCATTCAAACATAATGACCTAAATGCTTGTCTCACAATAACCATTTTATTTTCTATTCATTTAGCTATGCCACAAAGTTTACATATTTTGTTATCTATATTTAGTCTAGTTAGTGTTTTAAAAAGTCAAACGAAGTTTTAAAAACTAAAGAAGTGGTTTAGTTTGCTATACATGCTACAATAGTGACATATGGTGTGCCATAACGGAAATGGTGAATTAACACGTGATAGAAGTTTTTGACATGTTTGCAAATTGATTATTTTATCACAGTCAAAACAATCATTCAAAAATCGTATTTAATAGCGTTTAAAAATGTAAAATTAAACATTGATTTCTCCTACACCATGTGTGTTGATCTCTTGTATGGTATGTTTGAGAATGTTTTTGGAAACAGTGATTGTAGCAGTCTTGTTTTATGGACAAGTAATTTGTTAAAAAAGTGATTTTCATACTATCATTTGGAATAGTTATGTAATAATAATAAAAAATACTTATCTACAATTGATTTATAAACAATCAAACTTAAGTTCGGTAACAAACTCTTAAAATTGATTTTCAATCATTCTAAATACCAAAGTGATATTGAAATAATCAAAATACTAAAAATGATGTGTTATATTCGAAAGTTTTTTTTTTAATAGTTATAATAAATATATTTATAAAATGCACACGTTAAAAACAAAAGAAAATTCAAAACACGTATCTCATCCAATTTAAAAGTATCACTACAAAATACTTAAAACTATATATATATATAAACAAGTTGTATAAAAAAAAAACTAAATAGAAGGAAAATGTGGTGGCATGCAGAATGGCTGAGTCGTGAGATGGATTTGAGTGAATGGAGAAGGCAAATGTGAAATCAGATTCCAAGTTTCCTTACTAAATTGAACGTTATTTCCGTATTTCATAAATTATATAAAACAATACAATAACTTTCAGATAATCATCTTTACCCAATCGCAAACATCAAAGAGATGATGCTGGAGTAATTTCTTATTTTTCTAAAATCTACTTTATTTTTTTGCAAAGATAATTTTAAACATTAAATTATTGTTATACTTTTATAAGCAATTATCTACCACCCGAACCAAAAGTTGTTTTTAACTGAAGTAAGTTTATGCTTGTGATTTACTTCTATAATAAGTATTTTAAGCCACATTATTTGAGTATACTTAATTTTGTAAACGTGATATAAATCATGTTAATATTTGATTATTTATTTTACAAAATATTTGAATTTATTTTTAAATATCTTAGTACTATTCCATATTTACTTAGAATCATCAGATTATTAACTCCACGGGTAACCATTTTGATTATAGTTTTTGGTATTTAAAAATTAAGTCATGAACACACATTTCATTTTAAAAACATAAAATAGTTTCTAATCAAACAAACTTAAATATTTTTGTGTTCTTTCATAAAAGAAAAATAAAACCATATAATAAAAAATATTTAGTATAGCTGTACACTAGGCGATGCAAATAAGATAGGTGCACTAAAAATATAATAATAATCATTAGGATTATTGGAGAGAAGGATAGGATAAGCAATGTATGAGTGCATGTATGGGATAAGAATAATATTCGTCTTATTACCCCCCGAAAATAAACAAACCCACACGCCACGTAAGCTGGACCCTGACATTGAACCAATCAAAATTAAGTGGGTCCCACATGCTGACGCAGCATTCCAACAACTCTCACTAATAAAACAATCAATTCACTCGACACTTCCCTCCTTCGTATAAAGAAAGAAACTTCGTTCTAACGTACATAACCCCGTTTTCATCTCCTGGATTACCGAATACGAACAAAGTTGCTGACGGAGAGAGCGCCCACCGATTCCGATCAATCAATCTTCTTCCTCCATGGCTATGCCGACCTCCAGCTCCACCTTCATCGCTTCTTCTTACACTTCTCCTTCCCCGTTTCCATGTCGCTCTAGGTTTTTGGAGCCGGAGTTCGTTGCTCATGTCCCTCACCGCTGCTTTGGCGGTGGTGCTAGGCTTACTTTCTTGCAGAAATGGTAGAGTTTGAGTGCTTTGGAAGTTTGGTTTTCTTCTTTGTTTTCGTGTTTAGGATGAACTGAAATGAACATCGCGTTGAATCTAACGATCTTTAACATCAATAACTGGTTAATTTTGGTTCATTGTCAGTTGGAATTCTCTTGCTTGCTTGCTCTAGGAGTTTCTTTAATTGTTGATGGATCGATTTGCTTTCTGTTGGCACTCTACTGTGTATTATGGATAATGTGAAAAATTAGAAATGTCGGCTGATTAGTTGACTTTCTGGAAGCTGAGAGAGTAGGGTTTTGAGCTGGGGATGGATATCATAAGGTTCGTTAGAACTTAATCATCTGATATTTTTCGACGTAATGGTTTTTGTTTAGTTTATAAAGTAACATTTGTTCACTCCAGTCGTGTAAAGACATTCTACTCAGAGGGCACGTTCGGTATTGGTTGGTATCAGAGGCCTGGACTGAGTTTTTATTGTACTTTAGGAATATGTAGGTAGATCGGTAATGTGGATTGTCTTTGATGCTAATTGTTAGAAGCTGACCGTTAGTTTCGTGAAAGAATGATGGGTGATTGTCTGAGATGCTTTTATTCTTTAAAATACAATACAGGCTTGTTCCATTTGTGCAATACACGATCTGTTTTGGATGGACGAGCATTAGGCAGTGGACGATTCTAAAATTTTAATTGCTCTACGATTGCAAGTAACTGTTGCTGTCAATCATCTTTGTGCCACCAGTTATTTAGCAAACTTATAAAGTCTACTTCTGTTGTTTGCTTTTTGCTTCTTTGATTTTCATCTATTAGTTATCTCAATAATTCTCTAGCAATTCATATTCTTCTTGCTCTCTGAAGCATGCAACTCATGTATCTGATAGCCCTCTCTTGATTTATGCCACTCAAGCTAATGCTTATGTCCTATTTGTTCTATTCATCAAATTTTATGCAGGAATATCCTTAGTGCATCAACCAATGGTTTGAATGCAGTCAGTCCAGCATCATTGGTCAGTGATGTGTTTCTTAAATCTACCATTGAAATAATATTTCTTCTGATGTCCTCAAGGCTGGACTGCTTACTATTTCTACAGAATAAAGATAATACGTTCAAGTTTTATTTACATATAATTAACTTTTTTTCATGCCACAAACCCATCCATGGTTTGACGTTGATTTATAGTCATAATCATTAAGATTTTTAACATCCTTCGTGAATGACTAAATGTGAGACATTCCTTCTTCTTTACTTCTCCCCATTGACAACAGTGGAGGCTTAGAAATACTCCAATTAGGTACCAATATTTCAAACTCACAATTGTAAAAAAGTTACATCAGGAAGAGCTCAGCAAATTAATCACTTCTCAGTGCCTCCATCCCTCCCTATGATATTATTTCCCAGAAACGCCTTTGGTTTCTTTTCAACCAAATCTTCAAAAGAACAACTTTAACAGTGACAGAAAAATAACTTGCATGTTCCTTCCTATACCATGCATATTACCTTAAAGAAGTTGTTCTCCCAATTGAGAAATGAATACTAACTAATCTCAGAATATATATTGAATCATAATTAAATCTCATCCTTAATTAGTTCATTGTAATTATTTTATTCTCATTTTTAATTAGTTGATTGTAATTGTCAAAACATTTGAAAAATATATTTTTTGTTTCACTTATTATACATGCATTGCAATTGTAAAGACAATGTTTTCATGTTAGACATCTTCTTTTTATCTTTTTTGTGGGTGGTAGGGATTAAAGAGTTTTGAACTTATCCTTTGTTTCTTACTCTTAACAGTTGGAGCCTAAACTTCTAGTTCTGTATTTCCATTTTTGGTGTTTTTCTTTGCCTTTATTGGTTTGGACTAGCTTTTGTGTAGCCATCGTATGTCCTTTCATTTACTCTATGAAAGCATTTTTTTTAAAGTCAGGCATCTCCCTTTGTACTTCTTATTTTGCTGTTGACGCTCTTATTTATTATTCTTTAATCAACTAACTATTTTTTCCTGGGTGTGTATGTGTATTGTGTTGGTATATACTTTTTCAGCTGTCTAAACATAGGACTCAAAAATCACTTTTTGGTGGGCCATTCAACAAGTCCATTTTTACTTCAAGACTTATGCATTTATTTTGCTGCAAATACTCTAATCATATACTGTTTGGATTAAATGATTTTATTGTGCAACAATTCCATTTGCTGACCTTCCCCATTAATTATAAATCTGGATGACTTCAAAACTGTGTAATTGATGAGTTAATTTTTATTCCAGATGTTTGATCAAGATAGTGTGCCAATGCCCATAGTTCTCATAGATCAAGATTCAGACTCCAATGCAACAATAGTGGAAGTCAGTTTTGGCGATCGTCTTGGCGCTCTTATTGATACGGTGACTTTTCAGTTTCATTATCTCGTGCTTTCTAGAAATTGCATTACAAGTTTTCATATATCCTATTCTCCATATATATTATGTCAAGTCAATTTGAGGTTGTGTTGTACCTCATTGCTAAAATACTCACGTTAGATGTTGGGCTCAAAGTTGTGATGTAATTTATTCCCAAGTAGGATTCCCTTTTCTATTTCTACATTGTGGTTATAGCTAATGGATGCTGGGGTAACATATAATCACAGAAATTATTTTTTGGCTTATAGGATTCTTATGTGAACGATTTCTACTATCCTCACTTTGTGAAATACTTACATTTTCTAAAATAACGTTTTTCTGAATTAGAGCCACCTCAACGTTCTTTCAGTACTTATATTTGTATATATTTTTTTTAATCTAAATATCATATGATCTGCATCTTATTTCATCATCTTTTCTTGGACTTCTTGTGTAGATGAGAGCATTAAAAGATTTGGGTTTGGATGTGGCGAAAGGAACTGTTAGCACAGAGGGATCTGTCAAGCAAACAAAATTCTATCTGACAAGACTGTGAGTTGTTTTATTGCTTAAATCTTGTCATTTGAGTCACTTTCTGATGTGGTTAGTAGCAGCTCTCTTGGTTATTCCAAATTTGCCTCTTCACATGTTGACTCCCCACACGAGAGGAATGATAATATTTAGGGGTCAGAGGGGGCATAGTGAGATTTGGTTGTTGGCTAGACATCTCATGTGTCTCTTTGGGTTTCGATTTCGAAGATCTTTTGTCACTATTCTATAGGCAGCATTTTACTTAGTTGGTCCCCCTTCCTTTAAAAGAGTGGTTTTGTGGGCTGTTTTTTTTTGCGCCGTTATATTCTTTCATTCTTTCTCAATGAAAGTGATTGGTTTCATAAAAAAAAATGTTGACTCCCTGCATATCACATTTTCCTCGATTTATATTCTATATATTTACTATGTTTCTTTATCTCGGAGAATATCACAAGTTGCATGGGTGGGCTCAATTTTGCCTCATTTTCTAATATTTGGTACCTGATCTCAATGGTGAAGGAAAATTTGAGCCTGTGATCCATTTCGAACATAATCTGCAATGAATATGTTAAGTTGTTAACCAAGGGGGTATAAGGGGGTGAAAGTGGATAATTTATGAATCCACACACTCTACGTCACCTTTCGAGTTTTGAAAAATTCATCCATCTTTGCTTCACAATATCCCTGTTAGGTTTGTTGTCAAAAAGAATTAATAAGATTCTTTTTATTTTTATTTAGTGAGACAGCAGGAATACCATTGACAGGCCAAACAGATAGTGTGCCACCAGATATAATCTAGAATCCAATTCTTCATTAGAAGACTGAGAGGCTGTAGAGTCAAATGAGATATCATTCCCGAGAAAGCTATTTATAATAGATGGAGAGATTTTGAACTGAGAACCTCTGATGTGAACAAGTTGGTAATTCGAACTACTTGGATCATTGAAATCAGATGGAAGGTTCACAATAAACTCTCTAACAAGTCTAGGATAAAACGGACCCACATTTGAAATAGTCTTGGAAAAGACCAGCTTTAACAACTAAATCCAGAATAATGAGACAGGAATGATGCTTGTCAGAAATATTGACTTCTGTTATATGGCTGATTGATTGATGACCCATTTATAAACTTCTGGAAGACTCTTGCTTTTCAAGATGTTCTTTATTATTATTATCATTTCTATGGCTTCACTGTTGTTGATATATTATTAAGGGGCATCTGGCTGAAAATAAAAAGAATTCTTCTCTGTTTGACAAAAAGGGGAGTTTGTTGGGTTTTTTGTAAAAAAGAATTAATAAAATTCTTTTTATTTTTATTTAATGATCGTTGATTATTTTAAAAATGATAAAGAGATATTTATGTTAAAGATAAAAGATTTTCCTCATTAATAGGAATCTTTTATCTATGTCTTTTAAATAAGAAGATCTCGAAGATTTGGTGAAGGCTTTAAATATCTAAGCTCTACGTTTGGTTCTTGACGACATTACTGCACATTCGATTTGAAAGGATTCTTTTTAGAGAAAGTTTTGTTCTTGAAGGTATTTCAATTACCTTCTTTATTATGACGAATTACTGAAGATCTACAGGTGATCTAACTGCGTATTAGTTGATAAGAAATATAAAGAAGACTGAAATAATTGAATTGCGGTCAGTGAATTCAGGGGAAGCTTTAATAAGATTCAAACACAAATTCTGGGGGAGCCTGTCCTTATTTAAGTTTTTGTTATAACTTAAAAGAGTTCCTTTACTAGAAGGAATCTCTTCTCACCGCTAATTACTTTAGCTATAGCTAAAGGATATTATTGATTATCTCACTTATTTCAATCCCTAAAGCATAAGCATGCTTGACCACATCGTCTTTAATTTACTCTGCCCTTTACCTCAAGCCTTTACCAGTTTGCCTTATCATCACTACAACTTATGGGGGAAAGAAATGGGGTAACTATATGAAATTCAACGAAATCCATGGAGATCAAAGCTCTTAAATTATGCAAATTAAAATATAAGTTGTCACAAGTATATTCTGAGTTGGTGGCCTACTGAGAAGAGTACAAACTAGAACCTGCATCTCTTTTTCGATGTCACAGTAAAATTTAATGGTTTGTTTCTTTTCAAATTTAAAAGTAGACAATAGCAAGTTCTTAGTCAGAAGAATTTTGGTCTTTCCTTTCAAATTTAAAAGTAGACAATAGCAAGTTCTTAGTCAGAAGAATTTTGGTCTTCTAATGAAGGGATGTTCACGAGTAAGCTGCAGGTGAAGTCCAAGTCGTTGGTTGAAATTTTAACTTAATGTTGAAGAAAATTATGTTTAATGGAGTGTAGGCATAAGGTAGATAAGAAGAAGATGCTGGATCTTTTCTGAAAGTTCATCTAATATCCCAGATTCCCATTTACTGGTCTACACCTAGAGAGATGTTAGTGCTATGATCTTTTCTTCAGAAGTTTGGTTTTCTGTATGTTTGCTAGATGTTGTGAGTGCTATGGAACTTTTCAATCCGTTTTGTCACTTGTGGAGAGAAGGGCCCCGTTTTATGGTGAGCAAGGGTGTGTACGATCTTGTGGAGTGTGTGGGGTGAGTGGGACAGAAGGATTTTTACAGGGGTGGATTGGGACCTTAGTGAGGTTTGGTCCCTTGTTTGCTTTCATGTCTCTTTATGGGCTTTGGTTTCAAAGCCTTTTGAACTATTTTATAGGCGTTATTGCATAGCTGGAGAACCTTCCTGTACAGGAGGTGCTATTTTTGTGGGCTGGATCTTTTATATGCTTATTTAATCTTTCATTTCTTCTCAATGAAAGTTGTCGTTTTTATCAAAAGAAAAAAATGAAGATCTACTAGTTTACACCCAAAGCTCATGTATGGACTTTGTTATCATGATGTAGGCATATTTTCTGCCCACTTATGATATGGAATTGAGAGTATATCCCCACATTTGGATTCTTATTTCCTGGCACATTGTCAGCATTCTGATAGTTTGTTACTACCTGTTTATTGAAGATTTATTTTGCGGTTTTAATTTTAGATCTCGTATGTGTTGTGCTATCTTGCAGGGCTATTCTACCTGTGCTCTTATATAACGATTGACCTTTTAACATGTATTTTGATGTTTGTAATGGTAGAGACTCGGGCCGCAAAGTAGAAGATCCTGATTTGTTGGAGAGTATTCGTTTAACCATCATCAACAACCTTTTGAAGTATCACCCAGTATGTATACTAAATAACTTAACATACATTGACTATCTTAGCTTTATTTTATCTGACGTAGATCTCTCCCTTAATTTTCTGAATATTTCCTTTTATTTTCTTTATCTTAGCTTTCTAGTTTCTTGGTAGGAATCTAGTCAACAGCTTGCAATGGGTGAGGCTTTTGGAATTCAGCCTCCAGAGAAGAAGGTATAGCTCCAATCCTCCAATCTGAGGAGTCTTTTATGAAAAAATAATTTTATTTACAGAAAATAAAACCATACCTCCAATCCGAGGAGTCTTTTGTCCTCTAGATGGTGTTTTCTCTTTTTCTTTTTTAATATATTTTTTTTAAATTTGATACTATTAAAAAAATTGTTTCTAATTAAAAGAGTGGAAAAACTGCCATACGAAGAGGCAAGGGATCTAGCCAAGAATTTCCAACTAGCTAGTTGCAGCAGGGTTTTGATTTAAGTGCCAAAGCCTGGTAAAAGGATTAACTTTAGCGGTGTCTCAAATCTTATTCTTATCACTCCTAATTTATTTAGAAATATAAAGATTGGCAAATTTCCAAAGTACCCAGAAGGCAAAGAAGCCGTTACTGTATTCCTATTCTTCAATTTAACTTGTTACATGTTTCTTCAGACTTTCATTAATAGTTGCAGTTACCATTATTTATTATTATTTTTTCTTTTTGCTGTGAACATGGAATCTAAAGTGACTTGAGCTGCATAAATGTTCGATTTTTTCTTGATTTAATGATATTTATATTTCTTTTGAGGCTTTACTTGATTTAACTCTCTTTAATGCATTGTATTAGTGCAAATATTCACACCCTCTTACAGAGTATTGGCTTTCTATTTTATTAAATAATTAGAAATCCTTCTTGTATTCCATTACTTATGTTCATAAATAATTGGATTCAGTTTGATATATTGCAGACATATGAGTATCTGTGATAGATTTTGCAGCAAATCATTTTCCCTTTTCTTCTTAAAAATAGCTTTCTGTAATGTAGTTCTAGGAAATTTTTGTTTACAACAAATGGCTTTATTTTCTTTTATCTTTTCTATGAAAATTAGTCTAGTAATTTTTTTCCTTGTGGACTTGATTTTTGTATTTATTTACTTAACACTGTTTTGTAGTTTCCCTCCCCTTAAAAGATATGATTCTTTTTAACTAGAAAATGACCTATTATTTCCTATCTCTCCGTTATGTATACATCCAACGCTGCTTTGATGATCCCCTTGCAATTTTGTCTTCGTCTTGAGTGAAAATTGAAATGATCTGAAAGTTTGGCATTGTTCCTATAATTCCTCTACTCTCTCGAGCTAAACGGGTCATGATTGTCTTGGAGTGAAGTTCTCTTCCCTTCAAAATTAAGGTCTTTTTTTTAAGTGAATGGACCATCATTCTTTTGTTATCTCTTCATTGGTCATGCATGAAGTTGCAAGTTCAGGATCTTGAGTGTAGTTTTTGGTTCATCAGACTGCAGTACTTAGAAATAGTCGCTTTGGGGCTGGGGGGTCCAATTAAAGTTTTTTTTTTTTGTGTTCTTTTGTCCCCCCTCCTTTTAATGGTAGTGAGGTCCGTATTTCTATTTTGCTTCATGCAGCTTGACGTTGATATTGCAACTCATGTTCACGTGAAAGCTGATGGACCTAAAAGGAGGTTTGCTCTTCTTGATTTAAAATAACTTGCTACAATTTTGTTGTGAAAGTTTATCGCTTCTCATCTATCTGATATCAATCTATTACATTGTTTTTAGAGTACAACTCTGCAATTAGTTATCAAATTGGCGGGAGCTAATTGTTCAATTATTATCTTTTTTTTTTTTTTTAGTTTTTTTTTTTCAATTTATAGCCTACTTTATTTAGAGACAGCAGACCGCCCTGGACTGCTGCTTGAAGTTATAAAAATGCTTGCGGATATCAATATCGATGTTGAATCTGCAGAAATAGATACAGAAGTAAAGGCACCTGCCCTTTCATTTCTTATTCTTTTTCTTCGTCTTCCTCTGATTTGTGATGACAATATTCCAACTTTGATCTTTAGGGGTTGGTCGCCAAGGACAAGTTTCATGTCAGTTATGGGGGAGCTGCACTGAATAGTTCCTTATCTCAGGTAAATAACGTACATGATATTCAGTGGGTGTTTTGGGCATATTAAAATGTAACCTTAAATTCTCGTTTTTAGCACTTTTGAAAAATAAATGAAGTGTTTAATAATAATAGTACTTAAAAACACCATGAAATAAGTTAATCACACACACATATATTGGATTAAACGTGCTTATTTGTTGATTAATCCTTTTTGTTTAGGCAGTGTAAAACTTTTTATTACATTCGCCTTTTCACATTCATCATGCGGATTAAAGTTGAATCTCCTCTTTTCTTTTACGCCTCAAACTACCAACCACTGGTTTAAGCATTTACACTAGTGATCCTGCCTAGTATTTTGGAACCCCAATGGAATAAATTGTGGTTAGGAAAACAAAATTCTCTTGATGAACAAGAATGTGGAGTGACAAACATTTTGCTTGACTTGACTTGATATAAAAGTAGGGGGCAAATTGCAAAAACCACCTTTGAAGGATGGTGATAGTTAGTTGCACTTGTATCCTAAAATTTACCATTGAGCTCTCAAGATTACACACATACTAAAAATAGAAGTTTGAGAGCCCAATTTTTACCATTGAAAGTTAGATGGTATAATAGGTCATGGGCGTAATATCCATGGTGGCCACCTATATAGGGCTTAATATCCTACATGTTTTTTTGATACCCACTGTTGTATTATATAATCAGACTAGTTATCCTCTAAGATTAGTCGAGGTGTGAGTAAGTCCATGCACTCATAAATATTAAAAAAATTATTGCAACTATTACAATCGTTTAAGAATGATTTTTGCAAGTTGTCCAACTTTTAGTTTAAAGACTTCCATTAGGCTGTTTTAGGTTATCCCTTGTTAATTTTAGATTCAAATCTCCCTACTCCACATTTGTTATCCTACTAAAAAGTATGTAAAAAAAAATCTTGTAACGAATTTCAATATGTTTATAATATGTGCAGGTTGTGGTAAATTGTCTACGTTTCTACCTGCGGAGGCCGGAGACAGACATAGATAGTTACTAAGATCTCAAAAGCAACAACATGATCTCCAATGTAACGTTTGAAAGTGTTTGAGAGGTCATACAAAAGTTGGATCTCAAGTTCTCGTCATTTCCAGAATTTCCATAATTTGAAATTTCGAGCTCTCATATGATAATATTGTGAGCTGATCAACTTCAAAGACCTTGTTTTCACCTTTCACTTGTATAGATCTGAAGAATGGGATATTTCCACACCACAAAATGCTATCTTCCATGTCTGTTAATATCTGTCCAAGAGACTAAGCTTCTGAAGGTATCGTTGTTCTCACTTACCAAATTAATAAAATGGAGTTTGAAGAAATGACATTTGTTGTTTTCAGTTTTTAAATGGCTCGATTTAGTGGTTTATAAGAAGAAATGAACTCGAGAACAGGTTGTGAACATTTGGGTTTAAGGTTAATTTTGAATGAATTATGTCTACATGGGACCTGTTTGGATTCACAAAGTGTTTTTCAAAAGCCATTTGTATTTAAATTCCTTTGATTAAAATGGTTTAAAATATAAGTTATTTTTGAATGGCTTCGAACACTTGTATGTGTAAGAACTTGACCTTGTAATACATAAACTTGAATTTTATGTACACTAGAATCTTAAACTTTTTGCGAACATTCGGGATGAGTCAAGAAAATTTGGAAATTCAAAATTCTTTTAAATACACTGCTCAGATTGATGGTTTAAATTCAATGTTTAAGGATTTTTAAAAATTCAAGAAAAAGAAAACACCAATTTAAAAGTGAATGAATTAAATTTATAATTAAAAAACATAGTACAATTGGAAGCATAAACGAACAAGATTTACAAACTTATCTTTATTTATTTTTAATTGATTTTCAAACTAATTTAGAATTCACAGTTCATCAAATACCATTAATGTCTGCGTCATCACATAAGGATTTCATTAATTTAAAAATGATCTTAAATGCCATTTAGAAACATTTATCAAACGCAAGAGACTAAAGTATGTTTTGAAACTTCAAAGATTACATATAAACTTCAAATTTTAGGGATGAAAATGCAATCCTAATTTCATCTTTATATTCTTGTTGAGAAAATTTCAAGTTAAATCTTAAATTTAGTCATTCATATTTATTAATATGAAAATATAGATACTCATTAGTGTGCTTAGTGGTTATAGCCACATGTTTTTCCATCAATCGTCTAATATTCATTCTATATGTCTACAAGAGATTTACCCTTGGTGGCTATGTAACTCACTTCATTCTTGCCAAATTGCCTAAACATACTCACCTTTAGTGGCCATGTAACACACCTTATGCTTGTCAAATTGCTTATAAATAGTGACATTTGGTGGAATTGTAAGACTCATACATTGGAGGAGTTTTCAATAATAAAAAAAGGGGAGAAAATTTAATTTTCTTGTTATATATTATTATTTTAATATTATATTTTTTCGATTTATGTATTCTGGTCGTGTTCAGAACAGATTCAAAGAAATTTAATATGAAATGATTTTGTTAATAGATTATATTTTTTTCTCATATCAACAATAAACTAACATCAAGGGCCAAATTTAAGAATTGTTGAAAGTTGAGTGGACTAAAATTAAATAAAATATAGGAACTAAAATTAAACATGTGATATTTAGAAATGGTAATTTTTTTGCATGTCTAGTATGTTTTCCTTTTTTACTTTCACGATTACCATTTAAAGTGATAAGCGATAACAATAATTGGATTATTTCATAATATTTCATCTAATTTTGAAGCTCAATTAGATTGAGGTGTGGATTTTAATTACAACTTGGAAGTTGGTCGCGTATCTCATTTTCATTACCAAAAACTTCCCTTAGACAACATCAAATCGAACGTACATAAATGGAACCACTTTTTCCATATTTTAACCTCATCAATAATCCAATCCACCGGCTCTAGACCAACTCGAACCGGGGGAGTAATGGACCGAACCGATGCTCTTCCTCTTCCTCCGCTTCTTCTTATTTAACAGAAGAACTCTTCAATCGGCAAAACACAGAAGAAAGAAAGAATGAAGGGCTTACGAAGATTGATTCTCCGAGCTCGAAGAATTCCATCACTGGGTTTTCATGGGGGTGGGAACACCCGATTCTTCTCAGCTGCAACAACTTCTCCCATGTTCGGGGGTGAAGAACCTGCTTCCTCTTCTATATCGTCTACAATTTGCTCCGATTATTCCTTGCGCTCCTGGAAATCGATTCAATTCGGAGGTGCGTAGGCTTTGACGAACCCTTAATGGAAATTTTGCTTATCAAAGGTTTATTTATTTATTTATTTATTTTGTATAAATCTGTTTAAATTTTGTTGCATTCAGGACAGAGGAGAACGATGTTCATTGAAACTCAATCTACACCCAATCCTTCGTCTCTCATGTTCTATCCTGGAAAGCCTGTTATGGAAGTTGGGAGTGCAGATTTTCCTAATGCCCGTTCTGCTATGAACTCCCCACTAGCAAAGGCCCTCTATGGTGTCGATGGTACATATTGGAACCCATACTATCCTTTTTAGCTTTCTGTTTGATTTTCAAATTGGAAATTCATTTCCCTTCTTCTGCCATTTCCTGCATTTTCAAATTTGAAGCCTATTAACATTAACGTTGAGGGCTTCATAACTCTTCTATTAATTTTAATCTCCACACCGCGTTCTCTCTCTCTCTCTCTCTTTTTTTTGTGGGTTTATTTTCAGGGCAACATTCTGATTTCTGAGTATGAATCCCTTCAATTATCATCTAATTTCCTATATGCGAAGATTGTGTTCAGTAAACATTTTGATATTTGAATGTTCTTTCTTACAAATATACATTGTTACTTTTCTTGTTTTTCAATTTTCAAGTTTGAACTTCGTTGAGTGCTTCTTCTCTCTCTATGGTAATGATTGTTTTCTAAATGAAGTTACTTGAAGTTAGACACTCAAGGGGTATTTGGGGACATTGAGCTGGTTATTATAGTCTGGTGTCACCCATGGTAGGTTAGAGTAGTTGAAAACACAAACTATTATAATCGAATCTCCAAAGATGGAGTGAACTATAATAGCCAACTCTACACACTTGAAGTTGCAACCCGAAACACCCACACAGCGTCTCTTTTTTTTCTTATTGTGTTGATTGATTCATGGACTTTGAATGAGTGAATTCAGTATTTAGTCAAAACGTGGGTGGCTGCTGGTATATGTTCACGATGATTATTTTAATTGATATAATGACTTGATGATGGATTCCTGGTATTCTAACTGGTTTTATTGATTCCTGATGTGGGGCTTACTCAATTGCTTGTGCAGGTGTCGTTCGAGTCTTCTTTGGATCAGATTTTGTTACGGTAACAAAATCAAACGATGCTTCATGGGATTTTCTAAAGCCTGAAATTTTTGCTGCTATCATGGACTTCTATTCTTCTGGACAACCACTGTTTCTAGACTCTAAAACTGCTGCTGCCATGGACACAGCCATCAAAGAAGTATGTGCTCTAACCGGTTCACTTCATTGTTGGATTCTTACTCATTAAGAAGCAAATCAATTTTTCAGATCACGTAGTGCTCACTTTTCTCCAAATTTTTTAATAGAAGCAGTAATGAAAAAGTTGATGCCCTTATTTACTTTTTTCGTCTGGGGATATTTATGATTATGTTAGTTTATGTCTTGATCACAAATTATGCTTTTCTATATTATTCTCTTTCCTCTCTTGCTATACTCTCTCTACACAATGTAATACAAGGTCGAATGAGAGTTCCTCGGTGAAACCACATTAATCAATATACATAGATTGTTTATGTTCCTTGAGTACTAATATAGAATATGAAATTGTACTTCAGTTTAGAAGTACTTGATGCTGTATTAATAGCATACTGTGGTGCTGCTTACAGTTGTTTTCATGATAATGGTAATTTTTATGGAAGACTTGTGCACCATTTTCTTATCGAACTTACTGTTATACAATTTTACTCTTTTGGGTACAAGTACAAGCTGTACAACTTTGGCTAAAACTTGTTTTCTGATCTCCATATGGATCTTTTCTATGGACATTCAATTTTCTCCTAGTCAAATTAGTAACCTTTTGTTTTTTCCGTTTTGTTGTTTATTGTTAAGTAATGACCCTTTCCATTAATACAAAAGCAGAGAAATGCGAGCTATTGTGCCACTTGGGAGATCTAGAGAATTGAAAAGGACTTGCACAAATTTATTGTAGTTGTATTTTGTTTTCAATCAGTGAAATTCTCTGGTTAGTTTTTATTAAAATGAGCATGTTTGATTAATGAAGTTGAGTTACCTACCTAAAAGATGAGTTTGTCCACATCTTTTATTAGATGTCAATTAATTTGTTTGTAATATTTAATTTCGAGGTTTGACCTCATGGGGGTTATTGTCATACTGCAAATATTGAATCTTTCCTTAAAGGGTATATTTGTAATGTTGGAATTTGAAACATCATCATATATATTCTTATTATTCTAGTAGATTGATACACCTCAGTTCTTAATAGATCTTATACTTGTACCTACTTTTTAGGATGATTCTGAAACTGTTGCTATGATTAAAGAGCTGCTTGAGACTCGTATTCGACCAGCTGTGCAAGATGATGGTGGGGATATTGAATACAGAGGATACAATGAGTACGTTTGGCTGCATTTGGTTAAAGGTGTTCTTTAAAGTATCAGGAGTTATATGCATGATTGCTTTATATATATTGATTTTTGCATTTCTGTTTTCTTCAGAGACACTGGTATTGTGACATTGAGAATGCAAGGAGCATGCAGTGGCTGCCCAAGCTCATCCGTCACTCTAAAATCTGGCATTGAAAATATGTTGATGCATTATGTACCTGAGGTGAGAGTTATATGATCTTTGCATATTTGTAAGCTCATGTTTTTATGGATCATGTATCTATCATATTGAAGGGAGAAAATAGAAACGAAATGGTGTTTTACACGTTGGAGGTGTTAAGAGTCCCACATTGGAAAATCCAAGGAGACTCACACTCCATATAATATAGATGGACTACTCCTCTCATTGCCAACTGGTTTTGAGATGGAATCCCATACTATCAACATTACGTAAGTTTTCTGGAGATATCAATAATTTGGAAAAATTATAAAAACCAAAAATTGCTCAAATAGGTCTTCGACAGGGGATCCTCTCTCTCTTTTCTTATTCACCATTGTTGGCGATGCTTTCAATAATATTGTTCGGTATTGTAATCAAAGAAGAATGATCAAAGGCTTCTCCTTTGGCAATCCATTGATAGAGGTTACACACCTTAATTGTGCAGATGACATTTTGATCTTTTGTTCTTGGTGTGATGAGAATTTGAGGGCTTGGTGGTCTATTGTTAACCTTTTCGTACTTGGATCGGGCCTCTCCCTCAACGCTTCCAAAACTTCTCTCATTGGGATCAATTTTTGGTCCTTTCTAAGAAGGGTAGGCTAACTCTTGCTCAGTCGGTTCTTCAAAGCTTACTGTGCTACTTCTTCTCCTTATTGAAGGCTTTGAGCTTGTCCGGGACTTTGTTTGGGGTGGAGGAATTAGTAATCCGGCTACCCATCTTGTTAATTGGAAGTGAGCTTGTTAAGTCGAGAAACAAAGGAAGCTTCATATTATGGAATGGTATTTTAAAGCAAAAAGACCAACTTTTTACCTTTGTTGACTTTGTTGTTGGTGATGGGAGAAATATAAGGTTTTGGGATGATCGTTGATGTGCTACCCAACCTCTTGCAACCTTATACTGTGATATCTATGTTATTTCCTATAAAAAGAATGTTGTGGTGGTGAATTGTTGGATTGATTCGAGTCAAACTTGGGATTTAAGGTTAAGGAGAAGATTATTTGATTGAGAAGTTGGCAGCTATATTGCCCTCACTCAATTGTTGACCAATTGGGTGGTGAATATAACCAAGGATAGCTTACGGTGGAGGTTGGAGGCTGGAGGCTGCGGGCATGTTTTCAACCAAGTCTACATTCCTTGAGTTGACTACAGGGGCCCTAAAAATTGTGTTCCCTTTGGTTAATCTTATTTGGAAATCGAAAATTCCATAAAAGACGAAGATTTTCCTTTGGTCCTTTGCTTATAGAAGCCTCAATACTCATGACAAGCTCCAAAGGAGGTTTCCTAATCGACCTCTTTCCCCTTCCGTGTGTCATCTTTGTCTGAAGGAGGTTGAGACCTTAGATAATTTATTCTTACACTGTGAATTTGCTTCCAAAGGGTGGAGTGGAATTTTTTTGTACTTTTGGGTTGGATGGTCGTCTCCCCAGGAGGATTGACGATTGGATGATGGATGGCTTGAATGGTGGCAGCTTTTGTGGAGAAGGAAAAATCTTCTGAAGATGTGCTACTCGCGCGTTTAGTGTGAATCTCCACACTTTCAGACATGCTTATTTTGCTTATATATATTATAAACCAAAAATAAATCAAAAGATAAATTTAGTTAATTTAGTTTAGTAAATAAACATTTGTGATTTTTAAACAAACAACATGTGTATTGTTTTTCTTCTATTTACATTAGTGACATCTTATTGCTTTATTTATTTATTTTTATATTTTGTGGTTTAATGTATGGTATAATAGAAATATCGATTCTTATGCTTCTTAGAACCATAAACACATATATATTCTTTTTGGTGGTTGGATTATGTATAATTTTAATACCTATTCTCAATGTATAGGTGAAGGGTGTCGAACAAGAATTTGACGTCGAGGAAGAGGATGTAAAGTCAACCAGCCAAATGGAGTAAAAGATGAGTTGGTCTCTATTCATTTTATGTTATATGTTGAGCCTGATGATGAATCTTGAGGGTTATACCCTATACGGTTTGGTTGTGTTCATTCTTTGTTTGGTTGAGCTAACACTGATCTTGAGGGTGGCCAGGCCATAAGGATACTTGCTTTTTATGCAGAGAATAAAAAGAGGCCGTTTAGTTTGATTTTTTTTCTTGGTTTATAGAGCAGAGTACCATGTAACTTTTACTCCTAGCTACGAAAAAATGTTTGTAAATATTGAACCGTAAACTGGGATTTCAAGGGATTGACATATTTTGGACATGACAACATATATGATATATGATAATGTAAGTGAGATTTTGATTGTTCATTTAATAATAATATTTTTGTTCTATTTCTTGGAATGTTGGGACATTTTCAAATGTAGTTTGGATTATTTTTACTATAGGATGAGAAACGAGTGATGGTAGAAGCCATTATTCTCTCTAAGTTGACTCCTTTTCTAAATTTTTCTTATTGAGGTTGAAGGATTCCAGCCTCCCTCCTCGATGTAGAAGTTCATACCAATTACTGCTAAATTAAACTCGTTTTGGTGATATTTTTATTTTATGTGAAGGAGGCTTGTTACTTATTTTATTATTGTTAGTATTCTTTCTGATGTTTGTACGAATAAACTCCACGAGAGAAAGAGTTTTCAATTAAGTTAGACATTACTTATAGAATAATTGAAAAAAAAGTCTGAAATTGAATTCCAAAAAGAAATTTCAAACCTCACAAGGGCTTTATCCCTCTCTGGCGGTTGGAGAAGAAACTCTTTGATCATTATATGAATGTCCCTCTAGTGAACAATCATAAGCTCATAACTTTTGAAGAAAGAAAAGAAATCAACATCGATCTTACAAGCTGACAGTTCCAATGAAGGTGTCTTTCTTGAGGGCCTATCCATTGTGCTCACATGACCAACTTGTCAAGTTTTCAACCATGCGATGTTAAAGATCGTGGATGTTGTTGGCTACCTTACGTCTGAATGTAATTTCCTAAAATTCATTTGTTGATTTGTGATTATGGCTTTGAATATTTAAATGTACCCCATAATTAAATCAGCCCTATTTGCTTTCTTTATCCTAATTGGTCACTTTCAAACCTCTCATCTACCAAGTTGCTGCGTTGAAATCTTCTTAAATACATTTTCAACAAAGAAATCAATTTGGTTTGGGTGAAGGCTGAAATCCTAGTTTCTAACCTTCCTAGTCGAAATCAAAGTTGAAAAATGGTTTTCAGTCGAAATCAAAGTTGAAAAATGGTAGAAAACCACAAAACCAACGTCCGTTGAAGACTTGCGAATTTGACGCTTACTTGGTCTAGGACATGACATCTTCACCTTCTGTGCATTTCCATGCCTTATATTTGACATACAAATGGCCTAATTCGTTTCAAAATACCATAGGGGATGTTTGATGAGCAATGACGGATCCATAAATCTTATTGATAGGGAGTTTTATAGAAAATGTAAGGAGTACGGCTTAAACTTGGGTCTAGAGGGAATTAGAAGACAATTTTACCACTAGGTAAATTTTTGAAATGAATATTATTTCAGTTTTCTACATATATGTAATATAAAAAGCATAAGGTTGAGAGGGGGCTCGAGCCTCACAAAATCTATGCTAAATCCGCTAGTGTTGGTGAGTTGGAATAGGATAAATTTGTGTTGTAATGTAATCCAAAAAATTCATGTTTGCATTGAGCGTTTTGGGTTCGATTTGTAATACCAAACATTTTTGTTTTGATAGTTTCCAATATAATCTTCTTCTCTCGGTGCGTTCCAACATTTTTCTATTTACATCAGGACTACATTCCATTACTTCTCCAGAAAATGTGTTAGACTATTTTACTTAATTAGGGACAATATAGGTCAAAATAACATGCTTAAAAATTTGGAAACAATATCTAAATGAAGGGTACAAATATGCAAAACATGGCATTTATCAACACCCAATCAAATTGTTTCAATCAGTGGAAATTCTTCTTTCTTATTTTTTAAACATTTTAATTTGTTCCTTTTATGTGTGATGAAAGCAAGCATGGAAGATCCAATATTGTTGAATTAAATTTATGTCTTATCAAGTTGGAGTTGCTATGTATATAATACTAAGATGGGGAGTGGATACATACAATGGACAATGGCATGCTTCATTCTTTATTGGATACCTTATTTGGCAATCAAAATTCCACTCTCTAGTCTCCATTGTAACGCCACAAGCTTTTCACGCGCCAACTTGTGGGCGCATGTGCCATATCATACGCACACACATTAACCAACTTCCTTTCTTATGTCAAATGCAACAAATTTTACCTTTTCCATTATTAAAAACTTTCTTTTTATTCATACTTTAATTCATTTAAATTTAATCTCAAATTAAATTTGATGTTTTAAATATAGTAAAATGAACTAAAATATTTGTTTGTATAACAAAATATCAATCGATTATGACACATCTATATAATCTATTGTGATAAATTGTGTAATTTTTTTTTATATTGATAGATATTTTTTCTAATTTTTTTTTTTTATGTTTTATGAATTTTTGTAATGATGATATTAGATATATTAATGAAGTATTTTCAGATATAGTAATATAAACTAAAATATTTACAAGTTATAGTAAAATTTTAAATTCTATCACTAATATAAACTGATAACCTGATAACCTTCTATTACTTTTACAGTAATAAAAAATATTAATATCTATTCTTATTTATTATGGATAAAATCTGAAATTTTACAAATATTTTGTCAAATTTGTTGACAATTTCCCTATTCAACTCTTTAGTTTTATTAGGGAAAACTAATATTAGAATTAGACTAAAGTTTGTTTTCGAAATATTAATATGTGTTTTCATATTTAATTTTGAAGTGACATTGATAGTCACAAATTCCAGCGTGGACACAGACGTGGCATTTGTTTGCATATTTTATTTTTCTCTCTTCTTCTTCCCCACTCCTTTAAATTTATTGTTTATCCACAAATTCATTTATTCGTTTCGTTCCCTTTCACTGAAAAACTTTGGTTATCAGCTAGTTTTTGTTCTTCACAACAATACAAAATATATGATTTGATTTTATTTGTCTCTATTGGTCGATACTGAGACGGGCAAGATTTTGGGGTTTGAAGATGCATTTTGCGGCATGGAAATGTGGGTTCGAAGAACTGAGGCCTTTGATTCACTTGTTATTGCCTTTATGTGTTCATTGGATCGCTGAAGAAATGACTGTTTCTGTTCTTGTTGATGTTATTACTAATGCTCTTTGTTCTCAAAACACCACTTGCCCTCAAGCTATTTACTTCAATGGAACTGAGCAAACGGTAACCTATTCTTTTTTTTTTTTTTAAATCTGTTTAGATACTTGGGGCTGTTGAATTTTTCTCTGTTTCTGCTGTCTGTGTTCTTGATTCTGATTATTTTAGTACTTTTTCAGTTTCAATTTGGCAATATGCGGATTTCTGATGTTTTTTTAGTTTGTTTTGAGTGATTTTGGTAATATTCAATTATAAACTGTTTGTCATTTTTTCCTTGTCTATATTTGAGCATATAGGTCCACTAATCACACTTGGTTTCGGTTTGAAATGATTTCTGAAGTGCTTAATAACAAAGTTCATTGTAAACTGCTCGGCAATATTTTCTTTTATGTAACTTTGAGCATACGGGCCAACTATTTGGACAAGACAACCATCTTATTTTTAGGTCTATTTAAAATGACTTTTTAAGTGATTAGTAGTAAATTTTATCAAAGTACTTTAAATCCAAGATACATCATCGTTTGCATCATTGCTTTAGGGCAAAGTAAGCCAACGCACCATTTGCTTCCCACAAAAGCCGAAAAGTTTGTTTTTAAGTAATACTGCATGTATCTACCGTTTTTTTTGTCTTTGTTTTTCTCTTTTCAAAGTTTGATGATAATGGTACTCCATTCTATAACAATTTGGTTTTTGGTTTTTAGTTTTTGAAAATTAAGTCTATAAATACCACTTTCATCTCTAAATATCTTATTTTGTTATAAAAACTCTTTCATCATGTTTTCAGAATTGGCAAACAAGTTTTGAAAACTAAAAAAAGGCTTTTGTTTTTAGAATTTAAATAAGAATTCAACTGAAACATGTAAACCATTTTAGAAAACCAAAAGATTATCAGATGGGTTTTCTTTTTTTGTTTTTCATTTTTGACTGCATGCTTAGTCACTTCTATCCCCTTCCCAGTATTTCATGAGAACAAAAAAGTTCATTACATTCACGTTATCACTGTTTAGGAATCATCAAGATCACTATACCATATTGTTGCTTTTCACTCCTTGAATGAACTCGCAAATATTTCATTCAATAAAGAAGAACCTAATAAATTTTATAGCCAGCATTTCTCCATTTTTTTAGTGGAAACTTTAGTTACATTGGTAATGAATGAATAAATTTATATTAGCAATACCATTCCGTCGACATGGCCACACTTTAATTCTGTTTTATACCTTTCTCTGCTTATCTTCAAGACTTAGAAAGTAAAATAAATGAGGATAGCAAATAATGTTTTTAGCTCTCTTTTGTATTGCAGATCGTTGGAATTTTCAAAATGGTAGTTCTTCCACTGCTTGGTCAGCTTGCGGACGAGTATGGTCGAAAACCTTTGCTCCTACTAACAGTATCAACAAGCATATTTCCTTTTGGTATGTTTCTGATTTCCGTTTCTTATCTGAAAAGCGGATGCATTATTTATTTATTTTTCCTTTCCAAATTTTGAAGTTCGATTTATGCATTTTTGTATCAGCATTACTTGTTTGGGATCAATCCAAGGGTTATATATATGCTTACTATGTGCTTCGTACAATATCAAAGATACTGAGTCAAGGCAGCATATTCTTCATTTCTGTTGCATATGCCGTAAGGATTATTTTCTATCGTAATTATTATTGTAATTTTAATGGCGTTCTCATTTTTCGTTTATTTGGTAAAGAAAACAATAATGTCAACTTAAGAATACTCGACAGTTAAGATGCTTTACTCATCCACTTTAGGTCGGAGGTTATCCCGTTTTGCACTTGTTGTACTAAAAGAAATACAATAACTTGAATCTCCCTTTCTTTATCAGCAATTTCTTCACTCAATGCTGATGCCCCCTTACAAGTCTACTTTTGAATTTTAAAGAAATTTGAGAAAAAAACATAAGTTTTGGAAATTATTCTTAAAATTTACAAAGCTCTAGAAAAGACTTGTAGTAGACAAGCTCAAATTTGAGAAACAAACCATAACAAAATCTGTTTGCAATCCAATCAGTCATGACATTAACTTCAAGCTTTGGTAGGAAAATTTACAGATCAAGCAGTCTTTTAAAACTTTTCCATCTTATAGGCGGATAGTGTACAAGAAAGTAGGAGAGCTGCAGTATTTGGTTGGATCACTGGCCTTTCTTCTGCTTCCCATGTTGTTGGGAATTTGCTAGCACGGTTTCTTCCTGAAAAGTACATTTTTGTGGTACTAACTGCACCTCCGTAGCATCTTAGATTTAGCTCTCATAGTTTCATTTTCCATTTATCACATCAAGAATTCACTTTTCTGTTTCAGGTCTCAATACTTCTATTGATGTTTTGTCCCATCTACATGTACTTTTTCCTGCAAGAGACAGTAAAACCAATCCCGAAGGATGATGGAGAACCCAATTGGTTATCAAAAACGGTCAACGTTCTCAACAGACGATTCAGAACTATGAGAGATGCAATCGAAATAGTCATCGACAAGTACTTTCTTTGTAGCTCATGTCATACTAGTTTCTCTGACGTTTGCACATTTCCAATAAAGTCTATTTTCTATTCAAAGTTCCTTCATGTCCATTGTTGAAGTGCTCCATTCTGTTTTGCAGTCCAACACTTCGGAGCATAACTAATGCTTCTTTCTTTCTGAATTTGGGAATGACAGGCATCACTAACGTCCTAATGGTAAGTTTTGATCAAGTAAAATTTTATTATCCTTAAAAAATATGAAGTTCATTCAATTGCAAAAGTGGAACGCATTGCTATTGAATTGAACTTTAATCTTTAACTAATAATTTAAGAGTTCTGCAGTTCTATTTGAAGGCGGTTTTTGGGTTTGATAAAAACCAAAACTCAGAAATCTTGATGCTTGTTGGAATAGGCTCGATTTTCACTCAGGTAAATTCCTATCCAACAAGAACTGAAAAAGAAGATCAATCAAATTCAATTACTCGTAAAACAACCTAGTACACAACAAATACAAATATAGCACCAGTCTCTGATTCTCCGTAGATTTATTCTCCGCCATTGACAAAAATTGTCACCCTCATATCAGTTTATTGGTCAAATTTGGTTTCAGATGTTGGTGCTACCACTTATAAATCCACTGATTGGGGAGGAAGCTATATTGTGCTTGGGAATACTTGCATCAGTAGCTTATGTGAGCCATTTCATCTTGCATTTTTAACCTTCCTCAAGAAAATAAAGCAAAAGGAGAGATTGAGAAGCTTCTGAAGAAAAATAGTACGGTCCATCCTAAAGTTTCTTGTTTTGTTTTGGCTGTACAGGCATTGTTCTATGGCTTGGCATGGGCAGCTTGGGTATGCACCATATTCTATATGAACTTTAGAACTCGAACAAATTACCTAGAACTTTGCTCTACTAAAAAATCTGATCTTTTTGAGTGTTTGCAATTGGTAATAGATGTTATTGCCCTCTCTCAGGTTGCGTACTTGGCTGCTTCATTTAAAGTCATATATGTCTTAGCAAGACCTGCAGTAAGTATCAACAAAAAGAAAATAAACTCTTGTAATCATTTTAATTCTAATAACATGAATTAACTTATATGCTCATTCCTATTGTCATACAGATTTATGCAATTGTCTCCAAAGCTTCAAGCTCAAGCAATCAGGTTGGAATATAGTTGTGCATTTTATTGCCATATCTGGATACCTTATCTTATAAAAAAATGAACTTTCTGTTTTTGGTTCTGTTTCTTATTTTCTATAATTTCAGAAACATAAGTATTTGATAGTTTCTATTTCTTATCTAAAAAAAAGTTACTATTTCTTGTTTTTTTTACAAATGTTTCCATAATTTTGTTGATTTTGTAAACAACAAAACCCCATTTGTTTTTTTTTTTTTATAATTAATCCTACAAACACCCATCCACCTCTAACTCTCATGCTTTGCTATCTACATTCTACTCTTGTATAAAACTAGGCCAAAATTTGAAAATTAGAAAAATAGTTTATAAAAACCTACTTTTGTTTTTGGAATTTGCTAGCAATCAAATTCTTTTACTTAAGTTTATGAAAACTATGATAAAAATTAAGTGAAAATAAGATTAATTTTAAAAAACAAAATACTAAATGGTTATAAAACGAAGCTAGTTTACATGGTTTTTTCTTTTCCAATTTTGAACCGAAGACCTTTGAAGATTTCCCCATTTCTCCTCTCTATAATAAACTTCATCTAGAGAACAAGAAACAATAAGTGATAATCAAACATGCATTTGTTTTTGTTTTTGTTTTGTTTTTTTTTCTGTAGTAAGAAACTAAAAAAAACACAAAAAAATCAGAAACGTTATTCTTTCTTGATAAAGAGGAAACAGAAAATAAAAAACAAGAAACAAAACATTGTCAAAAGGCCCTATTCCTATTATACTTCCATTGTTGAGGTTTTGGCAACTGGGGTTGATTGTTTTAACTGTCAACTTATTGATGGCAGGGGAAGGCCCAAGGATTTGTTGCTGGTGTGGAGTCAATAGCAAGTTTTTTGTCACCACTTGTGATGAGTCCTTTAACCTGTGAGTTTCTTTCATTCATTGCTTCTCTTCGTACTGTTTGTTCATTGTTGGAATTGGAGCAGATCTTTTAAATATATTTGGTTATTGATTTTTTTTTCCTGTTTTGATTTTTCACAGCATGGTTCATTTCAAGTGATGCCCCTTTTGATTGTAAAGGCTTTAGCATTGTTTGTGCCTCCATATGCTTGGTAAAACACTTCTGATCTCTATCTCTCTCCTCGGTGTGTTCAGACAACTTGATTAACCCAATCTAACCTTACCATTAGGGTTCGGGTTATTCAAGTTAACTTGATTAACCCAACTTAACCCTACTTTTAGGGTTCGGGTTATATATTTGTTCGAGCTGCGTTAGGTCATTTAAGACATATATCTCTCTAAACTTAAAAAATGTCCATAAATGTTTTAGACTCACATTTTTATGGACTTATTAGCTCCTTTTTGGGATTGTTGAACTTATTAGACATGTATGTCTACACAAAATTGAAAGGTAGGATTGCCATTGGGTACAAAATTCAGTCCAAACTTAAAGTTGGAATCTATTAGATTAAATTGTTACTTGTTACAAAATAATATTAATAATGATGATTAGATGGTGTGTTATAAACTTTGTTTGAATGGGTTGAAGTTCCATTGATGAGTATTTTAAGTATTGATTTAGATTTGACCCTAGATCTTATAAAACTTCTATTTTAGTCCCTAAAACTTGAAAAAACAATTAGTTTTTGTCTTTATTTTGTTCTTCATTGATTATAACCATGATTTTAAATATATGTACTAGCATGTCAATATGAGCGTGATTTGTGTGTTAGAGACGAACATTTGATAAATGAACATTAAATGATAAAGTCACATGACAATGACCTAAATGATTATTTTTTTCAAAGCTTGGAACTAAAATAGGCATTTTGAAAGTTTAGGGAAAAAAAAAAACAAACTTAAAGTTTCACAGCAACCAATACGAACATTGCATGTCAGAAGCCAATATGAAACAAACACAAAAGCTTTAGAGTTGAAAATTTACGTTGAACCAAACCAAACCAACGCGACCATTCTATGGTAGTGTGTGATGTAAGTTTTGTGTTGCACAGGTGATTTCTTTATGGCATGGCTGTTGCCTACTGAAGGCCAAAGAACATGGAGGCAAAGAGGATGATGATCCTGAGGAACTACTTTTGAATGATGCTTAAATGTTGAATGATGTTAACAATATGAGTTAAATTGTAAATTTGGTCCATTTGAAAAAAAAAAGTAAGAATTTAGTCCGGTTGATTCTAAAAGTTTGAATTTAGTTTTTATGGTTTGATAAGATCTTTATAAATGGTCCATATGATTCAATAAAATACTCAGATATTTTCTACCATATAGACTCTTTATAAAAAAATTATTCAATCGAGACTAAATTCTAACTATTGAGACTATTTTAACTTTTTTGGACCATAAAGACTAAATTTACAATTTAATAGTATATAAGCAATGAAAAGAGATTTGCCTATTTGTAGAATATAATATCAAAATTTTGTCTTGTATATTAATTTTTCTGTAAATAATACAATGCCCTCAAATTAAAAATTGAGTATAATAAGACTATATTTTAATAATAGTATAATAAACTTGGAATTTAAATGATCCATTTTTTAAATCTGAAATTATTTTATATGGGAAATTTTTTGGTGGTTATATTCGTAAATAAATCTTATTCTTTTATATATGTATATATGATAAAGAGTTCTTTGATGAACTTACGACGGCCAATAATCTAAGAAAAGGGAAAAATTTGGACTAATAGAAAATGTTTATGTCCTCATGGTGTAAATTGAGGAGTTAATAATATATTAAATTAATTTTTTTGCAATGAAATCTACACAATAAAGTGAAATTAACATTTTTTTTTCTCTCACTTTTCAACTGTTAAACATGACTTATTATCATCTATATATACACACACATATCAATTTGCAAATTATTTTAATAGTAAACATGTTTTGCAGATTTATGAATGGTTTTTTTTTTTTTTTGGCAAAACATGGAGATTACTTAAGAACTAAACTTCAATACCAATTTGCAATTAACATATCGATTTCACTTTCATAACTCAAACTGAAGTCGGTACCTCAAAAGAACCAACATTTTAGAGCCCCAATTACAGGTGAGGTGTTTTCTTGATTGCCACCATTGAAGCGTGCTCCAATGGAGCTACTCTCTCCCACACCCACAACGAATTTCTCATTCCATTGCCTCAAACCCCATTTCCAATCCTCCGCCATTAACATCAGTTTCCCTATACCTTCAAGTACAACGAAAAAATTCCTACTTTCTTCTTCTTATCTATACACCACTGTTCCTCTTCGCTGTTCTGTTGCAGTTAAATTAGCTTCAACATCCACTCCTTCTACTTCTTCTCTCTGGTCTCCGACTTTCGGCGAAAACCGCCACTGGAGGGTCCTCATGGAGAGACCCCCATCAGGGCTCAATTCAAAACCACAAGTCATTGATTATTACGTCAAAGCCTTGGAAAGAGTTTTGGGCAGGTTGGTGTTCCTCGTGTTTTACTGTTTGATTGTACTGCAGCGTTTTTCTTTTTTCTCGCTGTTTTTTTTTTTTTTTTTTAAATTTTATTGTTGGGATTATATGATTAGTGAGAAGGATGCTCAGATGTGTATTTATGATGCTTCCTGGGATACCCGCTTTGGATTTTGTTGTGACATTGATGAACAAGCTTCCATTGAGCTTGCAAGTAAGTAAAATGAATATTAGCTCGTTTGTTTATGAGTATTGGCGTTTGAAAACAGTACTTCAAGTGAAAAGTACTCTTAAGCATCTTCGAAGAAAAATCAGTTAGCAGTTCTCCTAGAATCACCTTAGTGCGTTTTAGTGTTTTAAGAATTTTGAAGGCTTTTCTTTTCTATTTTCTAACCACACTAGGGATGTTTTGGAGACTGATTTTAAAAGTGTTTTTAATGGGCTATAGAAACACTTTTCACTTTTTTAAAGTGTTATAAACCTACCCTTTTGATAGATTCATCGATTTTTTTATTGGTTAAAACCGATCTTCCATGCTTTCACTTAAAGACAAAATGAAAAATTTCACCAGGCATTGCAAATTTTGTTGGTTTTCATAAGAGCATCTGTTACAGGAGTACCTGGGGTTGTATCCGTTGAGCCTGACCCGAACGTCAGCTCCATAGAGAAGGATAATGGTTCTTCAACTCCTCCATTGAATCTGAAATCGTATTCGCAAAATGGCAGCAGGGTCTTGTTCCCTTCGGGGAATACCAAGCATTGGCTTGTTCGAATAGACAAGCCAGGTATTGGGGTGGTTACCAAGGCGCAAATGGTTGATTATTATGTTGAGATACTGACCAAAGTTCTGGGGAAGTAAGTGTAATGTTGTATGTAACGAAAGTAGTTGCTTCCATTTTGTTTATGATATTTTCATTGTCCCTCAAGAATGGTTATGTTAATTATCTGTAGTGACAAGGATGCCCAAATGTGTATATATCACGTTTCCTGGCAGTCTAGCTTTGGTTTCTGTTGTGAATTGGATGAGGAATGTGTGCGAGAACTAGCCGGTAATCTCCAGTTTCCTATGACACTTATGCACTTTATTCTGTGAGTGATAGTTCTGTGTTGTTTGATGCTAATTCTCACGAGATGCAGG
Source organism: Cucumis hystrix (assembly GCA_025688845.1). Taxonomy (NCBI): domain Eukaryota; kingdom Viridiplantae; phylum Streptophyta; class Magnoliopsida; order Cucurbitales; family Cucurbitaceae; genus Cucumis; species Cucumis hystrix. The sequence continues at coordinate 6,203,833 of CM046885.1, read as the reverse complement.
TGTTCCTGGTGTTTTATCTGTTCAGCTAGATGCAAACTTTGAGGCAGAGAATAAGGATTATGGAGGTTAAATCTTTTAACCTTGAGTAAATCTTTCGATTCCAATTCTTAGTTGTGGTTTCATTGCTTGAGATAAACAACTGTTTTTGCCCATTCTTTTCTAACTTGAAGGATTCTAATCCCCTTTTGCTTTTGTTGATCCTACCTTACTTGGTGATTTCCTATATTTCAAAATTTTACCTTTTGGAATGTATAGTGCTGCCTTCTTAGATGGATGACTCGAAATTGTTAGGTTTGATTATTGAGTAGATATTGTTTGTCCGTTTGTTGGATTGATGAAAATTAACCAAAAGACATAAATATTATTAGGATAAATTGTTGGTATATACTTTGAGAGAAAATACTTGCAGGAATTTGTTCGTTTGTCCTGAAGCATAACTGCATAAGCTAAAATAAGGTACTAAATAAAGAAGAATGTGGGCAAAAAATGTTGGCCTACAATTGCAAATTTCAATTTGGTGATCTTAGCCTTCTTTTTTTGGCTAATTGTCTTTTTTAATATATATATATATATATATATATATTAAAAACTATATTAAAAACCTTCTTAGCTGTAATGTGGCAATGAAGTTATCTGAAATAACTATCACTCTTTATTTGGTTTGTTGTTGATAGTAGCTAAGCAAACAGGGAACTTGTGTTATATTTACATGTTATTTTAATCAAGTTATACTGTACTGAACTGTGATTTTAATGGTAAATGCTAGAATTTCAATTTGATTTATTTGTAACTATAAACTCAATTTATTTCCAGTAATTCATTTGAAATAGTTACCTGCATTTTTCAGGTAATATTGCCAAGAATCCTTTGGATCTACCAGATTCTTCAGGAACACATCAAACAACTCCTGTGAAAACAAAGAAACTATTTATAACTGGTATTGGCAATTCAAAACATGCTAGATTTTAAGATTTTTACACTCACCTGCATGATCACTGTCACTGATATTATTCCACATTTCAGGTGTATTTTTTGAATATGAACATCTTAGTTAGCCAAATATCATTGTTTTCTTAAAAAATGAGCGCAAAGGCTCTTGAGTAGCTTCATCATGACATGAGAAGGGGGTGGGGGACTGGGATGTCTTATTAAAGGATTTTATTCAGTGTGAGCCAAATGGCAACATGGACACAATAAGGATATTGTTAGGAACTAAGGTAGTATGAGCTGTCTTTGTCCCGTATCGGTTAGAATGGAACGACCATTATACTACTTAAGCAGTTTGGCTCTCCCACTTCAATAGTTGGTGTTTTTGGTGTGGTTTTCCAAGGTGTTTAAGTACCTAATTGATATTTGGCCCTTTTTTTAAGGAAAAAAAACCAGATAATGTTTTATCCATTGAAATGTCTTTTGAAAAAAATACTTTTAAATGGAAACACACGTTTTGGGTGGAAGCAATGATCGAAAACTTCTCCTAAAAGCCTTCAAGTATTATCTTCTTTTTTTATTGTTCTAGAATTTTCAGAATCTTTTGATTTTAACCACCTGGATTGATTTAAGGGTCAATAAAGCCAATGTAAACATTCAGAACTTAGTGGGAATGAGTTCAAAACATAGTGTCACATATCTAGTATTTGATATCGTACACGTTTATTTGACAGCTAAATGTAGTAGGGTTAGAAGATTGTTCATGAGAATAGTCGAGATCACTTTTGATCCATAGTTTTGTTCTCAATTTCTTAAAACTCCTATTTGACACTGCTTATTACTTTCAAAACGAGACAGGACTTTCATTTTATACATCAGAGAAAACCTTACGTGCTGCATTTGAAGGCTTTGGCAAGCTCGTTGAAGGTATGTTGCATCGATCATGTCATTTTAAACTCTAACTCAAAGTTCTCATGAGAAAATCATGGTGTTATTGATTACTTTTCTAAACAGTTAAGATCATAATGGACAAAATCTCCAAAAGGTCCAAGGGCTATGCATTTATAGAGTATACAACAGAGGAGGCTGCCAGTGCTGCCCTCAAAGAAATGAATGGCAAGGTGAATCAACACGAGTTCTATTTCTCCCTTTCTCTTTCCCCTTGTTGCTTTCTTACCTGCCATATATATTTTCTGTGTTCGATGCAGATCATCAATGGCTGGATGATAGTTGTCGATGTTGCTAAGCCTAGTCCTCGTAGATACGGTGGAAACCGCTCCCGACCGTAGGTAAAAAAAGGCACGTATTTGTCTACTTCGACGTCAAATTTTGAGTAATCAGTTAGAAACTTAGAATTTACAAGTTTAGCTCATAATGTTTGAGCCTTGAGACTTGGGAGATAGTCATTCAGCTCAGTGCCAATTTGAGGCAAGAGAAGAATTATGGAATTTTAGATGAAATTACAATTAATATGCACATAATATAAAAGAATTAGGAAGACTAAAACTTACTACATCTTCCTTAAAATATTGATAAACTATTTATTTTTGCCACATCAACATTAAACACAATAAAAAAATCATGTTAACTTTATGTTAAGTGATTGACATTTAAGGCCCCGTTTGGTAACGTTCTTGGTTTACTGTTCCTTCTTTTTTATATCAAGAAACAAAATGCGTTTGATAACTGTTTCTTATTTCTTGACAAAAGAAACAGAAACAGAAAATATGTTTGATAACTGTTTCTTGTTTCTTGATATTTTTTTAATATTTATTTTATTCACATTTAATTCTCTTGATTTTTTTTAGATTTTTTTTAAATTTTATTCACATTTAATTTAATTAAATGTCAAACAAAAATATATGTCCTCCATTAAACATTAAAAAAAAAATATCAAACTTAGATTGGAAGATCTTCTTGTAATCTTATGGAGAACGAGATGAAGATTGAGATCTGAAGGATAGAGCTGGCGAGAGGAAGACAAAAACCCATGACGAAGAGGAGGACTGTAAAGAGGAAGACAAAAATTCACAGCTAAAACACAAATCTGGCAAAAATCCAAAAATTCAGTGAAAACCCATAGCGAAAACATAATTCATGCAAAGAGGAAGCGGAAAACCCATATCCAACAAAGAGAAAGGCGTCATGTAGAGGGAGACGAAGAGGAAGACAGTGAAGACGATGAGAGGAAGAGGAGGAGGATGGTTATTTGGGAAAGAGGATGGAGATAAGAGAAAGAAAAAGAAAATCACGAGAGAAAATGAAAAAAGACAATAAAATAGAAAAAGAAATGAAAAAAGGAAAAGAAACCCAATAAAAAGAATTGAGAAAAATGAAAAGAAAATCAATAAAAAGAATTTGAAAAAAGGAAATAATTGAAAAAAAAGGAAAAGAAAACCAATAAAAAGATTTGAGAAAAAGGAAAAGAAAATCAATAAAAAGAATTTGAAAAAAGGAAAAGGAAATCAATAGAAATAATTGAGAAACGGAAACGAGAGAAACTGCTTTTTTTTCCCTATAATTTTTTATAAAATGAGAAACGTTTATATTAAAAATATTTAAAAATATAACAAAATTTCACAACTTGTCAGATAGACATTGATTGAAATTAATAGACAATGACATTTTATTATATATTTGTAAATATTTTGATCGTAAAAATTAAAATAGTTACTATTGAACTGTTTCAGATTCGATTTTATTTTTAACAAATATTTAAAAAAAAAGAATTATAATATTAAGGTGAGAGTGAAATGTGAAGTCTTTTAAAAAAATATATATAATCATAAAGAAAAGCATTGAAAAATATAATTTATAATTAGAAATTAGAATCTTTGAGGTGTAGATTCTTTTATTATAAATAAAATTGAAAGTTTATCAACCTCTTTAATTTCAATTTTTTAAAACAATGATTTAAATTCAGATATTCTTTTTTGTTATTATTTCAAATCTACATCTAAATTTAGTATCTAAAACTAATATTTTATTTTCCCTTTTTTTAAAAGAACTCAAGTGGACAAACACAATCTGTCGATATTTCCATCTTCTTAAACAAATAGGAATCGCTATATAATTATATTTTTGCAAAAATAATTAATATTTAAACCCAAAATTAAATCAAATGTTATTCATATCCAATAAGATTTATTTCCTCTTCCTTGTCTACATTTATCTGCCCTTTCCTATATATGTGTGTGTATATTTGTTGATTATGTTGTTTACTCTCATTCAGCAAATCAAGTTTATTTTGGAGTTAACTCTCCCAAGACATTAACGTCTCGGTCAGGAACAAAATTTTCATAGATTTATGGACTCAAACTTTCCTCAACTTCAATTGCGTTTACAAGAAAATCAAAGTCATTTTAGTCATCATGATGGCAACACAGTGGTAGTATCCTCCAAACCCTTTCAATGTGTTTGAGTTTGAGTTCTTCTATTCTTTTAAAACTTGTTTCCTATTCTTGGTGTACTTTAAAATTTGACTATGGCAACACATTTAGATGTGCAAGAAATTTTAAAAAATATGTGCACACTATTTTATGAATTATTTACATGTAAAAAGTAATTAAAACTTAGTTTTGGTATACCTTTTTTTTTATATATAAATAATTTTCAAAAGCTAATACTTTAAACAATAAATTGTTGTTTTATTTGGTTTTTGGTTTTAGATTTTGTTTTAAAAAATTGTGAACTTTGAATTTTACATTTGGGTGGAATGCCTATGCTTTATTTTTCTGAAGGTAGGAGAAAAGATAAAACTTATTTAATTATTCAGCAAAATTGAAGTTTGAAACTTATATAATTAACCTCTTTTGCTTAACTTGAGAAAAAAAAATGGCCTAGATCTATGAAAAATTTCATTCAATTAGATTAGATATGGTAAATTTTTTAAAATATGGGACAACAAAAGAATTGACTGTTAGAGTTGTATGAGGTAGGAAACTCTCAAGTACGGTTCTAAGGGAAGGAATTTACTTGCCTATTCCGATCGGGGAGAACAGGCCATTCGACAGGGAGATTCTGAAATTGCTGAAATTGCGTATTGGAAACAAGCCGTTGAGTATTGGAAACAAGCTAATATAGTAAAAAGTAAGAATTTGTTTTTGTTTTCTATTTAAAATTTTATTTTTTAAAGTAATATTTGAAATAGGAATCAATCCGAGTAAATTACATTATGCTTATATTTTGAAGTCTATTAAAAGTTTGTAAACCAAATTTATAATTTTATTCCCAAAGAAAATATTTTTAGTGTCTTTGTGATGCATTAAAATAACTTTTTGTAGACAGAATTAATTAGCAACTTTCACGAGATATCACTGTTTTCCTTTTTGGTTTGCTATGTTACAAGACATTACTTAATTAGAATAAAAGGTCCAAATTCACCATATTGAAAATAAATAATTTATTTTCGTTTTCTAATTAAACTCCATCCCATTATTAGGATAAATATTTGAATTTTTATTCAATTTTTAAAAACAATTTTTTAAAAAAAAATTACTTAATTTTGGTATTACAAATTAAAGGATTAAATGTTTTGACTTTTTTTTTCTTTTTGTAAAGTTATAGATTTATGAAAATAAATAATGTATTCCTGTTTCCAAGTTGAACCACGCAAATGGATACACGTCACCAAAGATTAAATATATCTTTCCAAAATACTGATGCCAGCTGGCACTCAGTTTAGGTAGCCACGTTGAGACCTACTTTAGTAATTTGCGTTTACCAAAATATCAAAACCCTTTCTTTCCCTCTCCTAAAAAATAGCAAAAGAAAAAATAATCATTTTCTTTTTTTTCTTTTTAAAATAAATAAATAAAAAAAGAACCCTAGAAGCTGAATCATCGAAAACGCCCCAATGTTCCTAAAAGTTCTTTCTCCCTTCTAGGGAGAATCGGACCGTTTATTCTCTCCATCCAACGGTTACCTTTAGTCGGCGACCGCCTTTTTCCCCAGTGGTTTTTATCATAAACCCTAGCCGTCTTCTCTCTGTCAGTTTGCTTGAAACTCTCTCACTCTCGCCGATTCTTCATCATACTTTCGGATCTAATCTTTGAAATTCCTTTTTGGGTCTTCCTTCTTTGTTTTTCTCCGCTTCTTTTTCGGGGTTTTTCCTAGCCTATGTAAATGGATCTCTGAGTTTTCTGTATATTTTAAAACTTGTTTTTCTCTCTTTTACTTTTTTATTTTTATTTTTTTTATAGGATTTGAATCTAGATTATTGTAGAGATAGTGTGTGTTTCCGTGAATTTTTTTGTATTTTCTTCTTGATGTTGCATGTTTCTTTGTTTGTTTCCGATTTTTGATTTTTAATTTTCCCCCCCTCTTCAAAATCTTTGGCGCCAAGTCTCCATTTTGAGTTCGATTATATTTTGAAAATTCCGAGTCATCGTGTTTACAGACACTGATTTCGACAAGATGGGTGGTTGTTAAACACCGGCGAGTTTGTATTTTTACGACCGCCGGTTCTGAATCAATTCGAAGAAGAAACAGAGGGCTGATTGTTGGGTGGTTGGTGCTGTTGATTCTTTATAGCCGTACGGCAATGCCGTCTGGGATGAGAAGGACAAGAGTCTTTGGTTTGGTAAAGGGTATTGATGGAGCTAGAGTTTTGAGGTCTGGAAGACGGCTTTCGCCTGAATCGGGTGAAGTGAAGCTTAAGAAGTCAAAAGATGCTAGTGATTGGTACCCTATTATTGACGGCAGAGGAAATGGGGGTGGAAGTGGCCATGGTAGGCTCCATGGGAAGTGGACTCAAGTTCGAAATGTCAAGCCAAAGAGGGTTGTCGTTGTTAGCATTCGTGAGGATGATGATGCTTGTGTTGTGAAAGTTCCTGAACCAGTGAAGGTTTTTCGTAGGATTGGTAACGATGCCAAGTCAAGTGGTGTGGATAGAATGTTTGGGAAAGTTTATTCAAGGAAGAGGAAGAGGGGTCGTTTGGAAGATGGGGAGGTTTTTGATGAAATGGAGAGTGATAATGTTCTGTCAGGGGATAGGATGTTCGGACTCCGGTTCATTCGAAGACAGAGATCGAGGAAGACTGAGGTTGAGCATTGGGAGTCTACTGCAGGTGGCCGTACTTCTAATCTGCATTTCCATAGGCAGAGGATTTTGCACCCCCGTGATTGTGCTCTTACAATTTTTGCCGGGAGTAGTGTCGATGGTGGCTGTTTTTCAGATTTTATACTCACGGTTCTTAGACATTTCAAGAGTCCTGGCCTTAGTGTGGCCAAGTTTTCTGCATTTTTGTTATCTAATCCAATCAATGAAGTTTTCGCTCTTAAGGGAATGCGTTTCTTGCAGGTATTGGATTGTACCTTCTTAATTCTAGTTGTATGTTCATATGTTTCTTAATAAAATTTTAAGCTTCAATATAATAGGGCACTGTCATGAAAATTTATGAAATGTGTGTAGATTTTGTTGGTTGTTTCTTGATCTATATAAATACTGTTGATTTTATGTGTGGAACTTTTTATTACTGTTAGGAGGTATTTCATTAATTTGAACTTAATCTGTCCTTCAGGGCTATCCTCCAACTGGATGTTGTGGCATGTTTGCGATTTTTGGGTCCAGGCAATCAATTCCAATGTTTCATTTGGATTTTTCCGCTGTTCCTCTCCCGTTTATGTTTTTGTATTCCGAGATGTTTCTTAGAGTAACTCGGATTCAGGCTTGTCTTGTATATAATAACAACCAGTTAGATGTAGATATAAGTAGTGATAGTGAAGAAGACAGCGTTGAAGAGCTACATGTTTCCAGTCCTGTAAGTTCTTTGGAACGTAAACCCATGGCCTTTTTATTTGATCGTCCTAAAACCCGATCTGTCTCACATCCATCTGTTAGAGCTACAAGGTTAGGTACTCGGACCATGCAATACAGAAATGGTTTCAGCTCTCGTGGTATAAGGAAAAGGAGAAGTTCACTGAGAATTAGGAGACCGAGGAGCCATTCTCTTGCTGCTATGCAAAAAAGTATTGGATCTTTAGCGGTCGATGATGTGAAACTTGGTGTATCTTTTCCTTCTGGAGCATCTTGCAACAGGCACAAAGGCTCAGCTATGAGAGATTCCGCTGGGCGCATGAGAGAAGCTAATTCTACTGCATTAGGATCAGCAATGGATGTTGACTCATCATGCTGCAAAGCAAATATATTGATAGTAGAAGCCGATAAATGTTTGAGAGAAGAGGGAGCCAATATTGTGTTAGAGTTCTCTGCAACGTGTGAATGGCTTCTAGTCGTGAAGAAAGATGGTTCAACTAGATACACCCACAAAGCTGAAAGAGTCATGAAGCCCTCTTCTTGCAATCGTTTTACACATGCAATATTGTGGTCGATAGATAATGGTTGGAAGCTAGAGTTTCCTAATCGAAGGGATTGGTTTATTTTCAAGGACTTGTACAAGGAGTGTTCTGATCGCAATATACCATGTTTGATTGCTAAAGCTATTCCTGTCCCAAGAGTGTCTGAAGTTCCAGATTATGTTGATAGTAGCGGTGCTTCTTTCCAAAGACCAGATACGTACATCTCTGTAAACGATGATGAGGTATGTAGAGCGATGACAAAAAGTACAGCGAACTACGACATGGATTCTGAAGACGAGGAATGGCTAATCGAGTTTAATGATGGGCTTATTGCAACAGACAAGCACCAAGAATGTGTCTCAGAGGATAATTTTGAGTCGATGGTTGATGCTTTTGAGAAAGGATTTTACTGTAATCCTGATGCCTTTTCTGACGAGAAAGCACCTGCTGATATATGCACGCCTCTCGCTAGCCCTTCGATTGTAGAGTCTTTATATACTTATTGGACAAAGAAACGGAAACTAAGAAAATCATCTCTGATAAGGGTTTTCCAGGTAGCTTTTTCTCACGCTGCTTTAACTTCTAAGATTTGTATGTGAATTGAGTGTCTGAAATTTCTATACATATCCAATTTAAGAATATTTTTTCTTTTTTATGGTCAATCTGTTTTGAGTGTTTACAAGGGTTGAATACCCTTTTAAGCTTTTACTTGGTTTGTTGAGGAGATTTGGATGAACTTTCATTCACAGGCTTATCAATCGAAGAGGAAACCTCCCCTGGTCCCTAAACCTATGATGCGGAGAAAAAGATCACTCAAAAGGCAGCCTAGCCAATCTGGGAGTGGTAGAGCTCCCCAACCAAGTATTTTGGAAGGTAAAATTCTTGACAACAACCTTCGTTTTGATATCTGTTTTGAAAATTGTGGTTGTTTTGTGTTGCCAAATTCTAAAAAAAAAGTCAGATAAAAACTATTTTAGAAACTACTTTTATTTCTTAGACCATGGTTTCGGTTTTGATAACAAAAATGAAAAGTCGGATAAAAAAATTTTAAATCTTATTTTATTCTATTTTCTACTTAATTTTCGTCCCTGAATTTTTAAAAGGTGCTCTCTTTTGACCCTTGTATATGGTATTTAGATTTCGTTAACTCGAGCAAAATGTAATTTTAAATAACTAGGTTCCTAAAGTAGTTAGTTATGCTTAAAAATTCTAAATTTGATTCTGGAATAGGTGGCAAAACAGATTTTTATTGAACTCAAAAAGTCATTTTTCATTCAATATTTTGTTCGGTCACGATTTGGACTCGTTGGTTGGTTGGTGGCGCATAGTACTTCATTTTCACTTTGGTCTGACACATCTAGAGCCTAAAAATACATGTTCCTTCAGATTTTTATGACTAAAATGAAGTTTATACATTTTAGATGAAACCTTAATCTCTTGATCTTTTTTACAACGTATGCCATACTCAGTAGTAATGAATTGAAAGGGTTTGGTTGATTTTACGAATTTGTTCGAAATCTGTTTCTAAAGCTCGAAAAGTCTCTTATCCAATCTGTCACATATTCTAAATCGGAAGGTGATTGTGCAGCCATACTTTGGAGACGAGATGCTGTGGAGGACCAGAATGCTATGCAGAAGTATGAAGAATCAAAGGCAGCAGCAGAGAAATGCATCGAAAACGCTGTTAATAAGCGCCAAAGAGCACAATTGCTGTTGGAGAATGCAGATTTGGCCGTCTACAAAGCCATGTCAGCACTCAGAATTGCGGAAGCAATTGAAACATCAGACTCTCCTGAAGCTGCTGCCACTGCTGCTGCTTGTTTTCTCGAATGAAATTTTACTTTCGAGGATATAGCCACATTCAATTTTTCATCTAAATCCATGGCTTCTACCTTTTCTTTGTTTTAATTAATATTGTATAGTATTTCATTAATGTGTACATTCCTATTTTGTATGATTAGATAATCTATCACCCCATTATGTACAATGAGATGTCCTGATTTTTCCCAGGTCGAAAATATACCCAACTTTGTGTACTTTCTATATCCTATATGATATGATGAATTACGCCTCTCTATCTGCTCTAATTTAACTATTCAATCAGCACAAGTATAGGAGTTTCTCATTTCTTTTCATGGTTCAATTCTCAATATTGTTATAAAAGCAACAGCTTGGCTACACATTTTTAGCGATACTGATTAATAATTTGAAAAGGATGATCATGTTACACAAGTTACATCTCCAAGATTTCCTTTTTGCTCTTTATCATAAACTTCCTTACATTGAGCTCAACGTCAACCAAATCCTCCGCTGTACCTAAGTATCCATAAAGAACTTCCTCTTCTATTTTGTTACCCTGCAATTTAACTTCGCCATAGTTGCACTTTGCCACCTCAAAATCCTCTCTTCCTCGTCTGTTTTCGTAAAAGAATTTGTTGAGTCGTTCTGCATCTGTCAAACCAGAGAAGGTTGGCAGGAACTTCAACACCATCACGCTTTGATCTGCAGGGCACCCCAAACTCATTTTCACTCTTCCCTTCAGCAGGTTTTTACCTGTCATTCAGTGGCGTTAATGCTTTTCCACATCTAACAATCCGGGAATAATAATATGTATACACTATGTAGGTAAGAAATTCGAATCCACCTCCACTTTGGTCAAACATATGATTTAACTAAATAGCATTAATTCTCCCACATTGGAGAATGAAATGTATACACACACAAAGTTGAAGAAGCGAGGAATTCAAACCCGCCTCTTTCATCAAGAACGTATAAATTTTCACATACAAGAAAAGAATTTACTTCCGTTTGGGAATAGACATGCTATGTGGTAAAAGTATAAACATCTGCCAGATACTAATTAATTAGATAAGTTTGAAGTATAAAACATTACTTACTTCTAAAGAAAGACTCAAGTGCTTCAATTGTTACGACTCTCCAATTATCAGGATTGTTGTGTGACAGAGAAATGTTGCGGACGATAGTAACAGGAGGCCAGATGATAAGATCCTCCTTCTGAACCACAGCTTCTTCCTTGGACAAAACCTCAGGAACCCATGTTATAGTGTCTTGGGGATGGACACTGTTCCACCCCATCAAAACGCATATGGCTTTGGCAAGACCTAAATGCTGAGCCTTCAAACCTACCTTGTGGGACATATAAGCATGCTTTACCAGGCGTTGACTATTCATAAATTCCTTTGAGTCGCTGCAAAGGCACAAATAGGCAAAGCTGGAATTAGTGACAAGTCAATAAAAAGATGTGTTACTCCTGGCAAATCGTATGCCTACAAAAAGGTACCAGTTTTTGGTCAAGACAGTAGACGTCAGCAAACTGAATAGGCTCAAAAAAGTAAAGACTACCAAAATCACAAAGATGATCATACTCAAAAGTCACAACTTTAGCAGCTTAACATTCAGAACTACATTGGGAAATCTAATTCAAGGAAGTTAAACCCCAAGAGTTCAGAACTACACCTCGGGAAATCTAATAATTAACATTCAGAACTAGATAGAGTCAAAGTATTAGAGATTAGAAGTTGATCTTGCAACAATTGGCAGTCAACAAACTACATAAGAAAATCAATATCAAAACATGACAACAATCTCAAATTAACCTCCATCCATGAAAAGTTTAACCACCATGTTAGCCTCAGTATTCTCATGATTTTCCAAAAACCACACAGGTGAGTTATGATTTTTTCAACTTATGAAGGATAACAAACCTGGAACCAACTTCAATGCAAACATGAATTGTACAAAAAATGGGACTAAACAAAATCCCTTTAAGCAATAGAAGGCTCTGCTCCACTAGGGCTGAAATAAAGAAATTGGAGGATAAACCACGGCCAAAAATTCAAAATATGAGTTCCTAATTGTTCTCCCAATATTCTATACCGTCAACTCTTCCAATTGAATATTATATCAGATGCCACATATATCTCTATCTCTAACAAGTAATAAATGGGTGTAACCGCACAAAATGAAGATAATATTACAGAGCAAGCTACCATCAAATGATGTTTTGTAATGACTTAACATATAAAACTGCCCCATCAAATGGTAGCCTCTGGTCTATATGTTTCATCCCGTTGTGTAAAAGAGAAGTTAAAACCTTGAATGCTCTGGTAAAAAATATCTATCAAGTAATTCTGTCATGCTGGTACTTGGGATGGCCCACTTCACAGCCCAATTCCAATAATCTTCATGGTAAACTACCATTAAAAATCAATATGCATGTCAAAGAATGGTCATTCATTATCACTAAAGAGCAGCAATGGGGACCATAGGCATAGCACGGTGGCAGAAAGTCCAAGCCATTGATATACTCTCCTAAATTCTGCAAAATAAGCTAGGAAAATAACGTTTTCAAGAGCATAGTTATGGCACGATGATAAAAATCAAAAGAGGCCATATCGTCATGCAAAACTAATGCTTGCTAAAGTGGACTGGCCATACATCCACTACTTGTGAAAACAGAACAAATGAAATTTGTTATATCATGAGGAGAAGAAAAACCAAATCAAAGCCTCTGTAGCTCGGATTTTATGAAGCTACAGTTAGTTTGGTTGTGACATGGTGTAATTGCTCCCCCCTTTTCATTTCTATAGTTTTTCTTCCCTCCTCTTCTAATTGGAGAGGTTTTTTGTAACTCCCCCTTATGGAGCCCTTCTTTTGTATTTTAATGTCATGAATGAAATTGTTTCTTATGCAAAAGATACTCTCTCCAACCAAGGTCTCTCTGAGCTGATACTGCCCTTATAGTTCCAAAACATTGAAAATGAAAATTGGCCGATCTACATACCGAGGAAATTTCCTATGATCCATGCGTTGATGTGTGCTTTATAGAATATATAATCGCCAACATGAACCAGTGATAAACAAAAAGACATATACACATCTGTAGAGGATAACCTCAACTTCCATACATTTCGCTAGTACTTGGAGTCCTTGACATGATTGTGCATTTCACAGGAAACACTGCTACAATTGGAAGAGTGACCAATAGAAATACAATCTCAAAGCTAGCTCTGAACAACTCCAAGTTTCCAAGGTCAATCAAATGACAAGCCTTTTTGAAAGCGGTAGGTTTAAGTATATGGCTAGTCATCATTCTCAAACAAAATAGAAGCCGCTATCATTTGAAGTAGAGGTCTAATGATAAACACCTTGCGGCAGTCAAAAGGGAAGCCTTAAAAGCTCCAAGATTAAATACCCCACTCTAATTTTCCCCTCACCCACCGAAAAGATAAATGATGATGGTACACACACAGAACATAGAATCACAGAGACCATACGAATTGAATCTTACATCCCAAAGGAACACATAGAACCAAACCTTGGAGGTCAGTTCTTATAATCTTACTTGAACATGGTTGCAAAATAGCAATTAGGGAACTCTTTAGTCAAAATATGAAATGGAGTCTCCAGGATTAGGAAATAGGGAAGAAGACAGACCTTCTGCCACATATGATGCAATATAAACTACCGGCATTTCCTTGCTCCTTGTACTTTTTCCGGACACTAGAATTCATATTCAACATTTTTGAGCACTTCAAAAAGGCCTCATGGACCAATTGTTTAAACTCTTCAGAATCCTCAGGGGGTTCAGATTCTGTAGTTATTACCAAATCATCTGACAAGTCATCATCATTTACACGAGTGTAATCATTCCCTTCAGTTTTTTTCCAACTTTTAAATGGTTTATGCAAACCATTTCTGTGATCAACATTTTGTGACTTGATCCAGCTTGAAGGACCATACTTCTTATTGCCCTTCATATTTTTTGAACCAGATTTATATTTTTGAGCATGATGTGAATAACTTTCATGTGAATCAGCAAAATTATGACGATTATATTTCGTATTTGGCTTCTTGTATTTGTTGTGGTCAAATCCTGCTTTCTTGGATATATATCTGCGACCGTTTCCATCATCCCTCCACTGTTCACCACTATCATATAAATCCACAAGCTTACTGGGTGCATTTTCACGTGATGTAGCTATTCTATGATCGAGTAAGTTCATATCTTCTTCAAAGTACTTTCTTTTTCGCATATGATCTTCCCTCAAATTATAAGTGCGAACACCCTCTATCATTCTCTGCACTCTTTCAGTACTTCTGTAAACCTCTCCATCGCACTTGGACATGTTGGACCTATGCAACCTCTCCTTCAAATAATATGAACCTACTTCTCTTTCAGGGCCATGATCTGATATTGCATAAGATGTTTGACCATACTGAGAATGGTTAATGTGTGACCTTTCATAATCTTGAGTTACTCTCCCCACATCAGAATAGATGGATCCAGCACCTGCATATTCATTTTCATCGTTTATTTCTTCTGTGTTTGGTCCTATATCAGGGTAATCTAACGCTGTCTGTTTTCTAAGTCTATAATGGTCAAGTGCTATTCCAGTTCTATAGTTTGCATATGACTCATCAGCTTTTTGTAATTTCAGCATACTAGTGTTTGCAACTTTAGTTCTTGAAAAGTCTCCATGATCAGAAACAACTGTACTGGCGTAATCAACATAACCACGTGTTTGAGTAATTTTCTGCACCACACGAGATGGATCTTCATTTGAATTATTCACTGTTCTCTCAGGTTTAGAATAAAAATAGCTCCCGTGCTCCCTTCTAGGACTATTTGTTCCTCGTTGATGAGTAAGATTCCTTTTTCCACCTTGAAGATCAATTGCTGTATCTACAAGGGTCCTTTTTCCATATGAATTAAACTCTATAGGGTCCACAATGTCTCCATGGCTCCTTGTTGAAAACTCATCTGAAATTTGAAAGTAGTGGCCATCACGATAAGATTCCAAACACTGGCTTGTCAGGGGTCCTGACGAAGAGCTCTCGTTTCCTCTGGAATAAAATCCTGAACTTGCAGCATATCCAATATTCCTTGAATTAAACCTCTGGCCTTCTTGAGCTTCTTGTGAATCTGTGACCTGAGGTTTATCAGAAACTCCATGGTTTCGAAATTTGAGTCTTTCATTGTCAAGACTTCGCATATCCACATCCAAACTCAGGGAAGATGGAAAGAAGTCTTTATGAACTGCCGTAGGACCAATACCAGGATGTGAATTATAAGATCCCATCCCATTGCCCTCTTCTATAGCCAAAAGTTTCTGATCCGCCATCCTTTGCCCACGGCCATCTGACCATCTCCCTTCAATAATTTCCCTCTCTTTCCTAATTCTCAAATCACCATGCCTATACTGAACGTCATGTTTATATTTATAGGCAGCAACTTCATCATTGTCAGTAGAAAATCTCCTTGGCTCAGGTGAAACCTGCTGCATATCTGAATGTTGCCTGTGATCATTGTGCAGGAACCCTTCCTCATAGTTGGGCACTTTCCTCGATTGACCATAAGAATGTGAACTTAACCCAATATGATTGTTTCTTCCAGTTCTCAGATTCCAATCCCCGTCCCTCCTTTCAGTGTTATCAACCCTATGAACCAAACCCACTTCGCGTCGGGAACCACCAAATCTATGAGGGCTCAAACTTCTCCTAAGACGTGGAGATCGATCCAGTGTCTCCCGCCGGGGCATACCATATCGACCATGATCAAGATGGAGTCGATCTTGTACATGTAGTTCCATATTTTCGGGCTCTCTAACATAGTAATCTTCACGCCTTCGACATTGCATCTTTAAGTAATTAGTTGAATTACTCCTAACAAATCCTTGAACAATACCCTAGAATCGTCGAAATCGATTGATTCGCACTAAATAGTCGGAATAAACAAGCAGAAACCTTCAATTCCAATGACCTAACTCACCCAATCGAAATATCGAACAGCAGGAATGTGGAGCGCTATCTGGAAAAAAGAAATGCAATAAAAATCTAACGAAAAGCTGATAAAGGGATTACCAAACTGAGAAAATTTTCAAACCTTGGGAGGTCGATTTTGAGAATCCATTTGATCGAGTCTGTGATAATCCCTCGCTTAAGCTTCCATTTTTTGAAATAAAGAATCACAAGCAAGAAATTTCTTGAGGAACGGGAACTGCTTTCATCCCATACGTTCGAGAGAGGGAACTATATTCGCTCTGATCTCCGAAAAAATTTATAGAGACGAAATCCCACGTCTGACGATAAGGGCAAGTGACCCAAACCGATTATTTATATCGTATTTATTATTATTATTATTATTTTACAAAGAATTAAAGTGTAGAGCTCGAAGCCACAGTTGAAGGTTTAAAACACAAACACATCCAAATGAAAGAAAACTATGTACATAGAACTTCGAAGTTCGAAGAAGAGAAGTTGCTTAATTGATTTCCCTCAATAAAAGTTCTAAGCAACTCAAAACAATAAACATTTTTCTCAAACCACATCACCAACTACCTTGGTGTGGACGTATGATAGTCAGTCTCCTCATCACAAAGTGATTAAGTTGCCCTATGAGATAGATAGACTCACCATAAAACTTTTGACCTTATGTATCAATTAATTATCCCTATTAAAGGGGCTAGTTAAATTAAAGTCATGTATCCTCATGATTAACTGTATTGGAGAGTCTTAACTTTATTAGCACATAAAATAGAACACATGCGTTGAAAATTACGAAGCACGAATACTTCAAAAGTTTATCGAGAATCCGTTATATATATATTGGATGAAAAATTTATAAAATAAAATATAATACTATTTTATTTTATTCTCAAAAGCATTCACACGTTGATAAATTTTGATTGTGGATGTCCTTTCTTATTAATAACTTTGGACTTTTAGGGCACCCAAGTTTTGGAAGGAGGGAAGAGATAGTAAACGTAGGTATGTCCTCCCAAAATTGTATAGTGATAAAAGTATAAATAATGGTCAATGCAAAAGTGTCTCTCTCTATACCATTTTTAAATACATACATACATGTTTTTAAATACACATCTCAAAATTTATTCGACTTGAGATTTGTGGTTATTTAGATTTGATATTAAAAAAAGCTCAAACGGTTGTATTTCAACTTTGAGATCTCCATGTATATCTTCATGATCTTCCGGTAGTGTGGTGTGACAATGTTTCTACCATCTCTCTTGTCAGTAATCCTATTTTTCATGCAAGTACTAAACACATTGAAATTGACTATCATTTTTGTTATAAGTAGATGTTTTTGCAAGGATCTTTGTGTTCACTTTATTTCATCCTAGGATCAAAGTTGCTGACTTGTTCACCAAGCTTCTCTCCATGCGTTCATTTGATCGATGTTGTACCAAACTCACAAAAGATGACTAATTAGTTAAGATTCCACTATAAATAGAAATACATATATCATTACGACTTCAAAGGAAGTAAATTCACTCTAATGTTCTCGAATTTTTTACTTGCAACACATATACGCTTTATGACTTAATCATTAGAGTCGGTGTGGTCATGTTTTTTTTAAAAAAAAATTATAAATTTACCGGTTTGTTGTCATGCATGTGTTATAATTTGGCACCAACAACTATAATATTAAGATTTGTTGGTTGTTACACCATATTATCATCAAGGTTCAATAACTTCAATCAATATGAATTAATAATCTAACTTAAAAATAAAAGTACGTGAATCAAAACAAAACAAAATTATTGAATGGAAGTTGAAAATGCATGCAGAAACCATAAAACAATTTCTGAACTTCTTGTTTTTGTGTATAATTACTATGAAAATTTTACATGATATTTCTTCTACTTTTAACTTATTTACGAGGAGGCTCTCTTTATTGGGTGTTGCACCATTATGATCATCAATCTTCCATGACTTCACAACAATGTGAATCCATGGAAGTTCTACACCAATTGATTTGTAAACCTTTCCTTTTCCTTCTACATAGCTTCGTTATCTCTTCCACAACAACCTCCATTTCAGCTTCATCACCTTTCTCCTTCATAATCTTTGCAACCTCCTTCACCTTCTCCCTCACTCTCTTCCCACTTTCCTCCGCCACCACCTCCCTCACGACTCTTGCCACCTCTCTCCGACATAGCCTGCCGCCGCCACTTCTCTCCACCACGACACCAACCCCGAGGTGCTCTACTAGCCTAAAATCCAAGACATCATCAATATGCATGTGAGTAGTATAACAAATATAGATTTAATGTGAATATGTTTATGTGAACAAAATGTTATTGATGAAATACTTAAGGTTAAGTTACAATTTAGTCCTATAAAGACTTTTATATCATATTTAATAGCTCGATCTTCAAAAGTATCTAATAATAATAGGAAAATTGCATCCAAACAAAAACAGCTCATTACACCTATTTTTTACATATTGCGAATATGACAAAATTAGTGATATCAGACGGTAATCATAGGATTAAGACTTTCAAATTTTCAAATTTTCTAGAAAATGTAGTGACATTGACCTATTATCATAAATTTTTTTGCTACTTTTGTTATAGTCCATAATAATATTGATTTCTCAATAATCTTTCATTTTATTTGTGTTGGTAATAGGAATTTGTTCTTTTTTTTTAGTATGTTAGAAAATGTTGTGCATCGGACTAGGCTGCACCTGATTATTGGTTTGTATATATGTGTGTGGATGTAGAAAAGTGTTACCTGGCATTCAACGGTTGATCGAGTTGCATTGGGGCAGCGATGATTGGAACGCCAGACTTGATGCTCTCTAAGACAGAGCTCCACCCACAATGGCTGAGGAACCCGCCGGTGCTCCGATGCTTCAAGATCTGAACTTGTGGGACCCACTCTTCTACCACCATTCCTCTCTCTCCAACTCTCTCTAAAAACCCTTTTGGGAGTTCTTCTTCTACGACGATCTTCTTCTTCTTTCTTTCTCCTTGTTCGCCGCTCCCCGGAAACCTCACCAACCATATGAAGTTCACGTGGCTCAACTCTAAGCCATGAGCGATCTCTTCCATATCTCCTTTGGATAAGTAAAACTCGCTTCCGAAAGATACGAGTATGCAAGATTTTTTCTCCTTTTTGTTTAGCCATTTTTCGAAACTTTCTGCTAATACTACGATTTCTTCTTCTTGTTCTTCAACTAAGGGACCCACGGGAATTGCCTATATAATATTCCAGAATCAGCTCAATTAATACAGTATCAAATGGAGTTAAAAGAAAATAAGCATAAAAATCGATATTGTTTCTGTCGCATAGGGCTCATAAACACCTTGAACCAAACAAATTAGAGTGAAGTATAATAATCCCTTCGGGTCAAACATTCCCTTTACTTTGGCTTACTTAAACAATCTAAACATAAATAGAACTCATTCCTCACCCTTTATATTGGACTACTACCACACATCTGCAATGCAAGATCTTACTTTGCAGGCACATACGTCACTCAATGTGAGTTGTTGACTAGATTGACTAGATCTTTCTCAACCAAATTCACACGCTAAATGCTAAAAGAATTGAACTTTTAAAACCTATAAACAATCAAGGGACAAGGAAATGGAGAAAATGAAGGTCGAAAGTGAAAAAGAAAAGAAGACAGCCCAAGACGATTGACGTCCATTTTGGGCATATTGCCTGGTACACTTTGCCCATCAAGTTAATGAATTAAACCCCTATTTGGATGCCAACTAAAATTATATGCATGCGCTTGTGTCTTTTTTCATTTCGATTCGTTGATGGACAATACTCATCAAATATATATATTTTTTTGTTGATAGTCAAATGTCAATCAGCAAAGATGTTTGTTGACGTTTGTTGCTCATCAATGAATCCAAAAAGTAAAAATTCCTCATTTTGACTAAACTTACGTAATTATAATCTATTTTTATCCCTACAAGAGATTGAGTTTTTAGTGACGCACTAAAACGTTATTAAAACAAAAAAAAACATCGCTAAAAGTATTAGCGATGCAGTGCCATCTGCATAAGTTTTTGCGACGCAACAAATGCATGCTGCAAAATATGTACTTTTAGTGACATTTGCACGTTACTAAATGTTTACTTTTAGTACATATGTTTGCCACTATTTTTTTTGTACTGATGTAGTGCTCACCACTAAAAAGATGATGTTTTAGTGACATAATATTATTGTTGAAGATTAATTTGTGACCATTACAAAGATCTTTTGCGACATATTGAAGTCAAGATTTAGCGCCACTAAAATTTAGTGATGTTTTTTAGTTTAGAAAACCAATGCTTTTTGTGACATTAATAAAAGTATTTTATTAAATAAAAAATAATATTCAATTTACTATATAAACTTATATAAAATGTCAAATTTAATAATCTTATGAACTATCACGGAGCAATATTCAATAACACTAACTTTATCACAAGAAACATCTTGTCGTTCTAGCACATCAATTTAAATATATATAAAAGCTAAGTGTGTCAATAAATGTATTTTTCTTGACATTTTTGTACATCAACGTAAATATAAAATTTAATTGTATGGTTTTTTATATGGCCATCAAGAAAAGAAAAAGTTTGTGCCTAAAAAAAGATCAAATTTGTAGTAGTGTCACTCAACTAAAATGTAAACTTACCATGTCAAAGGACGTGAAGCAATTTAGACACGTGTCACCTTTGAAATTCTCTTCTATAATGCTAAAATAAGTGGCTCAACTAAATGAAAGTTTATATTATATTTAGGCTCCATTGTTCCCATGTATATGAGGTGTAAAAATGTCATTTTACTTTAACAAATTTTTAATTAAAATATTTAAAATAGAGATTTGCTTCAAAGTTTTATTATTATTAATTACCATCCGAAAAATCGATGATTCAATCTTGACGCAATGGTTACAAAAATTGAAAACAAACCTTGATTTGCAACAAAGTGGAGACGAAATCAATATACTTGGCTTCAATTTCTCTGAAAGATTTAAGAAGAAGAATGCCACAAGATCTTTCATAACATTCCTCAATTCTTTGCTTGTCTTTTGCGTCATTCACTGAGCTTCTAAACAAGTTCTTAAGTTGTTTAATCTCAAACTCGGAGAGATGAATCTCAGGAAACGTCGACAGAAAATCCGAGTTTGGAAACTTTAACATGTTCGTTACCATGGCCGCCATAAGAGCACCTGAAACAATTTATAAATTTATCGACCATTTCAACAATTTTGTTAATTGATTTAAAATAATTTAAAATCCATACTTAGTAGATAAGTTATTCTTTTTTTAACAATATGTGGAGCTAGTGGAGACATCGAACAATCTTTATCCGGGGGTCGATAGCACATGTTCGATATTAATTGAGTTATACTCACTTAGTTTATGATTTCAATTTTTTTTAGTAATACTTAAATGTTGTACACCTTGTCTTCATGCTTCTATCTTTTCTTTAATTTAAAGATAAAAAACAAAAGTTTGTTACGTAATAATTTATCGATGAATACTTGAGTTAGCTAATTTATGATAAGTGCAACCGTGTACTTTTTTTCATGTTTTTTTTTATCAAATTAAAAAAATTAAATTATTTTAAATGACAAAACTTCTAAAAATATTTTCAAATATAACAAAATACCACAATTTATTTATGATAGATTACGATAGACCAAGGATAAACTATTGTATCTATTGATACAAATAGACATAAATAGTATCTTGGTATATAAATAATCCATCCATAGATACACCATATATCATATTTTATTGTGTTTTATAAATATTTTAGTTTATTTTGCTATTAAAAAAACTTTAAAAATAAATTTAAAAACTATTATTTTTCATTTCTAAAACTATGGTTTGTTTTTTTCTAAAAGAAATGATTTTTTTAAATAGAACAAAATAAATTAAAATATTTACTAAATATAGCAAAATATCATAATTAATAGGTTAAAATAATTAAACTACTATTAATTTTATTAATTTATGCACCATGATAGACACAGAGATAATAATCTATTTCAATAAAACATGAACAAAATATGATATATTACTACGTTCACAAAAATTTATTTATAAATTTTTATTTAAATAATTACTAAAAATTTTGAATGTTTTTATAAGTCCACCTAATCAAAATTTATATTTATATTTTTTTAGTTTAAAGAGATAGTACTTGTAATTTTTCTTAGAGATGCATTCCAATAATTTCTAAAGATGCATTTACTTATAATGTTTGAAAAACAAAAAGAATATAAATAATTAATTAAACAAAAGTCTTAATTTATTATTAAGACTTTGGTTTAATTAATTAATTACCTGTGCATTGAAACATGACTGCTGGAATATCAGCAGAGAGAGCCACAGCAGGAGCCCAAGGTTGCAAGAAATCATAGATGACCAAGTCCGGTTTCAAGTTTTGAAGGATGCCGTCAAAGGCAGAGGCAGCCGAGTCGAATGCTTGCTTGAGCGAGAACATGAGATGCGACGGGAGGCCGGCAGTGGTGTGGCGGCACCGGGGGAGGTCGGCGGATGTTGGTAGGGTCAACTCGACAAGCTGTATGTTAGAAGATGATAGTAACTTTTGAGGGAGTTGTGATTGAATGGAGTGAAGGATAATAGAGGTGGAACAGAAGAAAATGTGAAAGTTTTTAGTAGCAAGCAGTTTTGAGAGCTCTAAGAAAGGTGAGACATGGCCATGAGCAAGCCATGGGAGCATCAAAATCTTCATTTTCATCTCACTTCTATGATGCCCATCTAACTCCATTTCTTTTTCTTTCTTTTTTTTCTTCTTTAAGTTTAAGATATGTTATATGGAATAACTTTTATGCTTATAAAGAGATTTAGATTGTGGAAAGAAAAAGTGATAAAGAATGTCTCTCAAATCTTATCGATAGAATCGAGAAAAGAATATCTATTTCCTAGATCAACACATATAAATATCTCTAATAGGAAATCAACACATATAAATATCTTTAATATTTTTTTACTGTATTTGTAAATATTTTGATTCTCTTCTAATAAGTCTTAACATGAAATATTTTGCTTGCTTTCATACGTGTCTCTTAAATTGACAAAGGATAAGTTAATAGACGAAGTAAATAAACTTTAATATTAATTAAAAAGAAAAAATATTTGTAGGAAATTGAACACTCGAACCAATGATCGTAATAATCCACGTGTATTTAATTTATATCTATGTGTGTTCAAATTTGAAACCACTAAGTCGGTCATTTGGAATTTGAATGGATGACTTCGTGAATGAAAAAGTTTTGAGAACAAACAAAATTCATCTTTGTTTTCTCTGGAATTGTTTGATTATTAAAGGATGTTTTCAATAAATAACAAAAAGTAAAGTTCTACGACATTCTTTTATATATATATATAATGGCATATTTTAAAATTTTGGAATGGTTTTTAATTTGGCATTCAACAACTCTATTTCAATAGTAATTAAACACTATCAAAGTTTGAATAAGTTTGTATGTTTATATTGAGTGATTTTATCTTCTATTATTTCTTTTACATTTATGAACTTTCATTTCTCTACTTTTTTACACTTATGAAAGAACTTGAACTCATAAAATATTTACAAAATATAAAAAAAAATTCAAATTTTATCTATGATAAACTTTTGTCAATGTTTATTATCGATATAATTCAAAATTTTATTATATTTTATAAATATTTCAATTCATTTTTCTATACTTGAAAACAATCCTCTTGAAAATTTATAAAGGATAAATGTTCGAAATTAAAATTAATATAAACAAAATTCTTTGAACGTAGTGAACCGAAATTGAATTAAAAAAAAACCATTCAAAAAATAGAGATTATTTATTCTTTATAATGTCTACCAGGAATATTATTAATCTTTTTAGTTCAATCATTACAAATGAAAATTTAAATCTTTGACATTTTAGTTAATAATACATGGTTTTTAATGGAACAAAAGTTAAGAAAACGAAGTAGTTGCAATTATACTTTTAAACTTTTAGAATTAAAAATTGAACCTCCAAATTTATCCAAAATTTAAAGTTGGACTCTTAAAGTTACGGTTGTACGAATGATTCAATTGGTATCATTTGTGGGTCAAGTTTTTACTCCAAGTTTGAGAATCTAAATGTAATACTTTAAAAGTAGAGAGGTCTAAATGTTATTATTGAAAGTTTGGATGTGTAATTTCTGTAATATGTTTTTTTTTTAAATAGTTTGAACTTTGAACAATAGGAGAATGAACAAATTTTCTTGGGGGCAACTTTTTATTCTGTCCATATCTTCATTCAATTTGTTCACATTTTCCTAGACGATGTGCACATTCAACCTTTCATTCCCATCTGTTTTCTTTTTATATAGGAAACAAACATGTGTCAAAGGAATGAATATAGATGGTTGTTAGATATCGAGATTGTTTTGAAATTGTATTTTAAATGAAATTTTTTAAAAATATTTATAAATATAATAAAATATTATAATTTATATGTGATAGATCGTGATAGATCAAGATAAACAATACCCTATCATGATTCATTATAGATAACCGTGATACTTTGTCTGAGTTATAAATATTCATGGTAGTTAATATATCGATGTTGCACCCTTCCATTTAGAATATAATCGGCGCATATTTTCATCCATGGTGTCATCTCTTATTCTCAGTTTAAAATGATTTTGAAATGAGTAAATTTATTTTTTGAAGTTTTAAATTATTTTTTAAAATAATGTATGTATACTATATTTAATATAACGTTTTTTCTCGTATTAGCATGTTTGAAAAAAATATATTAATAATAGGGCAATTGTTGTAGATAACATAAAAAATGAAACTGCTATAAATTTAAATGAGTTGCAAAGAGTTGGATGAATTTTGCTATATTTTATAAATAGTTTTAATATTTTGTTATTTTTTAAAATGTCTCCTATGATTAATATAGTTTAATTGATTTGTTTAATGATCATAAGTAGTTTTAAATAAATTTGAATATTTTCTCGAAAGAATAAAAAATGTGATTCGATTTCTTGAAATAAGCATGCGAACAAGGAAAATTGTTTTTTGCTGTAAGAAATTAGAAAAAGTACTTATAGGTTAACATTCAATTTGTTAACAAAGACATATGAGATCAGGACAAGAAGTTACAAGCTCAAATCTTTCGAGAAAGAAAAAAAAAATTCTTTAGTAATTTTATATGGGATGCAAATAATTTTCTTTTTTATTCTTAAGAAACCCCTTTGAATATTGTGCAACAAAACAAAGTTGTTAATTGAAACCATTTGGAAAATGTAATATAGAAGAACATTTGAATCCTAAGGTTTGTTTTGTCATTATCTTTTTTAGTTGACCTAGTTTTAAAAATTGGGTTTTTTTTCAAAAATACAATATATCATTAAAATATTTATACTACATAAAAACAATTTTGAAAAAAAAGAAAGTTCACAGGTCTACAATAGAAAATACAAAAAATGTCTCACTCAACACACGATTAATTGGTCACATGCACGCGTGTAATTATTCCTCTAAACGATCATGATACGTGATCTTGTAGAAAACGATATATGTGGGTAGTATCAACACGATTGTGTAGTTTTTTTTTAATGATGGGAAAAATGCATCAAATCTAAATGATTGTGTTGACTATGGTAAGCGATCGTTTAGATCATATTCACATGATCTTGTAGTTCTTTTTAAACAATGAGAAAAGAGCTTCAAATCTAAACAATCGTGTTGACTAGGTAAGCGATCGTTTAGATCATATCCACACGATTGTGTAATTATTTTTAAACAACACGATTGTGTAATTATTTTTAAACAATGAGAAAATGACTTCAAATCTAAACAACCGTGTTGACTAGGTAAGCGATTGTTTAGATCATATACACACGATTGTGCAATTCTTTTTAAACAATGGAAAAATGGCTTTAAATCTAAACGATCGAGTTGATCATGCTAAACGATCGTGTTGACTATGTAAGTGATCATTTATATCATATCAAAGTGATATTTAAACGATCTTGATATTTTTTTTGAAGAGGAGCTGGAAGAAAGAAAAAGGAGATGAAAAAAGAAAGAAAAAGAAGATGGATAAAAATAAAAGAAAGAAAATCTGGAAGAGGAGCTAGCTGAAGAAATTTGGAAGAGAAGATGAATAACTCGCAAATAAGAAGAAAAAGAAGTGATGAATCATTCGAAATATATGTCAAGGTGAAATATGGAATTTATGAAAATATTTTATCGATTTCGTGAACTTTTTGTTTTTGTTACACGAGCCGTAAATATATTAGTATTTTGTTACATTGATGAAAATTAACTTTTAAAAAATATTTATATATCAATAATAGTTGAAATATTTCCATTTTATCTATTATAATAAGATTAAAGTGTATGTAAATCTTTTCATTTTGATTAATAATGGTGTAAAAGAAAAAAGAATAAAAATATAATGGAAAATTTACTTCTATAGTTTTTAAGTTTTGATGAATAAATGTGTTTAGTATCTTAAGTTTTTAAAATGTATTTTTTTTAGTATTTATGTTTGTAAGAATAAATCAATTTAAGATCGTGAGTTTCAAAAATAGGTTTGCAAGGTTCAAGTTATATTTTTTTATGTCTTTAAAAAATAATTATATAATCTTTAAATTTAAAATAAAATCATTTAACTTTTATAAAATATTTTTATAATTTAAAATGTCATATAATTATTTGAAATATAAATATAAATATAAAGTTATTTGAGTGGTTTTTTAAACTATTTTTAAATTTTAAGAAACTGAAAAGACAAATTTTTAAAACGCATGGACCAAAAATATTCTTCAAAACCAAGAGATTAAAAAATAATTTTAGCAAAAAAAATGTTCATATCTACCTAAATTTAAAGTTAGAGATTTAATGGTTTATATTATAAAGATAATGTAATAATGATAGACAAATAAAGAAAGCATTGAAAGATTAAGCAAGAAAGTTAGAGAATAGTAACAAAGTAACAAAGTAAATTCTAAGTTATTTCAAATGAGGATAATAGAATAGTAAATTCTAAGTCACAAAGAAAAAAAAGAAAATGTGAAAAAAGTACTCAATTAATGAAAGAGTAAAGAGTAATTGGACATTTGAGGTTTTTTTTATCATTGGAATCCAAAAATGAAAAGTAAAAGTTCTTGGTCAAATTAATTTTGGGATCAAATTGCTTGGACAACACATTAATTTGTTCAACATACACGATTTTTACAAAGTGCTTCATTCACACATCATTTGTTAAGAAAATATAGAGCATGAATCTTTATTCCAAAAAATAGCAAAGCAAAATATTTTCAAACATAATGCTAGAATTAAAAAGATCATCATTCAACAAGGTTTACTTTAAATTCACAAAAAGAGGCCTATTAAATTCTTTGAATTTAATGACAAATTGAGTTCAAAAAAATTAAATTGGCCAAGAGAAAGTAATTTTCAAAAAATCAAAGAATTATGAAAAACTAAACCATTCTCAACTTTATTTCTCTAAAATGAATAATTGTATACCAAGCAAAATCTTGATTGGATTTACAGAATCATTGTTTCACAAAAAAAAATATTACAGACAATTTTACAAGAAAGTAAACTAATAGTTCTCGAAGAAATAAGTCAAAAATTACGTACATTCTTACAAAAAAAAAACTCTCGAAAGAAAACTAAACTCATT
Organism: Cucumis hystrix; assembly: GCA_025688845.1. Taxonomy (NCBI): domain Eukaryota; kingdom Viridiplantae; phylum Streptophyta; class Magnoliopsida; order Cucurbitales; family Cucurbitaceae; genus Cucumis; species Cucumis hystrix. The sequence goes on along the minus strand of CM046885.1, from coordinate 6,176,130 downwards.
ACTCTTTTTTAAGTAGTATGTTATTTTGAGGACCAATTGCAAAAACATAAGGTAGTTAAATACTTATATAGATCTATACTAAATTTATATTTGTACCTCATACATTTTAAAATTAAAACATATAGTCTTGAGATATTTTATTTATTTGTTTTGTTTTTAGGAAGATTTAGAATTTTATGATAGATTTCTAACTTGTTATATTAGCCATTTATAGAGTCATATTATCTATTTTATTAAAATAAAAGTATAAACTTATTTGAGTGATTTTTTTGAATCATTTTAAAAAATTCAAAGAACGAAAAAATATTTTTTAAAAATTTATGGACCAAACACATAACTTTAAAACTTGAAGATTGAAAGGTAATTTTACCAAAAAAAAATAAAACTAAATGAACATAATTTGAAACTAAGAGATTTAATGGCTTCTTAAACCTGGTCTGGTCTAGCTTCTATGCCAACGTGTACAAGAGATTCTTCATCAATGTAATTAAATTCAGATTTATTATCCACTTGTTTTTTTATTTTAATATTAATTTTGAAGTGTCATATTACAATATATATTAAATAATGCTTTATTTTAAACAAAGTAGTTATAGGTTCAAATCTCATATGAAAAATGCTACAAGATATGATTGTCTTATAGCTTATATCGAAAAATTTATCTTTGAAGACTATTAATATTTTTTAAACATTTTATACTGTGTTTATTATATATATAGTGTCCTTATGGCCACCCGTTTTTTTTTCAAAACTTAAATTGCAAGATGTTTGGCCGAAACCTCGGACTTATCCACCTTACCTTGAACAATTCTAAACTACTATTTGTACAAATAATCAAATATTACTACTATTCATCATTCACTAATCTCATTGATGAGCTATTTATTTATTTATTTTAAAAGTTCATTTTAAAAGAAAACTTTTATTTGGTTATTAAAAACAATGAAAAGAATATATTGATGGGGATACCTTTATACTTATTTAAATTCTGGTTTATGTACATTAGGAGAGAGGCGAAATTCTCAAGAATACAAATTTGTTCTTTTGTCTACCACAATAATAATAATAATAATAATAATAATAATAATAATAATAATAATAATAA